>JBBPBO010000004.1:65279484-65392904 GCA_037974295.1 Cicer cuneatum | reverse complement strand
AATAATTTTTATTGTTTTTTATCTTTTTATTATAATATTTTTTTAAAAATAAAGACTCAAATGAAAAATTGTTTTTAATAGTTTATTTTAAAATATCATTTTAAGTATTTAATCTATTTATTACAACTTATTTTGGATAATCTAACTTTAAAAATGAAAAGTTATTTTGGGAAAGTCTTCATGAAAAATATTTTTGAAAGATTTTTTTTGAAATGTGATTTTTATCGTGTTAAAATATTTAATAATAAGTATCTAAATTATTAAATGTCAATTATTTTTTTAATTGATAACAAATAAGTCTAAAACAATATTATTTTTCAATAAATTCTCATCAAAATTATTTTTAAAAATATAAAATCAAAATCAGTTTTAAAAACCCTTAAACAATCATGTCAAAAACTCTGATTATTTAAAAAGAGGGGATTAATTTTAAAAATAATCTCCAAGAATTGAACTCTAAACTCTAAAAAGAAATGTGTATTTATAAAATCACATAAAAATTTTAAGAAAAAATTATTATCATTCCAATTTTAGTCTCGTTATTTTCACTAATTTATCAAATTAATCTTTCTATTTTAAAATAATTAATAATTTTAATATTTATCTTAAACTAAAAAATATATTTTAAAATAGTCAATAATTTAATATTTATCTTCAACTAAAAAACGACATACTTTAAATAAATAACGTGTTTAACATTCGTAGAATAGGAATAAAACATAAGATCGTCATTAATGTGTGTGTCCTTCCGGAAGATGCAATTATTTATCTATGCCAAGGGTAATTAATAAGCAAATGACCGACGTGAACCTTAAAAACCCTTGTATCATTACCGATCACAACTGTCTACGCAATGGAAAGCCATGGCAATAACAATCAGGAATATCCCAAACCAGTTGTCCTCATCACAGGTTGCACCGGTGGAGGAATAGGTAACGCGCTTGCACGCGCCTTCGCGGCCAATAGTTGCAGGGTGGTGGCCACGAGCAGGTCGAAGTCCAGCATGGCGGATCTGGAGCACGACCCAAAATTCTTCCTTCACGAACTCGATGTTCAGTCGGATGAAAGTGTTCAAAGAGTAGTTGATACTGTTCTCAATAAGTACGGTTGCATCGATATTCTCGTTAATAACGCTGGTGTTCCGTGTGTGGGCCCACTCGCTGAGGTTCCTCTTTCTACCATCCAAAACACCTTTGATGCCAACGTTTTTGGTTGGTAATTCTTCTTTAAAATTAAAAACAAATTATTATTTTGATTTTTAATTGGGTGTAAATTAATGTGTTTGTGTTTATCAATGAAGTTTATTTGGGTTCTGCAAACATGCGTAGGTTCATTGAGAATGGTTCAAGCTGTGGTTCCTCACATGGCAAATAGGAAAAAGGGAAAGATTGTGAATGTTGGCAGTGTTACTGCTATGGCCTCTGGACCTTGGAACGGTGCTTATTGTGCCTCTAAAGCTGCTCTTCATGCTTTGACAGATACATTAAGGTTTGTTTTTATCTTGGATAGAATCAAATTAACTAGATGGGTTTTTTCAAAATAATATTAACTACATGGAATGTAATTAGTTATACAAATCCACTTGTTTTATTAGAAATTGTTGCTTTAGTTTGTTGTGTACATGAATCTGCTTTGTTTCCTCAAAAAGAAAATGAATCCGCTATGTTGTGTTTTTTATCAACTATGAGTTTTGGCATTTACTTGTATTATAAGCCTTGGTGGATTGATTTATCATAGTTATTTGTGACACTATTTGAGATATCTCATGAATTCATAAGTTGTTTTTACTCGGTTTTCACTTGACTCCTCCATGATTTAATTTTGGAGAAATGATTTTTCAAATATGGTGTTATTTAATTTTTGTGTGTATTTTTTAATAAAGTCTAAGTTGTAGAAAGTAAACAGTAAGAGGTAGATATAGAGCTAAACATATACAGTGTTTGTATTATGGTGTTCAAATAAAAACAACTCGTAATTTTGTAGCTGCTTTCCAATTTGGCCTTTTTCCTTTATGTCTTACAATTGATGTTATTTTGAACATACAGAATGGAACTTAGACATTTTGGAATTGATGTTGTGAATGTTGTCCCTGGAGCTGTGAAATCAAATATTGGAAATTCCGGCATAGCAATCTACAACCGCATGCCAGAGTGGAAGCTGTTCAAGCCATTTGAAGCAGCAATCCAAGAGAGAGCTCAATTATCTCAGAGGACAAAATCAACCCCTACAGATGAGTTTGCTAAACACACTGTAGCTGCTGTCCTTAGGAAGAAACCACCTGCATGGTTCTCCTATGGTCATTATACTACTGTCATGGCTATCATGTACCATTTACCTCTCTGTGTTAGAGACTTTCTTTTTAAGAAAGCAGTGAAATGCTGAGCTACATTTGGGTCTATCCATCTTTATGGAGATCTTATGATCAATAAATTGCATTCCACTTTTGCAGGAGATAGATAGATATGTCAATGGGGAATGTCTTGTTATTGGGGCTTTTAATTGTTTTTTTTTAACTGGTGTTACCCTAGAACCAAATGGGACCAATCCCTCAAGAGATTTAATTGTACTATTTGACCCTAATAAGATGTAACACATGATATAGTTACTTGAATTCTGGCTAAATACAGCATTATTTGTACATAAATCAATTATTATGTCTTCGGTGGTTAATAGTGGCAATATTCTATGTGCAGATTAAGGAGGAAAAATTCATTATTTGGTACACTGCCGCACTTCACGGTGATGTACTCATTTAAATTAAACAAAGTTTTAATGCAAAAGTGTCCCATCGTTTACGAAATAGTACAAGGACTCTCTGTCATCTCTTCAATGTACTAGCAAGTCACTTATTGGCTACCAATGTTTTAAGTACAAAAACAGTATTATTCTGTCCCGGAAAGAGAGCTGGTTTATAGCACAAAAATAGTATTGTTCTTGTTCTTGTCTGCAGGTATGTGATCTGTGAATTTTATGATTAGCCAATTTTATGTAAGGACATTGCATTGCCTCAAAAAGAAAATGTTAAGGACATTACTATGAAAATATTATTTTTTTTTATAAATAAATTTCAGAGAGAAGGGATGATATTTCAGTCCAAAACATAGAAGATTTTAAAGTTTATTAAACACTTAAACAAGAATTTACATTTGTCTTCTTTAAACGACACTAATAGAGATTAAACTTGTAACTTATAGAATCTAATATGCGTAACTTATAGAATCTAATATGCAAATGTGAGTTTGTCATGGCAACCACTAGAGTTTTTGGGCGCTATAACAGCCGATTTTTCACTTGTCACTAGAAGAAAAAAAGTGGTAAGGGCTTTTTTTAATAATAATAAAAATTAATCCTATAAAATTTTAAAGTTTTATTTTTAGTCTTTTAAAAAAAATCAACTTTCGTCTTAGAAAAAATTTTCAGTTTTATTTTTTGTTTTTACTTTTAGGTCAATTCATATTTATCATTTAAATTTTTGAATTTTTTTTTATGCATGTTTAGAAAACTATAAAAGTTTTCTTTACAAGAATTTAGAATTTTTTTAATAAGAGATAAATTAAATATGAATTTGTGTCCAAAATAAAACATTAAAATTTTATAGACTAAAAATTTTTAACGCGTAACTTCAAAAATTGGAGTTTGGCAATACATATGGTGGTGGAGGCCCACGTCCAAAAATTCAAAAGGAAAAAATTAGGAAGTTCACATAAAATATATCAAATTATCTGAATAGTTTATTAATATAAAGGCGAATTTTAGTATTTGATCTTGTTGGGTTCTCTTTTTTTTTTTTTACGGATTGTTGGGTTCTTTTATAGCTTCTTTTTGTGAAATATTTTGCTTGGGAGTTTAATGAAAAACAAAGAGCTTAAGGGTAAAACCAGGGGGGAAATATGGAGAAGAAAGGATCACCTCCCAACTTATATGAATTTATTTTTCTTATTAAGATACCCTCATTGCGAGGAAACTCAATAAATAAATTGAGAAAGAATTTGGAAGGATTTCAAAATATCTCCAAATTCTTTCTCTATTTTTATAATCCTCCCAGAACAAATAAAATAAGTCTTCCACTATCCTCTCCATAAACACTATCAAATAAAGTGAAAATTTGTCCTCACTTTTACCTCCGATTTGTCCTCAACAGCCCTCACCCACCACATACACACATCTTCCAAAGCCCTCCCCTCTCTTTTCCGTCTAACTCTCAAACAAAGTGTTACGGGCAACCCACTTCGTATTCAGATTCTGAGCAGGCCAATTTCCTTTCACAACCAGGGTGACGTGTAGTCTTGTTTCCGTACTTTTACCAACTCCATTCCCAGTACACCATTGCATAAAAATGATATTCTGAATCTCCAGAATTCGCTCGTTACAAAAAAGGTCGCATCGACTACAGCATACTGCATAAAGAATGTTAATGATTAACATAGTACATCATTCCCGATGGCTGAAGTGGTCGGAAACTAGGAGGTGTTGGAGCTTGTTGCGTTATGGGTAGTGGTTGTTGCTGTGCTATTTGTAGTGTCTGATTACTGAAAGGAGGTGGCGGCGGTGCCGGTTGTAATGGTGGGATGTTACCATAACCATATGGAGAGATGACCCCTCCTGTTGACTGCACGTATTGCTGTGATGATGGATTGCTATGTAGGTGATACTGACTTTGCAATGTAGGGGCTACATTGTGCAAGATTGGTTGAGTTACGTTGTGGATGATTGGTTGAGTTACGTTGTGTAGGGATGGTTGAGTTACATTGTGTAGGGTTGGTTGAGAAACCAAAACTGAAGGATATGAATGGTTTGGTACAGCAGTCAACTGTTGTGCGGACATATAGACATGAGTATCTGAATTTGGCATTGATATATTAGGTTTTGATGTGGTGGACTCAGACGTTAGACAAGCATTCTTTGCCTCTTCTGCAGCAAATGTTGAAAGAACAGAACTCATGATCAATTGAGATGACGATGAAGCTGTAAGCTTATCAGCAACCTCAGCAGCAATTGCTGCAGCTGACTTTTTAGTTGCTGCCTCTGATTTTGATGTTGCATACTGGGAATAATCTTCATTATCAAGTCGCCTTTGCATGTTGCTAGCCTCTTCTACTTGTGCTTGTGCAACCTAAAGATAAATATCCAGATATGTTAAAATTTTGTTAGCAATGTTAAAACTATACATCCAAAACATATCCAGAGTTTAATAATGAAAGTACACACAAGTAATAAAAATGGCACTTGGCACAAAACAAGAACTCGTTTACTTTTAATTTGTATTATAGAGTTTTCACCAAGTCACTCTCCAACCAAAACTGCCTTTAGCTCTATTAATAGAGCTTATTACACTGACCTCCTGGGTTCATGAACCCAAGCAAATACCTTCTCAAGGTTCAGAAATAACACTGACCTCCCTATTTAAATTTTCACCAGGCAAAACATACCCCTCTCATTTATATTTGTACGAGACAATTAAACCCCAGAAGAAGAAAAAAAAGGAGTATAAGGGAGGTGTCTGTTTAGGTTTCATAAAGTTTAAGTAAGGTCAATCAGTGAATTTCTTCTATTAAATGTTTTACAACAGATGACACTGAGAACTGCAATGAGTTCACGGTATGCTAAATTAGAACTTCTTAGAGATATACATAGAAGAGGTATCATTAGATAAGTAATTAAATGGTAAGAAACCCAAATATATGATCCATGCATATCACATTCTCATAGGGATAAGATATAAGTCAAAGTATGACAGCATTATTGGAAAAGAATCATTCATGAATAGTACATTTTACCTGCATCTGCGTACGAATATTCTCCAGTTCAGATTCCTGATACAAATACCACAAACAGTAGAAAGAAGTTAAGGAAAACCAAAAAACATATAATATCTGTGGCAAATGTAAACACACATTTATTGAGCACAAGGGACTAATGAGTATTGACATACCTGCTCATGCAAAGCTTCTTTTAACTGAGATACTAGGGCTACTCTGCTTGCTTCAACTAATTTAAGTTTTTCTATGCAATGTTTCAATAGATTTTGTTGCTCCTCTAGCTCCTTCATCAAAGTTTTTCGCTTAGGATCCTTAGCTGAAAATGAAAGCAATATTAGAATTGTAACTTCCAAAATTCAAGTGTTAATTCTGTTCAGTTGTATGCTTACCAATGGTACATGCAATATCAACATCTTTTTCTATCTTCCTCACACGCTGAACAGCAGACTTGCATTTACTCATCTCTGCATCTTCATTGGATTGCTCACTGAGCACCAAATGAAATGCAGACACTATTTTTTCCGGTGTTCCTCCAATGGACAATTTCTGGCCCCATACAATATCATTGAAGTAAGATTGTGAAATAAAGATATTAGACCACTTTTAAGGATGTAATCATCTAGCGTCAATTCAACAATTTGTTAAAAAAATAGGGAGAAGCAGAGTGGAACTTAGTCTCACCGATTTTATAGAGCGAGAATCCCTTTTCGTAATTGTTACAGAAGAACGTGATCGCTTTTTGCTGAACTCCAAAGAAGGAGGAGCATCCTCTCCAAGCATTAAATCCTTCAGGTTCGGCATTTGAGATCCAAATACCTTCCTTTCCTCCCATACTCTAATCTAAAGTTAGGTAAGAACCAAAATAAATCAACATTTTTTCAAATCACGTGATCAACATTCGTATGTCATGTCTGAAGTTTTAGCCCATGCATGAAGAAATCGGTGACGAGTTCATATTCAATTATTTCACACCGTACTTTCCCATTTATTGATTGGCACGGATGTATTTAATTGAAAATTTGAAATACTTACACCAAAAAAACTATAAAAGTGGGATTACCAGTCTAGCTACTGCAGCATTTCCTTGATCATCATTTTTTGCAACAACATCTTTAATTGCTGAAGGAATAATCTTCCAGAATTCGACCACAAACTCGTTTCCTTTACGCTTACTGTTCTGCATGATGTCATTTGCAAGAAACAAAAGGGAGATTCTGTGAAGCATCTCTGATTTGTCAAATTGTTTTTTCCATGTTGCAACAACTTGTTCTGCTTTGCTCCGGTGAAATATACACCAATGCGATAAAGCTGTATCAAAAGTTAACGACAACAACCAACTTTGCATCAACAAGTAGTAAACATAACAACAATAAAAGCCTCTTTCAGTAGGAAGTATCAGCTACACAGATTAAAAAAATTCTGTCGACTAATACGCGTACATCATAAAATCAACTGAAGCTAAGTATGCAGTAAAACTGAACAGTTTTGACAGAGATATAAATTCCGAAGAGTATCAAGCTGACACAGTAATTCTCAATAAAGCAATGCTATTTACGTCTTAATTGTTTACCAAAATAACCTATGTGTTGCTGCTTAGTTTTAATTAATTAGAATTAGGACATACATAACCACATATGCAATTCAGCTAAGCAATGCAAATAATTCACAAAGCACTATAACTCAGTAACTAAAAAAAACCCATGAAGTTGAGTCAAAGAGTGATTCATAATTCAAGAAGAACAAGTATAAGGAGATATCTAGATCCTAAAATTTCCAAATCCAGAAAGAAAAAGGAAAAATTAATCAGTGACAGAGAAAACAGAAAAGAAAAAAGGATACTTTCAATGCACTGCTGGGTTCTATTAAGCTTGGAGAGCTTGTCAGCAAGAATCTCCTCCTTGAAGACGCTATTCATGTTCAACTATTTCCCTTCAATGGAAATTATAGAACCGAAACCCTAGTGCCCTGTGAAGCCAATTTATCGAAAACGAACAAGGGAACGCTTCAATTTTCCAACTAAAACCCTAGGAACAGAATAGGGAGAAAAAGGAGCTTCAACCTTCAATACCCAATTCGATAAAAAGAAGAGAGGGAAAAAATTGAGGTGCAAAAGAGTTGCATATATTAGAAGAAACAAAGGTGCGTTATTTTTCAAGGCGCGGGGAAGACACTGTACGGTAGAGGTACACCCCTAATAACAATTTGGGTACCTAATTTTGTTTTTCAAGTAAATCAAGTCTTTCAATATTTAAAATTAGATTCTATTATAAATTTTAGTATATAAAATCTTTTAACTTTAATTATTTTTTCAAATATACTTACGTTTATTATAGATTTTAAATAGATTTAAGTTTAAAAGGTTTAAATTTCAAAAATGATGAAAAACTGATCAAATTAAATAAATATGAAATTAGGATTGGAATAGAGAAAAAAAATTGAAATATTGTCATTTTAAATGAAATATGCCGCATGGATTGATAAGTTTTGAAAGAAAAAAAATATATTAAAATGATTTTTTTAATAGATTCGTTTTAATAAAAATCCGAATGAAAATAAAAAATTGAGAGTTTAACATTAAAAAAAGTTGATAAATAAAATTAATTGAAATAATTATATATTAAATTGAAGAATTAAAATTAGCTAAAAGCTTAAACGTTAATTAAATAAAAATGTAAGTAAAAAAATTCTATTATCAAATTTAAGGTGACATAATGATGTTTTAATTCAAAGTTTAAAAAATAAATAAATTTTATCTTTTAATCCAGGAGCATGTGATATGCATATACTTTTTTAAAAAAGAGTAATGGGTTTATTGAATAATACAGTTCATGTGTTTTTTATATTTGATGGATGTACATATTTCTAAATTTTTTATATTTCATTTTGTCAAAACAGAAAGAAGGAGAAAAAAAAACTTTTCATATTTTATTGAATATTCTATAACTCTCAAAAGTAAAAGGTTTTCTTTAAAATAAAAAGAATTTAATCATTGATATTTGTCTTAACTTGAAATGCTAATAGTACATTATGTTATATCGTTCATATATTTATATTTACCAGATTTGTTCATATATTTGTATTCACAAGATTTGTGCCGTACAAATATGGCTCAGCATTGTTGGAGAGAACGCTTTAAAAAGTATAGTAGCATGACCGCTCTATTTTTTAAGAACAAACTATGTTATTCTCTCCTCAATCTTTTTACATATACACAATACATTGTTTTTTTTTTATTTTATGAAATTAATATTGATACAATGAGTACAAATTTTTCATAAAAAAATTGTTATCAATCACACCACAAGTTACATGATTTTTCAATTAGATGGAATAAAAATCAAACAGACCAAAAAACAAAATCAAACTATTTTAAAAAAGAATGGTTATGATTCATTTTTTCAATGCATAGGAATTGAATCCATATCCATATTTTATATCATTTTGTAATTTGAGGTTAACTGTATGCATCATTCTTGTGTAATTTACATTTTTTTAGGTGAAGTACATCAATGCAAACAGTGGCAAACAGGTATCCTAAAAATAAAGAAACGTGCCCTTTTGTTCAGCTAAAAAGGCAATATATCGACAACTGCAAAGAAACCAGTTGTACTTCAGAAATTTCAATTTTTCTGTCGAGAAAGTTATTTGCACAGGGATATACCGCAAAATCCTTTTCTTTATTATCATCGGAATACATATAATACCTTGCGATTTTTGAAATCAAAGCAAAGAAATTACAGTATGTGGAAAAATTGACAAGTCTGTTAATAAACATAAAATTGACAACTGAACTCATAAATTTGTTTATCAACCCTTTCTTACAAAGCTAAGGACCAAATATCAGCTGCATGTCAATCGGAGAACGAAGCAAAACCATTACACACTCAATCAACAGACAGACATTCGACACATGGAAACACATCAAAAAACAAAAACAGTCTCATCATTTAAGGAATGATCCCACAAGTACAATTCAGTTCCATGGCAGGAGAGAAACATAAACTGTCAATATTTTCCATCAAAGTTTTAAATATTTAGGAAAACTGAAAAGGTTCACTATAGCTAGTTCAAACAGCGGGGAAAATATACCGACCCAAATGGCTTTTAGTTTATGACATTCTATTACTAATAAAATAAAATTTAAGTCTCAAATCATAGTCTTTTCCTGATGCAAACACCAGCAGACCTGCCAAAATGCATTCAATATGCTTCCATAGTACCACTAACTAGATATGATGATTAACAACAATAAGAAAGCGTCAAGCTACCAGAGATGAATTGCAGGCTAATAGCCTACTGCCTCACACTTTTACCCTGTGCCGCAAGCTTTGCAGCAACCTGCTCTTCAGACAAAGGTAAATAATAGATTCGAGGAGTTGATGTTGTTTTGCGGAAGAGATCATCTAGAGTAACGATAGGTGGGTCCACTTTCTCAGGAAGGGGTGGTGGGGATGGAAGACGCTCCCTTGCAACTGGTGGGGGCCTTGACAGTGGTGGTGGAGGTGGGAGAGTAGCTGGAAGATGCTGCTCCCTGTGCTGACGCGGGGAAGGCTCCGGCTGTGAAGGTGGTGCAGGAAGAACTGTTACTGTTGGAGCACTGACAAAGGGGGCGGTCGGAGTAGAAGGAGCTTCTAACTTCATTTTCACTTCTTCAGGATCAACATACTCGGCAACTAAGAGTCGCCCACCATTTGGAGGCCATTGCAAATTATACACAGCATTCCGTGTCTCAGTGGCCTCTTCGATGGACGAGTACTGCATCAACAAGAAATAGATATAAAATTGCTTATAAGTTAGAACCATGTGATAAATGTAACAACATTACATTGGAATTTACGGTAGCAGGAAGGCAGAGAGATAAGAACTGTCTTACAGTAACATAGCAGTGGGTCTTTATTTGGTCCATCCAGAAACTGCTAACACACCCAGTTTTGCCAAGAAGTTCTTGCACTGCTTTTAGGGTAAATGGACGAAGGAATTGATCAATCCTGAGAGAATTAGTTGGGGTCCTTCGTGATGGTGGAACTGCCAACAGAAACATTTAGACTCGAAAAGCAAGAGACAGAAGACTTCAAACACACACCAATCAGCAACAAAGTAAAATCCTTAAAATAAAGATCAACCAATAAGTGTTATATGAATGCATACAACCAGCACTAGCAATCAAACCTTATCTTCACTTAGCAAATGCATTCGAGCTTGAAAGATCAACCAATAAGAAATGTGCACCAAATGCATCTTCAAAAAGAGTATAAGATATGCAAAAAATGTGTTTTGCAAAGTGTCCAGAATTAAAATTTAACAGCTGCCAGGAATTAATTCGTTTATTTATTTAAGCTACAGACCAGGAATTGAAAATTAATATTCAACAATACAACACCTGATAAAGGAATATCAGCTCTTCATAGATTTTCCGCAACTTTTTAATAATGTCAACTTACCAATGCGTTCTTTAGGTGTATCATCAGTTGCAGAGGAATCAGACCTAGAGAAGTTGCGCTTCAGAGTAACCTGCCCATCCTTGAGTGTAGTGGCAGGTTTGGGAGTAGTGCTTTGCAGATCTGATCCTTTAACTGTTTCAGTGTTCCACCTGCGTTGCCTTTTTGCAGGCTCATTGTTCACAACTAATGTTTGTTCTGCAACAAAAATTCCAAATGATTAAGGACGAATGGAAAATCATCATATAACTTCTTGCTTGCCTTTGGATGTACAGTACAACCATAAAATAAAATAAATATTTGAGTTAAAAATATATATATGATGCTTACCAGGATATTTTCGCTTCTCAGTCAAAGAAGTGGGACTCATGTCAACATCTTGATGGGTATCGCTTTTTCTTGCAGATACACCATCTCCCACAACTATGGTTTTGCTTTCCTCCTTGACCATAGGCACTTCCTTATTCTCAACTTTGTCTCTAAATTCATCAACATTATTAAACTTAGAATCATATTGCCTAGTCTCAGGCAAATCCTCTTCCATGGAATCATCACCAGAACTTCTGTCCAAGTTCAACTTTTCTGGATACCCCACATCATCACCACTATTGGTTTTGTTCAAGTCTGGACTTGGAACATTGTTGTTATTTTCTTCAACAGGTGACTTTTTTTCATGCAGCCCTCCAACATCCATAGCATGTGATTCATCATAAACAGGTACATCATTTCTTGATGATGGTTCTTCCACCATCTCTGGCCTAACATTATCTTGTTCTAATTTGACATTATTAGCAATTATAGTATCCTTTAGTTCATTCTTTTGATTAATTGACACAGAATCAGTAGAAATAGAATCAGATTTTACTTGAAACCCTAAACTAGGGTAGACCTCAGATACCTGGTTTTCTGGAGCAGAAGATTTGGGCATGAAATCGTCACCCGGGGGCTTTGTGTCAAACTCCAATGGAGGCTTTGAGTCCTCACTATCCAGCTGCGCCCTTGACTCCTCATTCTCTAGCTTGTTTGCTGAATCCTCATTATTCTTCTCTGCACTATAAGAATCCTGACCAATGACTACTACTTCTGTTGATACAGTCTCGGTTAATATAGTCTCGGTGACTGTAACAGTAGTCTCCACAGTAGAAGCATGGGCATTTACCTCCTCAACTGTGCTACTAGATTCTACACCAACAGGCAAACCCGCATGTTCACCTTCATGGTCCATAGCTGACACACTCTTATTAATTTCAACTGGGTCAGTAACACTATCCTCCTGCTTGTCATTCTTATCACCGACATTATCCACAACATCTGGAACCTTCACTACATTCTCCAATTCATTTGGTTCCACTGCAACACTATTCCCCAGTTCAAAAGCATCAAATGTTTGGGGGCTCTCCCTCTCAATTGTACCAGCCACTTCAGCATCCACTTTATCAGTCTGGGAATCTTTTACCCCATCTACTCGAGTGCCTAAACCATTAGCCTCATCCTTCTCTAAACCCACAGCAGCAGCCTCCTTTTCAGAGGAAGGCTCAACAGTCTCTTGTTCAAGGGAAGCCTCGGCAGCCTCCCTTTCTAGGCGAAGGGCTTCATCCAAACGATTGATTAAATCTTCCTTTAAACCTTTGGTAGCTAACTTCCTTCTCTTCAACTCCTCTTTCAGAGCTGTAACCTTCCACTGATTAATAGGCTTATCGTCCAGTATTGGGTATGGTGATGACATTATAACTGAAATATAAATTACCAAACAACTTCAATACACAGTCAACACCAACAAAAAAACAAACGACACAACGAATTAAACAGCATGTATCAAGAGCAAATAAATTACAGGGTTTGTCCGAAAATCGACGTAAACGTAACTGAATGTGTAAATCAAGCTACGGCATAAAAATAATTTGTTAAAATTGCTGAAGTATTTTGGTCACACCAAATTACCGAAATAAAAGAGGAAGATCTAAGAGAACCGTACAATTTCATGAACTATACTTATAAAAAAATATTCGTTTTTCGACAGAGAGAAAGAAGACAAAAATTACTCACAGTGATGATAGTTTGCGGATAATCGAGGAAAAGTTCCGTCGCTTCGTTTATCGAAACCCTAATTGAAGAAAGCGATTACCGGAGATGAAGAAACAGAAAAGGGCATCGAAGATTAAAGTCCCGAACAACCAAATCGAATGCACCCTATTTTATTTAATCCTGAAAACACCGAAGCAGAACAATGTCGAAAAGAAAAAATAAATAACAAAAAAGCAACCAAACACGCAAAATTAAAGTTCAGAATCAGCAAATAGTTTATCAAAAACAATGATAAGAGAAAAATATTGAGACTTAAGGGAGTGAGAAATTGCTTCTCTGGGTTTTTTTTTCTAGGGCTTCATAGTTTTTTTTTTTGTTCTTTAGTTTTTTAGGGTTCGTAACTTTGTGTTGGTGATGCCTTACGTTGCGTTCCGTGAGGAACCCTGAAGTAATATGGGTGGGAGTCTCTCCTTTCCGCAGCAATTAGCAACATAGAATTGGTACTGCAATTCCGATAATACCCATATACACGTGACAACAATTGATCAATACTACTCGTTAATTAATTTATTGCTGATTATTAATTTATTTATACTTTCACTTCTAGTTAGTTAATTGATATGAACACAATGTATTAGTATTTGTACCCATGGATATCTAATGCTTAAATTTGCTATATTATAATGAATTTTGTTTGCGTGTTGATGTATTTTTCTTTAAAAATATGTATATATCACTATATTATTGAACCAAAGCACATCCAAGAGAGAGGTATGTCCAATTAACATCTTTTTATATATCAAACCAATACATATTGTGCTTGCTAATCTACAAGGCCATGAGCTACACTTTTACAACATGTAGGGACAAAACACACATTAGCAAGATTTTCAATTTCTCTAAAAACATTTATATGCTATTAATCCCCACTAGGTGTTAGGAAACACCATATTCTTTATTGCATCAACAATCTTCTTCGCGTCCACTTCGAATGTGAGCAGAAACAATCCATAGTCTTTGGTGAATCTGATGGCGAGTAAAAGCCACATCGTTTCTGCAGTGGTTGCGTCATTGAAACCCTCCACAACCCAAGTTGTTGCGACTACCCAACTTGAGTTAGTATCACAGATCACCATACCAATCCCCCAGTCTCCATTCTCCAAAATATGGACATTGCAGTTGTTTTGAGACAATTTATCATCAGGGATGACCAGCGACCGGACAACTGTTGATCTTCATTTGAATTGATTGTGAGTTTTTGATTCACTCATGTTGTTGTGATCTAGCCCTCTGGAAATCTACAAACACATCATTTGATTTATTAATTATCACTTGAATAAGTATGTTTTCTTTCTCAAAAACACATTTGTTTCTTGCTAACCAAATGCCATAAATGATGGTAGAGAGAATTTCCCTTTCCCTTTTTTCACAATGTATAAGGCACTGATGCAACCAATCCATAAAAAATTGATTTTTACAATTACTAAAATTTAACCCCGAATGAGGGTTGAACCAGATTTGGGTCACCCAAATGCATTCCATAAACACGGGGTTAGTAGTTTCAGTTGATTTTTCACATATAATACATATTAAGGGACACGAGACCTCTCTTTTTATGAGTTATAACCTTACTGCTGGGATGATTAAATAATGTCATGAATTTTCCTTTTATTCCAACAGAACCCATCAGTGGAGATGAAGCCCTTCACATAAAGAATTGAGTCGTTATTACACCTAGGGCTCCAAACTTTGAATTCGAACTGATAGGGAAGCCAAATTTCATTCCAAATTTTGATATTACACTTGTTTCTCACTCTCCAGTGGCATTATATCTTAAGAACTCGGGTAGTATTTCAAATACTCCTCCAAATGTAGTTATGGCCAAGGCAAATTTTTACTGAAACAACTGACACGATGGGAAATATTTAGCTCTCATACATTGAACTACAAACAATTTTGTATTAACCTACAAGCTCGTTTAGCCAACATTGCTCTGTTGAAAGCCCTAAAGGTTCTAAAACCTATACCCCTGTCCTCTTTCTTCATACATATAGTGTTCCAACTTTTCCAATGAATCTTTTTTTCTTCATCTTTATAACCCCACCAAAAATTGCAAATGAGTTTTTCCAATTGTTCACACATCCCTTTTGGGAGAAGGAAGCAACTCATGACATACATCAGAATAGCTTGAGCCACCACTTTGATTAGAATACTCCGACCAGCAAAGGAAATACTTTTCTCCTTCCAACTTTTGAGCTTTTTCCACACGCTATCAATGATGAAATTAAAATTTTGTTTTTTAGATCTTCCAACTTTCGTTGGTAGGCCTAAATACTTCGAATGCTTCTCAACGACTTTCATTTGAAGGCAATTATTGTAACTTCTTTTCATCTTCCTAGGAATTTTTTGCTAAAACAATCTCATATTTTTCGTTGTTAATAAGTTGTTCATAAGCTAGTTGATAGGTATCCATAACTTTCGTTAGTTCTTTATCCTCCTTTTGATTTTCCCTACAAAAGATAATGATGTCATCAACACAAAATAAATGGGTAATCTTGGGAGTGCCTCTTGCCACTTTGATCCCATGGATAAGCTTTGTTTGTTGAGCTTTAAGTATTAATATAGAGAAAAATTATGCACATATAATGAAGAGGTAAGGCGATAACGGGTCTTCTTACCTAAGTCCTCTTTGGAGATTAAAACGGGGAGATAGGTTACTATTAATCAATATAGAAAAAGACACAATAGTAACACAATTCATAATAACATATATCAAATTAATACGGAACCTCATAGCAATAAGAGTTTTTTCAAGGAAAACTCATTCAATGTGATCATAAGCTTTTTCTATATCGAGCTTAATACCTGCAAAACCCCGTTTACTAAAACAACCTCTATTCATACAATGAAAGTGCTTATAGGCAATAGTAGAGTTGTTTGTGATCAATCTACCCCGAAAAAAAGAACTTTGATGCTTACCAATAACATAAGGTAAAATAATTTTAATCTTATTATCCAAAGTTTTTGTAATGATTTTAAGCAACATTACAACGGGAAATAGGTCTAAACTCATTAAGGGTGAGTGGATTTTTAACTTTAGGGATTAAAAAAATGCAAGTCATATTAAAGTGATTGGGGGTACATTAACATTAAAGATCTTAAGAACAAGAGAGGTGATATTATTGCCAATGATGTCCTAGTAGCTTTGAAAGAACAAAGTTGGCATCCCATTTAGCCCTGAGGTAACCAAACTTTTCATGTGGGCAACAACATCCCAAACCTCATAAGCAGTGAAAGAGGTAGATAACCTAGTCATCATGGCGTCAGGGACCCTATTATGAACCACTTCCACCATCTCCTTAATATTAGTAAGGTTTGAGGATGTGAACAAGTGTTGGAAATGGCATATAAAAGCTTGAGTAATAGACTTAATATCCTCAATAGTATTCCCATTGGCCTTAATGATGGACCCAATATAGTTTATGTTACGATATTGGGAGGCTTTCAAAGGGAAGAACTTAGTATTCATGTCTCCATGCTTTGACCACATGGTTCTTGCTCTTTGACTCCACCACGTCTCTTCACATTCTAACATTTCTTCTAGATTTGTTTATGTAATATAACTTTGTTCTTGAATTATAGGGTCACCTTTATTTTGATTAAGCTGCTCCAAATCTCCTTGCTACTCCTTAATCCTTTTTGGATTATTACCAAACTTATTTGAACCCCACTGGTGTAAGGAGTTAAGGGTACGATCCAACTTCAACGTATTGGGTATGGTAGGATCCTTCCAAACTTTAGCAACAATCATTTTACAATCCTCTTCCTTAATCCACATTTGCTCTAGTATTTTGTGTTTGAACTTATGCTGCCTACAGCTTCGGTTAGTTGTAAAATCTAACAATAAAGGACAATGATTAGGAGCATATATTTATTATTATAACTGGGAACATATTAATCCAACAAGAAGTAGCAAGGAACCTATCTAGTCTAGCTACAATGAGATTAGTTCCAGATTGTCTATTAGTCTGAGTAAAAATATTTCGTAAGAAACCTATATTAGTAAGATTATTAGAGTTTATGGAATCTCTAAAACAATTAATAATATATTGGTCAATAGGGTTACCACCATGTTTCTCATATTGAGATAACCCAATATTGAGGTCACCAAAAACTAGCCATTTTGAATTAGTGCTACTGTTACTAAGTTGTTTCAATCTATTGCAGTTGTGATTTTTCTTTTTTCTTTTCAAGGGAAGCCGTACAAACCTAGAGCCCTCCAACCATCCAAAACAGCTTTAGATTTAATAAACATGTTAATACAATTCATGTCTTTTGACATAACATCAACAATAATCGAAGTATTCCAAAGGAACACCAAGCCTCCAACTCTACCATACAAGAAAGTATAGTTAATCGTTTCAATATTAGCAAGACCACCAATGTTAACAATATGTTTGAATTAAATACTCATATTTTTTGTCTCCGTCAAAAAAACTGATCGTGGTTTATTAAACAAAATGAGCTTTCTTAAAGTTCATACTGTTTGTGGGTTGCCAAGCCCACGACAATTCCATGTTAAAATCCTCATTTGCCCCAACTAGCCTTTATCACAAGGAATTTCGTTGTGTTTATATCATAGTTGTGTCACATACCTGAACTGCTTCTAGACCTCTTTTCATCCTTTTTGTGGCCTGCATTGAGTCCAAGTTGTTATGTTGCTGATTATGTTTGTTTTAATCCAGTGTTGGTTATTTGTAGTTAGCTTTGCAAAATCTTGCAACATTTTGGCTAGAATTGGGCTAGATGGTCCTATGTTTCCAGACTTCATAGGGTTGCTATTAAATCTTATGTATTGATTATCCGCAATCCTCTTTCCGAACTTGCTTGACCTTCACCAATGTCTTAATGGGTTATTGGTTTCCTCATGGGATGGGTTAGAGTTTTTACGCCCATTTTTTGCATGTCAAGTTAAACCACATCCAAAACAGAACTGAGGTGGCTCTTCATATATGAAATCAATATAGGAAATCCCATCACACAGGTTACCTATGTGTATTCCAACCTCTAGGGTTTTCTAACGTTAATGAGGACTTTGATTTTAACAAGTATAACCTTTTAAGGGTATTCATATATCTCTGACTCCTCAACCTTTCCCAAACATTCTCTAATTCTTGTTCCCATGTGCTTAGACCTACAGTGGAGAGGGAGGTCCCATAATTGAACCTATATTGGAATTGTGTGAAAATCAAGGTTTTGTATAATAATAACCTTTTTATTCCATGTGCGCACCACCGACCAAAAATTATGAAAAATTCATGGGCTTCCCTATTGAACTCTCTAAATATCATCACTGAAATCCATAAAAATTTGTAGAAATTGCCCCTCTAGCTCTAGAAATCGTAGACCTTTTGGGTTACACCATATATTTGCAAGAGTAAATTGCATGGACTCCTTTTGTATAGGTTTATTAGTGATAATCTTGCCATTTATGCAGTTTTGACAAGCCTCAATACCTTCTTGAGTGTTTGAATCTGAGTAGATTAAGTAATCAATTTTATTGTCACTATTGCAATTACTAGTATTATTCGTGTTGTTTCTTGAACTTTTCACAGGTTGAGCACATGACACTTTTCTCACTTTGCTTGTTGCAGCCACTATTCGCCCCACTATAACTACCTTGGTGCCAAGACCCCACTGGAGCTAGAGTTGTTGTCGAGTAGTGGAAGAACAAACTAATTGTTGTTGGCCCATCATAGCTTGATCGAGAAAAAGTCTCATCATTTATCTTGTTGTTGGGCCATCAAGATCCAGAAACGCCACACAACATATAGTGCAAAAAAACTTCGAAGAGGTACCAAAACTTACAAACCAATAGGTTGGAAAACCACACCACAACTCATGGTTTCCATGGGAGGGGAGGAAACAAAGAGAGGAAAGGAACCAACAGAGGAAACAAATTATACCTAAAGCTTGAAAAACAAGAAAGAAATAAGCAGGTTTGATTCCTTTACGTGTTGATGTATTAATATTTTTTATGATGTAATTTTATGATCCATTTATTTATGTGTCGATGTATCAATATTTTTATGCATTACTAATTTTGTTTTTTGAATGGAGGGAAGGAAAATTTATACCTAATTGCAAAAAATAAATAAATTGTAGATAAAAAAATTATATATGTAGATATCTACTAATATGTGTTTTAAAAATCTTATAAATATTTGTTTAATGTATATATGCATAGATGTGGATAAGGTACATAGATAAATATCGTACCCGTGAATAACAATTGTCAACTCTAATGTTTATGTGTATTAAGTACGATAGTTATGTGCATTTAATTTTCTTGATTTCAAGTAAAAAAAAGTAAATAAAATTATACAAATTTACATTTTTGGTATGTCATAATTTTTTTTTTACATTTCTGGTCCCTTTAGTTATTTTTAGGCCTCACTTAAGTCTCATAAGTTTGTTTGTTTTATTTTAGTCTCTTATGTTATAAACGTAAGACATTTTGGTTCCTCAATTAGTTTTTGTTTCATTTTACTCCATAAGTTATACACATTAAAGGTTCTGGTAGTTTAAGTTATAAAAGTTATACATATAACATATGTAATTTAAGGAATCAAAATATTCAATATATGTAATTTAAACGACTAAAATAGAATAAAAACAACTTTTGAGAAACCAAATTGCATCATATTTATAACTTAAATGGTTAAAACGAAACAAACAAACCTAAAAGGCAAAGTGAAACATAAAAATAACTTAAGGAATAAAAAATGTAATTTAGCCATACAATTACTAATCTACTAGTAAATATAACGGTATTTTTTTTTACCAAAATATAATGATCATCTTCTCGCAATATTAAAAAAAAAATTTAAGGGATTGTTGGAATGAAAACATTAAACGTGGATAGAATAATTGACATTTGTTTACATTTCATTCCAACATATGTAAACATTTTCTTATATAAAATTAGGTTTGGAGGGAATAGTAATTTTTAATAACATTAGCAAAATACATATGGATTGGGAGACATTGATTTTTTTATTTTATTTATTAGTGACATACATTTGTCTCGTTTAACTTATAATTTATATAATAAATTATAATTACTTTACAATTTTTTATAGTGAAGACTCCATTAACAAATCCTAATGCAAAGTATAGAATCATTATTATGTATATATCTCGCTTAGAGTCCAATAAAAACTTATCATTTTATGTATTAATTAATTACAAAGATTTAACTCATGTATGGTTTGTGTCATATGACACAACTATTGTATTATAACTTTTATAATAATCTTATTTATAAAATATTCAAAAAATACAGTAATAATCAAATAAACATTTAACTTTTAATTAATTGCCGCGTAAATGGTTCTTGTAATTTATTAATAGCAACAAATGTTTATATCAAATTTTGATTATTGATAACAAGTATAATAAAATTTGATTGTAAAAAAATATACCTTACACTATGATTAAAACTCATATATTAACCATGATGGTCATAAGTAATAAAAGTATATAGTTGAAGTTTAATGTGGTTGAATATTTGAATTGATTTGGAAAATAATTGACATAATTTATGACATAAGTACATAAAATTCTACAACAAACTGACTAAATATATGAAAATACGTGGAACAAATATTTATTTCATGATTATCTTTTTTTGTAATTCGCACAAAGAAATTACTAAGACCAAGATGTAATGTCCATGAAGTTGAATATGTCTCCTATAATAAACACATATAATTAAATGTATTAAAAGTTTTAGAATAAACACATATTGCTTTACCAAATAACTATCATCTTCGGCAAATACTTCATTTTTGTTGGTTTAGAGAAAACTCATCATAAATTAGGGGAGTGACAAGAGTTTATTGGGACATTGTAACTCAATTGACATATTCAAATTTGATGTGAGATAATAATTGTAAAATAATTATTAATGCACTATTATTAATAATAATTCACCATTTTTGTTTTAAAAAAGTATTAAGGGTGACAAATTTAACGCTATAAATAAAAAATCATAAAGGATATAATTGGAAGTAAGTTAAACTACATCATGAAGGTGCAAATACGAGAAGAAGAGGTTGAATTATGTTTGCCAAAGTTGATAACTTTTTAATAATTTATAAATAAATTAAAAACTAGTTTGGTTTTTGGTGACTTACTTGGAGTAGAAGCAATCGGATTCAGAGGCAGCAAGAAATGAAAGCATAATTAACTTGACACATAGATTTATCTTGGTTCACACTAACTTGGCTACATCTAGTCCCCTCATTCAGAAGGCTCTAATCCACTAATTCAAATACCTTGAATTACAAAACACCTCATCCTCCAAGTCAGTCTTCCCAACCAGCCTGACAACCCCAGACTTTTGAGAAACAACACCACCTTGACCCTACAAGTCAAGTATTCTCCTAACAACCTGACAACCCCAGATTGAAGAATGAACTAAACCACTATCGAGTTTGATACAAAATATTGAAACTTGAGTAGTTGCTTCTGAAAAGTTGATAATAATAATAATAACTCTCACACTTTAAGAAAACAACACTCATAAAATATTTCTAACTTGAAACAAGTATTTCTCTCTTTGAACTATAAGACTACTCTTTTATGATTTTCAATGTTTTTCTTCTTCAGCCTTTAGTATCTATTTATAGTTAAAATTTGGGCTTCAATTTGATCCTTGTTTAATTATGAATCATATTTTGTTTATACTGCATTTGTAAATTCTTCAAATTAATTCTATTCATTTTTTGTTTAGATTGAGATTATAAATTTTTCAGATTGATTATGTTCGTAATTTGTTGTAGATAAATCTTGATCAAATCTTCTTCAAATCTTGACCATATCTTCTTTCATACTATTTGAAGTCAAATATATTATTCTCATAAAATACTTTTATTAACATCAAAATTCTAAATGTAAAACCAACTTGATTCCAACATAACTCAATGGACATATTCAAAACCGATGTGAAATAATAATTGTAAAATAATTATTAATGCACTATTATTAATAATAAATCACCATTTTTGTTTTAAAAAAGTATTAAGGGTGACAAATTTAACACTATAAATAAAAAATCATAAAGGATATAATTGGAAGTAAGTTAAACTACACCAAAATCAAATTTTAGCGTTATATATTGTTATAGACATTATATATAACTCTTTACTATATTGTTTATACTATTTAGCATTATAATTTTCTACTATATGTCATTTTGTAATATAAAGCTATAAATTTGTTATATTATAAATATTATAAACTGCTATTTTCATGATCAATTATGGATTATGTAAATATTATATCCTTTATAATATTATGTATCTAATTTTTTAATTTGGATAAATATTCTGTAAATTTAGTATAATATTATAATTTTTTTGCAATTAGACATATATTATTTATAATTTATAATTATACATATAATGTTAATTTAATATTTATGGACTATCACCTTATATATACGTACGAGATTATTTGAATTAATGTGTTATGTATCCGAATTAATATTTCTTAATTTGATGGTAGGTTGTGACATGATTATTTTGTGTAAAGAGTTGTTAGTTAACAAAATATTCAATAAAAAATTCCATTGTATATGTATATAGTATATATGTATAGATAGAATATTAGTAAATTTAGTTTAATGTTCCAATTGTTTAAATAAAGTGCGTATTACGCATATATTTTTATAATCACATATAGTATGATAATTTGATGTTTTATGGATTATTGTGATGTATGTACAAGATTCTTTTAATTATTTGGATTCTTTAAATGAACTTTCATATGTACATAAATTGGATATCTCTTTAAAGGCATATTTTCTCATAGTTTTCTTTTTTTTATAATTAGCTTCTGTAAACAATTATTTTTTCTAAGGGGTGTAAAGTGTTGCTATAACACATTAGATTTTCATTTAATTATTTTTAAGTCCTGTGATGCTATATATTATTTGATAGACAATGCTTAAATATCAATATATGAATGATAGTTAAAAATTCCCTTTTGTGATGGTTGATCCATTAAATTACTTTGACAATCAATTATTTAAAATAGTTAATTGATTATCGTGTTTTTCTCTTTTGTCGGTCAATTAGGTCATCAATTCAATTGATTAAATTAAGTTAGAGTGTACTTAATCCGTTTTTATTTATAAGCAAAAACATTGATGTATTTGTGTTAGAGGTAGTTAAAAGATACTTATGATTATGTAGAATTTGTTAGGTTAGTTACATTAAGATCACTATATAAAAGTGCATCATACTCTAATTGTATAACAATTCTTCACATAATTATTTTAATTTTTATTTTTCTCTTTAATTATTTCTTTTTTTCTTAGGCTCAACCCTGATTCTCAACAATTTGGTCTAAAGTTGCTATTTATAAGCAAAAATATTGATAGACCAAATACATCAACATTTTTGCTTATAAATATGAACCGATGAAGTAAACATTTTTTTCTTCTGCATTTTAAGAATTGAAAAACCTACTCTATTATCAAATTTCCATACCTCTATATGGCATTTATGAGTTAGTAATATCATCGTGTGTCATTGAGAGTTGTGAGAAATCAACTGTCAACACCCAAACACCCATAATTTTCTTATTTCTCAGTAGTTTTAAAATTTATTTGTCGTTGTTTAACCATAGAAATCATCAAATTTGTAATACATTTGCTATTTTATTGAGCTCATAGAATTACGGACAACAAAGAATATTATTCTTTCAATCTTTGTTTGAGTTCATTTGGTCTGATTTGACACATGTGCTCGTACTTTATCACGGGTAGCTACATCTCTTGCTATTTTTTCAAGATTGTGACGATGTTACACATTCACATATAGTTTTCTTTTTTTCATTTTGTAAAAATCAAAGTTTTAGAGTTGCATGAATGTACAATTAACAATTTGTTTGAACGTACAACTTTAACAATTTGTTTGAATGTACAACTTTTAACATTGTAATTTCAATCACGTGGAGCTAATTGTGATACTGATATGTTTTTCGTATGTTTGTGAGTGTTTATGTCAACAAAATATTTCAAAATATTTTTCTAGAGTGTTTAATGTCAAACATTTTCTTTCTCAATATTGTTTGACTTTTTTCCATCGTTATTTTGCTTTTGTCTGTCCACACATCCACTTGATAGTTTTTCTAGATAACCATCGCTAGTATCATAGTTGGTGATGATTGCAATTATCGTAGAAATGATATTCACTTTTATCATTTTATTTTATAAAAATTGTGGTAGGAAAATATTTTTATTTATCCAAACGATATTCACTTTTATCATTTTATTTTATAAAAAATTGAAGTAAAAGAATATTTTTATTAATCAAAGTGACACATGCTATATGAAGTTACAAGATCATTCAAATATAACTTTTATCATTTTATTACACGGTCACAAATTCATTTTTTCCCCCACAAATATATACAAGTTGTTAGTTATTTGTCTTTTAATATTTAACTTGTTTTGTTTTTTCATTGTGCAATCAATTAATCATTTTGTATATTTTCTAAAAAAAAATAGATAAAATGATAGTTTATTTTATATTCAAAATTTATTAAATTTGTTGTCATTTTTATTTTTTAATTTTGAAAAAATAGACGAGTTAACCCAAAATTAAGGCGGATCTTGTGACATTAGTAAATTTATTGCTAATTTGACCTTCATTATGTGGTGAAACTCAACCAATGGTGAGCTAACCCGCACAACTAGCAACCTAAGATCAGTCGATACAAAGGGATCAAATTTCCCCACTCTCTAACTATAGTCACGTACTAAAATAATCTTTCTATATGAGTGGTCTAATTAAATATTTTATATAAATTAGGAAAATTTGATAAATAAATAAAAATTATTAAAACATGTTTATCAAATTTTAGATGTATTTACTATTATTATTAACGTGAATTGAAAAATATTTAACAATATATCTGCTGTTAGGTTAAGAACGTAACAATGTGTCGAAAAAGAAAAGAATGTAACAATGCCTGCTTACTTGAGAAAGCTGAATAGGCAGAGACGCAATGACTGTATTATGTTTATGGGAATAATAACAGCAAATGCTTACGGGGCCAGAAGTGCAACTCACATGACTTTTGGTTTTATTGCATGATGATAACCTAACTTCATTATTTGCCAGTTGCGATTCCAGCTAGTATGGTACGTGCTGCATATGCAAACAGTACATACAATAATATTTGAACATGTAATTAATTAATTTGTCTTTCACTTTAGAGTCCACCTCTCCCCTTTCACAAGATATAATAACAAAATTCTAATATAATTCGCCGTAATTGTTTCTAATTGAAAAAAATCAAAGGATTCTAATTCTATTACCATCAACTGTTCCACATTCCACTTGTGTAGAATAATAAAGAGAGAGCGACAATATACTTTTTGCCTGCCAACTAAGCACAAAAAACCCGGAGATTCATGACATGATTGGCAGCTTGCTCGCAAATCACAATCAAAAGCTACGACTAGGCTCACCTCAAATTAATCGGGTAATGCGTGCAATTACAAAAAGACTAAACTCATTATGAAATCCTCAAATTTAGTAAAAAATTAATAAAATAACTTCTTAAATTTTTATTTATTTAAATAGAAAATTTTAATTTAATAATTAATACTAGCAGTAATTTGTAAATATCTGACCCAATCAATTTAAAGATGGCAATTTTTTTGGACATAAATTCCAAATATATTATTTTTGTATCTTTTAATTAGTTAATGAAAAACAAACGTTACTTAATCACAAGTAGTAGTAAATGCTAAGAAGCACGGTATGAGTTAAGAGTCTGAGCTTGAACCAGTTGTCGCGTTGTCGGTGGTATTGTCTGTGAGATCATCCCAATCCATCCTCTTCACAATTTCACATTTCACAGCACAGCATATACTCTCTATTGCTAATGTCCATGAAACTAAAATCAACAAAACCACGCTCGCCAATTTTCTCTCCTTCCAATTCTCTTCCACTGCGACACGGGCATAGCTGATGCACCGTGCGCCCCTTTCGTTTCACACTCTCTCAAGGTTTTTCCTCATTCGATTCTTCTATTTTCACGCTTTCATTTATTTTCCATCTTTCCTTCATTTCTTTCGTAAACCTTTTTTTTGATCTTTCGTTGACTCACACACTACTCATTTTTCACTTCCACTCCTCCGTACTTGATCTACTACATTCATCTTCAATTTCTTTTAAAATTTCGCAGCACGGTTCAGTTTTACTAAGGAATCTTATTTTGCTTGATCTTGTGCTTGATCTTACAGTGCATCGGTTAGGTCACCGTCATCGTGTTTTTTTCTTTTCAATTATTAATTTGTGAAATTTGAATTTGTGATTTTAATTCAATTACCGTGTAAGATTCTTGATTCGTAATTTTGTGAAATTTGAATTGATAATGAACAGGGAGGCTTTGATGTTCTGACTGTGACTCCAGTATAGATCTGGAGAAGGGACAATATCCTGAACTGATTCTGCTTGCGAGAGTCTTCGACTGACGTGAAGCAAAGATGGCGACCACAATGACTTGGAGATTCGCCGCCAACAATGGCAGTAGCCTTGGTGCTAATGATTTGGTACTTCTCTCATATTTTCAATTTTTTTTTTTTTTTTTGCACTTTCTTTTCCTCCATTTTGCGTAATCACATGGTTATTGTCTTATAGGATTTTGAGTTGGATTTGGTAAAAGCAAAAGTGTTTAGGAAAGTATAAACATGTAGTTTTAATTATGGATCTTATTTCCAGTTAGTATGTATGAATATATTGTTTTTTTAGATTGCTTGGTGATTGTTCTGGATTTTAAAGTTCATTTACAGTTGCAGTTGCTCTGCTATTACAAAAATTGCAGACAATTGTTAGATGATATGCCAATATTTGCAATGAAGAATGACTGCAAAACTGGAATCGTGGATGTAGACCGCAATTTAATAGACCATTTTGAGCCCTTTCCTTGTAACAAATAATGAGACTCGTTGGTTTCATTCTACTATATTTTTCTTATCTCCAGTTTGTCAACAGAAGCATATCTATCATTTTTCTTCAAAAAAAGACATGAAAGGTTTTATGTATATTATGAAATTGATAAGAATTATTTTACTTTAGATAGTTAAGAGTATCTGTTACATACACACCAAACCTTCTTAATACATGCCACTGCATCAACTTGGCAGTTGGCCCTAAAATGGGGTTCAGGGCTACAGTACAAAGTTGGGAAAAAAGGTGGCATTGTTAGATTGTTTGTTTACGTATCTAATCTAACATAGCATGTATGACCATCTTTGTAAGTGGGTAGTTGTAGTGTTTTCTCCACACACAAGGCACAATATACACTTTGATTCATGCTAACACTACATATGATGTACACTTTTATACTCCATTTCTAATTTCTCTGTTTTCCTCAGTAAGATGCAACCATAAATGAAAAATTCAACTGTAATGGAAGCAACAATCATCAATACCTAGAAAATATGTACTTTCTAGATATGGAGTATAATAAAGTCATGATATGTTTGGTTTACCTATGCTCCCTCACAGCTTTCTGTTTCTCCTCATATTACTAGTTGTATCTCTCGCTGTCATTATGAATAAGGGCAAGAGGAAAGGGATAAACTGGATTTGCATGCAAGATGGAAATAAAGAAAGGAAAATTGAACTTCAATATTCATTTTTTTTAAATGTTCCATATTCATCTTTACTCATTACCGCATCTAGTAATTTTTTTCCTATTATGTTAATGTATTTTTTTTCCTGATAAATTCTTATTATGTTAATGACTTAATGTTACTTCCAATGTTAACAATTTAGAGGTATACAGACATTCCGTTGAACCTTCTCCACTGTCATTCTTTTGATTGCAGGAAAGAAACGGTGATGGAAAGGCTCAAGATTCAGAGGCTCCAACTCCCCATTCTGTTCTGAAAATGGGATTGAGGTTGGTTACAATGTAAATCTTGTCTATAAATTATGTCTAAATAAAAGGAAAACCAATGAATCTGTTGCTTGAAATGTTCTATTAAAATCAATGTATTTTTTTTTTCTTCGTGTTTGGCACATTTTTGTGATTTTAGCAATTGTGCTTATGCTTGCTGCCAAGTAAGCTAGCACCCATGGATCTCGCCTGCTGTGTTATAGTTTGTCACCTAAATAATTCAAAGACCAAAATATGTTTCCTTTCCTTTGAGAGTCTCTCATTCATAAAAGATAAATTTGTGTGGGGCTTTGGCAATATTGCGTATATGCTCCCTAATCTAAGAACCATCTTACTTGATTCTTTGATATAATGGCTTTTGATAATTTGAATTTGAGCATAAATTCTAATGTGTAAACTTCAGTATCTAACATTCCTAACTGGTTGCAGAGAACGTAGCAGCAGCGGCATGGAGGATGCAGATGGGACATTAGCTAGTATTGCTCACTGCATTGAGCAGCTGCGTCAGAGCTCATCTTCTATGCAAGAGAAAGAGTATTCCTTGAAGCAATTATTGGAGCTTATTGATACGCGTGAAAATGCTTTTAGTGCAGTTGGATCTCATTCTCAGGCGGTTCCGGTGCTTGTTTCCCTTCTCCGGTCAGGGTCATTGAATGTGAAAATACAGGCAGCAACTGTCTTAGGCTCACTTTGTAAAGAAAATGAGCTAAGGGTGAAAGTCTTGCTTGGAGGATGCATTCCTCCTTTGCTCGGTCTACTGAAGTCCAGTTCTGAAGAAGGTCAAGTAGCTGCTGCAAAGACAATTTTTGCTGTTTCTCAAGGTGGTGCCAAAGATCACGTTGGATCAAAAATCTTTTCCACTGAGGGAGTTGTTCCGGTGCTCTGGGAACAGCTACAAAAGGGCCTGAAGAGTGGAAGTGTAGTGGATAGTTTATTGACTGGAGCATTGAAAAATCTCTACAACAGTACTGATACTGATAGATTCTGGAATGCCACAATACAGGCTGGAGGAATGGACATATTACTGAAGTTACTTACAACAGGACAGTCTAGCACTTTAGCTAATGTGTGCTTTTTACTTGCCTGTATGATGATGGAAGATGCATCTTTTTGTTCAAAGGTATTGACAGCAGATGCAACAAAACAGCTCCTTAAACTTTTAGGTCCTGGTAATGATGCCCCAGTTAGAGCTGAAGCAGCTGGTGCTCTTAAATCTCTATCTGCCCAGTGCCAAGATGCAAGGAAAGAGATAGCCAATTCTAACGGCATTCCTGCTTTGATTAATGCTACCATAGCTCCTTCTAAAGAGTTCATGCAAGGTGAGTATGCTCAAGCAATACAGGAGAATGCCATGTGTGCTCTTGCGAACATCTCTGGCGGTTTGTCTTATGTCATCTCCAGCCTTGGTCAAAGCCTTGAATCGTGCTCCTCATCGACCCAAACAGCCGACACATTGGGGGCTTTAGCTTCAGCTCTTATGATATATGATGACAAGGCAGAATCTACCAAATCATCAGATCCTTTGGCAGTTGAGCAGACATTACTCAAGCAATTTAAACCTCGCTCGCCCTTCCTTGTGCAGGAAAGGACCATTGAAGCCCTTGCTAGTTTGTACGGCAATCCTATACTCTCACTTAAACTTGCAAATTCTGATGCCAAACGTTTGCTTGTTGGTTTAATAACAATGGCTGCTAACGAAGTACAAGATGAGCTTCTAAAAGCTCTCTTGACACTGTGCAATAGTGAATGCAGTCTATGGCGCGCACTTCAAGGCCGTGAAGGAGTTCAGCTATTGATATCTCTTCTGGGGCTTTCATCAGAACAACAACAAGAATGTGCCATTGCCCTGCTCTGTCTTTTGTCTAATGAAAATGATGAAAGTAAATGGGCCATTACTGCTGCTGGTGGTATACCTCCACTTGTTCAAATTTTGGAGTCAGGATCTGTAAAAGCAAAGGAAGACTCAGCAACAATCCTTAGGAACCTATGTGATCACAGTGAGGATATACGCGCTTGTGTTGAAAGCGCTGATGCAGTTCCTGCATTGTTGTGGCTGTTGAAGAATGGAAGCCCAAATGGGAAAGAGATTGCGGCTAAGACCTTAAATCATTTAATTCATAAATCTGATACAGCAACTATCAGTCAGCTTACAGCACTTTTGACTAGTGATCTACCTGAATCTAAGGTTTATGTTTTAGATGCTTTGAGGAGTATGCTTTCTGTTGTTTCTCTTAGTGACCTTCTACGTGAAGGTAGTGCTGCCAGTGATGCGATTGATACAATGATAAAATTATTGAGCTCAACTAAGGAAGAAACTCAGGCAAAGTCTGCATCAGCTTTGTCAGGAATTTTTGAAGCAAGGAAAGATGTGCGAGAAAGCAACATTGCTGTTAAAACTCTTTGGTCAGCTATGAAGTTGCTTAATGTTGAATCAGGAATTATCTTAATGGAGTCTTCATGCTGTCTAGCTGCAATATTTCTTTCCATCAAAGAAAACAGGGAGGTAGCTTCTATTGCTAGAGATGTGTTATCCTCCCTAGTTGCACTAGCTAGCTCTTCATTTTTGGAAGTAGCAGAGCTAGCAATATGTGCTGTGGCAAATCTTTTTTTGGATAGTGAAATTGCTGAGAAAGCTGTTGCAGAGGAAGTTATTTTGCCTGCTACCAGAGTATTGCGTGAAGGCACAAAATCTGGAAAAACACATGCAGCAGCAGCCATTGCTCGCCTTTTGCATTCTAGGCAAGTTGATTATGCTGTAAATGATTGTGTGAACCGCTCTGGTACTGTTCTTGCATTAGTTTCTTTCTTAGAATCTGCTATTAATGAACCTGTTGCAACAACAGAGGCTCTAGAAGCACTTGCCATTCTATCCAGGTTGAAAGAGACCACTGGACTTAATAGACCTGCTTGGCTGATTTTGGCCGAATTCCCTAAAAGCATAAGCCCAATAGTTTTGTCAATTGCTGATTCAATACCAGCATTGCAGGATAAAGCTATTGAAATATTATCTCGATTATGCAAGGATCAGCCTTCTGTGTTGGGAGAGACTGTTGCTACTGCATCTGGATGTATATCTTCAATAGCTAAGAGGATAATCAATTCCGCTTCTACAAATGTAATGGTCAAAATTGGGGGAGCAGCAATTCTTATTTGTGCTGCTAAAGAAAATCATCAGAGGCTGGTGGAGGATCTAAATTTATCAAACTTGTGTGCTAATCTTGTACAGTCGCTTGTTGATATGCTTATTTCTTCACAGGCTACTTTGGTTAATGAGGGCGATGATGACAACAAGGAAGTCATCAGCATTTGCAGGTATACAAAAGAAGCCGATGATGGTAAATCCACCAAAAGCACCGCCGTTATATCTGGTGCCAATGTAGCTATATGGTTACTGTCTGTTCTTGCTTGTCATGACAAAAAAGGTAAAATTGCAATAATGGAGGCTGGAGCGATTGAGATTCTCACTGACAGGATTGCAAATTTTTCCTCACAATACAGTCAGGTATTCACGTGCCTTATTTCACTATGTTTTCAGTTAATCTGGAGTAAGTAGGTAGTGCCATCTGATTTAGTTCATGTCAAATATTTACTTATTTGCATAAAGTCATCCCTATCCATCAAATGTTGATTTAACGCCCCCCTCCTCATTGATGTATGTATGTATAGTTAAATAACAAATTAGTATTCCTATTATCTCTGTATATCAACCTTTGCTACTCTATGGTGACAATGCAGATTGACTATAAAGAAGATAGCAGCATGTGGATTTGTGCTTTGTTGTTGGCAATATTATTTCAAGATAGGGATATCATACGAGCACATGCAACAATGAAATCTATACCAGCCCTTGCCAACTTATTGAAGTCAGAGGAATCCGCAAACAAATATTTTGCTGCACAATCAATAGCTAGTCTAGTCTGTAATGGTAGCAGGGGAACACTTCTATCTGTGGCAAATTCTGGGGCGGCAGGTGGACTTATCTCCTTTCTTGGCTGTGCTGATGTTGACATACAGGATCTTCTGGAATTGTCAAATGAATTTTTGTTGGTGCCGTATCCTGATCAAGTTGCTCTTGAGAGGTTGTTTAGAGTTGATGACATTAGAGTTGGTGCCACTTCTCGGAAGGCAATACCTGTCCTAGTTGATCTTCTCAAACCGATTCCAGGTCGCCCAGGAGCACCATTTTTAGCACTTGGGCTTTTGACTCAGCTTGCTAGAGACTGTCCATCAAATACGATTGCAATGGTAGAGTCTGGGGCCATAGAGGCACTTACTAAGTATCTTTCACTGGGTCCACAAGATGCAACTGAAGAAGCTGCTACGGATTTGTTAGGAATTTTGTTTAGTAGTGCTGAGATAAGGAGACACGAGTCAGCATTTGGTGCTGTTGCTCAACTTGTAGCTGTGCTACGTTTAGGAGGAAGAGCTGCAAGGTATAGTGCTGCTAAAGCCTTGGAAAGTTTATTCTCGGCTGACAACATTAGAAATGCAGAGAGTGCCCGGCAAGCTGTTCAACCCTTGGTGGAAATTCTTAATACTGGTTTAGAGAGAGAGCAACATGCTGCAATTGCTGCATTAGTTAAGTTACTGAGTGAAAATCCTTCAAGAGCACTCGCTGTTGCTGACGTTGAGATGAATGCCATTGATGTTCTGTGCAGAATTCTTTCAACAGATTGTTCAATGGACCTCAAAGGGGATGCTGCTGAATTATGTTGTGTTCTTTTTGGAAATACACGGATTCGATCCACAATGGCAGCTGCACGGTGTGTTGAACCTCTGGTCTCTCTACTTGTAACTGAGTTTAGTCCTGCTCAGCTTTCAGTTGTCCGGGCATTGGATAGGCTTGTTGGGGATGAGCAATTGGCTGAATTAGTTGCTGCACATGGTGCAGTTATTCCTCTCGTTGGCCTATTGTATGGTAGGAACTTTGTGCTTCATGAGGCCATTTCCAGAGCTCTGGTCAAGTTAGGAAAAGATAGGCCAGCTTGTAAAATGGAAATGGTGAAAGCTGGAGTCATTGAAAGCATACTTGACATCCTTCATGAAGCACCTGATTATCTCTGTGCAGCTTTTGCAGAATTGCTGCGTATATTGACCAATAATGCTAGCATAGCTAAAGGATCATCAGCTGCCAAAGTGGTTGAACCCCTGTTCTTTTTGCTAACAAGACAAGAATTTGGCCCCGATGGACAACATAGTGCATTGCAGGTTTTGGTTAATATCTTAGAGCATCCACAATGCCGTGCTGATTACACATTAACTTCCAATCAAGCCATTGAACCACTCATCCCCTTGCTTGATTCTCCAATAGAAGCAGTGCAACAGTTGGTTGCTGAGCTTCTCTCACACTTACTTTTAGAAGAACACCTTCAGAAGGATCCAGTGACACAGCAAGTAATTGGCCCTCTTGTGCGAGTTCTTGGTTCTGGTATACAAATATTGCAGCAGAGAGCTTTGAAGGCCCTTGTCAGTATTGCAATTGTATGGCCAAATGAAATTGCAAAAGAGGGCGGTGTTATTGAAATTTCCAAAGTGATATTGCAAGCTGACCCTTCCATTCCTCATGCTTTATGGGAGTCTGCTGCCTCTGTTTTGGCAAGTATTCTGCAATTTAGTTCTGAATTCTACTTGGAAATTCCTGTTGCTGTTTTGGTAAGGTTGCTTCGATCTGGATCAGAGAGCACGGTTAGCGGTGCATTAAATGCTCTTCTCGTGTTGGAAAGTGACGATGGAACTAGCGCAGAGGCAATGGCTGAAAGCGGTGCCATAGAGGCTCTCTTGGAGCTCCTAAGATCTCATCAGTGTGAGGACACTGCTGCAAGACTCTTAGAAGTATTGCTGAACAACGTAAAGATTAGAGAAACAAAAGTTACTAAATCAGCCATCTTACCATTATCCCAGTACCTCTTGGACCCACAAACTCAAGCACAGCAAGCAAGGTTATTAGCAACTTTGGCTCTTGGTGATCTATTCCAGAATGAGGGTCTTGCTCGGACAGCTGATGCAGTTTCAGCTTGTCGGGCTTTGGTAAATGTGCTTGAAGACCAACCAACAGAAGAAATGAAAGTCATTGCCGTATGTGCTCTGCAAAACCTTGTGATGTACAGCCGATCAAATAAAAGAGCAGTTGCAGAGGCCGGTGGTGTTCAGGTTATACTGGATCTGATTGGTTCAAGTGATCCTGACACGTCAGTCCAGGCTGCAATGTTTATTAAACTTCTCTTTTCAAATCATACTATTCAAGAGTATGCTTCTAGTGAAACAGTCAGAGCGATAACTGGTGAGTTCTTTGCCATCATGCAATGTTTAACATTTGTTTTTATTCTGAACAGTTTTGTGATATATGATCCTCTTTTTACTTAAATGGTGCTTTATTTTTTATGCATCTGTTTTTGAAGTGGGGTTTCTTATCCTTTCATAAACTAGTTGATAAATCACAGTAAATGCTTTTTTTTTTGCTTTTACAAGCTGGGGCATAGATTGGTTTTCACTTTTCATAATATTTTCAATTAAAAAAACCAATATTGTTAAATAAGAGGTTAACAAATATTTTGAAAAATATCAAAGCTGAATTTTGGAAAGCGACACTGTTTGATTCATGTAACGACTCCCAACTGGTAGGAAAAGGCTACTGTTGTTGCACATGGTCATGCTCTATAACCTCTTCTAGCATAAATGGGGACATAGGGCTTGTGTTAGGTCTTCGTTAAGTGACTAAAAAGTACTACTATTTGTTAAACTCAAAAGACTAAGTTAACCAGAGATGAGGGTGTTTTTAATCTGAGTTTATTGATAATGATAGATGATGATGAAATTATGTGTTTACATATAAGTTGCTTCACCAAGCTAACCAAATTACTTTCATTTATATCTTTCTATCTCTCTCTTCAGTTTGTAAACATGGCCTAACAAAGTTTTTTATGGTCTTGTAGCTGCTATTGAAAAGGATTTATGGGCTACTGGAACGGTGAACGATGAGTATCTTAAAGCCTTAAATTCTCTATTTAGCAACTTCCCACGACTGAGAGCAACTGAACCAGCAACACTTAGCATTCCACATCTGGTTACATCCTTAAAGACAGGTTCAGAGGCTACTCAAGAAGCTGCTTTGGATGCACTTTTCCTGCTCAGGCAAGCTTGGTCAGCATGCCCAGCGGAAGTTTCAAGAGCTCAGTCCATAGCAGCCGCAGATGCTATTCCTTTGTTACAGTACTTAATCCAGTCTGGCCCACCTCGGTTTCAGGAGAAGGCAGAATTTCTATTGCAGTGTTTGCCAGGGACATTGGTGGTGATTATCAAGTCTGGTAATAATATGAAGCAGTCTGTTGGAAACCCAAGTGTTTATTGTAAGCTTACACTTGGAAACACTCCTCCAAGGCAAACCAAGGTATTTTCTAAAAACAATGTCATACCTACTCATTATCTTGTGATCTTCTCCTCTATTGCACTAGAATTACTTGACACGGGTGACATGTTTGTTTTACATGAGAATGATATATAATTGTCTCTCTGTGTCAAATATGCATAGATTTAACCAGTGAAGGCTGTTTCTTGATAAAGTTATCTGCGGTGTTTCACTGAAACGGTGGAGATATGCAACTTTAAAGTTGCTTTGTGGAAAAAAATTCCTGTTGACTATTTAGTATATACATATTCTGCTGCAGTTTGTTACCATCTTTAAACTTCAGAATCAGATTCATCCCAAATAGATTTTTTTATCTTTCCCTTTATAATAGCTTTGACTAAAATGGTGATTTGCTAAATTATTGATATGAGAGTATTTTGTTATCAAATCCTCGTTCCTTCCCTCTTGGGCATCTTTACTAGAGGCACAACAACTTCAAGGAAGGACAAGGATTTGCTGAGTGTGTGTGATTGTATTATACAACACAAAGAATATGGTGTTTTCTGCTTGATAATTCATATGAAACCTGTTTTAATTTGCTTTTCTCTTGGAAAAATTAATATTAATATGCTAATACATGAGAATGTGCTGCTCAGGTGGTCTCAACTGGCCCCAACCCAGAGTGGGATGAGAGTTTCTCATGGTCTTTTGAGAGTCCTCCAAAAGGCCAGAAGCTTCATATTTCTTGCAAAAACAAGAGCAAAATCGGGAAGGTAACTGTGGAAAAATTGGACTAAATAATAAATCATTCTATTCACCTTCATTATTTTGTTCTTACACCTCCATTTATCCCTTCTATTTTTTTTTTCTTCTGATCACAGAGTTCATTTGGGAAAGTGACAATCCAGATTGATCGGGTGGTGATGCTAGGGGCAGTTTCTGGAGAGTACACTCTGTTACCGGAAAGTAAAAGTGGCCCCTCAAGAAATTTAGAAATAGAATTTCAATGGTCTAACAAGTGATACTTGCCTTAGCATCAAGCTTTGCAATTGAAACACAGGGTACATGGTCGAAAAGTAAAATTTTGTTTAAACTTTGGATTATTGTATTTATCATGCTAAGTGTATATAGCAACAGTTGTTCATTTTTCGTCTTTAGTCTCAAACAGATTCTTTTGTCATAATATTCTTTTGTTATAATATTCTTTTGTAACTTGATCATTCATTTCCTGGTTTAGATACTAGAGACACGAAGATCAGGCCTGCTTCAAGTTTCTTGTATTGTATGGTTTTTGCTGTTGTCATAACTATTTGAGGGTAAATTAAATGTAAAATAACAATAGTACAGTGTCGTACCAAAAAAAAACATCTCGTGTGATATTTATGTTGATTTAAAGTTTTGATTTATTGTTATCGTTGCACTTTCTACTAGTACATCTAAACTATGGTGTTTTTCCTACTTGCTAGTTGTTACATAAAGAGAAATGCTAAAATAACGAAAAAGGGCTTTGCGAAGTCATCACGAATTAAGTGGCAAGATTATAGCAAATTGATGGTAAGCATTATCTACCCACGTATGGTAATTCACGTCTTCTGATCGATTAATTTCCTTGTCGTGATTCGCGATATATTTTGTCGCATTAAATAACATCACTTAAATTCAAGCTCTACTCAGAGGGTAAATTTTACACTGAAAGACAATTAAATTAAACTCTATCTGTATTTGTGAGATGGTAATCTACATCTACATGTTGAACCTCTGTTTTTGAGCAATGTTTTCAATTATGATAATTAGACGATGTTATTTTATATTGAATATATGATTTCTTTTACTTAAAATTGCTTAACACATTTTTAATATTACTTAATACATATTTTTTTTATCAAATGAAGATATACGTATTAGGTTAAGGGTAAACTATACACAAAAGGTTTAGATTGTTGTAATGAGGCCTAATTGTGAAATATTCAACACAAACAGCAATTTGGTAAAATTAGTTAGAAATGGACACAGAAGAGAAGATGGCGGTAAAGTGAGGTATCTAAGAGAGTGGATAGTAATTAGGGTGGGTGTGAATTATGTGACAAATCTCTCTTCTATAAATGTATTTATTTATTTATTTGTATTCTCCGATTCTCCCTCCGCGCTCCCACAATTCCTTTCACAGAATATACGTACTTGCTGCCATCCTCTTTAGCTTCTATGTTAATTTTTGGACAAAGTTTAGCTACTATAGAATGATATTTGACATTCGATTAAATCACATTTTTTTTTTATAATGAAAAACGATATTAATTTATTTAAAAGAAACATTTTATTAAAAGTGTATTGAGAATTTTGTTTTCAAAGTTTTAAAAGTTTCAAATATTTCTACATAAAATTACTACTTTTCGATTCATTATCAAGTATTTTTATGACACTTGTTAACATGACTTTTTATTTAAATTAATAGAAATTGCGTCGAAAAGAATACAATTCAAAAGTGTTAAAATTTAATATAATGAATCTGCAAATAAATTCACGAGTCACGACAAATATGAATTCGCATAAAATGAAGAGATATTTACAAATATGACAAAATTAAAGTGAATACTCGTATATCAGAGTTGTATCGTTGACGAGTTAAAATTCTCTCGATTTGTGGTCAAATTATAGAGAGATAAACATAAAAAAATTAACAAAAACAATTAAAAAAAATTAATGACGGTGGAACCCACTTAATGGTGGGATGTACTAACTTCTCTTTATGTATATCTATCTCCAAGTAAACCATAAATTGAGAGTAAAGAAATGAAAAGAATTTTATCTCAAAACAATGCATCATTAAGACAATGAAATCACAAGAAAAAAAATAAAAAAGTAAAATTAAATATAATAACTCAATCAGATAAAAGAAAAGACAAAAATTTTCAAAATTAAAAATTGACATTTAAAATTTAAACTCGAAATATCGTACAATATATGAGTTAATTACAATAATATATTTACCGTATCTTTTAAAATTATATAATAATACTAATACTAGTAAGTGTTATTAATTTAAAAGATTTATATTTTCCCATTGATCTCAAGGTACTAGATCCACCGTTTACTTCGTATTATCAATTATACATACATTTAATGAAAACAAGTCCAACTAACAATTTAAATTGAGATTTGTATTTAGAGATAATTTAAAATAAAATAAAAAACTTATATTTTTTTGGGACCTACGACAGGCTTACGTGGTTTTGCTATGCTACTCCTTTTTCTAACTTTGAGCATTTTCTTTATTTAAGAGTTCATTTTATCTACTTGAATATACAAATTCAATCAGAATTTTTTACCCTATTCCTAGTGGGATTTTCTCTTTAATTTTCTTAAAAAAAATATTCTGTATAATTTAAGATATAATTTTTTTAATATAAAAATCACAATATTTATTTGTGACGTGGTAAAATTACAATACTTTTTATATTTATTTATTTTTTCCTATAAAAAAGGAGGAAAAAATCCAAAGAAAAAACTAAAAAGAAAATTAAATTTATTTTTGACGTGATGAGATTACAATACTTAATAATATAGTAAAATTATTTTTAATTTTTTGATTAATATCCTAAAAACAATTATTAATTACTCATTTTAGTTTTTTTAGTTAAGTAAATGACATGATAAATATTACAATAAATTATACACAATTGGAAAGTTATGAGTTCGAATATAAGATATAATATTTAATATAATAATATCATTATTTTTCAGTTGAATTAAATTTAAAAATAATTACTTATTCTAGTTCTAATTATAAGGAAAAAACCATCAAAATTAATAAATTCATCAATTGTTGTAGTTTTTTTGAATATTTTTCTAAATATATTTTTGTGAAAAATTGTGAGACATTAAATATATTTATTAATATTAAAAAAATAAATATTTTAAATAAAAAATATCACTTAAATAGATAAATATAAAAATAAATTCCGAAAATTGCACTAGATCATTTTGGAACTTAAATTTATTTGTTATTTATATAAGAAACAGTGTTGGACCTTTTTCTTATATAAATAATAAAAAAATCCAAAAATTCTTTTAAAATAAGGACAGAAGGTTGTGTTTTGACAATTTTTAAACAATTTTTCTTGCAAATAATTTTTTTATGTTTAATTGTTTTTAACTTAGTAAAGAGGAATTAAATGAAATTATTCCATTCCATAAAAAAGGAATGAACTTAAATGCAGGGAGCCCACGGTGGTAAAGACAAGACAAATGGACGCATGCTATTAAAGCCCGTTTTATTCTCTTATACACGTCACGTAAAGAGAGACACGGTGGGTCCGCGTGACGTTTCGTTTCGTCTTAGCATTGCATTATTGTTCCTTTATTACTTTTTTTTTTCTTCACAAATTAGTGTTCCTTTACTTATTCCTTTAAATTAGTGTTAACCTCTGATCGAAACATGATTGTAGATTCGGTTATACTTAAGAAGACGGTGTGCTAAGGTACAATAAAAAAAATATAGTAGGAATTGGTATTATTAATTTTATTATTATGAAATTTATTAAAATTGATAAAATTAAGAGTTTTAATATACAAATGATATATCATTCAACTAATAGTGATTTAATTTTGATAGTAACAAAATATATTAAATGTATAATGGAAGTTTCTATTTAAAAATAATGTTAACAAGTGTCTTTTTAAGTTTCTATATTAAATGTACCACACAAAAAAATTAAACTCTAATAATATATCATTGTGTACATAAAAAAAAAACATATTAGTTGATTGATTTATCGGGTTTTGATTTATGTACATGAGTGATCTAATATACCGATCGAATGTTAGATATTTGATTTTTGGTTCAACCGGTCCAATTATTTGGTCCCATCTAATTTTTAAAACTATATTGCTAACAAATGTGCTTACTACATATGTTAAATAATTAAAACAAAATAGAAGTTCTGCATAAAAAAGTAGTTTTTAAACATAAAAAAAAAAAATTAAATATGTGCCCTTTGACCATCCACGTGGACATTGCTTTTCTTAATAAACACCATCTCATCGTACAAGCACATTCGGTATGGATTAAGAAAAAATAAATGTTTATATAAATGAAATATTTTGTAGGATCTTTCTTTTCTCTTTGTAGGTTTAGATTAATACATTGTATTAAAATAAATTATTGTGATTGAAAATATATTAATAATTTAGCAACTATTTATAAGAGTATTGTTTGTGTAACCACACTTTTGTCAATTTTCTCGTGTTCCAAGACACGATTTGAAGAAGTTAAATGGGGTGCGTGTTTAGCATATAATCTGTATATTTTTTTATAATTTTATTTTATATTTTTAATTTAGTTGCGATCCTTTTAATTTGAAAATGTTTGTTATGTTCATTTAAAAACAATTATGTTATATTTTTTTATACATTAAATATTAATCAATTTTAATTAGTGTAAATTATAAATAAATATTCAACTCAAGAAGACAAATACATCTAAAATATGATATTCTTGATCATTAAAAATACATAATAAAATAACAACATACTAAGTTTGGATTTACCAATTAACACAAACTCGATTCAAAATTTTCAAAACAACACACAAATTAAAATAAGTTCAAATTTATAAACTAATTTTACTATTTTTATTTAGGTCAATTTTTTTAAAGCTAATTTTACTATTTTTAATTTTTTTAAAATTGATTATGCATGTTGCAGGCTGCCGAATACTCATACAAGCTAATTCAAACAGATAACAGGTTTATTCGAGCTCAAAAGTCTGAAAAATTTAAACTGAAATTATTAAATTCCAACTCTATGTTTTAGCGGACAGAATTGGATTAATCTATTTTGACAGCTTTAAATAAAACATTATTATTAAAAAAAATATATAAAATAAATATGTCTGCGTGGGCAGAGTCTCTTTAAAAGTCCGAGAGGTGCATTATTTGTGGATGCGGTTAGCACATTAAACATTTTGCGATTTTCCATAGTAAACCAAGTACAACTTTCTTTTGACAACCTAAATCACTTTAACAACATAAAATAATGTTTTAACACTAATATGATTTTCAAATTTTAATATAGCTTTATTTTTTTTCTTTAACCGTATCATTCAATTATTACTATTTTCAAATTATTAATTATATTTTTTATTCATAACAATAAAAAATATATATAAATAACTAATAAGAATAATATATTAAAAATAATTATTTTTAATTATTAATTTTTTAATATATATGTAAAAACTTTAAACAATATTTATTTTAAAACAGATAAAGTATTTATTCTATAATATTAGTCACATTTACAAAAATATTTCATCCCTTCAAATCTATTATTTTTGTAGTTTACGATGTAATTTTAATTTTTTTAATAGTACATCTAATGTTATTTATTTATAATACACTATATTTCTAATTAATATTAGATATATTATTATCAAATTATTATTTTTCACTTAAATATAACAAATAAAATACACTAATAATTAGTAATGATAATTCAGTAAAATTATTCTTTTTATTTTTATTTTAATTCATCTAAAATTTAACACTACATTCAAAAAATTAAAACGCATTTTTTTAGAGTCAGAAAATGAAAAAACTAAAAAATGAGTCATAAGCAACTAAAAAAAAATGTCGTTTTTCATTTCTGGATTGAAGTAAGAATTAAATAGTTCTAGTTTCAACAGCACTGTCTAAACTACGAAAAACCCTGCCCTGTCGTTGTTAAATTTGAAAACAAACACTGGAAATAAAAAAAAAAAACAAGAATCGAATTTCATATAGAAATCGAAACGTTCTATTTTTTTTTTTATTACTATACTTATAGTTAATAAAAAATGATTCTATATGTTAGTTCATCTATTTTTATTTATTTGTAAAATTGATATTCATATTTTAAAATCTTATAGTTTTAATCTTTATCTCAAATTTTTAACAAAAAAAAATAATAATTTGATCTATTTTAGATAATACAACATTCAATATCATAATTAAAACTGTTTAAATATATTAATTATTTATATATTATTAATTAAATTAAAAAATTAATAATTTAAAAAAATTTATTTTTATCATTCAACATGTATCGCGTTATTTTTTTTTAAAATAGGAGAAAATAATCAACACAGTTGGGTTTTATAATAGGAGTTGCATATCGCGAAACTCCTCTCTCTTACTACCTTTTTCATCAATTAACTACTTTATTCCACCGCCCCAAAAACAGAAAACACAGTTTGTTTTTATATCAAGTCACACTCAGTCACAGTCACACACACACAGAGAGCACAGTGATGAATGAATGAATGAACGAACCAACGATGATGCACACTGCGCACCCCTCACTCAAACCGTTATGTGCACCCTTTGCTTTCACTAATAAACACTAATCTCGACTTAATCACTTCTTATTATAACTATTCATCGGAAAAAGATAGTGCTAGATCTCGATCTCCATGCCGGCACGATGGCGGCTGTTGCTTCTTTTCTTACTGTCGGTGACAGTTACTTACGCAATGCCGGTTCCGACCACATTTTCAGTGCGTCTGGTTCACCGGTTCTCCGAAGAAATGAAACCGGTACGGGTTCAAACCGCTGACTGGCCGGACCGGAGGAGCATGCGCTACTACCAGATGCTTCTCAGGAACGACTTTCTTAGGCACAATATCAACCTCGATGGCGCTCGACACCAACTCCTGTTCCCTTCCAAAGGTAGCAAAACGATGTCGTTTGGAAACGACTTTGGCTGGTAACTACCGATTCCTCTCTCATGCGTTGTTCGTAGCTAGAAGATATGACGTGGTTTTGATTTTTGAATCTGATTTGTTATATTGTTGCAATGTTGCATTGATATTAGGTTACATTACATGTGGATTGATATAGGAACGCCTAGTATCTCGTTTCTTGTAGCTTTGGATGCAGGGAGTGATCTCCTTTGGGTTCCATGTGATTGCATACAGTGTGCTCCCTTGTCTGCAAGTTACTATTCCAGATTGGTACGTCACTTGTAACCTTTTGATGTGTAATTACTAATTAGATTAGCATATTGTATTGCAACTTTTAAAAATAAAATAAAGATTTGTCCGTAAGAATTGATAAAACCTAAGTTGGTAGCACTACCAAGTAGTTTGGATAAATAACTTAATTAAGTCTGTGTATTAGCTATTTTTATAATAAAATATAAAATACAGTCAAATTGTTTCCATAGAAGCTATAAGTTGTTTTTTTTAAGCTCTATGGTAGAGATTATGGAAATAAGCTGAAAACAATTTATGGACAATGACATATTATAAGCTCTTTCTATAAACTCTCCTAAACAATCTCACAAGTGCTTATGTCAATAGATAAGTTTAAATAAGCCAATTCAAACGGGCTGTAGGTACTAACATGAGAAATAACATATTAGCCCTTAAGCTTTATAGGTCAATTTGTTTGGGTGAAGTTTTTAGAGTCTTAAGGTAAGAGTCGGTGACTGGTTTAGCACTTATTTCCAATAATTGATTGGCAGGTGCTCCTTCACATATGGGGCATCTATTATGCAGGATAGAGATCTGAATGAGTATAGTCCTGCTCGATCGTTATCCAGCAAGCATTTATCTTGCAGCCATCGGTTATGTGATATTGGTTCAAACTGTAAAACTTCCAAGCAGCAGTGTCCATACACTATCAATTACTTAACAGATAATACATCAAGTTCTGGATTGTTAGTTGAGGACATATTGCATCTTCAATCTAGCGATGGCGGCAGCGGCGGCAGCACATCTAATTCCTCTGTTCAGGCTCCAGTTATTGTCGGGTATGTCTGTTCAGACCGTGTCCTTGTCACTTCATCATCCCTTTTTCCTGATGATGTTTCTATTTTAAAAAAAACATATATCCCCAGTCCTTTTGACTGACATCAACTTTGTTGAATGCAGGTGTGGTATGAAGCAAAGTGGTGGTTATTTGGATGGTGTTGCTCCAGATGGTCTCATTGGTTTGGGACCTGGAGAGAGTTCAGTTCCAAGTTTTCTTGCTAAATCAGGATTAATCCATGATTCTTTTTCGTTGTGCATTAATGAAGATTCTTCTGGTAGATTATTTTTTGGCGACCAGGGATCAACCGTTCAACAGTCTACTCCATTCTTGCCCTTGGATGGAATGTTGTATGAAGTTTTATACTTTAGTTAGTTTACAACCTTTCACTTTACTAAAATAATTTAGAAAATGATCTCCTGCTAATTATGATAAATTTCCTGGTCAGCTCAACCTACATCATTGGGGTGGAGGCATTTTGTATCGGGAATTATTGTCCTAAAGTAACTAGTTTTAAAGCTCAGTTTGATAGTGGAACATCATTTACGTTTCTTCCTGGTCATGCATACGGAGCAATAACTGAGGAGGTACTTTAGTCTTTTGAATCCCATGATTGTAAATCAGTGTTATCGAATGGCAGCGCCATGGCGGAAAGCGGTGGTAGGAATGGGATTTCGACCATCTACCATGGCCATTTTACATGTGATGGCGGCTATGGCAGGTTATATGGTGGCCATAGCAGCCAAAAATAGTGGATTTTGGCATCTCCGCCATGGAACACCATCTACGACATTGTTCTAAATCTCTTCTCTGGCTATTTATATGATTTTATTTTTGACAGTTTGACAAACAAGTAAATGCTACAAGATCTACCTTACGTGGATCTCCTTGGGAGTATTGTTATGCACCCAGGTGAATTTACTGATAGATCTATGCCTGTCTCCCCCTCTACCCTTGGTACTTGTCCTAATTTCTAGAATTTTCTATTCTTTCTGATAACTTAAATTTGTTTTTGAAACAGTTTGCAACAGCTGCCTACGATTCCCACATTGACACTCACGTTCCAACAGAATGACAGTTTTGTGGTCTACAATCCCGTAGTTGTATTCTACAACAATCAGGTAGTTGTAGATTATGTGGTTCCTTTTTATTTTGGAAGGAGGGCTGAATAAGTAAAACATCATAAGAGGCTTTATCATAAATGTAGACTAGTTATTTGGAACCAGTTACTTGAGAAACACTTCCCTTAAGTGTAATCCAATTGAAAAAAGTTCGAACTGTTTGAACTTTATTTACTATGTGAGCAATGAAGAAATATATTTTTTTCTTGTTCTACTTTGCAAGAACAAAATAAGATTTATATCAAATACGTTATTTTCTTTATAACCATTTTTTTTCACTGCCATTATTTACTAACTCCCCAGAGGGGCTGCTTGAGTTCCAATCCTCATAACTAGTCCTAGGCCATGTAGCTTCACATATATATCTTTCATCATGCTCATCACTAGGGCTACATTGGTACTCAGACACACTTTATCTTCAGGCGGCCCATTGCAGCAGTAAACTTGAATTGGAATAATTTTTGTCTATATTATTTTTCTAGTTGGTTAACCAACCTTCCATATAAATGCAACAGTAATTTTATTTCCTTGTCAACTATTGTGAAAAAGATTATATTTTCTTGTGCTGCATTGCATTCCATTTGAAATTTAACATACTACTAGTAATAGGAAATGTATTCCGCATGAGAAGTTTCAGTTAGCTGTTTTAAAAAGAAGAGAAATGAAAATAGGTAATTTCTGTTGTAATGGGTGTAGCTAAGTTATAAAGTTCTGGTCAATTTTGTGCAGGGAATTGACGAATTTTGTTTAGCAATACAGCCAACTGAAGGGGATATGGGAACAATTGGACGTAAGTTTACCTATTTTCTCTATTAAATATACTGATTGCCCCTGTTCTTGATTCTGGAGAAAAGGATACTTTTGATCATAAAGCTAATAAAATTATTTGCAGAAAACTTCATGACGGGATACCGGTTGGTATTTGATAGGGAAAACAAGAAGCTAGCATGGTCACGCTCAAATTGTGAGTCATTATATTTCTTAATGAAACCTTCTAATCTATGTATTTTATTATAACCTATGGGTATATCTCCTTGTCATGTGCATCCAAAGAATGAAGGGTGCCATTACTCTGAATTGATGTGTTACTGATAATGTGTTTTAGTGTAAGTTCAAACATTACCCATTTAGGTAATGAAGCCGACTCCTTAGATTTCCTTGCTATTTGTTGATGCCTGATGCAAAAGCTTTTTCTAGCCTTCACTCTCCCCTCTCTTCCTTAGGCTTAAACACTGTCTACATGCTTCTGTAGGTCAGGATCTCAGTCTAGGTACGAGGATACCCTTCTCCCCTGCAAATGGGACATCATCAAACCCGCTGCCTGCAGACGAGCAGCAAAGATCCAATGGGCATGCAGTTGCTCCCGCTGTTGCCGGAAGGACTCCTCAAAAACCTTCAGTTGCTTCATCTCAGATGATTTCATACCGGAAACATTGGCACTGCTATTGGTTGCTTCTATTTCAACTTCTGTCAGTCTTTTACTAAGACTTTCACGAGTAGCCTGCCTAAAAAGTGTTACATGTATATCTAAATCTGTCTCGGTTTTTTCCTCCTAGGTTTGTAAGTATTTTAGATCTTACACCACTCAATGCTGCTGTTGTTTTTAACCTAGTCAGCATTAGATTCCTAGAACTCAAAGAAACATTTTACTCTAAACCCCTGCCCTAGTTTGGGCGAGGTTATGTAAATTAATTTGCTTGGTGTGAAGTTTTTTATTTTATTTTTTAAAAATTGATTTCTTTTTTTAATGAACCCATTTTAATTTTATTCAAGACTGAAATGTTTGTGGTGTTAGGATTTCAAATTTTTGAAGTTTTTATTTTTTTTTTGAAAAATCAGAAGATGGGACGTATAAAACAATATCTTTAATTCTTTATGTTTGGTATAGAACACATTCTTCTTACAAATCATACGTAAATTAGTTTTTGAGAGGATACTTAAATTAGTTGTATGGAAGTTTCCAAGTAAAATTTGCAATACGCAATGGCCTAATATGGTTAGGGTTGCATAGGCTGGGTCGACCCAGATGACCTGCTCAAAACGTCTTGACCCAATCTTTGTTGAGGTGCTGCTCGCCGTCACAAATCTCTTCCGGAGAAGGAAAAAGGGAGTATAAATCTACTAGAGGAAGAGGAAATGGTTGTGCCACCTCACAACAGTACGAGTAAAGCCACTAAATTTGGTTTTGACCTCAGATCTGAAGAGTATAAGATCAGTGAAACCTATTGGTTAGACCACAGAACTCTTGAATGAAATCATCATTTTCTTTCTCTATTATCTAACTAGATAATGTTTATTTCTTAGGTTTCTTGCTTTGTTGTTGATTCAGGATAAACTTATGTAGTTTCTTGTGTCTCTTGATTTTGAGATTTGGTTTGCTGACGATGTATTTGCCGTTCCGGCTAAGTAAAATTGTTTGGATAGTATTGGAGTTTGTTTTCTAATGAAATAATCTTTAATTAAGTTTTAGTTACCTCCAGGCTAACCTTGGTTACCTCCCTTACTAGTTTTAGAGACCCAATTAGTCCCAAGCTATTAAGAGTCGAGGTTGACCCCTCACACAAATTAGAGACTGAATTTGGGTTACATTTTATGACTCGTGTCGGAGTTTGGTTGAATTGAATTTGATTAATTCTCGACTTTACTTATACATATAGACTTAATATGTTTTTTTTTTTTTGCCTTTTTTGTTAGCATTTTTATATTTTTTTTATCCATTATTTAAAGTTTGACCTCATTGTTATGTATGTCTTTTAACTTTTTAAATTGGGTATATTTCTGTTTATTTGAAATTACATTTAAATTTATCTAAAATTTAGCTCAATTGACAAATGTTGATATTGTTGAGTTAAATGTATGTCTCAAGTTTGAATATGTAACCACAGAGTTGTGTTCGACCATTTATTCTATAGACTAAAAAAAAATTACATTTAAATTTATAGCTAACTGTGATTTTGTTGATCTTACCGTAAAATCAAACATTTATATAATATATAAAGTATTATTATTATTATTATTATTATTATATAACAATAACATAAAATTATAATTTTTAACATCTGAAAATATTTATATTAACTTATTTGAGAATAAATTATATATTTAAATATGATATTCTCAATTTTTTTAGTAGAATTTTTTTTGGCATTCCTTACTAATTTTGTGACACTCACTCTATCCTTATTAATGTGTAATTAAGGAATTGGTTTTAATTTATTAAAGTTAATTAATTTTTTTAAAACAAAATTAAAGTACAAATGCATCACAATGACATTTCAATTTCAATTATGGTGGTATCATAAGGTCATCATCTATTATTTGTGGCACCATAATAACTATATTAAGAAGAAAAAAACAAGAGTATTATAACTTGGGGACTAATCCAAAACCAAAGGAGAAATAAAAGTCTAAATTGAATAACTCTAGGTAAAAGAAAAAGAGTACGGTGCAAAAAAAACACAAAGGGATAGCAAAATAAATAAAGCAGCTCGCTCATTGAAATAGTTCTGTGTTGAACAATCAATTGAATCTGTAATTAGCTAAGGCATAAGGATTGGGAAAATGGTCATTTGGGATATAGTGAACAATGTGTCAGACTATGGACAAATCACAATTATTTACATGTATAACTTTACAAGTAATTATAGATAAAATTAAATGTTTTTAATAGTTGAATGATTTTAATTAATTGACACGGTCAAAAAGTCGTTATGCTAAAAGTGTATATATATAAATTAACTCTTCATATTATTTGCAATAAAATTTTAAAATATTAATTCAATTAGTTTAATCAATATATAAAATAAAATGAAATGTTTCTTATCGATATAAACCATGATAAGTTGTCATCCAATTATGTATAAAAACAATATTAATAGCAAGAGAACACATATAAGGCTTCCTCGGTCCCAAATTGTCTACCACTTTGACAATTTTACATAAATTAAAAAATATAGTTAATGTTGTATAAAAAGGAGAAATTATAAGTTATTTTATAAAAATACACTTTATTAAAGAATTAAAAAAAGATAGAATAACAAATAGTAAGAGATATAATAAAAAAATAAATATTTATAATTAATTAATATTATAAAATGACATAATTTAAAATAATGACCACCCAAAGAAAAAATAGCAAAGCAAACACTCATTCACGTCTGACCCAAAAAAAAAATGTAAAGCATCACCCCAAACTAAATTTTTAATGAGTATATAAACATTAATATCAAATTACCGGTGAAGGTCACTATGTAAATATTAAAAAATGTATGGCCAAATATACATATATATATCCTTCATTGCAATTATATTATTTTAACAAAGTTAATGTCTAAATAACACTAAAAAGGGTAAGTTAATTTGCCAATCTTTCATCTTATCCATTCATATTATTTAATATTATATCAATGGCTCATGATGTTATTAGTGTTTGATTGACAAATTTATTACTTGTTCATGTTAACCTTTGCCTGGGAGGTATGTTTCAATTTTCTGTTTTGTTACTTTTTTCTTTTCACTCTACTTTTGTTTTCCAAAAGTGAGATTGAGTGCTTTGCTTTTGTGTACGTAGTTTCTACGTTGATAGCAAAAAGCTTATGCAACGGGTTGTTAAATTATTCTTTTGGAGCTGTTGAAATCAAATGCTAGCTTTACCAAAAAGGTATAATGGAAGAATCATAGATCCCAATTTCAAACTGTTAATTTTGATGATGACTAATGAGGCATTTCTCACTGTTTAATAAATTTTTGGTTAACCACGATTACCGTGCTACAACTTCTTCATGACTAAGCTAAGGTTTTGTTAAAGATTCCATGATAGACAATTTGATAAAAAAACAAACATGACATTAATATATATATACACGGACTTTCATTTGAGTCTAAAAGTATGAAGTTTATAATATAATGGTTTTAATTCGCGTCTAAAGTATAAAGGAGTTAAAACCCATTGCCCAAAAAAGGCTCTTTTTCCCTTCTAAAGCTGGTTGCACTCACTACCTTTCCACTTCTCTGATAAAAGGACTTCATAAGTTGGCAGTGTTGAGTAAAAAAGTTTTCAAGGGAAGTAAAGAAGTTGTTCAAACAAAGAATTTTTTTGTGTTTTGCATGAAAGTTCCTTGCAATTTCTTCTTTTTGGACCTCCCTCTCTTTATTTTCAATATAAATTCATCTTCATCAATCATCATCCCCATAACCAACATTGCTGCACTGTTTGACACTCATCAAACTCAAGAACTTCTCAGCCTTGAATTGTGCACTTGGCATTGCCAAATTGTTTATTTTTATTTTATTTCAATTAATTATAAACTATTTGTGAATCAAAATATACATAGAAATGGGAGTTGGAGGCACTCTAGAGTACTTGTCTGATCTAATGGGAAGTGCCCATCATCACCAACACAAGATCAAGAAAAAGAAGCAATTACAAACCGTAGAGTTGAAGGTTAGAATGGATTGTGATGGTTGTGAACTTAAAGTCAAAAAAGCCCTCTCTTCACTAAATGGTAAGTTACATTTTCTCGCTATTTACATTCTGGTTGGTTTGAACTAAGAATTAAGTAAGTTGAACAAGTTAAAAGAATGGTGTTAAAAAAAATACTGACATAATTTGTCTATAAAAAAAATAATTTTCCGCTATTTAACTTTCTTGTAGTATAGCTCTCAGAATGAAAAATCCTAGAAAAGTCCCTAGCTATTTCAGCTTATTCTTGTAGTGACATATTGTACGCACATAGTATTAAGTACATGAAGGTGATAAAGTTAAAAAATGTTAGTGGTGATGCAGGAGTAAAATCAGTGGAGATAAACAGGAAACAACAAAAAGTGACAATAATGGGATATGTGGAAGCAAATAAGGTACTAAAGAAAGCAAAATCAACAGGGAAGAAAGCAGAGATTTGGCCTTATGTGCCATACAACATGGTGGCTCATCCATATGCGGTTCCTGCTTATGACAAGAAGGCTCCTCCTGGATATGTGAGGAGATTAGAGACAACAGGAACTGTTATGACATATGAAGATTCACACATTACCACTTTGTTCAGTGAAGAAAACCCAAATGCATGCTCTATTATGTAGATGATAGGGAAAATATGAAAAGGGAAACATGTGCTTATTTAGCACAATAATATAGATTTTCTGCTTTCAAATTTAGTAGGTTCTGTTGTCAAATAAAATGTACCAGGTTCTTTTGTTTTACTTCATTGTTTTCATTTGAAAGTATTTGTTTCTCTTTAGCATGGAAGAAGATGTTACTGCCATCATGGTTTTGCCAATGTGCATATTTGATAAGTTATGTTCTTTGACTTTTTTTCTTCCTGTTTGAGTTTTAGTGATTCATCTCCAACGATTAAGTTAGTGAGACTTTGATGTCGGGGAGTTTTGGATTAGAGGCTGCCAATGGATGCCAACCTTTATTTTAAATATTATTACTCATATAACTTAATTTCATCAACAATGTTATGCTTTCTTTCCAAAAACTTAAAAAATTTATCAAAATCTTCAAACAAAACTCATAAAATTCAATACCAATTTCAAAAAAATTCTTATTGTCATCAAATGCATAACTTAAATATTCAAATACACTAATATTTTCATCTCTAACAATATAAATTTCATCAAATAAAGAATGAAAACATGAGTTTATTTAAAGATTTAAGTTATGAATTTGATGAAATTTGCATTATATTAAAGATGTTAATTAATTTTATGAGTTTTGTTTAAAAATAATAGCACTCGTGGTTCCTTAACTTAATTTCAGGTAACATTTTAGTCCTTTATCTTTTTTTTTTCTTTCTGATTTGGTCATTTATTTTAATTTTAAGTGACAATTTGATATTTTAAAATGTCAACAATATTATCCTTTTTACAAAAATTCATCAAAATTTTCAATCAAAACCCATAAAATTAATTATATTCTTTCATATAATACAAATTTCATCAAATTCGTAACTCAAATATTCAAATAAACTCATATTTTTATTCTCTATTTCACTTAAAATTAAAATAAAAGACCAAATCGAAAAAAAAAAGATAAATGACTAAAACGTTAATTGAAATTAAGTTAAAGGACCACATATGCTATTTAGCCAAAATTTTAATGAGTTTTTTGAATTTTTGTAAATAAATGATAACATTGTTGACATTTCAAGATATAAAAGATCAAATTGTTACTTAAAATTAAATAAAAGACCAAATTGGAAAAATAAATAAATAATTGAAGTGTTACCTAAAATTAAGTTAAGAGACTGCAGAAACAATTATGCCTTATTTGATTAGAAATTTTTTATTTCATTATAGAGTGTATTTAATAAAAAAATAAAATTGCAACTATTGTCAGATACCAAACTATTTGGTCACATGATCGAGCTCATATATATATGGAGAAGTAGTCAAGTAGCCAACCGAGACCCAATAGGTACCCGCAAAAAAAAAACCTAAAATGACAAGCTTTGTCAATGCTCTAAATAAACATCACTTTAAAGAAGTTAAATCTGTTTATCCTCTAATCAACATCTTGAATATGTTAATTTTATGAAAGTTTTTGTGACATCCTCTAATAGTAACATCCTTTGAGATTTACCCTCTCAAATTGAAGATGCGCATAATCAATCATGAAGATATATATGGATACATCTTAAAGACTGATCTACCTTAAAACATGATTGAAATTCTCCAACGGTAAAATTCTCAACGAACACTTCTTTTCTCTATTTAAGAAGAACGTGTTCAGTCAACTGAGTGTGTGAGAGACAATGAGAAAAGACAATGTATTAAAGAATTCTGAAAAAATCAAGCACACATCAAAAGAAAGTATGACTGAAAAATGGCTTAAATATATCATTTGTCCCTGTAAGTTTGCGTCTTTCTCATTTTCGTCATTTTTTTCTTCCATTTAAACCATAAAAGTTCAATTTAGTTTTAAAATCATCAATTGCCTTTAATTGCTTTTAAAAAAGATTATGTGGCAAACGAATGAGTGATGTGGTAGTTTGGCGTGGCAGATGAATAAATTAAATAATTAAAAAAATAAAATTAAGTAATTAAATTGATTAAAAAAGAAATGAAAGAAAGTTGAAGGTCTTATGTTTTAGTCACTTCATTCAAAATCAGAAATAAATTTGGGGATTACGATTCTCTCCTTCTTTCTCTATCATCGCATCACCATTACCAACATCGAATCACCGACAAAAAATTGACAACTATAAGGGATCTAAAAACATAAACAAAATTAAACATTAAACTGAGTAAATATAAACTATAAGTACAAAGAATAAACATAAAAATAACATATTTAAGAAAAATTACTCACAACCCAATGAATACATCTCCAAAATCGTTGTTTAGGGATTTCATCATTGTAAAAGATAAATATACGCATTGTTTTGTTACACCCACATTCAGACAATTGAAAACGAGTTGAGTTTGTTGCAGAGAACGATACCATGGTTAAACGAAGAAGAAACAAATGAAGATTCGAAGATGATGGTGATGCGATGATGATGATATGATGATAGAGAAAAGAAAAGAGAACCCTAATCCCCAAACCTATTTCTGATTTTGGATGGAGAGACTAAAACATAACACCTTTAAATTTCCTTCATTTCCTTTTTCCATTTATTTTTTAATCAATTTAATTACTTAATTTTTTTTTAATTTTTAATTTATTCCTCCGCCACGTCAAACTGGCACGTCACTCCTCTGTTTGCTACATAAACTTTTGTTTAACAGCAACTAACGGTAAAGATGATTTTAAAACTAAATTAAACTTACAAGGTTTAAATTGAAGAAAAATCCTTAGATGAACGAAAATGAGGTACCTGAAAAGGTACAACAACACTTATGAACCTCAACAGTACGGATTTTGTATATATATATCCCTTTTTTTTTCTTTTTTCTCAATACACCCCACTTTGAAAAAAATTCCCAGGTTGCCCTACTTTTTGGGCCCAGTTGCTCATCGCAACCTGGGCCTGCGATGAACTGAAGGGAAAATTTTTGCAGCCCATTGATCTTCGCACCCCCAGGGGGGCGATGATCTGAAGGCGTATTTTTTTTATCATCGCACCCCCAGGGTGCGATGATCTACACCCCCCTTTTTTTTTGTTTTTTTAATTTTAAAAATTTAAAATAATTATAATAAATTATAAATATTTAAAATAATTAATAAACCCCAAACCCCAAACCCTAAACCCCAAACCCTAAACCCTAATTTGTTTTTAATTTAATAATTAAAAATAATTATAATAAATTATAAATATTTTAAATAATTCATAAACCCTAAACCCTAACCTATAAACCCCAAACCATAAACCCTAATTTTTTAATAATAATAATAATAAAAAACAACAAAATAAAATTATAAATATAATTAATTATTTTAATAATAATAATAATTACATATTAAATAATAATAATAAATAAATAATTAAAATAAAAAAAAACTTTCATAAATAATAATAATAATATTAATAATTTTAATAATAATAATAATTACATATTAAATAATAATAATAAATAAATAAAAAAAGAAAATTATTATAATAATAAACATAATAAAAAAATTAAAATAAATTAATATTTATTTAGGATAAAAAAATTTGTAATAATAATAAAATAACAACAAAATAAAATTATAAATATAATTAATTATTTCCATCTAAATTATAATAATAATTTATATTAATGAATTTAAAAAAAATACATTAAATTGAAATGAAAAAAATACATCAAATTGAAAGAAAAAACTACATGAATTTGCAATTAATTATTTCCATCTAAATGTCCTCCGGTTCCACATCTACACGGTCGTCGAACTCGTCTAGCCCTTTGTACGAGTTCAGGTTGTTGTGGTTGATCCTCATTTTGATCATTATCTTCGTTATAAGTTGTATGCGGATTAGAACCACTACCACCTGCCTCCGTATAATTTTGAGATTCGATGTTATACATCGAATCAAAAACAGCATAAGCCGACTCAGGTGTTGTGCAATGAGTACCAAACAAATTATAGAAAATTCCGCTATCTATCGGATTAACGGGTGTTGGCAATGTTGGCACTGAAGGAACGTATTCCTGAGTCAGTATATATGTAGATTCGTGTAGATGTGTTGGTGACAATAAATATGGTATTTGGTGCATGGTATGTTGTTGTGGCATTGATTGAGGGGTTGAGTGAACATCATAATACATTGAAGGTTGCGAACATGGATCACGCAGATATCTTTCCACAGATATATATAATTTGGTGTGATTTCTGAACCAATTCATATATTCGTTACTGTGGCATAAAAAACCTTCTATGAATTGACCGTGCAGTACGTACTTCTGACGTTCATTCCAATGTTGAATCTCATCTTTCCAAACCACCCTCCAATTCTCATCAATGCCACGCCTCATGTCGAGATTATGGTACATTTTCATGTCCTCTGGTGGTTGCGGAATTGGCTGATGTAAGCCGAACTGAAGTGCGACTTTATCTACATGATGTTTTTCAACAATATGATATTAATGTAGATAGGTACATGCCATCCAAGTGTTCATCTCTTGTTCGGGTACCTCGTGTTGGAACCCGAGATACGGCCTCCACCGAAACTCATATGTTAAAAAAATGCTAAGTAAATATTAAGATATATAAAAATATATAATTAAAAAAGTTTAACTAAATGTGAATGAATATTAATATTACTTCTTGAACCATCATGTGATCGATTGTATTCTGGTAGCCTTCTATGTCGTTATGAGGAACACTACTAAATTTTAGACCACCGGAATTAAATCTGTGGAATATATCAAACATAAAAAATATAATAATATTAGTAATATGGTAAGTGGTTAGTTTTAAAAAAAGAAAAATATATAAAAATTAATTTCAATAGTTACCTTTGTGCAAGTGGAAATACCCATGCACTGTGTGATTCTGGAGCGACACAAGACAAACGATACCATGCCCAATTTTGTAACAACAGAGCACATCCTCCAATAGACTTGACATCCGGTTTCGTAGCAACACATAATTCTCTATACAGCGTAGCTAAAACTGCCGAACCCCAACTATATTGGGATGCTTTATTTAAATCCCCTATTAAGGAAAGATATTTTAAATGTACACGGTTGTTGGTTTGTCCCGCATCAACAGTCCACCAATCATACGTAGAATGTAAGCCCGATACGATGCTTGTTTTTGTACTTCGGATGCATCTTCACCAACACCGTCAAATGTATCTTTAAGCCATTTTAATTTAATAAAATTACCTGTGGTTGCCCCCTCAGGTGGGATAACTCCTAAATATTCTTCACATACAGTTCTAACATTTACAAAATTTGAACCAGAAACTCGAATACCAGACACATTTAATCCTAAAAGGTAATACACGTCTTCTAAAGTTATCGTGCACTCACCTATTGGGAGATGAAATGTATGAGTTTCTGGTCTCCATCTTTCAACCATCGCGGTAATTAGGCCGACATCTATTTTATAGTTTTCAAGTTTGATGACTTCACCAAATCCCGCCTGTTGCAAATATGGTAATATTGCCGCATTTGGTTTTTTGTTTACGTAACCATGACATTTCAACTTGTCCGTTGATGGTATCTGTAAATAAAAAAAATGAAAATAATATTATAATATAATAAAAATAATATTATGAAGTTAATGAAAATAATATTAATAATATATTATTATCATTCTATAAAGAAATTAATAATAATAATAAATAAACTTACAAATGCATTAATGTATCGAAATTCAGCCCGATGATTAGTAGATAATTCCATGTGTGAAAATTTGGATTGATAATGTTAAAAAATTTGTTTGAGAAGGTTGAAAAAAATTTGAGATTGAGAATGAGAATGAGAATGAGATTGAGAAAATTGAGTTTGAGAAAATTGAAGGTGGGTGCACCATTATATAATCGCATCCCCACCGTACGATGCCCTTGATCATCGCATCCCCAGGACGCGTTGTCCTTCTGACCATTCTGATTGATCATCGTATCCCCAGGATGCGCAGGCCATCTGATCATTCAGATCATTGCATCCCCAGGATGCGCAGGCCTGCTGGCCCTCTGATCATCTCAATAAGTAATTTGTATTGTTTATTACAATGGTACAATAGTCGACGGAGTTGAAGGTAAAACATTTGTAAGTGATTACAAAAAGGCGTTCAAAATACATTCTCGAAGCAATCTTGCTCGTCTAAAGAATGTTATTAAAAAAAAAGTTACAACTCGATGACAAAGTGACGATAACTGATATAGTTTATCGACACCTTGTTTTCTTTGGTGAAAATATAACAAGGTCTGAACTTCTTAAGGTTTGCGACGACGAAGATGTTCAGCTAATGTTTGATGTTTATGCACAGTGGTCACAACTTGGCACCATTGAGTTATATGTTAACTTTGAAGATGGTCCTCAAACATTGATCAACCATCATCCTCAAACATACCCAATCCTGACTACATCCCATCTTTTGATCAAACCAACCCTTCTCAACCCAACTTATATTCTTCATCACAACACTATGAACCATCACAGTGTGAACCATCACAATGTGAACCATAACAACATTATGAACCATTCTCTAGCCAACTAGAACAAACTCATCCAAAAAGTTTTCAACTCCATCAGGAATCTCTACCAGTAAGTCCCCAATGTGATCTTCCCCTTAGTGTCTTATATGATATCAACGAGGAAGAATTGAGTGATTATAGTGAAGATGATGAGACATACTTCGATGAATCATCTAGTGATTCTGACGATGACAATGTTGTTGATGAAGATATGGAAGCAGAATTCAATCCACCCTCATACATGAAGAATATCAATTTGGATAATGGAGAGCAATCAAGTGAATTTGATGCCATGTTCGTTAACGAAGACCCAGCAAAATATGGAACTCTTGCCGTTGGAATGAAGTTTCAAAACAAGGATGAATGCGTACATGCAATCAAACGGTACCATTTAAAACAATCCTTGAATTTTGTGGTACAGAAATCAGATTTAGAAAGGTATGTTATTTGTTGTTCATCTCCAAATTGTTTGTTTAGATGTAGAGCTTCAAAACGCAAAAAAAGTGATTTGTGGGTGATTGGTAAATTGAATTTGCCTCATACATGCACAAATTCGGCATTGTCACAAGATCATACGAAGCTCGATTCTAATATGATATGTGCAAGCATAATGCAAGTTTTGAAAGTGGATCCTTCAATCAAAGTGAAGGTCATTATTGCTCAGATTCAAGCCTTACACAACTACACAATTAGTTATAAAAAGGCTTGGATGGGAAAAAATAAAGCCATCGAAAAAATTTATGGCAATTGGGAAGAGTCTTACAATCAACTCCCACAATGGTTATTGGTTATGCAAACTTTTGCTCAAGGAACCAAAATTGAAATGGAAACGATCCCAGCTTATCATGAGAATAGTTTGATAAGTGGGATAACGATATTTCATAGACTATTTTGGGCTTACCTTCTGTGCATATCTGCGTTCAAATTTTGCAAACCAATTGTACAAGTTGATGGGACTTGGTTGTACGGCAAGTACAAGGGAACTCTATTAGTAGCAGTTGCCCAAGATGGGAATGACCATGTAATTCCTATTGCCTATGCTCTTGTGGAAGGTGAGGCAAAAGAGGGTTGGAGTTTCTTTTTGAGAAATTTAAGAAAACATGTCACTCCACAACCCAACATTTGTTTGATTTCGGATAGACACGAATCCATTAAGAGTGCTTACAACAATCCAAATAATGGATGGCAAGATCCTCCGTCAAAGCATGTGTTTTGCGTCCGACATATTGCACAAAATTTCGCAAGGGAATTTAAGGATAATGCTTTGAAGAAAAAAGTTGTTTGCATGGGTAATAATTTCATTCTTATTTCTTATAATTAGTGTAATTTTTAATAATTTAATTGTTAATTTTTATAATTAGTTAACAATGAATTGTCTACTATTCAATACATGTTACTCAATTAATGAACCTACATATCGACACTACCGCAGAGAAATCGACATATTAAACCCGGAGGCTTTGAAATGGTTAGATAACATACCGCGACAAGATTGCATTCAAGCATTTGATGAAGGTAGTCGTTGGGGTCAAATGACCACCAACCTTGTGGAGTCAATCAACAGAGTGTTAAAAGCACCGCGGAACCTTCCTATCACTGCTTTGGTCCAATCAACATATTATAAAACAGGGACACTATTTCCATCAATGGGAAAACTATACGCATCAATTTTAGCTTCTGGTCAGGTATTCACAGAAACATGCTTCAATTTTATGAAATCTGAAATAACTAAATCTAATAGTCATAGAGTTGATAGTTTTGATCGAAGCAACCATACTTTCATGGTCCACGAGACGGTAAATCCAATAGAAGGACGACCAATTGGTCATTACAGTGTAAACTTTTCTAACAATTGGTGCGACTGTGGGAAATATCAAGCTAAACACATGCCTTGTTCACATGTGATAGCAGCATGTTCTAGTATCAAATATGATTATTGGAGGCTTATACCTGATGTGTACAAGGTGGAAACGTTACTAAAAGTGTACGACGAAACGTTCAGACCTATACCAAACAAAGGATATTGCCCAGAATATCAAGGTGTTAAGGTATGTCACAATCTTCTCATGCGGAGAGTCAAGAAAGGTCGCCCAAAAACCAAACGCATTAGAACAGAAATGGACAATAGAGAAAGGGTGTCAAGAAAGTGTGGATTATGTCGGGTCTCTCTGGTCATACTAGAAAACATTGTCCAAACGCTGCCGGCACATCTACTCAAATTTGATGTATTTTTTTCATTTCAATTTAATGTATTTTTTTTAAATTCATTAATATAATTTATTATTATAATTTACATGGAAATAATTAATTATATTTATAATTTTATTTTATTGTTATTTTATTATTATTAAAATTTTTTTTATCCTAAATAAATATTATTTTATTTTAATTTTGTTATTATGTTTATTATTATAATAATTTTATTTATTTATTTATTTATTATTATTATTTAATATGTAATTATTATTATTATTAAAATTATTAATATTATTATTATTATTTATGAAAGTTTTTTATTTTTTTTATTTCATTTTAGGGTTTAGGGTTTTTTAAATATTTATAATTTATTATAATTATTTTTACTTATTCAATTAATAAAAAAAAATTAGGGTTTAGGGTTTAGGGTTTGAGGTTTATGGGTTAGGGTTTAGGGTTTATGAATTATTTTAAATATTTATAATTTATTATAATTATTTTTAATTATTAAATTAAAAAAAAAGTAGGGTTTAGGGTTTAGGGTTTGGGGTTTGGGGTTTAGGGTTTGGGATTTGGGGTTTATTAATTATTTTAAATATTTATAATTTATTATAATTATTTTAAATTTTTAAAATTAAAAAAACAAAAAAAAAGGGGGGGTGTAGATCATCGCACCCTGGGGTGCGATGAGCAAAAAAAATACGCCTTCAGATCATCGCCCCCTGGGGGTGCGAAGATCAATGGGCTGCAAAAATTTTCCCTTCAGTTCATCGCAGGCCCAGGTTGCGACGAGCAACTGGGCCCAAAAAGTAGGGCAACCTGAGAATTTTTTTTCAAAGTGGGGGTGTATTGGAAAAAAAGAAAAAAAAAGGGGATATATATATACAAAAGTCCAACAGTACGTTGCTAAAATATTAAAGAAGAGTTCTAACGGTGACAACTTGGAGATGATTAAGAAGAATACTCAAAGCCCGAAGAGGCAGAAGTAAACAATACTTGTATGCTATTATTGAAAATGGGGGATTAAGTTTGCGACTGTATTGAGACAAAATCTCTCTGTAAGGGGAGGACTAGATGTAGCAACAATCTACTGTGAACTAGTTATAAAAATATTTGTGTTCCTTTTATCTCTCTGTTTCTCTTATCTATATTCTCTATGATTCAACCTCTTTGTCTCTAAATCTATTTTAATCGTGAGTTGAATGATTTGATAAAAAAAACATACTTTTTGGTTAAGCTTTTGAAGTATCTTTTAGAAATAGCAAAACACAATTCTAACCACATATTTCTTATGTTTTCCAGCATCTTCAATTGATATAAAAGCTCAATCTCTTGATTGAGCACTTTACCGTGAAAGAGGTAAAGATCTTTTTCTTTCGGAAATACTAGTAAAATTGTCTGAATTAGTGTATCTTTTTGGATCAATCCTATTTTCTTTTTTAAAATATTTTTTATATAACATTTCTTTCAAAAACTGATTCGTAAAAAAATGTAATTGCTATCTTAAAAATAGATACAACGCTTTAGCAAAACATCTATTTTTCAAATATCAACTTCATCTCCTTTTCAAAGTTTTTTTTTTATAAATTATTTTTTATCTAGTTAAGGGCAAGAGTATTCGTGTTAACGTTATTCCTATGCAAATCATTCTTCAATAACATTTTGAATATTATAACATAATTTATGTATTGAGATAAATGAATACTCAAAGAAAATAATAAATACGAAAAATGGATTTATCTCTTAAAACAAAGTAAACATCTCAAAGTCATATCTATATAAGAAATATTATTTTATATTTAAAACCATGTAAGAAAATACTTCATCATGCGACTAACTATTAACAGACTGAAACTCCTTTTTGTATCTTCTTCTAAAATCTCCTATCCATCGGGGTCTCCAACCTCTCGTTAAAGAGTCTACTCTATTCTCCATCTTTTTTTATCGAAGTACTTTAGTTTTGTCAAGTGTTTCATGAAATCGACTATAGTACATATTACCTTGTTTGCGAGCCGATCTTACTTTATCATTTATTGATGATATTTGACTGCTTTTTAACATTTTGTCGCAGATTGTTTGTATGAGACTAAGTCCATCTACAAATTTTAATTAATATAACCAATCTTGTTTTAAAAAAAAATCATATTAATAATGACGTGTATTTATTTTTAAAAATGGAGATTTTGGATAACCGAAGGATGTTTTGGATAAACTCTTCAATTTGAATGACGTTTCTGTCATTTTATAAATTTAAGAAAGAAAATGGATCCCTTTACAATTGATAGGATGCAATCAAGTCGAAACATGGCATGGGGTTGTATAGAAAAATGGAGGGTGCCAATAGCATATCCTATAAAGGGCATAACCGTTTTGTAAGTTTGATATTAGGGCCCAAGTTAAGTCCCAATTCAGTAGAGAACCATTAACCAATAACAAACGAATCCAACACCAAACTCCGATCATCAATTCCGTTTAACTCCTCCGGCCACCTTCCCACGGCATCTCTCATTCCCATCCGAACAATGGAATCGGATACTCCAAGATCCGAATCCCAATCCGACCCTCTCCGAAACACATTGGACGAACTTTGCCATGAACTTAACTCCCTCCAAGACCTAGCCAACCGCGGCGCGTGGCGTTCCATCATCGACAAAGTTGCACGCGCCAGAGCCCTCTCTCTTCTCCAAAAACCTCACGACCACCTCACCTACCTCACCTTCAACACCCTCGCATTCACAAAACTACGTCGTTTCAACGAAGCTTCCGCTGAACTCGATTCCGTCGAAGATCTCGATAGTTCTCACTACAGATACGAAACTTACCCCAAAATTTACCCTAATCGTGTCGGATCCATGGTTCCTTTCTCTCTCCGATGGCTCCATGCGTTAATTCCAATCAAATTAGGTCAACGCCAACAAGGAATCGATCGATTATACTCTCTTCTCGATTTCGTGCGCGAGAAGATTAAGGATAAGGAAAACGGTAATTTCGCTGTTTCGTTTCGTGTGTGGAGAAAAAGAGAGGTTTTTGTTGTGAATTGTATAATTGGTCATCATTTGAGTCACAAAGAGTTTGGTGTGTGTTTGAGTTTGATGAAAAACTTGCTTTCTCGTGATTCTTTTGATCCTTTTTTGATTTCTCAACTTGGGTACATTCAATTGCAAACTGGTGACTTGGAAGGTGCGAAAGCTTCGTTTTTGAAAGCTGAAGTTGAAGGGAAGAACAATGGGTCATTGAGTGAGGTTGAGTTTAAGAATTTAGTTAACCGAAACAAGGCTTTGGTATATATGGTTGGGAAGGATTATGTATCTGCTGTGAGGGAATATGATGAGTGCATTGAGAGGGATCATAGTGATATAGTGGCTTTTAATAATAAGGCTCTTTGTTTGATGTATTTGAGGGATTTGTCTGATTCTATCAAGGTGTTGGAAAATGCTCTTGAAAGGGTTCCTACTGTTGCTCTTAATGAGACTATTGTTGTTAATTTGTGTAGTATGTATGAGTTGGCTTATGTTAATCACTCTGATATTAAAAGAACACTTAGTAGTTGGATTGCTCGTGTTGCTCCTGATGACTTTGATGCAACATGTACTCGTACATGAGATTGAGGTAGTTTCTGTTTCTTTCTTTTTGGTTTCATGCAACTGGCATGCTTGTAATGTATGGTTATTTTGTGTTTTGTTTCATTAATAGGATGCTAATTTCCATAAGCTAGTTCAATAAACTATAAGCTCAAAGTTCATTTTTCTTTTGATTTTTGTATCACTACTGTAGCTTATCTGTGTGCGTGTGTCTTATTGATGGAATAAGATGGTCATACTTCATTGCATCCCCTTGTTCATGCTCGCACAATTGCACAATGTAAGGTTTGTTTCACTTGATTACTTGATTTCTGAGGGGTGCAAAGCATCTGAAATAAATCTTATTTTGTCATCACAGCATAAGATTTGTGAACATCAAAGTTAGTGTCGGTGAACCATTCACAGGTGGAATTAAGCAGAGTGTTATTCAAATTTCAAGCAATGCTTGCAGTTTGTTCCCCAGGAAATGATGTTACAGACTTATAGTACACCGTGATAAGCATTCAGATTTCTCATACTGCCAAGTCATTATAAAAGTTGAATATAATGTTCAATGCATGCAAAATTTCTGCTATTATTAATAGGAGAAGCAAAAAAAACCGACTTGAAAAACATATGCAATTATGCATAGCATGGGCAGTGTTCTCCTTTTCATCCATTCCCCTTATGTGTTTTCAACTTGTAATATAATTCTTCACGTTTGTGGAACTTGTTCAGATGCCTTTATTGTTAAAAAGTTTTGCAATTGCGCATTTACTTTATTGCCTCTAAAGAATTTTTGCTCCATGTTCTATTTCCCTTTTTTACTTGCTTAGTTGCTTAGAATTATCATCTTATCATATATTCCATGTACAACAAGCAATATGTAATTACTCCACACCGGGCATTTGTTTCCATTAATAAAATTGCATCTTTTTTGTAGTTTCAGAAAACGTGACAGGTAGATGTTGTTTTTCCTTTTGCAAGTGGAAGTGGTGGTTTCATTTATCATGTGCACTGAATGTTTCAGGTCATATTTCCGTCTCCGTTCTCTGTGAGTTACCCATAAATGGCAACATTGGCTGATGCAAGACCTGTGATTCTTCCAACCCACATATCTGATAATTTTCTTTTGGATCCCAAACTTCTTGAATCCAACCTTACCGAAAGATCAATATGACTTATTCTCTGTTCGCCATGTAACCCAACAGGATTTGTCTACCCTGAGAAATACTTTAAGAAATAGCACAAATCGTAGCAAAGCACCCCAGGCTTCTGATACAAACATATACGTCCATGATTGGTTATGAATGTGTTCTCCTAAGCGATAATTTTCTCTGAAGGTCTCTATGGATGCCTGCGATAATTTCCTCTGAAGGTTACAGGTTATCTCTGATGAAATCTGCGAATATATGACTTATGAACCAACCACTCATACAGTTACAAACTTTTCTTCTTTACCTGATGGGACAGAATTCTAACTGTTCATGGATTTTATAAAGTTAGTTATTTGTAATGGTATCTTTTGTTACTTATAGAATGGAAATTTTAAGTTCCAATTAGTAATTACTGTAATTTTCTTTTTTGTGTAGTTTGAAAGTATTTGTGTTGCCCTTTTATTTATCCCATTTTTTATTTTCAACTCGATCCAAATTCTGTATTAATTCGTTTTAAATTGTGTTGCTGTAAACATTTGCAATGACTAGTTGACAAGTTCTGTTGTCGGTCTAGAACATTTTGTTGCATGCAGTATGTGGGATGATTCGAAAAGTTAACTATTCTATATTTTTCACTGCAACTTTTTTGTCAACAATGCAGACTCCAACTGATAAAACACGAGTTTGGGCCTAAGCCCAACAGGAAAGTTAGAGAAGAATCGATTATTGGGTGTTCATTTTATCGCCGCTGTGTTTCTAAAAAAATCACAGCACGTCGAAAAGTATGCAATTGGACGGTAAAAAAACTGTTTTATTTAGAAATAGAGAGTAAAAAGTTGGATCTTTTTAAATGTTTATTTTTATATAAAGCTTATTTACTTAATTATGGAAGGTTTAGACTTACAAAAGTGTCTATTAGGCTTGTCAAGCTGACACATCTCACTTATATGGTTATGATCAATTGGCACTATGGTGTTGAGACTCTATGACACTTCATATAATTATTTAATGCATATTTGATGTATTACAAAATTTATTTTTCGATTGATAATCATTATCACATAGATTATATTTATAAAGAAAATAAAAAGAATTTTTCAAAAAAGTAAATGAGGAGTGTTTCAAATCTTAGTCGAAGACTTTTTTAAGAAATTTGAATTAGATGATTTGTGATTGCATGTAGTCACATACATCTCCGTCTGAGTTGTATGCAATTTAATAATTACATGAACATTTTTTTAATGGAGTCTACAAAAGTTATAAAATACATTGATGTGCATATTTTGAGACTTAAAAACTTATGCGAGATTGTGACTTAAATTTAACCCAAATACTTTTTAGGATTAAATAAATTTGTAGTCCCTATAAATATATTATATTTCGTTTTTTAGCCCATCTAAATTTTTTCTTCAAACAATAATGCTTCAAATGTTTTTCATTAGCAACTTTGCTCCCTGTTCTTAAATTAGTCATGTGTATTGTATGAATTTTTGAATGATGTTTTCATGCATGCTTAAAACATTATAAGAATCTATCTCTAAAAAATTATAGTTTTTTAACAAGAAATGACTTTAAAATAATTTTTTAAGTTAGAAAATAAAAATTACCAAAGAATTTTAACTTTATTTCTTAACTCTTATTTTTAATTGGAAAAAAGTTTGGCCAAATGGTTGGTGTGTTCAGACCTTTAATATCAAATAGATTTTTAAACTTCATCATATCTTTAAAATTGTTAGACGAAATCTTAAAAGTAGATTTCTAAAACTTAAGTCAAAAGAGCAAACAATAAGATTAAACTAAATCACACAGTTTTATTTATTTATCTGGACACAATAAAACATCAAATTTCTAAGTAGCGATATTGAAAACTTCTCAATTAGAATCTTTAATAATGACACCAATGTCCTACTTTAAATATTCGTGAAACGTAAGAGATCAATTATTGGTGTATTTAATTGTTGAAAGAGTATAATTGCTCCATGAGTATTCATCATACTTTCTACTCTTCAATGATTTTTCATGTCTTATGGGATGAGTTCACTAGTTTGAGTAGCTTTTACCTTCGGCTCTAAGGGCAAGAAAATCTTATCTATACATTATTTTTTCTAAAAAATATTTACACTTTAAGAAGTGGCACATGTTCAAAAAAAGAAGATAAGTTTTTCAGAAGAAAAAGAAAGAAAAAAAATTATTATTAAAAAAATAATAAATTCAATTTCGTAATTATTATTCAAATGATATTTATAAGGGTATTTGATATATATTTAAGTGTGAATTTGAATTCAAAATATCTATTTTTTTTTCATATTTATTATATACGAGTTTAACTGTTAAACTATTAAACTATTAAAAAATAGTAAATTCAATGTACATCGAATCTAGACGAGTTTTGAAAGAAGTAAGGCACTAATGTGCATTGTGCTTAAAATGTATTTTTAAACAATGTTTAGGGAGCTAGAAGAGTTAGTGTTTAAATCATCATCCTATATGTATATGAATTTAGACGTAATTCGGCTTGAGAACATGAAGCACTAAAGTTTTTCTTTTCAGACTTGATAATGATTATGTTATTCGGTGTAAAACTTTTCTTTTATGTACTGTAGTACCGTTCAACTTATCATTTTTGCATATATTTTATTATGAATAATCACTTTTAAGTGTAAAAATTGCTACGTTTTTTTTTGTAATCTCTTCTTCATTATGAAATAATTGTCACATTTTCAAAAATAATTTGTCCCTAAATAATTTTTTTAATTTTATTTTTAATGCATTTTCAATTTATTTCTTTTAATTGCATTATATAATTAATATTATGTACATTATTCTAATTAATTTAATTATTCATTGTTGTACATTAATGATAATTAAAATACACCAATGATTAATATGAATAATTTGGTAACATCCGTTAGAATTTAGGTGTGACTGGTTAGTCTCACGTCAACTAGAAATCTTGAACGTTTAGCTCATTATTGTTCCCGACGCTCCCTCGAACTCCCCAACAAGTAGATCTTAGTGTAAATCAAATCTAATATTGTAAGTGACTCGCACTTGTGAGAAAGATTATTAAAATTCAAGTAAAGACCCATATATCCACTATTTTAAAGTTTTAGTCGAGAATGTGATATCAATATTTTAAAGATCATGAACGTATAGTCAATTGCACGTTTAATCAATTGCTGCTCACACGTTCCCCTAAAATTCCCAACAAAATATTTGTATCCATTTTCTTTAATTTTTTTTTTATTTTTATATTTTTTATATTTGAGACATACATCATGTATATTAAGAAAGAATAATTTGTCGATATCCTTAAATGTCTAATCTTCATCATTAGCTGCCAATATGCTAGGAGCCTAATCTTTATCATTAGTCCGCTTAATTTGTCAACCATGACATTTCATGTACGCTATTATCATTCACCTAAACATTTCACTTCCCCAAGATTGGTGCATTTAGTGAAGTTTTAAGTTTCTTGTACGTCTCTTTACATATGTTTGAAGTTTGAACAATGGAATTAGGAAATTGCAGCAAAAACAATTTATGAATTACGATAAAGTAAGGAGGACTTGAAACAAGCAACCAAAGTTAGAGACGGATATTTATTCACTAAATATGTTAATCATTGCACGTCTTATAATAATGTCTAGACCCACTAAATGGAAACTCATACTACAATGAAAGGAGTTTCTCTCATAAATTTTGAGAAAAATGAAATATGCAACCATATGGTTATTTAGAAGGCAAATGATATTAAACGTCCTGATAACATATGTTAAAGTATAAAAACTAGAAACATTGTCTTGAAAATGGTGTGTTTAATTTTTTAGAAGATTGAAAATGATTTTGAAAATAGTTTTCTTAACTCAAAATTTATATTTTATAATATTTTCTTGTATCATTATAAGTGGATTATTATTGAGTTGGTTCACTAAAATATTTAAAATTAGTTGATTAGTTAAATGAATTGAGATATAATAATTAATAGTATATTAATAAAAAAAAGTAATTAATGTTTCATAGCAATATAGAAAGACAAATAATGTAAAACAAATCAATATTATAAATTAGACAATTCGAGACGAATATAGTAATTCTTAACATGTGCCCATTAGACAATAGAAAACAAGTCCCTCTCTTTATTTTGGTCAACAAGCAAGACTCTATCTAAAAAAACACCAACAATACACTAAAGTGTGTTTGGTTGGATGTTGATGAATGAGAGGGGAGGAAATATTTTAGATGAAATATGTTTGGTTTATTTTTTATGAAGGGAGGAGAGAGAAACAAAATCTTCCTAAAGTGTTTTTGGTGCTGCTTCAATTTTAGGAAGATTTGAAGCTGACAAGAGAGACTTAGCATACTTAAAAATCATTTAAAATATCTCACATTCACTTGAACTAAACACAAAAAAATTAAAAATTTCTCCTCTTTTTTTCGATTTTGAATGAATTGGTGTTAAAATAAATTAATTTTAGTTCAACGTAAATTACACATAATTTAATTTATATTTAGATTTATTTATATAAAATATTTATATAAAAATGAATAGTAAATTTTGTTGTAAAAATTACGTTTAGACTTAAAAACAACAAATTTTATCTATAAGTTATAATCAATTCTAAAGAAAAATCGAGTATATCAAATCAATTTTATATCTCAAGACTCAGATTTTAACTCACCAAAAGTATAACTAAACGTCCAATTACACTATGTACCGAAAAGTACTTACCATTTTCCAATAATAAAAGAGCACTTTCCGACTATTTTTAACACCATCAATTTGATTAATTTATTTTTAAGCTCATACATGGAAAGAAACTTAATTAGCACACATCTACAATTAGAATTTCGAAATGAATAGCTTATTTCAGTGTCCCATTTGGTGCATAACGTAATTTGGGACTGGAAATCCAACACACAAGCAAATAAGCTTTTTTTTACACACGCATGCATCTCCTATATAATATAGAGACAGAGGGAGAGTTGAATAATTAAGCTAGTAGCCATCCATATCCATACAACACAACTTATTTAGAACTGATTATTCTTGCAGCCGGCAACAGCTTCTTCAACAGTCAGATAGACTCTGCCACCTATTTTGCTCACAAAGTTTGACACCTTTAGCTTGTGAATCACTTGCCACCTCGGATTCGCAATGGCTAACTGGTCAAGAAAGTAATGAAAAGGCACTTAGGTCATAGTTAAGGATAGTAAGATATGGAACTCTCAACTTCTGATCTTAAATATAAACAAAAGTCAAAATATAATTGACATAAATTTAGCCAACTACTTTTTGACTTTTATTTATATTTACTACCAACAAAAATGAATAGTTACCTGCTTCCCATGTGAAGACAAACACTTGTACAGTTCCTCCAGGGAAGCAATTCCTGACGTGTCAATGTTCACTAAATCTGTAATAACAACAGACTATAAGCATGCATATTAATCAATCGCATTAGAAAACAACTATCAGAACAGAACAAAAAAAAAGAAAACAACTATCAGAAGATTTGTCAACTACACCCACTTAATTTTTAGAAGGATTAAGTTAATAAGTTATATTCAATTATTAGATCACTAAATTCAATTAAGTAACGGTGCATTAAATTCTCTTAATTAATTTCTTTTTCATTTTCCTCTGTTTTTTCTTACAAATGAGTCAATATACTAATTATAAAAATCTTACTTGAGGTGTCAAGAATTACAAGTTGATAAAGAGTGCTTTTTGAATTTCCCTTGTCGTCTTCTGATGCATCCTGAGTGACCCATTTGATGATTCTTGAAACGAAAATTGAAAATCATTAGGCTATGCAAATCATAGTTTTCATATTGATCACAATTATTTCTTAGTTAGTTAACGATCCGTCCCACAACTATATAGCAAATACCTTTCTCTAACGTAACTGGCATTTGCAAAGCAAAGCAATGGAGATTTGATACGTAATATCATAACCCCAGGAATCTGAATTGCCATAGGATACTGATAGACATCGCAGAACAGATCAGTTCCGGGAAGTTTTCCTAGAGTTTCTGTGCCTGGTCGAATTGATATCAGAATTATCTTTGTAAACGATATTACCACCTGCCAATTATCAGATTAATCCAAATTTAATTAGTGCATCATTGATAATATATATGTTCTTTAATTAGTCAATGAATAATCAGTGCATCATTGATAGTATGTTCCTTTGCCATATCTTTTGACAAATGTGGAGGGTGTTTGTGCTAGAAATCAGTGTTAAATTTGTCAATGAATAATTAATTGTATATAATTATAACGTTAATTTATTATATCTACTCATTTTTTAGTTGATGTAAATCAACAAGTTATGCTTTAAGATGCATTTAACAAATTTATAGTTATAATTTGCTAATTTATGCCAATTAAAAAATGAGTTGATGTAAGTTAGCAAGTCCATGTAGGATTTGTTAACTTGCACTCGCTAATTTTTTTAGTGGATGTAAATTAACAAATTACACTTTAAAATATAAATAACAATATTGTAGTTATAATTTACTATTGTACGCCAGTTAAAAAATAGGGGGCGTATATTAGCAAACCCCAATTATAATTTTCAAAAGGGAAAGCTACTACTCTATTCCATTATTACTTCCAACAAAGATACTAGTTGACCTGACACCATAAAGTGTTTGGCAATTTATTGTTACTTTAAAGCTTTTTGTTTATATATATCAACCATCTGATTGGAACCTTAGGAATATCATTCTAAAACAGATAATTCACTAGGTGGCTTAGTTTTCAAGATTAATGTGTCCCAACTAGAAAGTGGGGATTCACATCCATTCTGCATCACACTTGGTGCCATATATGTTGTTCCCGTAATGTAGTGGGGAATAAACGTATTATAATAATACTATACATGGAAAAGTTAAGATTTGGGCCCATGCCGTCACCAATTCATATGAATAACTTAATAAGAATTTCTTAGTTTGCCTATATGAAAATAGAGAAATTCTATGATGGACTGTTGTGGACCGGTACTTAAAACAAGTCGCTTAAAACTCTAACGATGATGTCGATACTCTTCTGAAGTATATGTTAACAATTCTCCTCGTCTAAAGAGCTTAAACATTGACCTGATTGGTGTCGGTTTGACGAGTTCAGTTTTAAAATACAATTTCATTTTTCTTTATTTTTTTCGAACTGACATCTATCGAGTCATTGTATCAGCAGTAAAAACCAAGATGCTTGTTAACTTATACTTCTAAGAACTATCGTATCTTCACTAGAGATTTGAGTGACTTTTAAGCTTCGTTTGCAAGTTTAGAGGAGAAAGAAGGGGAGGACTTTGAAGGTTTGGGTTCTCTCAATTTGGAATTTCATTTGTTTTTTCTGCTGTTACCATCTTTACCATTAAAACACTCCATCTCCCTTTCTTATATTTTTTATTATAGTATAAAAACTCTATCTTCTATTTTTTTGAAGGCTTAGATTAAACTGGAGGGGAGTCTCACGGGAGAGAATCTACTCTCGGGCTTTGGGGGAAGAGAAATTGAGAGAAACATTTCACCTTATTTGAAAGAGTAATTTTGTAGAGAATGATAAGATAATACTTATGATTCATATATTTTTAATGTTTAGAGTATTATAACAACATTGAATGATTTCAAGAATTTATGTAAGCTATCCAAAACCCTCTAAAATTCTCCTCCAACGCATTTTTTGAGTTCTCCAAAATTAGAAGATTTTGTATTATAAAGAAAAACAAACACCCCAAAGCTCTCTCTTCCCAAAGTTCATCCTTTTTTAAATTTCCCGTTCCTTTTTTCCAAAGCCTTCTCCTCTCCTCCCCTTCTAAACTCGCAATCATAGTCTGAAGCACTAATCTACTGTGTCCGCTATGAAAATATACTCTTAAATAGTATAACTAGGATGCAACTTGCTAGCCAACAGATATCCACTCGTAGTGTCATTATCTTCATAAGTAGACTGATACAGACATACAATATTGTCTTTCATAATTGTTCCACAGTGAATCCAAGTTCGGTAGTACTTTGACAACTAGGAATTTAAAAGTATCATTTATCTTTAATCTATTATTTCTGGTAAAGCGAACATTTGAAATGCAAGTGAGTGATGCAAGATAAAGATGCAAGGGTTGATTCTTCAAGAATCTACAGAAAAAATAATTAATAATTGAGAAGTTTTTATTTATTTATAGAAAGTAAATAATATAGTGGTGCTTAAAGGTAGAATTAGATATATGTTGATTCTCCTAAAACAGTACTCTCTGTCTCATAATAAGTGCAATATTTGAAATTTTGTTCAATATCAATGTCATGTTTTAATGTAATATTAATTATTTTTATTTTATTGTATCTTCTAATTAACATTATATACATCACTTATTTTTCTTAATGGTATAGTAATCTGATGAGATGTCTTCAAACTTGCTAATTATATAATTTTGATGTAATAATATTGAAGTAACTTTCATAATCTTAATTAATGTTTTGATCATAAAAAAACTAAGAACTTATATATTTTAAAGCTCATCTATATATCTTTTGGGTGCGAAACTTAATGATAAGAGTAAGAGTTTGACATGTAATTTTCATTAACTGTCGGTCACTTTAATTAATAATAACATTTCCCTTTCAATTTTTTTTTTAAAAAACCTCATCTATATATATGAATAGTTGCATATAGTGAAGTCATATAAGAAGAGATGATTGAGAAGTGTGAATGATTACCGCCACTAGAAGACCAATCTCCACAGAAGCAAACAGAACTCCAAAGAAAGCTCCAGCACAAGCAAGAAAGTCTAGCTTATCAACCTTCCAAATTTTATAAGCTTCACTTATGTCAATGAGTCCTGGTAGAGCAGAGAGGATCACAGAAGCAATAATAGCAGTTGGGGTGTAATATAAGAGTTTTGTCAAAAACTGCAGTGAAATCAACACTGTAACTGCCATCACAATGTTTGATACTAAACTTTCACACCCAGCCGCATAATTAACAGCAGTGCGAGAGAACGAACCTGCCACAATATACTTGACAAGTTAATTTTGTAAATTAGTAATCAAACAAGAATAGCATAAAAAATAATGGACTCGTATGGCCTGCAATTACGCACCACAATAATACCGTCACCAATGTGGATCATCGGATCAACATTGATCGGCTCATAATTTGACAATGTAGTATGTATTTTATACTTGATTTACCAAAGTCGGACTATAAGTCATCTAATCTTAATTTAAGCGTCTAAATTGTGATTTTGTACAATATGTGATTCTCTAATACAAGAAAAGATTAATATATATATTATGACTAAAATGAGTTATTAAGTAGAGTGGAGTAAGTTGATCCCCACCATTTTATTACTTTATAGGATAGAGAATCACATGCATAAGCACTTTCATCACCGGGTATAATAATTTTACCTACTCAAAAAGTTTCTTAATTTATTATTGTTCCCAATAAGAAGAGGTCAAAAGAGGACAACGTCATGGATTCAGTTCAATTTTTTAAGGCTATTGGAATATATTTTTTCTTTTTCTTAGGTTTGGTATATTTTCTTCATGTCTCGTGCTTTCTTTGATGGAACTTGTTTCGTGCTTGCCAAAAGCAAAAAATCCGGGGATAAAAAATACTTGACAGTTGACAGATACAAAAAATTAAACAGTAAAATTTAATATGCACAGGTATCTCATCCCAATTAGTGATAAGATATTAAGAATCTTTTACTCTTATATATCTGTATTGTCTTTAGTAGACAACTGAATTGGTAACATTCTTGCATATGCAATAAGAATGCACGTAGCATTTGGAGTTAAGAAAAAACATCCTTCAAAATTTGGTTATTTTAATCTGTACTATTTATTAATTGAGAATGGAAAAACTGTACCAGTTGCAACATAGCAGGAGGTGAGAGATCCTATGATATTTGTGAAGCCTATTGACATCATCTCCTTATTTCCATCAAGTTGGTATCCTTTAATAGATGCAAAAGATCGTCCAACAGCAATAGATTCCTATAACAACGGTGGTAATTAAGGCACCAAATAGAATTAATCAAGAGAAAAATGATATGCATCATCAGTGTAAAACAGTTTTACATTGATATCCAATACCAATTATGTATTCCGCCAAATCATTCTTAAGGTTTAATGGGCACGCACTGTCAGAGTGTAAACAGGCTTACACCGAAAACCAACGCGATTCGTTGATTGTAAAGTTATTTTATGATAACAATTACAATCGTGTGGTGAGAAGATAAAACCAATGGTTCTTATTAACTATCCGTTTAAAAGTGATTTACACTGACAATGTATAATCCTGTTTTCCTAATTCTTATTGAATATCAGTATAAAACTAATTTACACTATCGACAATGCATAATCATTAAACTCATTAATTAATTACTACATAAATGGAACATAGAAACATAATTGATTAATTAATTACTCACAGTAAGAGCAACAACAGCAACAACAAGTCCAATTTTGGCGACATCTGCAACATGGGGATTGTTAAAATCTAACCGATGAATGGAACTTGGATTGAGTCCTCCTTTGACGTGTTTCACAATTTTAACTCCATTTTTATCAGCTCGAGTTATATAAACAACTAGAGTTGAGAGTATAACAGATACAAGTGGAGAAATCGATGCCAACCAGAACAGATTCTTCTTCCTTTTACCCTGCAAATTATGCAATGTAATATTGAACAGGTGAGGGAATTCCATTCAAATTAACAAAACCTAGCTAGAGGATCTTCAGCAATGATACTCACCAGAAATCTAGTCGTTAGGATGAATGCCAAGAACGAGCCTCCCAGGATAAAATTACGAGGGTTCCACTGTAATTCAATTTATGCAATAAAATTACAAGGTTTCCACTGTAATATTATGAAATATGTGTAATAAAAGTTTGATTACATTGCATACCCTATTTTCTCTAAAAGTTTTCCGTGAAAATTATGTAACAACAGAGTTTAATTTTTGAGAAAAAAACTTCTTTCGTAATAAAAAAGAAAAATGTAGTCGTTATTTTTTAAAAGTGAAATGTTTCATATAAACAGATCTTCCAAGTTCCAACACCTGACTAAAAACTCCGGTTTATATACGTTTTATTTTTTATAATAATATTTTCTCTCACATAAACCTCAAAACACACTAATTTAGAGAGTATATGCTCTACAGTTTTGGATACCAAAAATGGGTTCAGCATATTAGAACTATTTAGTCTACATTAAAGATGAAGTTGGATTGTGTTATTTTGAGTTTCCGAATCTATTATAACTAAAAAAATATAATTTTTTGTAAAAATATTATTACGAGCAAATTTGGGATGAGTCAAAATGATATTTGTTTATTGACTTTTAAAAAATAGTATTTTTAAAAAAGAAAAGTAATACGTCGATTATAATTGAGAAAGAAAAGAAAACTAAATTACTAAAAACATCAAGGAAATGTATTCCGCTAAAAGTCAAGAATAACATAACATTTGTTGTGGTGCTTCCATCATCAAGTCGATTTAGCACCTTTGTTGATTCAACTCCGTTCGTGATTGTCGTTTGTCGACCAAGACCAATCTCGATTCCAATTTCACCTTCCTATTTCGAAGACTGAACGCAATCGGATTCTATGTAGTGGTAGTGTTATGAATTATAATTTTATTTTATTGTCTCTCTCGTAGTAAGTGATTGAGGATGTTTTGTATTTTATTTTTGTTTTAATTTTTATTAATTAAAATAAAATATATCCAGAAAAAATGAGACAGATCAAGCCGTTAGCTTGCATAGCTCATAATAGGTCGCCTAGTCTTGATGAAACAAGCCTCATAATAAAGTAGATCGGACTGAACTAGTACATTCATGTGTAGAGACTCTTTAGATCAAAGTAGGTCAGACTAAACCAACTCATTTAATAGCTCTAAATCAGATGTCTCAATTTTGTATCCATATAACAACCCTCTTTTAAAAAAAAAACTATTATAAAATAGGATTATATAACAATAGGATGAATTTTTGTAAAACTGTCATAACCATTAAATTCTTAATTTTTATTTACCAACAAATTAAAAAGTTTAGGAGAATATTTACAAGTATTTTTTGGCGTCATGGTTAAGTGTTAACCAATAAAAAGGTAAGAAGATTGTACTACTATATATGAATCTGTTACATTTATATTATTTTCTTTGCTTCAATTGTATTTTCACTGCAAAATATCTTTTACGAGTTCCTTAACTTATATTTTTTTTTAAGTGCACTCCTAAACAAGATTTAAAAGTTATATTATTAATAAATTACAATTATTTATATAAAAAATTTAGAATAAATTTTGATTAAATTCAAATATTTGTATTGATTTAATAATTATGATTGATTGATAGAGTAAATTTTTTTTATAATAAATAAAATTAAGAATTAAGTTCACAATGAAATCAAACATATATATCTTAAAAAGGGATAAAAGATAGGTAAGAAATCTTTGTTTATTTTTTACTAAAAAATAAACTCTTTGTGAATATAAAAAAGTTAGAAATATGAATTAAATCCGTAACAAAATCAAACATGTACCTTTAAAAAGAGGAATAAAAAAAAGTTCATAAAAGATAAAGTAGTAAAAGTTAATTCGTAAATTATTTGTGTATATAAAAAAAAATATTTTTTAAAGAGTATATATATAAGTTAGTTGAATAGTAATATTTTATAGTTTGATGAGGATAAAAATTGTTATTTTGTCTATATGGTATTTATAGACAAAATGAAGAAAAAGTAAGCGGATAGGGAAAGTAGTGTACATACTGGGCTATGAAATGATTCCCAAACAGCTTTCATGACTGACATTATGTCGGTTTTGGTGGTAAAATGAGTGATTCCAAACAGTCCCTTCAACTGTTGAAGCCCAATCACAATGGCAGCTCCTGCTACAAATCCAACAATTGAAGCATGGGACAGAAAATCCACAAGGAACCCCAACCTGTTGTTTTATTCATTGTCAAACTCCAATTAATTCACTCTCACACAAAAAACAAGAGCTAGCTTATAGTATATAGATATATAAATATTTTACCTGAAGAGTCCAAATGCAGTTTGAAAGATACCAGCAAAGAGAGTGGCAAGAAAAATAAGCTTTGTATAACCAATTGGATCAGTAAAAGGGTCTATTAATTTCTGAACCATTGAGGATAACAACAATGAAACAACTGCCACAGGACCAATTGCTATCTCTCTTGAAGTTCCCATTACAGCATAGATAAGCGGTGGTACCACACTAGTATCTATTTCATTTCATTCCACATATATAGTTTCAATTTATATAATTAATAATCCCCAGAAAAATACACATAAGTAGAAAAAGTGGCTTACACAGTCCATATTGAGGGGCAAGGTTTGCCAAGGTTGCATACCCTATGCTCTGCATTCAAACATGAAACCAATGAGTTAGTTACTATATATATGTTTTCTATCTAAAATGCTTAAAACACCATGCAAAATCATTATTGTTATTCCAAGATATAAATTTTGCAAGGACTCTTAATTCATATACATACTACTCTCAATCAATTATAATCTTTTAACCAATAAAAATATTTATCTATAATTATAACTACTTTTAAAGTCATATGTACGGTTGAATGTGATTGGTATACGCTGAAATCATTTTAAAGTAACTGTCAATCAAAATTGCAAATGATAACTACCAACTAAATTAAAATTACCTGGGGAATACAAAGACTAGCAATAGTGAGGCCAGCAAGAAAATCATTCCTAAATTTAGCAACAGTGTAGTTTCTGCCCCAAACAAAAATAGGAAAAACAACCTGCAAACCCGAAAGTAGTAGTGTGCCACAAGATTGATCACTAAATGAGGAAATTTTTTCTCGAAAATTCGAGATTAATTTCCTCACAGAATCTGCAACTACACGGTAAGGACTTGGAGGATCAGGAGCATTAAGAACCCACTGAGACCTTACAACATCTTTGTCATTCTTCTCAACGTCCACCTGCAAATCCTCAAATTTACAGGTGTCGACTGCTGATAAAGAAGACATATTGAAGTGTTTGGGTGAACTCTGTCACGTGAAAAATTAATCTTATTACACTCTCATGAAACTTACCTCTGATAGAGCTTGGTGTTGAAGTTGAAGGACTAGATGTTTGAAATAAGGTTTATATAGAGCAACAAAAGTCTTGCTTTCGCAATGCATAAGAAATTAAATGTATTAAATAGTACACACAACAGAATCTTGGTAAGTATTTTACACTTTTGCACTATTTAATGATTTTGTTCTCAATAATTTTATTTTTAAAGTCTACTTTGTTCTTTTTGATTGAAAATTATTATAACCAATATTATGTTGATGAGAGTAGAAGTAGACTTGAACTCTTGAAGTCTCATTTGTTCTTTTTGATTGAAAATTATTATAACCAATATTATGTTGATGAGAGTAGAACTAAACTTGAACTCTTGAAGTATCATGTTTGATTTTTGTAAATAGAAAAATTGTTGTCTTTTAAACTCTTTGGTAGAGATTATTATCGATGAAGTTGGTAGATATTCTGTATCTACGTTATGGTTAAAAAAAATTGAAATAATGATAAAGATCAAATTTTGACTATTTTAAAAAACTAAGATACAATCAAATATATTTCTCTTTTATACTTTTACGATCTAAATGTATTTATATTTATTGTTTCTTAATATGTGTCCTCAAGTATTAGAATATCATATATCAAGGAGAAAGGTAGAGTTTTATTCCTTCAACACCCACTCATTCGAATTAAGAAATGGAAGTAAAATAATTAATCATCTTATTTATATGTGTCATGTAAAATTATGTATATTTTTTGACAAAATAATTAAGTATATTAGTTTTTAAGATAAAATATTTTTTATTGACTAATAGTTAGTGATCGAAATATAAATAAATAGGAGTATTATAATATTATATAGAAGTAATTATACTTCATTCTATCAAAAGAGTAATTAAGAAGTATTTTAAGATTTTAAATAAAAAAATAATATAAATACAACGAACAAAATTAATTATATGAGATGAATGGAGTACTCCCTAATCCTATAGTCGAACATAACCAAAAAAACAAGTCATGTTTTGTGGAGTTATATAAGCAAATTTCAATTAGCTTAATTATATTTAATGTTAACAATTTAAAAATGTTCTTCAATTAATATTATTATGAAACAGACTCTCATAAAAAATTAAATAAAGAAAAAAACAGTTTGATGAATATATTTATATTTTATAATAATTAAATAAAATATGATAAAATCAATTAACATTTTAAATATAAGTTTAAATTTCATATACTGGTATTACTTTATCAACAAATATATATATATATATATATTTATGTGATTTTTAAATTAGTTAGAATTAATTTCAATATTTTTAATAATTTAACTGTTATATTTATTGTTGATGGAAATTTTTATAATCTGACAATGTATTGAATTAAATTTATAAAATAATAATAATGTGTTATTAATACTACTATTTTTTCTTATATATGTGTGGGAGGGAGTAATTGCCAATGAACTAACTAAAGCACCTAAGCAGCCTGTCTTTGGTCGACTAATTAAGTAATCTTGCATCATCGCACAACCACTAAGAGCTTCTTGATACATTGAATCTAGACGAGTTTTTTCAAGAGCACTCTAACTAAGACCTCCACATTGAGTTGAATAGAACGTGACATGTGAATGACATAGAAGCCATAATGCGTAATTGCACTCACTAATCACCCGATTTGAAATTTGTTGCTTTATCTATCACCTATTCAAAAACTTTTCTTTTTTGTTTGCCGAGGTGGATATATTATAGGCCAATGTTTGGATAGACAAACACAAACACAATTGATGGTTCCTATTGATCAATGGTTAAATATTGTTTCAACTTTTAATCATAATCAACTATACTATTTAGAAGTAGAAATTTATGATTTTATTTATTTATTTAGAGTTGAGATGATTTAATTGGCGTAAGATCGACAAATTCAATTTTGAGCGATTCATATTCATTTTTTTTTATCAAATAAAAATCAACCAAATCACATTATAGAATTTAAAAATAAGAAGAATCATGAACTACTACTTTCATAAGACAACGTCAGACATCATTAAAGTTTTGAATAATTTTCAAATAATAATTCACGATAAACACTTATCAAAATGATCCACTTTAAAATTTACCTCTATTCTAACAATATGTTTGGTATTAAGTGAATTTTCTAGAATTATAGTGAGTACCGTGAATTTCAAAAACTACAACTTGTTCACCAATGCTAATATCAAACATGTATTTAACATTTGTTTGGTTCTAAGATGATTATAATTGATTTTAAGTGAATTAATTTTAATTGTTCATGTTTAGTGTATAAATCTTGTTTGAACTTAGAAGCTACAAATCTTAACTTCAAACTAAAATTAATTTTGGAGGTAGAATCAATTCTACACCTCCAAAATTGATTTTAACTCCTCCAAAAATGCAACCAAACATGCACTAAGTTCACTATATGCTCTAAAACTTTATTTGTTCCATTTTACATAAATTAAATAATCATTTATTAAAAAGATATATAAAATTGATTTGGTAGCTTAAAAGAGATATAAGGTTGACTTTGTGGTATAAGTGAAACAATTAAGGAGTGAAGTGACGAGAGAGATCCTCATAGTTAGTGTATTAAAATTCTCATTACTAGTAGTATAGAAATATTTTGATATTTCAATTTTTTTTTTTGAAATAATAAATGATAGTAATAGGAATTAGACAACATTATGTTTGTGTTCATTAACTAATTGAACCATTTAAAAAAATCATAAAAACTCTTATCATACATTTTTCTTTTACTGAAGTTCATTAATCAATTGAATTCAACCACTTGATTAAATAATAAGAATTAGTACAGACAAAAAAAATAATGATTTATTATTTAAATTGTTTTTTCATATTATTCTTTAAGTCTTAAAATATACACAAATTAATTTTATTTTACTTTTCATTTAACTCTATGAAGAAAAACACTCATGATTGTTAAACGATGATCTAATAATCAAGTCTATATCAAAGTCACTCCAACACATTTTGTGGTCTAATGCAATTTTTAAAATGAGACATTTTTTAAATTAGTTGTTATATTTCAGTAAAACTATTATATTTTCATTTAAAATTTATTTTTTAAGACTCAAAATTATTTATTAAATTATTGTTATCAATTTTATTTAACATTTTATAATCGATTTTGAAGTCAATCAATTTAATCTTTACTAAGATATTATTGATTTTAAATAAAAAATTATATATGTGTGAGCATTGAATAAAATGGTAAAATAAAAAATATTTATGTATTCGTTTTGGTTCTCGGTCCACATTGTTTTTCATTTATGGTGCTCTTTACCTTTAATTTTTTTGGCAGCCTTTTTTAATATATTTTTGGTGTTTCTCTTTCCAAAATCCAACTTGAAAAACAAATAAGCTCAACCTCGTAGCAGCACCCCCAACAGCACGAACTGACGTCATCCCAACAATACTGATAAATAAAACATAAGAAAAGGCCTTGTGGGCTGTCCATGGGCCTGGGCCTGCCTATACTTGTGGTCAAGCTCCCATTTTAGCACTAAGTATTGCCTCTATAGCTTCTCCCACAGACAGGAAAACCCTTCCTCCAATTTTGCTCACAAAGTTAGCCAATCTTAGCTTATGAATTACTTGCCACCTTGGATTAGAGATGCATAACTGGAAGAAAAAAAAAAAAAAGAGATGGCATGAATTAATATATATGTATGTATAAAACATTTTCTATTTATCAATTGCAAGGTAGAGGAAAAAAAAAGGAGAAAAACTCACCGTGACTCCACGTAAAGTAAGATTTTTATTCAGCTCCACCAGAGAATCTATTCCCGCTGTGTCAATACTCAAAAGACCTATCATATTATAGATACAATGTCAAATTAATTGGTGCACCTTTGAATTTGCATTGAAATTGAGTGAAACCACCAAAATTTTGAAAGATGTGACCAATTATCTGCAAATCCAAACACACACTTAATTCAATAGTCAATTTTATCCCAAGATTGCAAGACTCACTTGATGTATCAATAATGACAACTTTGATTGTGCTTTTTCCTTTACTATTTTCAGCTTCTTCATCAATCACCCATCTCTCAATCCTTTCCCTAATAGGACTTGCATTTGCAAAACAAAGCCAAGCAGATTTTACAGAGACAACCAAAACTCCAGGCATTTTAATAGCCATTGGATATTGCTCTACATCACCAAATGCATCAGTTCCTGGAATCCTTCCAACAACCGCTATATTAGGTTGAATTGATATCAAAAGTATCTTTGCAAATGATATCATAGCCTGCAATCCAATTTGGTCCCATTTATATTTTGTTGTCAAAATTAGTCTAACTATAACTAGTGTAACTAATATAGTTAAGGTTCTATGAAAAAAAAAAAAAAAAAAGAATATATACCCCAATAGCAAGGCCCATTCCAACAGATGAAAACAAGACTCCTAAAAAGGCACCAGCGCAAGCAAGGAAATCTAATTTATCAACTTTCCAAATGTCATATACTTTTTTAATGTCAATGAGTCCTGGTACAGCTGAAAGAATTATTGCTGATAGCATTGCTTTGGGAGTGAAATATAAAAGCCCTGTCAAAAATTTAGTTGATAACAACACCGTCAGTGCCATCACTATGCTTGACACCATTGTTTGAGAGCCAGCATTATAATTTACAGCAGTACGTGCAATAGAACCTGCATTGTATTAAATATAATTGTCAGTTATTAGTTACTTAAATCTAAAAGTTAGTTTATAGGTGTTTAATTAGTTAAGTCTCTACTAGATTTACATAATAAGCATATAGACAAATAACAATAAGAATTCACCTGATCCAACGTAGCAAGAAGTGAAGGATCCAACTATGTTCATTATGCCTAAGGATATAACTTCTCTGTTTGGATCAATTTTGTAACCTCTTAGAGATGCAAATAATCTGCCAACAGCTACAGTTTGCTATGGTTATACAAATAAAAACATTATAATTAGTTTCATTAAAGATCAATTATATATTACTAGTATTAATTGACATAAATAATTTGAATAAGGGGGCACCCTACCGTGGTTGAAATAATAGCAACAGTCAACCCTATTTTGATCAAAGGACCCAAATATTTACTATTACTATCAAGTTGTAATTGGTTGATTGAGTTTGGATTCAAACTACCTCCTTTGATTGGTCCTAACACTTCAATTTTGTAGTCATCAATTTTCAGTTGATGCACATTTACTTTATATGCAATAGCAGAGGATATAATGAATGAAAGAATAGGAGCAATGTGTGACAACCACACAAGTTTCTTTTTCCTTCTCCCCTGGTTCAATATTCAAGATTAGTTGAATTTTAGCACATAGCAATTCTGATAGCAAAAATAACTACAAATGAAGAATCACTTTCGATGGTTCATTTGTTAAAATATTTTTCATTTTTATTTTCTAAAATATATGTTGATTTTACTGAGATATTCTTAAAGTAAATCATTATCACAAGGATAACATCAAATTTTAATATAAGAAGAATCATTTCTGACGATAATAAACAATTATTTAACATTTTGATTATTTTTATAAATGTAGATAATTATCAGACTAAAATTAAGACAAATTTTAAAAAATAAAAATAAGAAATATTTTTACGAAATAAATGATTGTTATTAGTTACCCACTTCTAGAAATTTTATTAGAGCCAGAAAATAAAAAGAAAATAAAATAGATTTACTAACCAGGAATCTGGTAATTAGGATGAAAGACAAAAATGAGAATCCAATAATTAAATTGCAAGGATGCCACTTTGACTGAAAAGGTCAATGAAAACAAAATATCAATAATTAAATATATTTCAAAAGCAATTAACTATGAGATCAAATTAAGTGTGTTACATTTTGCTTACTTTATTTTCGTAGGATGTCCAAAGAGATTTAATCACAGAGAATAAATCACTCTTGTTAGTAAAGTTGACGATCCCAAATAATCCTTTCAATTGTTGTAGTACAATGCCTATGGCAACTGCTTGCAAGAACCCTACCATTGTGGCATTAGAAAGATAATCAACTAGAAAACCAAACCTGTAATATAAAAAAAATATGATGAGAAACTATTGGAATTGGATAATTGAGGGATTAGCATTTGATCAAAACTAATTTTACACATTTTACACATCCGGAATGTGTCAAAACTAATTTTACACATCCGGAATCAATTTTGAATCTGAAATAAAATATATTCTAGCAATACAAAGATAGAACAGAACAAACCTGAATAATCCGAAAGCAATTTGAAAGACACCAGTAAAGAAAGTTGCAGTCAAAACAAGTTGAGTGTAAGCAATGGAATCATGAATGGGATCTTTCAAAGTTTGAATCATTGATGAAAGTAAGAGTGAATCCACAGTTGCAGGTCCAATCACTATCTCCCTTGAACTCGCCATCAAAGCAAAAACAAGAGGTGGAACAATACTAGTATCTGAGTAAATAAATAAATAAATAATTAGCCATATAATTTTTCACCTTAAGGAGAGATAGCAAAATTTAAAGTCAAATGTGTATAGCATTTAGAAAAAATATGTATCACTATTTATGCAACTTACATAGGCCATATTCAGGACTCATATTTGCCAAACTCGCATTTGCCATAGCCTACAAAGCCAAAACACATCCATTTTAATTCATTGAATCAAGTTTAATAATATTGCTAATTGTAAGTTTTAAGTGTCTAATCCAAATTAATATTATTCTCTCAGTAACAAAATATAAACAAAAAATTACATGTTTCTATTACAAAATAAATTACATGATATAATTCAGATATTTTGTTATGGAGTACACGCGCTTTTATTTTCTATTCGAAATTAATTGACATGTGACAACTATATGTTGATTAATTATTAATTTATAGCTGAACCTGTGGAATAGCAAAGATTGCAAGGATTAGACCCCCCAAGACATCACACTTGAACTTGTGAACAGTGTAGTTTTTGAATGAAGCAAAGATTGGAAACAGAGCTTGCAAGAAGGTGAATACTATTTTGGGCGAATTCTGACGTTTAAGAGAAAATAATGTGTTTAGAATTGGAGGGTGTAAAAGGGCTTCCTTTATATTTTCCAAAACTCGATGCAGCTTACATGGTGGCTCTGGAGGATTCAACACCCATAGTGCAATGTTGTCCCTGCTAATGCCATTCTTCTCATTCTCAAGATCCATTATCAACACTTCTAATGTGTGTGGTACTACACTCAATCCCACGATGTCTGTTTAGAACATTATTATTATACTTAAAATTAAATAAATATGATGTAAGGATTTAACCAATCAAGAATGTGGAAAGCGAAGCTCAACTGTCTTAATTTGTTTAAAAATCATCAAGTTGGAGCATACACGAAGTTATGAACTCAAACTCTTCAATTAAGGTCATATAGATTCTTGAATTCAAACCAATCACCATCCTTTTTTATTGTCTCGTATAAAAATTAAATTCACACTAATCAGTGAGTCACAAGCTGGTTTGGAGGAGTTAGAGTGTTATGTTTATTCAGTGTTGAAAAACTGTTTAAAAATAATTTTCAACTACTTAAGATATTATGTTGTTCTCTTTAAGACGTTTCACAGCGCTACACAAAATTGTAATGGCAGACTATCAACCACGATGTCCCCAAGATAAAACAACTCAATTACAAATTGTATCGAAATCTATTCTAATGTAGAAGATCATTCTAAAATTACACCCTCAATATGACTATATGATCACTCTAGAAGTATGGTACTTAACACCACTCATAAATCGAATGAACTACGACACAAAAACCGATCTAAAATCAGATGGACAGTGGTATTAGGACCATTAAAAAAATCAAAAGGACAAAAAAAGAGGGAAATGGCTCAAAAGTGCAGCAAACAGAAGATGAAGAAGAAAGAAAATTAGGAATTGCATCCAACTTTAGTGTCCTTTTCATAAAAGTTTGACACTTTTTATATAGTGATGGAAGTTATCCCACATATGTAAACTATTCAATGTGAGACTTTAGTACTTATAGAGTTGAAAGTTAATCAATGTATGAAAGTTTTCTAATATGGACTTAACAATTTTTAAATTCACATACTAACATATTCTTTGTGTTCCAACAATTTCCCACTTGAATTTAAAAAAAAAAGTTTCTGAAGTAGCGTTAAACTTTTTTATAAGATTGTGCATAAACAGATGTGCCTTCCGACTTAAACCTTTGCATTGTAAATAAGATTCAGATTCAACAAGAGTAACTCGTAGTCTTGAACTCTATCTGACATCAAACTCACACATAACCTTTTCATAAGGTGTATTCTCAAAAGCCAGTACATTAATGGTCCAACATGTCTATCCTAGTATAGTGAGCGCTCTATGAATTTTGCCTCAAAATTTCAAAGCAAGCGGTCCCACTTCCACATTCCCATAAGTGAGTATATAAAGAGTATTCATGTCGTTAGGTACTCCACTCCACATATAGTATAGATCTCATTAAAAGCTTTTATTACCTCATCCTATCATCCCATGAAGAATCACGATTCTCTGATTTATAATAGCATGTTCATCTTATATCACTTCATGACTTGTTTTTACCCATTGAACCTAACTCTTGAGTTCATTGATTTATAGATAATAGTCTAATTCTTTTGGATGTGTTTAGGACTTTTTCTCTAGCTAATCATTTCGCCAAATGATTTGCTAAGTTTTCATCAATGCGAACATGATCCACTCTAACAGTTCCTTTTGAGAGTAACTCTCCAATTGTGTTGTGCTTACGACATATTTTTCATCTTTTACCGTTATAATAACGATTCTCAATTTTTGCAATAGATGCGATGCTATCGCAGTTGATCAACACAGCTTTCATCGATTTTTCCACAAAGGGATCTCAACTAGCAATCATCTTCACCAACTCACTTCTTCATTAGCGGTTGCTAATGCTGTCATTTTAGACTCTATAGTGGACTGGACCAATATAATTAGTTTCTTCGATTTGCAAGATATTGATCCTCCAACTATGTTAAATATATAGCCACTAGTTGCTTTGGAGTTATCTGATAAAGTGTTCCAATTAGCATCATTGTAACCTTCAAGGTCATTAGGAAATATTTGATAACGTAATGTGAGATTCATGGTCCTTTAAAAGTATCTCATGACTCTCTCAATAGCGTGTCGATGCTCTATTCTAGGTTTACTAGTAAACCGGCGCAATAGTCCCACAACGTAGGCAATGTTGAATCTAGTACAATCAGTGGCATACCTAAGGCTGCCAATGATGCTCACATATTCAATTTGTCTAACACATTCACTAGTGTTTTCGAAAAGTTTTACACTCTGGTCATATGGCGTGCAAATAGGTTTACAATCAAAGTAATTGTATTTCTTTAAGATCTTTTTAACATAGTGAGACTGGTCCAAAAAATTCTCTTTTCTGACCTAGTAATCTTAATTCCAAGGATTACATTCGCTTCTTCGAGGTCTTTCATATCAAAATTGTTACACAACAATGATTTAACAATATTTGTAGACGGGCGTTTGAACCAAATATGACCAAGTCGCTTACTTAGAGACATATGATAGTGCAGATATCATTTTCAGATTTGTAATAAATAAATTTGTCACTTTCATTCACCTTAAACTCATTCGATATAATCAAGTTATCAAACTTTTCATACCATGGCTTAAGAGCCTGTTTAAGACAGTACATAGACTTATCTCACTTACAGATCTTTTTTTCTTGTCTATGAATCACAGAACCTTCAGGTTGCTCTACATAGATTTCTTCTTTGAAGTCACAATTTAAAAAAGAAGTTTTGACATTCATTTTGTCTAACATCAATCTACGAATAGCAACAAGTGAAATTAGTACTCTAATGGATGTAATTATAAAGACCGGTAAAAAAGTGTCGAATAAATCTATATTTTCTTTGTCAAAATTCTTTGGGTACAAGGTGAGTCTTATATTTATCAATAGATCCATCGGGTTTTAGTTGATTTTTCAAAATCCATTTACAACCTATCAATTTGTAACTAGGAGACATGTCTACTAAATGTCAGGTCCTGTTAGACTCTAGAGAATCTATCTCATTGTTTATAGTTTCTTGCCACAAATTTGCATCCAAATACGATAAAGTTTTTTGGAGATTTGCAGGATCCTCTTCTTATGTATAGGTCATATAATCAGATCCGTAATCTTTTTTTAACAACTCTTACTCTCTTACTTCTTCGAAGTTTTGTTTCACCTTGTTCGTTGTTTTCAATGCTCTTGATCACGGGAACGTGATTTGTTCCGATGCCCCACTATTTCTCGATTTGAAAAGGAGTCTATTTTCATAAGAAAACATCATTTGACTCTATGATCACTTTAGCGTTTAAGTCATAAAACTTATATGATTTTCTGTTTATTGCATTCCCAATGAATACACATTCATAGGTTGTACTGACGAATTTAACTCGCTTGGAATCAAGGATTCTGACATAAGCTGAACAACCCCAAGTTGGAAGATAAAACAAGTTGGGTTTTCTTTTCTTCAAAATCTTGTTTTGTTTTTATATTTTAGAACTCTATTCAAAACATAGAAAACAGTCAATAAAATATCATCCCACCAATGAGATGCAACCTCAAAATTAATTACAAATAAGTCATTTTAACTCAGTCACTTTATCATGTGTTTTGTTGACATAAATAGAAATAAGCAATTTAATCATGTTTACCACTAAGTATAATCAACCAAAATATTTTAGCAAAAAATTAATATATATCCAACATGTTCCAAAATAAGTGAATAGTAAAAATAAAAATAAAACAAATCACTCCATTAATATAATATAGATCATAGAAAGCTAAGTCAATCTCAGTGTCATTTCCTTATAAATAGGAACTATTAGCTACTTGAATGTTCACCTTTACATATGTTGTTTGTGCTTTTATGTCGGTTAATTTCTTTTTACTAAAAATGAAATAAATCAAATCATTTCCATTTTGTTCAAATTCTTTTTTTAAAACAAAAAATTGATCTTGCAATGCCATAAGACCATTCAAGCCTCACCCTAAGTCAATAGTTATTAAAATCAAGCATATTTAACAAAAGCTAGTTAAATGAGAAGGGTTAAAAGAATACTTGTTTGAAACTATCATTTCTTATAAATATTCAACGTAAATTAACAATATTAATACAACTTTAAATTTGGGAGGTTTACGGCTTAGAGTGTGTACATGGCCCCTTGTGGATGGTTTCATGAGGGAAAAAGCTCAAATGAGAGGAGAAGTAGGCGTAGTTTTGAATTTTGAATATTCATAGATATGAATATATGGATATTGTTTTGAACTTAAAAAACTTTTCCCAAATATGACCATTCATCAGCTGATCATACAATGATGACATTTGATTTGACATAATGGATGTATAAATCATTTTCTGTTTATTCAACTATTTTTAAAACCACTAGAATGTCATATTTCAAAACATTGTCAACAGAGCTAGAACCAGTAATCTCTTTGGTAGACATGGCATAACGAAACACCTTAAAATTATTGTTTATTGAGTATCGAAAAATCAATTAAAAATAATTTTCAACTACAGAAAATAATACTAGATTGAGTCGCGAATTATGTCGTTTTCTTTAAGTGGTTTCATGACACTACACAAAATTGTTCAAACAGACTATCAGGCACGACGTTCCTAGGATAAAACAACTCAATTATAAACTATATTGTTATTCTATCGCACTGTAGAAAACTGTTCTAGAATTGAACCCACAATATGACTATAATAGCCCCTCAAGAAGTATGGTACTAAAGATCACTCATAAATCAAAAGAACTATGACACAAAAATTGCTCTAAAACCAAAAGGATAGTGGTTTTAGGACTACTCTAAAAAATTGAAGGGACATAAAGAAAATGGAGAAGTGACTCAGAAGTTAATCAAGCAGAAGAGAGAAGATAAAAAGTTGAGACTTGCATCAAATTTTGGTATTCTTTTGAGAAAAGCTTGACGCTCTTTATATAATGATAGAAGTTATCCCACATATGTAAATTATCCAATGAGAGACTTTATTTATTGAGTTGAAAGTTAATCTATGTATGAAAATTTTCCAATATGGGACTTAACAATATTTAAATTCATAAACTAATATACTCTTTATATTCCAATAGAGTGACAACGAAGTCATAAGTTTAATTCTCTTCTCTAACAAAATTAACAATTAATTACTAACATTTACTATTTCAAAAAAAAAATCCATAATAATTGTATTTCTAAATAATTATTTGGTTAAATTGTGTTACTTTGATTTTCCCTCTAAAAAGATGCGATTCTTATATTATATGTTTTACTTTTAAGATGTTGGCTAGAGGATATGATCTCAAAGTCTCTAACTGGGTTTGGACTTTTGGATGTTGTTCTTGGTATGCTTGTTCAATCAATCTTTTTTGAGGGAAGGTCTATTTTGGTTTTCAAGAAAAAATGGGGGCCCTAATCTAACCTTAGAAAATTAAAAGTACTTTTTACACTAAGAAAAAAATATGGTTATTCAGTTGTTGTTAAAGTCAAAACTGTTTCATTTCTATTCTCTATCATCTTTTTTCATGATTGGAGATTAAATTGTTCATTTTTAATTATTGTTGAGGATCTAATTATTCTTTTTTTAATTATTATTAAAAGCTTAATTATATTTTAATTATTGTTAGAAATTAAATTGTCCCATTTTAAAGAATGTTATAATGAGTCAACATAAAGAAATTCATTTTTTATGATGGTTCATCTAAAAATTAATTTGTCTGGTTTATTTTTCTAAAAGACTAAAATTTCTATTTTATTTTTTTAGTGATTAAATAGGATCTCTAACAAAGACTAAAAAAAATTGAGTCTCTTAGTTTTTCTTAAAAACTAAAATAGATCTTTACGCATCTTTTTATTTTTTTACTCAATATGAAAAACATTACTCGGCCAATCAACATAAAATCATAGAAGATATTAATAACCTATTTTATTTTATATGAAAAGAGTTAGTATGTATTTAGACTAAAATATCCCTACTTTGTTTTTTATTACACCATTATTTGCATTGTAGTTTTTCAAACTCTTTCTTCGGCTGAAGGTTAAGTTGAAAATAAATATTAATTAGATTTTCAAATTTTAAAATATTATTAATTTATTTTAACCAAAATTGAATAACTTTTTTGACTAGAAATATATATTTGTTTATTCAAATTAATAAAGTACATAAAAAATATTACAAATTTAAATTTGTTAAAATTAAAAAAGATAAATTTACAAACAAACTCATAACACCAATGTTAGTATCATAAAACGATAAAATATTTATAAATAAAATAAAGTCTACAAATATAACAAAATTAATTTATCTAAAATATTTATATCTTTAGATGTGTAACGTTAATGATGTCAAAATAATTTATTAATTCTACATTGAATTAGACTTATTTTGTCAATATAAATCAAACAAATTTCAAAAAACATATAAAATTAAAACAACATCACACTAAAGACAAAATGGAAGGTAGTAATAATAAGCAATCATCAATTAAACAAGTAAACAATACTATCGCGACGGTAGAAATACACCAAGGGGCCAAAAATTAAAAACATGAAACCGTCAAGAGGCCTCAAAGGCTTCCAATACTATCGTTGAAAATTCTTTCGGAAGCACGAACGAGGACCCCACGACTTCATTTAATTCATGATGACACAGGCTGCTGGTGAGGAATTGAATTACAAGAATATTAGATTTGTATTTGTGTTCTTGTTCATCAATATATTTTTTTAATTTTAGATTTGTATTTGTGTTTTTGTTCATCAATATATTTTTTTAATTTAATTGAATAAATATTATTTTTATTAAAAAAAAAAGAATTACAGCAATAGCAGTAGCAATAATTTTTAAATTCAAAATATGATTGTCAACTACAAAAAATTAGAATGTAAATCTTTAAACAACAAAGAATGGCATTTTAGTCAAATTGAATATGTGTAAATTGCTAATTAAAGTATACCTTCATGAAAACTATTTGGTGTAAATTGATAGTCCTACTCCTACATACAGTCCTGCACCTTATACATAGCATTAGTGGGAGTTGAGTACCTCAATTGACTTTAGTTAAGGATTGAACATATTGAAAGAGTGAAAAGACTAAGTTTTTTCTTCTGATTTGTTTTTTTAATTTTTGTAATGGACATGTCTTTCATGCTTATACGATATTTTATTTATTAAACCTAATATAAGAATCTAAGATAGTTTTCGAGTCTATTGATCGATCAGATACCCATAATTTATAAAGAGTGACACTCTTTACCATACAATCTGATTTTAAAAGGATGAGTTAGATTGAATATAAAACCTTAAAATACATGTTGAGAAGTATGGTTGAGTCCACACAAGTTGAGATGCATGTTGGAGAGTTTGAGGGTGCATACACTACAAGAATAATAGTCTTGGCGACCAAAAACCTCCACAAAGGAAAAAATAGTCACAAAAGACATATTTGTGGCGACCTCAAGCAGCCACAAATAAGCCGATAACAACAATTTGTAGCGGACAAAACAACCACGATGGTTGGTTTTTGGGTTACTATATGTGAAGGTTTAAAAGATAGCCACAATTGTTCTAATGGTACAAGTCTCTACAAAGGTGAAATGTGTTATGAAAAAAAAAAAAAACACAGTTTGTTTCTGTTTAGGCTGCCACAAATTTTACCGTCAGACAAAAAAATTCTATTTGTGGCTATTTAAACCGCCACAGATGAATAACTTTATTTATCAAAAAATATTTTAATAAATACGAAATTAATATTAAAAAAATACAATATATATATATATATATAAAATGAATACTAATATAATTAAAAAGATGAAAACATAATTTAAAATATATATATATAGACGAAATATATATATTATATAAAAACAAAAATATAAAAAATAATATTAATTCATAAAATAAAGACTTACCAAAACTCAATAGAGAAGAAATCAATCTAATGCGAGAAACGTTATAATTGTTTTAAAATAAAAGTAAGAAATGAGAGAGAGAGAGCATTTGTAGCGGCCACCAACGGATTTATTATACTTTTTGTGGCAGTCAGGACGATCTGTAACTGTTACAATTTTGTGACGGTATATCCCGCCACAAATTCCTGCTGAAATTTTCCATCAGTCAATCTCATTGTAATGGTGTAGGCCGCCATAAATTTAAATAAGTTTTCTGTCCAACATTCTTGTGATTTTTTTTGTCGCCACAAAAGTTACAATCAACCAAAAATATATTTTCGATTTGTGAGGGTTTTTTCAGCCATAAATAACAATCAATTTGAATTTTAATATTTGTGAAGACTTTTTTTGTCAATAATTTGTGATGGTTTTTTTTAGCCACAAATTGATATTATTTTTGTAGTGAGAAGCAACAACAAGCCAAATGTTTTAGGATCACAAGAGACTTTTGACACCACATATCCACCCAAAACCTTAAGGCAATGAGTATATGAATCATCTATTTTATATATCCAATATTTAGCTCATTCGTATTCAATGTGTGACTTAACCACTCACACTTGAACCCAATAATCTCCCCTTAAGATATGAGTCTCTCACATCATATACTTGCATCATTGTTATTTCAACAGAATGTGCCTTTTAAATACACCACCATGAAAACTTTTGATACAAGGATCCAATGCAACATGATTAATTCTCGCTCCCCACCAAGTTGAGTCAAAGCTCTGATACCACATGTAGGGAAGTCGAGACGTGCGAGGGCAACAATTGGCTAAATATTGTAAAACCACAAAAGGCTTTGACACCACATCTCCACCAAAAACCTTAAGACAATGAATATATGGGTCACCTATCTTATATATCCAATATTTAGTTCATTCATAGTCAATGTGAGACTTAACCACTCACACTTAAACCTAAGAGTGCATAACTCTTGTCGAATTCTTCAAGAATTTCCAACATTGGGTCTTCAAATGCCAAATTTGGATAATAAAGCTTAAGCATCATAGGATTGAAGTACAAAGAGAATGAGAAATGTCTAACTACCATAGTATAGAAGAACAAAGAGATTCATAATTATTTTACTACCATATGGTAAAAACACACACACACACAAAAATGTTTAACTACCATATGGTAGAAGTATACAACAAAGTCAATAATTGTTAAAGAACAATGAAACAATTAAACAAGCAAATCATGAATTTCAAATAAAAATAATAATCAAACTTAAAATGTCTCAACAAGAAAGTTTTCATTATCATCTACAAATATACAATATCTTTGAATCACTTCTTGGAGAAGCGATTTAGAAATTGATAATTGTGCAAATGATGATTGCAAACCATATAATGACCAAATAAGTCATAAAAATGTGTCAACTTGAACATTATCAAAGAACAAATCAAATGAGAATCACAAATTTGGATTGTGAGAGAGAAATTTGAATTTTTTTTCTTCATGAAAATGAAACAAAGAAAAAGAAATGAGATTGGAAAGGGAAAATGGAATAATCATAATCATCTCTTCAAAGTGGATTTCAGAGCCTTAATATCATATTGAGAAGGTTGAACCCAAGAAAGAAAAAAATAACTTAAAAAAATATTAAACTTGAAGTTGACGGTACGAAAAATATGATATAATTAAGATAGGGTGTATATTTATAAGGTGTTCCTAATATAACTAACATAATCAACTTTCACTTAATCTTAATTAATTTCTAACTATCTTAAAATAATTCTAACATATATTTAAGTATATCTAACAAGTATCACAAATTTTTTTTGAATTTTGATTTGAGTGTGACATCTGACAACTATTATAATATTTTTTGATATTGCGTTGATATAGCCGTTAACATCACACAACATCACAAATTAACACGACAGAACATCACTTTATTAACATATAAAGATTGACAAGTGACCAAATTAAATAATATTTTGAAAAGTTAAAGATAAAGATTAAATTGATATAGGTATACAATTTTAGTGAACGAATTGATACAATGGTGCATGAAGATTGAAATCAAAGGGTCAATTTGATTGGAATGGCAATATCACAATTTCATATATACATATACGCAATAATGCACGAAGAGGTAATGGTCAAATAGTCAATTTGTTTGGAGTGCCAATATCTCGATTTCATGGAACATAAACATATGTCCAACATAAATTATTTAACTTTCACTTTATGTTTAATTAACTTATTTTTTAGGTAATTTTGTCAAATAATTAAAACGTAACTTTTAGGTAACTTTTAGGTATAGAAGATAAGCGAAATACATAAGTGAGGTCCAGCCACATCTGTGTCACCGGCAAAGCTTACAAAATCTAGGTATAGAATGGACAACATTGTAAAAGAGGCTTGCTTTAATGTTTTGGCAACCAACTAAGGATATTCAACGAGGAGTTTTATGAGTGCATTCTCTAATATATATCTTTTAATAAATTTTTTATGAAAAAAATAAGATTTTATATATTCACACTTTGACTTATATCATTATAATTTTTGAAAAATCCAATTTTATTCTTATTCTTATCATTATCATCTCTTTTTATTGAAAATTTTTGTACCAATTGTTTATCCACACAAATATCATATTTTTGATATGAAACAAAATTCGGTTTAAAAATTAAAATACCAAAAAATTTAAAGTTTCTGTATGTAAAAAAAAAATTTCATAGCTGAAATTTTAAAAACGAAATTTTTGGTATGTAAAATAAATTGAGAAAAAAAATTTCATATCAAAAAACAAAATCTCTTATACTTAAACAAAGTTGAGAAAAAAATTTCTCATACTAAAAATTTCAAAAACTTAATTTTTGGTATGTAAAAAAACTGAAAAAAAATTTTACATACCAAAATTTTCAATATGTAAAAAAACATAGATGTGGAATACAAAAAACAGGTTGATTTTGTTTAAATTTTTATTTATTTTTTATGAGGGTATTTTTAGAATTTCATACAAAAAATGGTAAAATGTGAAGGTAGGGGTTACGGTGTGGGGTATGAAAGCTAATTCTTATCTCATTGATTAAAATCACATAAATCTCATTAAATTATGTTAATCTTATATAATTTTTGTAGGATTAATGTAAATTTTAATCAATCAAATAATATATGTTAAAAAGTATGTTAAAAAAAATATCTTACTAACAATATTCATATTCAATTGCATATGTATAATACTCCCTCAAACTTTAAATACAAGTCTACAAATTAAAAAAAATTGATGTATTACTAACTTTATTTTATTCACTTTTACTTATATTTATGATAGAAAAGATTATAATATGATGTCTTTCATCAATAGCAACAACACGGATAATCAATATATATTTTGTTGGTACAAAAACAAAAGTCTGTGTTTAATTTATGTTGTCTTAATAAACGAGTTTAAATTATATGTATACATTCAATATAAAAAAAAAATGTCTACACACATCTCATTAATGTGTTTTAATTATATTTTCATTTTTGTACTTTTTTTGGGTGAGATTTAGAAATGTTAAAAATAAAGATTGATGGACACTATTTTTCCTATACATACAATATTTGATTAAACATGTATAAAAGTTAATTGAGTTCAATATATGGTTAATTTATATCACGTTTAAAATTATAATTAATTATACTTCAAAATTAAATATAATTTTAAATATGATTTAAATTAATCATCTATTTAATTGAATTAATTATATATTTAAATATGATTTATGTGGTATCATATGTGTAAGTTAAATCAGGTGTGTGAATATTGTTAAAAAAAATTCATCAAGAGAGTTTTGCCATTTTTGAACAGGAAGGAGAATTTTGCTTCTTGAATTGTAAAAAATAATGAAATCTGTACTACTTTTTCTTAAATAATTTAGCGACGAAATTTACACTAAATATAGAGAAATATAAACATTTTTATTGCCCCGACGTTTTAAATATTTATAAAACTACCATTTGACGTACATCTACATAATAAATTCAACCATTTGTGATAAGTGAATATTAAAAAGATAAGTTTTTTACTATTTAATGTTTAGTTGAGTACATATATCCATTGGACAAAAATAATTCAAAATTAAATTTATTTAAGAATTAGCTAACTTTTAAAAAGTAATGTAGCATATACAATTAATAAAAGTATTCTCAATAAAATTTAATAAGATATTCAATATTAGAGTTTTCACCTATTAAAAAAAAAAGAGTAGTCTAAACAATTTAATTTAACGAACAAATATTAATATTTTTACATAAATTGAAACTCAAATAGAGCAGTTAGTTATATATATATATATAAAAGTGAATTTCAAGAGTAGTTATACTTCGTCTGCTGATAAAAATAATATATAATTAAAAAGTGCTCTAAAAATAATTGTCGATAGATTAAAAAATGAAGTAAAAACAAAATTTAAATACAAAATTTTACTTTTATTATTTAAAATTATAAATTAGGAACTTTTAAAATATTTAATTTATATATAAATATTGAATAAATGTCAGACGGTGGCATTTGCAATAATGAATAAAGGCGTGACGTGGGTAAGATGAGAAAGTTGGGCGCAAGCAACGGCTGAGATTGGGTGTGAGAGTTGAGACGTTTCGTTTATCTTGGAGACCCAATTTTGGCCACACATACCCTCCTTCTCTCTGTGTTTGTGTGAACTCTAATACACATGTTCGCAATTATGAGAAGAACAAGAAGTATGAGTCTCATCGACATGCAGCACACAACTCACTCCAGTAACTTACAACCCCATCACGAGGAATTACTCATATCTGACTCTCATCCTCATAATTCCCTGCACCCACACCATCATCATCAGGGAACACACGCTGGATTAACGCTCATTTTCCCTTCAACCACTAACACTAACAATCATAATCCTCTACAGACTGCCCATGTCATACACAGTACACCTCACTTTCTCCGAACTTGTGGCCTATGTAACTGTCTTTTGGCACCCGCTCGAGACATCTATATGTATAGGTATCTATATCTTAATTACTTAATTAATTAATATTTTCAATATGTTGTTCCTCTAGTAATCTCACTTAATTAATTTCTTCAATATTTTAAATAGTTAATCATCCTTATTTATTTTAGTTTAGAGGAAATTAATTGTGGTTAGTATAATTAATTTGGTTTTTAGGTGAGAGATTGAAATAAAATTCAATTAATTTCAGGGGGGATACGGCATTTTGCAGTTTTGAGTGCAGAGAGCAGCAAATGAAACAAGACCGTAGAAAAGAAAAATGGAAAGTGGCCGTTTCTAACAAATTAGAAGACCACCGCGTATCGCCACCGTACACGGCCACCGTCAAAGCTTCCACTAAAAGCCAAACAGCTACTTGTACTTGAAGCCAGGGTTGCTACACACTTGTTGTGCATACTTATTATAATAACGAATTATTATTTTTAATAGAATATAATACTATAGTATTATTAATTAAGAATGAAAAATTGTCACGCTTACCATGCCTTATGTCATGTATGTGTACGACAAAGCAAAGCAACCCCATTTCTCTCCTTGTCCCAATCATTACATTATGGCTCTTTCACATTTCCTAGTGATTCTAATTATTAACATAATTCTGCTATAAATTTTGTATGTGACTGCTGTATTACTAAATATTTGAATTTTACTGATCTCAAGTCTAAAATGTCTCATATATCTATATCTATGTTTTCAGATAATGCAAGCCATTTCCTTCATATTTCTTTTTATTCTTCCTTCATCAATATTATTTCACTATCATTTTTTTATTTTTCTAAAATTTGGAAGTGTTAGTCTTAGCATAAATGGGGTATTAAAAGGGTATTAGTATTGCCTCCAAAAAATGTATTGCATAACAAAAAATTTAAATGAATTGAATTGAGTTGATCACGGTTCTGTATCAAGATTCAAAGAGCGCTAACAAAAATATTTATAAATTATCCATCAAATATGATATTGAATTCACTGCTTCATTTCTTTCTCTCTTAAAATGTATGTACCATATGCGCTGTACACCAGATATTTTTTTATAGATGCATTTGCTGTTACTCTAAAAAGTCATGGCTCATTAGCATATTCATTTATTATATAAGTTTTATGACGCAGAGCCTTAATACTAGCAAGTCCAATATGTATTACTTTTGCAAAGTGGTAAGCTAATAAAGAGGCAGTTGACAAAATCAGATGCAACAAAACTTAAAAAGATGCTGGACCCACTTATAAATCGCAAAAGCCATGTAAATGAGCCATCAACCAAAAACAGGAGTCTTTAGATTTAAGTCCCATCTATTTTATAAAAATGTTGTGTTTGCATTTATTTTACTTTAAGGAAAGACTTTTGAAGTGAAATTATTGTTAAAAATAATAGTAGATGAAGATGTATTTTTAAAAAATAAAATGAAGTGAAATTACTGTCAAGAATAATTGTTTATAAAATGTAGATAATTATTCATTTAAAAATATTATTTTCTTCTTTTTATTAATATGTAAAATTAATATAATTTTAAAAAATAATAATAAATGTTTTAACAAAAGAAATAAATCTTAATTTTTTTTAGTCCATTTACCTATCGCCCTCTCAATGAGTGGTAGATCTTAAGGGCACGAAAGCATGCACTTTTTTTTTCGCTTTTGTTTTTTACTCCAGAAAATAATTAAAAAGTTTAATAAAAACAAAATGAGATGAATGAATGATGGAGATTGATGGCACATCAACATCAACGAATCACCCTCTAAAGATTCATGCGGGCACTTGGTTTGGTGACGCCAAGGAGCACTCTTTCTCTCTTTTCCTTTCGCATGATCTTTTATTTAGAGCCTTAAAATATGGTTATGCTTAGGTTTATAAAAGAAAATGAGAGAGAAAAAAAAAATTAGAAGAAAAGAAAGAGAGTAGAAAGTGATGATTTTGTAGTTTGTTTGATTGAAGAGAAAGTAAAATGAAGAAAATGTAGATATATTCTATTCTCTTGTTTGGTTGTGTAGAAATTGAAAAGAAAAAAATTGCAAAATGACACATAAATAACCTTTCAAAAGATAAAATAAAATGATAACATTGAAAACAAAAAAAAATTATTGTCTTTTTTACAACTTTTTCTTACTTTCACATAGTCTTCTCAATTTGAGAAGATTAAATTTTGTGGATCTCACATTCTTTTTTTCCTTTATTTTTTATTATAGTCGAGAACCAAACTATTGAAAAAAAAATTAGATTGGTGTATTTTCATTCCTTTTCTTAAGTTTTTCATTCCTTTCTCTTGTTCCAAACATAACATTAGTGTTAGTCACAATTTAATTAAGATTTTGTTTTGTAAAAATTATCTGATAGCTTATAACTATTAAGTTGATAAATGTTTGATAAAATTAATGATTCAATTAACTTAAAAATATAAAATATCATAAAATGACATTATTAATTAAAAATAAATTTAATATTAATTAATGTTTAAAATATTTTAAAATGATTAATTTAAAATTTATTTTTTATTCATTAATTTAAAATTTATTTTTCATATATTTTTTTATTTATTTAGCTAATTTAACTATTTAAAATTATAATAAATACATTTTAGATTATTTAATTTATAATATTAATCATTTTAGAATTTAAATTATTAATAAATAATGTAAAATTATAATAAATAAATTATTTATTAAACTGATATAATTTTTAGTTATTTAGTAAGTTAATTTATTTTAAATTATAATAAATAAATTATAAAAGATAAACAAGGATTTTTAGTTTCCATAATAAGGGTCAAATTGATAAATAAATAAAAAATTAGAAGCTCAAAAACTATTTAAAAAATTGCTATAAACAACTATTAACTCTTTAAAACGAGTGTTACCAAACAAGTCTTATATCTTATAAATTATAAGCTATAAGCTAGCTCATAACGCTACTTTGTAAAGCTATTGTTGAAAGAGGCTTGATTAAGGAATTCATCCTAGACACGTGGGATATGCTTCCTGCTGCAAATGGCGAAGAAGGAAGTCATAATGACGTTCTAATGGGGAGGAGTCGAAGGATGGTGGGGACGTGACGTATTATTGGTCACTACAGAATTGGACTAGTCTCACGATGTCATCAGAACCATCAAATGAGGAAAATTCAGGGCCAGCCACAAAATGCATAACACAAAGATCTAAAGAGGAACTAAAATCAACTTTTCGTATTTTGTGATGTACTAATTTGTCCCTTCATAAGAGACTAAAATTGTACTTGTTTATTTTATAGATTAATGAGTTCTATATTTTTGTGAAGTCCCTGGATGAGAATTCAGTCAAATCTTAAAAAACAAAACCAATAAAAGTCTCCATACGAACATGATTGAGAAAATTCGATTTTCTATGGCACATTTAGATTTATATTCCACATGTGTAGTTTTTGTCCATCATCTTTTCAAAATACCCTTGTGGTTAATACTAAAAATTAAAAAAATTAAAAAATTAAAAATAAAATAAAGAATTTAACAATTGACAAATACTCTCTTCCAAAATTTCAAAAAAAGTCATTTTTTCTGTAAAATTCTTCAACCGGAAAATTTATTATTCAAATTTTTCGATAGTTATTTTTTAATTAAAAAATTTATTTTTGGATTTTGATGTAGTTATTTTTTATCCAGAAATTTTATTTTCAAATTTTCCGATTAATAAAATAACTATCGAAAAATTCAAAATATGAATCTTTTAGTTAAACATAACTATATTAAATTTCATTTTTCAAATTTTCACGTTCCTAAAATAACCACTGGTTACTGAATTATTTTCTATTTTTTTTGTCCGTCAGAAATTTTGAAATCAATTTTTTTGTCCATCAAAAATTTTGAAAACAAAATGTTTTTCTCAATTTTTTTTGTCTACGGAAATTTTGTCAATTTTTCTTTTCTGTTTACCGGGAAAATTTCATAAATTTTTTTTGTCTATCGAAAATTTCATCATTTTTTTTTTGTTTATTGAAAATTTCAAAATCAATTTTTTGTCTATCGAAAAATTTAGTAGACAAAAGTTTTTTCCAGCTTTTTTTTTGTCTATCGCAAATTTCAAAAATGATTTCTTTTCCATATTAGAAATTTTGAAAACAAAAAAATTTGATAGGTAAAAAATTTTCTCAACCTTTTTTTTTCTACTAAATTTCGAAAACAAAAAGTTTGGTAGGCAAAAAAGATTTTCAACTTTTATTTTGTGTACCGAAAATTTTGAAAATAATTTTTTTTAACTATTAAAAATTTTAAAAACAAAAAATTTAATAGATAAAAAACGGATCCAAAAATTTTTAATGAAAACAAAATAAAAATAATATAAGCAAAATTGAATTTTATTAAAAAGTGTGTAAGGAAAGATCAAAGGAGTATCAAATCTAAGTTTACATTATTGAAGCTTGAGAGAGGAAATACTGTCCATTCGAATAAACGGTCCATGTTCACATTATGGACTTGCAGAGCAAAGGCCACCAATGCATTATGGTGACTATATGGTCCAATAATATGTTTTGGCCTTTTTAGGGCAGTGACTAGTGATTATTGTGGGGTCTCATAAGTAATTATTGTCGTTGGTACTACGTGGCTTAATTTCACTAATAATAATTCAGTTCTTCTATGTATAGCTGATTGTGATTTGTTGGCAATGCTACGATGATAACTTAACAAGTATTCAATTTAGGAAAAGATTAGCATAAATTCATACGAAATAGAAATAGAAAATAATCTGATAGATGTAGGAGTGATGATATTTGTACATCTGTAACATTTATATATTTATTTAATATTTTATTTTTTTTCTAGCTCTCTTTTTATTACATTAATAATATATCATATCTATTATATTACTTTCTATCTCTTTTTCATTATATTACTTTCTATCTCTTTTTCTCTGAAGGTGATAGATGAGTGTATGTGTATACACATGTGATTTTTCTATATGTAATATGTTTGATGTTATAATAAGAAAAAAAAATATAGAGAAAAAAAATATGGTATTGAATAAATATATAAAATTTATAGATATTTATATATAAAAGTTGATAAAAATATAGAAGAATACACATATGATCCAATGTTTCACCATATCAGCATATTACCAATGTTTCACCGTAAGATTCATTAGATGCCATAACATTGAAGGGTATTAACTACGAGCAAGTCGTCTTATCTAAGACATAATCATAAATGAAAGTGTTTGAAAGCGCACACACATAAATAATAAAAATTAAAAGAAAAAAAATTCGTCACATAATTTAATTGTTTTATCTTTTACTTTATTTTATTCATGTGTGTGTCTAAATGTATCCATACAATTACTATTTCTCATAAAATTTTGAGTCTTGCATTGAGCCAAACGATAACGGTCAATACTTGCTACTTCCCAGTTTGAAAAAAGCAACATACTATGCACACACACAAAAAATTAAATTAGTTTTTGGTCATTTTTTTTTTAGATTTCGTTTTTGATTCTTTAATTAATTTTGTTTTTGTTTGGGTCCCTTTTTGTTACTTAGGTAATTTCTGTTAGTTTTAATAAAAAATCGTTAAGTTGAGGCTATATGTCAACTTGGAGTAATTAATGAGTAGTTTGTTTGAGTCACTCATATAAAGATTCCTTCTTGTTCTTAGTGTTGTTTTTAGCATCTCTAATCTTTCTTCTTTCTTATTGAGTTCAAAATGCTTTGTAGAAACATAAAGTTCAATTAATGGATTTTTATTTTTCCAGATCTTATTTTTCTGTGAATTTATGTTGGAGATTTTTTCAAATCTTGTTAAAGTATTTTTTCGTGAATTTATGTTTTCCTGGATTTGGAGTTTACCGACTTTTTCACAATTTATGGATTCGTTAAAATATTTTTTTTTGTAGGTTTGGGTTTATTGTATCATTGGTCTCACATGTTGTGGTTATGGATTTGAGTTTGAATGTGACAAATATGGAATTGTTGCTGTTATTTTTTCTAATATTAAAGTTTTTCGATTTTTCTGGGTTGGAGAAGAAGAAGATGTGATGATGGTGATGAAGAAGAAAAAGGAGGGGGAGAAAAAGTGTATGCACACCCTAATTTTTATTTTGTATGGCTTAAACAGCATAATCATGTGTCTAATTTAATACATATGTTCAACTTAATATTTTTATATTAAAACTAACGGAAATAACAAAAATAATTAATAGAACCATAATTAAAGAACAAAAATTTATTAAGATACTAAAACAAAATAAATAAATAAATAAATAAAAGACCAAAATTGTAAATTAGCTGTAAAAAATCTGATTTTAAGTACCAAGAACTACTACTACAATGTTTCAGAATAATTCCAGCCTTCGTGCCTATAACTGAAGTTAGCGATGACGAGGTGGTAGTCGAGAGTTGAAACACATGGTGAATCTTATTGTTACGAGAATATTTGTAAGAAAGAGAAGAAGAATATATAGTAACATCTAATTTTATAACTATTTATTCTCCCATGTATTTTCATCTAATTGATAATTGATCAACATTCTTAAATTTATGAATTTTTATCTTTTTTATACAAGTTATTCCTACTAAATGTCACTACTTTAAACTTTTTATTATCTAGTTTAATTAGAGGTGTTTGGCTGTTCAAATCCTAAGCCAACGACAACCAGAGATAGAGGTTTATATATATATATAGAGAGAGAGAGAGGGGCTTATGGCATCAGTTTAACTCAATAATTGGTTTTAGCCTTGTGATTAACTATTTTGGTAGATTTCCCTATTTAAATTTATTAACGTAAATAAATATTTGTGAAATTGTTAGTAAGTTTATGAAAATAGACTTAAATCTGTTTTTAATTTCTACAAAATATAAAAACTTTGATTTTAGTGTCTCCAAAAATAAATTTTTAGTTTAAATTCCTGCAAAATGAAAATATTTTCGTTTTAATTTTTAATGTTTAATACCGTTAAATTTTTATCTGTCGAATAGTTAATGACTTTAAATTTAGTTCTTATAAAATCTAAAAAATTTGGTTTGCAAAATGCAAGAAATTTGATTTTAGTTCCTGTATAATAAAAAAATTGGTTTACTACCGTATACAAATTTTTATAATAAATTATAATTAGTGTATTATAATTATTATCATTTTTATTTAGAAGATATAAAAAATATCAATTTTGACTAATTGATTAATAACAAAGATTTTTCCCATGTATGATTATACATTCCATCCGCTTCTTTAGCGACTCATTTCTAAAAAAAGAACGTGAACAAATAATAGTTAGTGTATTCTAATTTTTATTTTTTTTATTTTTATATTGACGATATTAAAAAAAATTAATTTTAACTAATTCTTTATTAACAAATATTTGTTCAAATATGGTTTTTATAATACATTTATAATTAGTATTTTAAAACTATTCTTATTTTTACATAGAAGACATATAAAATAAGAAATTTAACTAATTAATTAAAGTAAAACACTTGTTCAATGTATGAATTCTACGTTCTAACAACTTCTTTTGCGATTTTATTTCAAAAAAAGAAGATGAAAAACGTGAAAAATTGGAGTGTAAAAAAATTATAATTATTGTATTATAATTGTTTATATTTTATGCTTATGATATTAATAAAACATTAATTTTAATTAATTCTTTTGTGACAAAAATTTGTCAAGTATACAACTTTTATAATAAAAAAAGTTCAGTTTTTGTTTTCATTTTAATGTAGGTATTAAAATCAAATTTCTTGGATTATACAAAGACAAACAAAATTTTTTATTTTGCAAGAGACTAAAACTAAATTTATTGAATTTTGCATAGACTAAATTTAAAATTATTAATTACTCATTTAAAAATTAAAAGTGTTACTAATTTAAAAACTAAAAGTGTTAGACGTATGAGACTGAAATAAAAATATTTACATTTTGTTGGAACTTAAACTAAAAAATTTATTTTGCAATGACTAAAATTTCTTGAATTTTACATTCATTAAATGAATATTTAAGCCATGAAAATATCTTGTAATTGTGTACAAGTTGTTTTCAACTCAATAGATTCATACACACAAAGTGGAGATTTTGAAGTTGTCAAATTGACAATGTCAATTGAACTAAGTTTAATGAATATTTTTAATTCATTTCTATAAACTCTCTAAATTATTTTACAAAAATAATTTCATTTTATTTTAAATAATTGAAATAAGATGAGTATATATTTCTTTGCTCGTTTTGCTTTGAAGTTCCTGACGTTATTAGAAAAAGAATAGTAAACAGGTTGTTAAATTAAAGGTTATACTATACCCTATTATATTGGGTCTTGCCTATGAAAAGTACCATAAAAAGAGAAGGTAGAGTGATAATAATGACCAATAGAGCACAAAACACACAAATATTTATCTATTTTCATGTACCTAGAACACAAGCTAGGCTCTGCTCTAAAGCACTTACGAGCAAAGACTATTCAATATTACACTTGTGAAAACATCAGCAGCAAACATATTCTCAAAAAGATAAAAGGAAAAGGAGCAAGTTTTCTGATTCAGCTACATAATTCCAACTACGATTCTATCCCCTGCTTCACTTGTACTCTAGGATCATGTTATTCTCTGGTGCCAATCCAACACAAGCTCTCATGATGTTTTCCAGCATCGCTCGCTGCTTTGACAATGCATTCACCACTGGTGTGCCCGGTGGAACCTGCAAGAAAATAATGATTTAGCATTGTAATAACTGCTATTTGATATCACATTGTACTAAGTAACATATCGGAATCAATAACAATTTATTCAAATTCCTTTACGCTATAGCACTGTTATAGCAGCTATTTGACAACAAAGTTATAATTTTTGTACTAGATTACAATATATGTATCTTGAAACTGAATTTCTATATGAAAAGAAAAAATAAACATGTGAGTATGTGTTCAACATGAATCAGATAGATTGAACACACCAGAGGAGCCTTGGTGAGATAACTGAGGATGGTAGCAACAGGGTGGAATGTGTGAAACTTGTTCTGCAAGAATTACAACATAGTTTGCATCAGAAATAAATCAAGGACTAATACAATCAAGGAATGAAATTAGTTAGCATTGCAAACATACCTCTGCTTCAGATTTAAACTGAATTCTAGTGCTGAGCTCAGCAAGAAGAACCAAGTCCAAGATAATAGGAGCAGCCAAGAGGGAATCCTCACATGTGTTGTGCAACACAATAGTGTTCTTTCCACCCATGAATATTTCTGAAGTGTACTCATCCATGGCTCTCTTGCTGTCTCCAACATAAGGCACATACTGCAAAAGCACCAAAGTGAAGCGTATAAAATACCTGAAACGGTGACAATAGAAAGAAACAAAGAAAGGTTGGTGAAATAAAATTTACCTTGATGACTACAACATGGTCTGGATGTTCGCCAGGCGCATAGAGGATGGCATTGCTGTTGACCATATCGTCGACGACGTTGCTCTTGGAGATTTCCTTGGATCGGAAGGTTTGTGGTGCTGAGAGGTTCATACCATCGTTGTTTCCAAGATGGTTGTAACTCACTATTGATGTTGGCTGTCAATAATCAACAAGACACTTAAAAACCTTTTCATGCTAAAATTAAATTAGCATAATGCAAACATTAATCATACAAAGAAACTAATAATAGGGCAGGAGATAAGTAATGTCTAGCCAAATATAGTGTAAGCCAGAATTCAAACTTGAATTCTCCCAAAAAGTTTGTCCTTAATTGAAGCTCATTAACCAATTGATTCCAACCACTTGACAAAGTATGAAATTAATGTAAAAGAAAGGTACCTTGATACCAGCTCCCACAAGGAAATCCACCAACACAGATTTCATTTTGGTTTGACCACTCTTGAAGTCATCTCCGCCAATTAAACTGTTCCTCTTGATGGCAAGATCAATCAGCCCTGATGAGAACAGAAGCAAAGTTAACAACTATGAATAAATATAATCAAGTGATATATTTGAGGGGGGGATAAAGACAAGCAACAAACAAACCTGGGACAAAAGTGTTCTGAGGGCTTCCGTTGATGAAAGGAACATTTTCCATAACACAAGCAATGGCAAACAAAGTGGAAGGTGAAATCTCAGATTCATTTCTGTCCACAGCAGCAAAAAGGTTCTCCATGGTGTCATTGAGCCCCACAACTAAATTACTGTACCTCTCTGTGTTAGCTGTCCAAAGGACAACAACCCTGTCCACTTTGTTGGCTTCCTTAAATTCCCTGAATTCATGTCGAACATAGGAACAGATTCAGCAAGTTTTAAGTTGGTTAAAGCATGGTTCTAAATTGCAACCCACACAATATAACAATTTTTGTCTTTTTGAGGTTTCCGCAAGCAATATAACAACTTTTGTCTTTTTGAAGTTTCCACAACAGCCTGACAACCGCAATTGTGTCTGAATTTGTCGGTTGAATAAAAGTTCGCAGTACAACCACAAGCCATAATTTAAAACTATGTAAAGTAAAAGTACAGAAACCAGAAAGCAGGTAGATATTGAAGTTAGACATACTTGATGTCTTTGATGATTTGATTAATTTGTTCTCTCTTAGTACCCTTGATAACATTATTTGCACGGTCTCCTTGATTAGCAGCAATGAAATCCGGGTCATAGATACCAGGGAGTGGAACCATAGATTCCATATAAGGTCTCAACTGCTTTTGCAAATCAATGTCAAAAACCCTGGCTCTTGCCATAGCATCCGCAAGATTCATGTCACTGATATCCCATCCCCCAAAAACAATGTCATCAGGGTTGACCTGCACATAGTTTTAACAATAATAAGGTCGAGTTTATCATTCTTAAATTCAAATCATCTTCGACTCCAGTTTTTTTTAATAAATTTAAAATCATGACTCCTAATAGTAGTATGCTTAGACTAACAAAAAACGTACTGAATAAAGTAATATGCAAAATAACACTAAATTTCATCATTTATTACATCGGTCAAATAAAACTAGTGGTAGTATAATATAAATAATAAAATAGCTGCTTTATTTAATTTTATTTAACTCATCACATATTCAAATCATAACATTCCATTAAACCAATCAATTAAAACGAAGAGGTTTAGGAAATGTTTACCATTGGAAGCAAGCTCTTAAAGGGGGCATAGATTTCCTCTCCTTGGAAAGATCCAACTCGGATAGCTGAAGCTTGAGTTAGGGAACCAAAGTAATTAGCTTGTTGAATATTATCTTTCGTTGCCCATGAAATACCCCTAAGAATCATAAAAATAATAATCCATAAATATTAAATCATGTATCTTTCTCATCAAATAAAAACAACACCAAACAAAAAAAAAAAAGGCCAAGAATTCAGAAACTAACTCTCTGTTAGCAATAACACCACCGGTCAAGGTTGAACCGTTGTTTCCACCCCAACCAACAAGCATTACCCTAACAAATCAACAAATAAATTTTTAAAAAAAATAGAAAATGGAAAAAAAAAATAGGGAAAATGGAGGATGAATTGGAAACTAACCCCAATTTAGGGACATGAGTATCGGTTTTAAATTCATATTTAACGGTTTTAGGTTTAACAATCCACTGATAAGTGCCATTTCTGTTTTCATGAACAAGTTCCGTAGTTTCATAATTGTACACAGATTGAATCTCAGTTTCGGTGTACTTAACATTAGGACTATCAACCTTAAAATTCTCGATAAACATTTTTCCGGAAAGAAATAACAAAAAATTGAAAAAGAAAAGTAGTAATTGATTTAGAGGAAGAAGAAAGGCAGGTTATCTTCTTTCTCTAAATTCTAAAAAAGATTTTGTGAACGGTTGATCGGTGCTCTTAATGTTAGTGAAGATGCTCCTATATATAGAAGAAATAACATGCGACTGTGCTTCATCACGTGGCGTTAGTTGAGTGGGTTACGGATTTATATTATTATTCATTTTTTATTTATTATTATTCATTCATCATTCTAAAATAAAAATGATCTATTTCATACGGCTCGCTCCGCTATTCGCATTACTCATTTCTTCCTCGTCCATTCTTTCGCTCCCACTTTTCATTCATCAATCTCAAATACTACTACAACTTTTTTTTTTTGTCCATTTTCAACTTTTTCTTTTTTTTTTATTCGCATTTTGAACTTTTTCTTTTGATTAATAAAACTGGAATTATTCTTAAAAATTCATATATTATATCAACTTGACAAAATATATAGTTTTTGTATTTTTTTTCTCTCTTTCCTAATACCACTCTGTAACCAAATGATAAAGAATAAAATATTTATTCTTTCTAATTTTCCATCCAATTAAATCATGGTGAAATACACAATTATTTCCATACAGAACAAGTACATTATTTGTAAAAAAAAAAAAGAAGAAAATTTAAAATTCTTCATTGAAAGCAAAGCTAATCACGTAAAGTTAGTCCTTTATAATACTACTTTGGTGAACTACTGTTCGAAACTCAGAAGAAAAAATGTAAATATTTAATGTAAAAAATATTTTAGCAGAGATACTTTCAATGAAAATTATATACAAATAAAATTTAAAATATTTAATTCCAATGAAGTTTGAATATAATATCCCTTAGAAAAATTAAGATTTTCCTATTTGTAGTTTCTATTAAAAAAAATTCATTGCCATAAAAAAAATATTGAATAACTTTTGATTAATTAGATGGGTGAATAGTTCAATTAACCATGGATATATATTTGGGAATACCTCGTGGCAATAGTGTGAGAGGCCAAGTGCGTGTTGCAATGTTGTGGCTGTGGGGTGCATTTTTTTAATTTTTTTATTTTGAAGAAGACAGTGGTAATGGGAGCAAGGCATGAGCAAAACTTGTGAAGGGACTAGCCGACTGGGTACGTGACACAAATTCGGGAAAATTGGACGACTTCTGGAATCTTGGACTCTTACTGTTATCACTTATCTCACGCTCCAACAACTGGCGCGTATATGCACCCTCAAATATTGCTGCCTATTCATTCAAATGTCTGAAATTGACAATCGCTCTTCAGGACACGTGGTGTGATTTATTAAAGCAATAAAAGCGTTGATATGACCCGGTCTCAGTAAATGAACGGCCAGATTAAATGCCAACTACGACCTCCACCATGGCACCAGATATTCCTACTAGCTAGAACTATCTATTATACTCCCACTAACTAGTATTATTTATTATAAATTGGTTACATTATATTTTTTATTATTTATTTTTATCAATTTATTAAATTGGTTTCTCCATTCTAAAATCTATCAATTTTAGTTCTTTTTTTCATGTATTTTAACTAACTTGAATATCACATACAATTTTGTAGTATATCATCATTTAAATTTATTAATTATTTAAATGATATATTAAACTATAAAAATAAATCATTTTAAAAGTTAAAATTATAAATTTTATAGATTTTTATTGTAATTTTATAAATATTGATTATTCAATGTAATCGTATTATATGTATTATTATTTAAAACATGTTACGTCGTAATTTTTAATTATAAAATTTGAAAAAAGAACTAAAATTGTTTGATTTTAGAGAAGGAAGACCATTTTTTTTTAAATTGAATAAAAATAAGATGATCAAAATAATAATTAAGCCTTATAAAATTTAGAACAATAATTCTATCGACACATAATTTAACGCACATATTTTAACACAAATTTTTTAACCGATTAAAATTCACATAACTCATCAAATTTATATAGAGCTACATGTTTCAGTAAAAAATATGTAAATTTTAATCAATTAAATAGAAATATATAAAAAATATGTGTATTAAATAATATATTTTTAACCAAACTCTAAATTTTAAGATGTATTTATTATTTAAATAATTTTATTTTTTTTATTAGAAATAAAATAATTAGTGTGAAAGCATTTAATATCAGAGTTGATTTAGTAAAAAACTTTTATAGTTAACTCAAATGAATCTTGTTGTCTCGATGATTTGTATTTTTCTTTATATATATAAAGATCAGATGGAGTACATGATTGATTTAGATTTTCCTTCAACTCCTATTCCATTTGATTTACAATCAATGTTATTTTAACTAATTTTACGTATATTAAAAAAGGTCTGCAAATAAAATAATAAAATAAAGAGAATAATTATTTTGTTAAATTGTACTTATTAATTATTCATGTCTTTTTCAATATTATTAATATAAAGTAGAATTAATTTTTTGTAAGTGATGTACATAATAATAATTAAGAATACATTTGAAAAAATAATTATAATTAAATTGAAGAAATAAATAATTTTGAGACAAAATTTTCTTTTGAAGTGATAGTCACCCAGGTACGAAGAGTATATCCTTGAAATATTTATCATTTGTAAATAAATACTTTCTTAATATATTTCAATTCAATATAATCAAAATGAAATTACAAATAATAATAGTCTTCATTCAATGAAAAACTTAATATATTTCAATTCAACAGTATTAAAATGCAATTACAAATAATAATAGTCTTCATTTAATTA
>JBBPBO010000004.1:65223639-65278868 GCA_037974295.1 Cicer cuneatum | reverse complement strand
TATTTTACAAATTTTTTAATTTTTTGTATTGAAATATTTATTTTATTTTAATTTTTGATTTTTAAATTTTAATTTTTAATTTTTTTAAGAAGATTTATGTCATTTTATAAATACATATATTTATTTTCTATCCTTATTTCTTTTCATTTACTCTTAGACCAATCTACTAAATAATCAATTTATTTTTTTTTATTTTTCAATTTCTTTTCCTTTCTTCATAAATCAAGCAAAGTGCAAATAAGATAAAAACTAAATTGTTTTAGTTTAATTTTCTTACAGCTTAAAAGTTAATTTTCTTTTTTTCATGAATTAAATTGAATCTCACGATTTTTCTGATAAAGTAAAATTAATCTTGAATTTAAAAGATGAGTATACTCATTAGTAGTAAAATAATCCCAAAGATGCGCTAGATTCAACAATGCAAATCAAAAGATATTTTGATACATATCTCTTGTCAATTTTCAAAAGTTTGTTAATGGTTTTCAACCAAGGTTTAACTTTTCATCACGCACTACACTAGCACGTGATATTTTAAAGCAATGGGACACACAACAAACAAGACTGAAGAATATTTTGTCATAACACTGTCGTCGAGTATATCTCACCACTGACACGTGGATATCCACCCAAGACATTAATTACATGTATCTCACAGTCTATTTCATTGATAACAATTGGAAGTTGCAGAAGAGGATTTTAATTTTTCTTCAAGTCCCTAATTACATGTGAGAAATAATGTCTAAAATGCAGGGGTGGGAATATGCTGGGGCGAGCTAGGCTTTGTTAGGCCTGACCCTGACCTCAAAAAATTCAAGGCCTAAACATGACATATGGTCTGTCTAGACTTACTTTTTAGGCCTGAGTCTCGCCTTGATAGAAGCCTAATATGGTCTCTTAGCCTACTTAAAAGCCTATTTCATTTTAACATTTTTGAATAAGTAATCAAATATATCTTTAAATAGATTAATGAGTTAATATGTCAATGAAATTAAGTTCTATTTTGATATTTAATATCACATTTTGAAGAATATGACTTTATATACATCATACTTAAATTATATTTTATTATAATACATTTAAATATGTCAAAAATTAAATGAGGTTAATATGCGTAAATTACTAAAAGTTGAATATATAACAAAAAGATCAAAATTTAATATAATTATTATAGTAGTAAAAAAATATTATTTATATTTATTTAAATAGGCCTAAAAGGCTTATTATGTGTCTCATAGCCTGACATTTTTAACTACATAAACTTTTTTAGAAGTATTGACCTTATTTGTTTAAGAAAAAAGCATGGCCTGACCTGAGCTTGACGTAGGCCTCTGTCGATCGGCCTGACCATTTCCATCCCTACCAAAATAGTTAAACAGTGCTTGAATGGTTGGGAGTTAGGTCGTGTGCTTAGTGTGACAATGGATAACACCTCCTCAAATGTTGTGGAATTCAACATCTCAAAAGATGGCTTATATTGTGGAATGGTCTAGTTTTGAATGGAGAGTACATTCACATGCAATGTTGTGCACACATATTAAATCTTACTGGATGAAATGAGCTTAATAAATGATTCTATTTTGAGAACTCGTGGAGCTGTGAAGTATGTTAGACGTTCTCGTTCGTGATTTGATAGATTTAAGGAATGCATTGATTTTGAGTTAAATTATAAAGGTTATGTTGGACTTCTTTGAAAACTAAACTAAACTAGATTTACATTGTTATGGTTTTAGACCCTCGACGAAAAGTAAAGCTTGTGGTATAGATGGCAAAAAAGATTTACAATAGTGATGACACCACTTCTTTGAAAACAAAATTAGATTCATGTTTGAAGTCTATTTATGATGAGTATTCTGGTAAGGTGGTGTCTCCTCTAGGTAATTCTTCTAATTGTCATGAGCTTTTAATGAAGTTGGTGATCCGTATAATTGCTTTGAATTCTACAAATTAGACGAGTGCAGTACACTAGAATCTGAATTGGGAGAGTATTTGGATGAACGTTTAGAAAAACTTTGTCCGGATTTTGATTTACCTAGATGGTGGAAGGTAAACTCAAGCTAATTTTCTATACTTGCAAGCATTTCAATAGATGTGTTGGCTATACCTATATCCAATGTAGCCTCTGAATTTGCTTTCAGTACTATAGGAAGAGCATTTGATCCTTGTCGTAGCTCTTTGACACCGGTTACCGTTGTAAGCCCTTATTTGTACCCAAAATTGACTCGACGAAGCATCTTTATCATTTATTACTAACGAGGATCTTGAAAGTCTTGAGCAAATTGAGCAAAGTAAGATACATAAAGGTGTATTTAACAGTATGTTATTACTTATTATATTATGACTTGATACATAATGAAATGTCTTTTTTTTATTTTGCAAAAATAATTTCAATTCATTATTAATACTGTAAAAATAATTAAAAATACATAATGAAATGTCGCTAGTTGTCCGGCCTCTGTTACAGTTATTAATAATTGATACCATATCATGCATTGCAAAACTATTTCAATTCTTCAATTATTGTTCAAATGATTGTTAAACTCCTATATAATATTTGTATATGTATAAGGTTTGATGTGAACTTCGATTTAAAGGATCATAAGTACACAATTGTTGTCTTTGGTAGGTGGTCTAAACTTTAAAATTTTAGTTTGCAATGAGGAGGGTATTGTTGTAGTTTTTGAAATTTAATTGAATGCATTATGCCGTAGTTTTTGAAATTTATCATTTAAGAGTTGAAACTTAATTGTAGTTTTCATTATCAAATAAAAAAAATATTTTCACTGCATCATTAATGGGGAGGCTACTTATATTGTACATTGTTAGTGTATCAGCTTATGGAGTTCAATCATGAAACATTAAAAATAAAAGTTTTTTAAATAAAATCACTATTTATTAACTCAAACTCACTTAAAAATAAGTTTTTATTACAAACAATACAAATAAACTGGTTTTAGAACCAATTTTTTGTTTTAAAAAATCACTTAAAAACTAATATTAAAATCAATCTTTTAAAAATTCATTGAAAAATCGATTTTAAACAGTTTTGTAAAAACCACTTCGATTTAGTTTTAATAAAAATTAGTTTGGAATTAGTTCAAACATATTAAACCGATTTATAATTATAAACTGGTTCAAAACTGAACTATAACTGATTCAAAAATTAATTAATTTTTTTAAGAGATTTTAAAAACTGAACTACTATTAATGTGGTGTAATTTAGTTTAGTTTTTGGACCACGAACACCCATAACTATCGTATAATCAATATTTTCTTATTTGATTCATAGAATCAATATAATCATTCTTGTCTCTTTTCATAAAAAAAAAGTAACTGCAATTTGATCCTTTAATAATATATACTCACCAATACCATGCTGCTGCATCAGTCTTGGCATTTCCTTTTATAAAAGTGAGTTGCATCTAATAATGTATATACTATGACGAATTAAGTGATAAAAGTTTTAATATGAGATAATAGAATGGTTGAAAAGATTAAATTTATGTTAGGAAAAATAGACATATAGAAAATTAAAATAACAAAATAATATAACGTGGAAGTTTCATAATCAAAGAAAAACTACGCCAATAAATAATACTGTAAAAATTATTACAACACAAGTCGTCTGTTTCAAGTAGGATTAACTTTGTACATGTGTATTCAACCCAACTTTACAAGGCATTTAATCATTGAGGCTCTAATTTTTTCTTTTATATAATATAAATATAATATGAAAATTTAGTTGATGAATTTGTTTCAAAAAGTGTTAAAAGAGTGACTTTTTTTAAGTAGCTAGAAACTTATATCAAATTTAAGTTGCACTGATATGTTATTTATAACTTAAACAAATCAGTTTGAATTTTTTGTACTTCATTTAATAAAAATATAATATGTTGAAATAATTTTTAATTATTAGAATTGCATTTTCTTTTTATTAGAAATTCAATTTTTAAAAATATAATATAACCTAAAAAATATTTAAAGACCGTAATTTCAAGAATACAAATTACATCCTCATAAATAGTTGGGTGGAAAATGAGTATACCCATGTTTATTACTGAGGTTTGGAAAAAATTATTATCGGATTTAAAGATTCTCAAGAATGGGATAACTTCTCATATATCAATATTCCCATGAAATGAAGTGGTAATAAAAGCTTCCAATTGAAGTAGGAATAAAATTGATGTAGCTGCCTATCTACCACCTCCTTTGAAAAATTCCTAGGAATACAAACCAAACAATTTTTTTTAGTAAATACTTAGAAATAAGTTTCCCATCATTATTTTACAGAAAAATTATTTATGAGAATAAATTTCTCAATCGCAAACCAAACACTCTCATATACTTCTCTCAAATAATTTTGACCTTTGTACACTTACACATTCAAAAATAAATATTTAGTTACATCTTACAACACTCCAAGACAAAAGTACTATAAGAGAAAAGAAGAAAGTCAAATACAAATTTAAAATGCTTCTAACTAAAACATCTTATAATGAAGAAGTAGAGTCGTCTATATAATTTTTGTCTCTCTCTTCCTTTACAATGCTAAGCAATGTATAACTTTTTCAAGATTATTCAATGTCATGCAAAGCCAACATTCTCCACATTGATTGAAATTGATGCATATTTGACTTCCATTGTCTATATCAATAATCATAGTTCAAAAGAATTATTATACTCTATTGTAACGACTATATTCTACTTGAAGCTAAACTACTCCAAAATTTTCCACTTGAAACTAAACCACTCAATGAGTTTCCACTTGAAGACAAACCACTTGAAAAATTTCCACTTGAAATTAAACCACTCCAATAATTTTCACTTGAAGGTAAACCACTCCAAGAATTTCCGCTTGACGTTAAACCACTCAAAGAATTTCTTCTACATGCCAAAAACTAAGCTGAAAACTTATGGTGCAACTTCTATGTTAGTTTTCTCACAAAGTTCTCCAGCAATCAACATAATCATACAACACACATTGCATCAATGTCCGCCAATTCTCATGTGATATTCAACACATTACGTAATCATAATTGTATCAATATATCATTGACTTGAATTTTACATAAGTATAATTGATTTGTCGATCAAATTCCCCCGTGCCAAACTTCACAACGGTATTGAACATATTGTAACCGCACACCAGATAGGTTTTCAAGAAAGAGAAGTGAGTCACAAAGAACCACTTAAGTACCAAGTCTTTAATAGCAAATACTTAACTACATCGCACAACACTCTAAAATAAAAGTACAAGAGAAAAAAGAAAGTCAGATACAGGGTGAAAGTGTTTCCGCCAAGTGCATCTTGTAACGAAGAGTCAGAGTCATATATATAGTTTTTGTCTCTTTATTTCTTTACAATGCTAAACAATGTAAGATTTCTCCAAAGTTCTTCCATTTAAAGCAAAGCCAACAATTTGGACCATATAAGTTACATAACCATATAAAGATGATCATAATTTTTTCTTACTTAATATGACGAAATTGAAAGTTATTTAAGTTACATATGATCATTTAAAAAAAAAAATATGGCTTTTTGTTCTTTTTTTTTTTTTAATTTTTGTTCTCATTTAAGATAACAATATGAGTTAGGTTATTATGTGTAGCTACAATTTAAAACGTGGTGAGGTGAGTCATGCTTGGGTAAACAAATTAATTTAAGTGCTTATGTTAACATAAGTATTTATTGCTTTGGTGTTGATTACAAATAAAAATAACTATTTTTTTGTTTATTAAGAAATCTAATTATATATAATTAATTTTCTTGATTTCATAAAAAGTATTATTATATATTTAAAAGTGTCATTTACGAAAATTTATTTAATAAGAATAAGAGTTATTAAAATATATAATTTATATTAATTAAATTGTATATTGTTATTTATTTATATTTGAGACAGAAAAATATCAATATTTGTTTATATTCTATACCAAAGAGAGTATTGTGTAAGGGCTTATATATAAATTATTAATATGATTAAAAAAAAGTAAAACAAAATTATTTTTATATAAAGTATAAAATGTTTGTTATAAATAATTTGTAAAAACTAATAAGCTGACAACTTATGAACATTAAGTTATTCTTTAAGCACTCCTAAACGGTACGTGTGAAAAAGTGTTTATCACAGTAAAGAAAGTTAAATAAATCAATTTAAACAAGTATTCCTTTTCTAACAACCATGTGATCGTAGTTGTGAAATTATAAATAAAATGTCAATAGACTACTAACATCGGTGTGCATGGGGCCTAAAAGTGTCAGAATCATGTGATATTATGATATATATTACATGGCTGTGACTCGATAATGATTTTGTGGTTTGCAGCTTTTGGATGGTTAAAACTTAAAATTAATTAATTAAGAGGCATGGCATAATAGTTTGGCCCTTTTCAACCGAAAAGTTTATATAGTATATGACAATTAAAATTTTCCATTTGTGTCATCAAATCGGTCACGTTCCTCTTCACAGTGATTCTGCGAATCTGCCCTTTGTATCTTCGCTATCTGGAGTTACTCTACGCATTCGAATAAGTAACTTTCACCCTTTTTATTTTTCAAGTACTATCCTTGTCTCAATTTAGAAGTACATTTTGTTTTTTTTTTTGTTTTTTTTACTTTTAGTAAGTAATTTTAATATGTTTATATTTATATATAAATATTTATAAAATATTTTTTTTAAATGAATGTATTTAATTTATCTTTTACAGTAAAGTAGTATAATTAATAAGAAAATTGAGTTTGCAATTTACAAGTTTAATTCCTATCGATTTTTGCATCGGTTTAGTAAGATTTTAATTAATATGGGTTTGTGGTTATGCGGGTGAGTTAATTTAACTATGAGTTTTTTCTTCTTCTTTTGAGATTTTATTTTCTTTAATTTTTTGTTTAGTTTATTTTCAAATTCATTTTTTAAGAAAAAACACATTGGACTTTTAAATTTTTTATCAATGTTTAGTATGTTTTTATCAAACAATCCATTTATCATATTGGCGGTGTGATAACTAAATGACTCTGAAAATCACACTCTAAGAAATTTAAACTTTTATACCTAGAGTTTTAAGTGAAGTAGTCAAATTCGAGTAACTATGAGTATATTTTTCTCACTCGCACCAGACTACTTAAATCCATATATACTCACATTTGCGAACATGTGACCCACTATAACTCGTTCGGTATCAAATTGGATCAATGGATTTGGTTGGATCAATTAATTTTTGCTCAGTCCTACATTTGCCATTTTTAAAAAACGTTGAATTGAAAGCTTATATCAAATAGATTATCTACATAATATTTTATATAATTCTAAAATCAACAAAAATGTATAAAATATTAATTTTAATGTATCTCAATAATTTATCAAATGATTTTATAATTATGTAAAATTTTATATACATGAACTATATGATAAAAATTTTCACTTCAATAAAAGAAATAGAGACGGTTTAACCAAAATGATATTTTATGTTAAAAAAATTTGTAAGCATCGAGATGCTCTAAGATGTAAAAGTCACTGTCAAGGATTAAAAGTAATAAAAATTGATTTTTAGAAATGATTAGTTTGTTATATGTGTCTTATACCATTTTTATAATAGGTATGTTTGTTTAAAAATTTTAAAAATATTTTTATAAAATATTATTTAAAAATAGTAAAAATTGTTTTAGAGTCATTTTTTTATTGATTAAAGAAAAGTAATTTTGACATTCAATATTTAGATTTTCATTAATAAATTTTAACATAATAAAAATTATATTTTTTTAAAAATGATATTATTCAAAAATAATTTATAAAGAGTTTCTCAAAATAGTTTATCATTTTTAAAAATTTTATTATATAAAAAAATTGTAGCAAATAGATGAAATACTTAAAATGATAATTTAAATTAAACTATTTAAATCAATTTTTTATTTGAAGTTTTATTTTTAATTTTTTTAAAATATATTATAAAAAATATTTTTTTTTAAAAATTTCAAACAAATGAGAACATAAAAGTGATTCGTTCCTGTCATACACATTCAGTTTTTTTATGTTAAAAATACCAATTTGTTTGAAGTTATACGTTTTGACCATTTTAAAACTTTGTCCAAATAAGAAAATAGCTCTTACCTATTTGAGTACATAAAAATAAAATATTAGATTGCTTTAGAGGTACACTAATTTGTAACTTTTGGCATCATGGCATGTGAACAAGGTTTCATTTAGAAAAAGAGTGGATGTTGTTGTATCATTATTATCCACCACAAAATTTCTTAGTGATGCATTTAATGGTCTCCTATTCTTTTTGCCCAGTTTGCTATGAAACCATAGTTTGTGAACCGCAAACTTAAAAAGGGCCAATTGTGGGCCGTGTAAAGCAAAAAGCTCAGCCTCTTTTTAGAGATGAGAGTTTCTTTAAATAGTTTGTTTGTTTTTTTAAATCACACCTCTATTCGGAATAACACAATTGGGGGCAAAAAAACAATGGTTTTATATCGAAGCACACAATCAAAAGTTAAAATATTGTGTTTATTTTGGGATAGATACTTCTGTCATATATGTACAATGTCAAAAAGAAATCTCGCTTGTATTAAAGTATATAGTTCAACAGACAAATGTCGATATTATTAAGTTTTATGTTTTATTTTAAATTCGAAAAGAAAATCTCGCTTAAAAATAGCATAAAATCAAACATTGTTAATAAATATTTAAAAGTTATGATTGACTTTTACACTATCATCCAATAAAAATTATTTATTTTATGATGTCTTACTCTAAAAGTGAAGTGGAGTGGTGTAATGTGACAAAATACATGAATTATATTAAATATTTATATAAAACAATTTTATATTGATAGTACATAATCTTATTTTTAAAAACTTTTACACCGAGAACATATATACCATAAATTACTTTTTTACATTAATAACTAGAAAATATTTGTGAACATGCACAGTAATACGATGTTGATTATCATATTAAGTTTTTTATACTTAAATTATTCTATTAAGTCAGACATTGTAGTATTAACATATTTAAAAATTTATTATAAAATATTGTCAAAGATTAAGTGAAGCTATTTAAATATAATATCTTTTTTTTATATACTTTCAAGTAAAATATTTACTAGTATGCAATCTTATTTATATATATTGATAGTTAGATATATTAGTGTATAAAAAAACAATTTTATTTAGTATAAAAAGTTATCTCAATTTTATTTTATGTATTAATGAAAAATATTTTTTTGTATATGGTTTATACAATATAGTATAATTAATGCATTATAATTCTTTTACTCTATTTTATCTAGAAGATATTCAAGATGCACGCTAAAAATCAATGCAGATTCTTCTTTTAACTATGTGACACATGAAGAGTATTTGTTTAGTTAATTGACAAGTGATAAATATTTATCTTGTATATTTTATTTATACAGTAATTTAAAATTGGTGTATTATATTTATCTTTAACTTTTTCTCTAATATTAAAAAACACATTACTAATGAAATACATATTTATCTTTTAAATAATTAATTCATAAAAAATAATATCTTAACTAAAGGATCATAGACAAATACATGTTCTTTGGTTTAAATAGAAAATTATAATTAGTGTATATAATTTTCTTCAAAATCTTATGGAAAATATATTCACGAGATACATTATTAAATAAAATATATATTTCTATTTTAACGAATTGATTTGTGAAAGTCAATATTTTAACTAGTTATAAATTACAATTATTTGTCTTATATATGATTTATACAATACAGGCTAAATAGTACACGTGATCCCTTAACTTAATTTCAGTTAACGTTTTAGTCCTTTATTTTTTTTTTCTCGGTTTGGTCTTTTATTTTAATTTTAAGTGACAATTTGATCTTTTATGTTTTAAAATATCAACAATATTATCTTTTTTTTTTACAAAAATTCATCAAAATTTTCAACCAAAACCCATAAAATTAATTATATTATTTCATATAATACAAATTTCATCAGATTCGTAACTCAAATCTTCAAATAGACTCATATTTTCATTCTTTATTTCACTTAAAATTAAAATAAAGGACCAAATCGGGAAAAAAAGAAGATAAAAGACTAAAATGTTAACTGAAATTAAGTTAAGGGACCACGAGTGCTATTTAGCCTACAATATATTATTATTAGTCTATTACAATTTTCATCAAAATTTCATCTAAATATATTCAAGTGAAACCCTACTAATTAAATACATATTTATATTTTAACTAACATATTCATGAAAGACTATTTTTTAACGAATTGACTAGCAATAAATATTTATCTTGTGTATAATTTATATAGTAAAATATAATTAGTGTATTATAATTTTCTTCTAATTTTTATCTATAAATTTTTTCAAGAGACACTAATAATGAAATACATATTTCTCTTTTGACCAATTTGTAAAGTATCATTAACTACTTGATCATTGACAAATATTTATCTCATATATAATTTATATAAAAAATAATAATTAATGCTTTAGAGTTTTCTTAAATTTTTATCTAGAAGATATTTAAGAGATGCACTAATAATAAAAAAAACACATTTCCCTTTCATCGTTATCCCTATTGCATCAAGTGGGACGAACGAACTTAAAGCTTAATTATTGTGTTCACACACACTGTGGAATTATTTGTGGAATCATCATCATTCTCATATTCTTATTGTTCAATTTGATAATCATTCTTCAACACAAGCTCTAAGAATGTTTGCACCAATATTTTAAAAATCAAATCAAATTGGTTTAGTTGGTTGAACCACGACTTGATTAAGACCACATAGAATCAAATGATATCAAAGGTGGCGCAATACACAAGACATTGTGTTGTGCCAAAGTGAATACTCTTCCAATTCCAACATCAAGTATATTGAAGAATAAAGAAAGGGAGAGTTATAATAAATATGAAGCGTTGATTTGAGATTTCTCCATCACATTAATTATAGTCTTTTGAGTGTATTAGGGGTTTGGACTTTGGATAATTGTGTGGCTTTGAGAGAATTTATAATTTATTTTGTGCAAAATTGTCGGAGGGTTTATAATTTTCTCCTTATAAAAATTCAAAGTTGAAATAAAATATTTTTTATTGTTAGATTGTAGATGTATATTTGTAGTGTCAAACCACATTAAATTTTTTATTTATCTTTTGTTTCTTTTTGCTTCTGGTGTAGGAATGTTTCTGCTTGTGTGGTGTTTTTTTCTTGTTAGTTTCTCAATAATTCACATCAAATCTAAGTTTCCAATAAAGAGAGGAAGAAAAGTAGTGTAGTGCATTATGCCAATAATTTGAAGAGAGTCAATACTGGCATAAAAGAGTACATTGTATCTAAATGATGTGTTGAGATTATTGAAAGAGAGTCAACAAATAATTGATAATTTTTTTTATGATAGTTAATTACTAGTAATCAAAGATGAATAAGAAAATAATAAATATGATGATCAACATTGTAGAAGATTTCAACAAGAGATATGAGTACTATCAAATATTATTATTGTGAAGAGCTTGATCATGAAGGTGCAAACACGAGAAGGGGGGGTTGAATTGTGTTTGACTTAATTTGAATCTTTTTCTGTTTTTATACTTTCAAAACAAAACTTAATGTATAATTAAAAACAGAGTTAGCAGCGGATAAAAATAAAAATAAAACTCACAGATTTTATACTGGTTCACCGTTAACGAGGCTACGTCCAGTCCCTTCGCCTTGAAGGATTTCACTAATTCAATCTTGAATTACAACCTTGCTACTGACCCTCCAAGTCAGTCTTCTCAATAGTCTAACAATCCTAGACTTCTTGAGGAAAACAACCTTGTCTTCAGCCAATCTGACAACCCCAGATTGTAGAAGAAATCACAACACTATGAATCTAATTGCTAAGTACCTTGCTAGCCTTTCTGATTCCCTCAGTTTGTAGACTCTACTTCAACAACTTAGATACAACCCTATCTAATTGCCAAGTACCCTGCTACCTCTACTGACTCCCTCAGATTGTAGACTCTACTTCAACAACTTAGATTTGCCACAGTGGAAAGAAAATAACACGAGTACTTGCTTCTTGAAAGCTAAAACTCACAATTGACTTCTATGAAAATTTGGGTGTTTGTTGCTTTGGAAGTGTATGACTCTTTTGTGATTTTCGATTCTGTATTCTTTAGCATTAAGTCTCTATTTATAGTTGAACTTTAGAACTTCACTGATGCTTTACTTCTGCAGTATATTTAGATTAATCTGTTTTGAAAATATTCTGGAGTATTTTGCTCAGATTCTGTTTTGAGCCTTTTGCTCACTGATCTGTTATAGCCTTTTGCTCACTGATCTGTTTTGAGCATTTTGCTCCGCTTCTGTTTTGAGAATTTTTCTCACATTCTTTAATTCTCATGATCAAATCTGCACCATTGGATCTTAATGCGATAGTCCACATCTGGACCAGCCTATTTGATATTATGTGATCCTCTGATTTCGGCCATTCCTGGACCACACTTCCTAACCCTCTGATTTCGGCCACCACTAGGCCATGGTCTGATTTTCTGATCTGGACCATTACTGGACCAAATAATTATTTCTGAACCATTGATCTGGAAATTTTTACTCTGATCTGGACAGATTCTGGACTTTGGTCTGGAACAAACTGAAATTAACTTGAACAAAAAATATTTCAGTCTGGACATTTTACCTTTAATTTTGGACCAGGTCTGGATTGATTCTGGAACTCATTTCTTTTGGTCTGGACTTAGTTCCATGCCCTGAATCATGCTATCTTATGATCTGGGCCAAATCTAAATTGATCCTTTTGTTCTGGACTCATAAACATACCTTCTGGTCAAGTCTGGAACAAGTCTAGACTGTGTAATTTTTCACTGTCAGGCCATCTTCTGGTCAGAATAACTTCTGGAATAAAATTGATATTTGACTCCTGTTTGTCTGTAACAACTCTCCTTCTGGCAGGCTTTCCAATGGTATGATCCATGTTTCATTATGATTTTTATTCCTTCTGTTCTGGGCCACCAAACATATCATCTGGTGATGTTTTGACATCCTGGAACATCTTCTGGAAATTCCAGAATTCATTTTCCTTAGATCTCTGCTTCTGTTTCCTTCAGTTTCTGGGGCATTTAACTTAATAATTCAAAGTACAAAATAAGTTTACATTGAGTACATTTGTAAGCATCAAAATCCTAAGTACTTAGAACCAACTTGGTTCCAACAGATCATATATAAGTTAAAATGTCTCAAAATTCATTGAAAATTTTCAAAGAATAATGTTGAAAATAACAAAGTTGAAAGATACTCCTTATACAAATGTGGTTAATCAGAATTATGTCTTACTATGTGATGACAAAATGAAGAAATGTGGTTTAAACGGAGGAAAGACATATTGTGCCAAAATGGGGTACGGATCAAACTCTCACATTGAATAGTGTGAAAAAAGTAGATAATTATTATAATTATAGAAAATTAATTTGATTTTTATTTCAATATCCAGTTTTGTGTGAGTCTTGTCGACGCTAAAATTAATGTGTTTGTCTGCAAATACAATAAAAATTTGGTATTCAGAACTTTTCTCTTTTAAAAAAATTAAAAAATTATAAAAATTTCATTTTCTTAAAAATATTTTTAATAAAATAATAGTAGAATTATTTTGTAATTTTAGTATATTTGTTGGGGGTGAAAAGAGTAAACGTGGGATTCTGACATAGATTTCTCCAAATATTGTTAGTTTGTTACAATGGACAAAAGCTCGTGAGGTAAGGCCCAAATAGGCCCACGCCCAAACTAAATTGCAGCAGTCCAAGGCAGTGCACACGAGAATGAGTGTTAGATTTTAAATCCGACTGTCTAGATTGTTTATATTTAATTTCAATGATTTGTAATCTAAACTATTCGATTTTAAATCAACGGTCAAAATCGGATATCAAAGTAACGTGCGTGAACCTATTACTGTGTGAGTCTAGAAATGAAAGTAAAGTGGTATTTTGTTGTCTCACCATTTAATTTTTGAGTTCCCTTGTGTTTTGTGAATATGGAGGTGATGCATACTAGTAAATAAATGCTGCTTGAAACCTTGAAAAAATGTAAATGGATAGATAAGAACGGAAGGCACGGAGAAGGAAGTAGCATGTGAAATTAATTGTGAGTAGCTAGTACTAGTAATGTTACACAAGGCATGATTCACTTCTTATGGCGCACAAGACGCGCGATACTACTGAATAATAATAATAATAATAATAATATAATATTTAACGAATTCCATCGAATTAATTAATTGCTCACTCAAACTATAGTATATAATTAAGTAACCTCCCTCTCCTCCCTCCCATATAATTCCTCTCTCATCATCATGGCAAGGATGCTGTTGTTGTTGTCTATGGCTCTTTCCCTCTCTATCCTCCCTTTACTTGCTTCAGCAACCTTCCATGTCAAAGGTTACGTTTACTGTGATACCTGCCGTGCTGGATTCGAAACCAACGCTACCTTCTACATTCCAGGTACAAACTTAATGCCACATTTTACTTATTTTGATTTGAAAAATGAGTTAACTATTCTCATCATTTTTACGGTTGAGACAGTAACTTGTTTGTCCGCAATATCTTACATTAATTTTGTTTTGTTGGATATATGTATATGTATGTGATGTGTCGCATATTAATTAGGTGCAAGAGTGGGGGTTCGGTGCCAAGACAGGAAAACTATGGATGTAGTTTTCTACACAGAAGGAGTGACAGATTCCACAGGAACATACAGCATTATGGTTGAGAAAGACCACCATGACCATATTTGTCGATGTTTGCTTGTTAGTAGTCCAATTGCATGGTGCAAAACTCCAGACCCTGGTCGTGACAGATCCAGTATTGTCCTCACTCACTACAAAAATGGTGTTGTCAACCATCTTCACTATGCAAATGCTATGGGTTACTTGAAGGATAAGCCATCGCCTCAATGCCGCAAACTCCTCCAATATTACTTGTCTGATTCAGATGTTTGATCAATAACAATGATTTGTTCTGTTTGTTTGTTATGTTTTATTATATATTCAGTTATTACTAGCTCGGATCTGTTTCTTTTAATAGTGTTTATGTATTTGTTGTGGACATCGGAGGAGCTGTGCTAATTAAGTTTTAGTAGCTAGTTACATTTAAGTTTTGCTTTGTGTAAGTAATTAGACCACTATATTGTGGTATATATTCAATCCAATGATGGATTGTTGTTCAATTTTTACAATTCTAATGTGGTTATAATTAGTTACAATTATGTTATGTGTCATTTAAGTATTATTTTTTAAAATTTTCTTTTAAGTATTTCTATCATCGTAACTAATAAACAAAACACAACAATGTCATTCCAATAAATAATTGATAAATCGATCTCTTACAGTGGTGGTCGTATTATATTTGGCACGGTGGAGGGTGGTGGCAAAAGTTCTATAACAAGAGTGTGGTATTTGCGAACACTTGTATGATCAAGCAAATAGAGATTAAGGTGAGTGCGAAGTAAGAATAAATATAGTAATATAATGATAAGAATTTGATGTCAATTATGTTAAGCAATTACACATTTTCTTTTTTACCAATAGTTCATGGTCCAATCTTGATTGAATGATAATTACTTGCTAGGAGTGAGAGACATGTGCTCCATTAGGATTTTCATGTGCTAATAGTCTAAGAAATTGAAGTCCATTTTAATAGATCTTATCTTAATCAATGTAAAAAATAAAGGGTCTTGCTAACAAACATATTTGTTGTTTAAAAAGTCGTTAACTTATATTTTTTAAGAGTATAATTGATTATCGTTGAAATTTTAAATAATTTTTAAATACTAATTAAACCATTTATAACGATAATCTAATGTAATACATCTTATAATTATTTACATGTTAACAAGTATCCAAATACACTTATGAAAGAATACAAAATAAAATTTTAAAAGAATTGAATCCACAACTTTTGGTACAGTTAAAATATATCATTTCCTTAACTTAGCATTTGCCATTATTTATTAGTAGCAAATTTGGTAAAGATTAAGATACATTATAAAATATGGTAACTAGGTTTCTAAAGAGATAGTAAATCTAAAGCATTAACGTGATGGCAGAAGAAGATACTAATAATAGTACTATATAGCAAGGAGACAATATAATAAACTGCATTGAACATGTTTGTTAGTATTATTGCTCTGGATATCTAAAGTCCCAAATTGAGTTATCTTCCTCTTGCCCTGAATCATGAAGAGTAAAATCTAGGTTGTTATTACCTTTAACCATTTCCAATGCCGCTTGCAGTTCAACATCATCCACTTCATTCAACCAATGTCCAACCTCCCATCCAAATTTACCACCTTCAAATTCAGTCTCTCCCATATTCAACCAATCATCAACTTGCGCTTCACAATCATCGAAATTGGAAACAATTTTATCAGGAAATCCAATAGGTACTAACTCGCTCTCATCAAACACACACTTCCTTCTTTTCTCGCTTCTATTACTACTACTGTTACTGTTACTACTATTACTATTACTATTACTATTACTACCGGAACTTTCGCCTTCCTCCGAAATAGATAACTTATTAGTAAATTCAAGCAAAGCTTCTTCTTGGTTCATAACTTTACACCAAGTTGCACTATCTCTAGCTGTCATCTTATCTTGCAAAGTTTTAGATTGTGTAACCAATCTTCTCAATTTCTCCAAATCAGGTGACATGTGTTTTATAACACCAGCCAAAACAGATACTTTCCATGTCTTTTTAAGGTCATGTGGTTTCTTATAAGGTGGTGGGCCTTGTTCTTGGGCCAACAAGCCCTGTTCGCCCCACCAAATTTCTGATCCATTGGGCCACCAAGGTGGAGATATTCCTCTCTCAAGTGGAAACCTTCTCTGTGGTGGGACACAATGTTGCATAAGAGCAGAAAGAAGTGAACCAAGTGTTGAGTCTTGTAAATCTTGGAGGAGGTGTATATAGGAATTTGGATCATCCATTATGTTGAATTTTTCCTTGTTTTTTTCAAGGAGGGGTAAGTATTTCGCAACTGCGAGGGGTGCTGTTTGATCAAAATGGATTTGATCTTTCCACCACTCGCGTAAACTTTCAGACGAACCTGATACTGGTTTTCCCTTTTCTGGTATGATTCCGTACACGAAACCTATTACAAATAAAAGTTCATTTTTAAATCATTAGTTTCTCAAACTACCATATCATATATTCATTTTCATTCTTTTGCATATTTTCTCATTCTATGAATATATAATATTATTTCTCAAAAATAAAAAAATAAAAACCTTTTGCTTTGCAAACATCCATGATCTTTGCCATGTATTTGAGAACTGAATCTTGTGCTCTTGACATCTTTTTTCTTCTTGATGCTTCTTGTTTTGCTTGTTGCTCTGGTTCATTGTCCTGTTCTCGTTTTTCCTTGAGTTTCTGTAGCAGAATCTTGTCCTTCCACATGCGCTTCTTTAGCTCCTCATAATCCACATTTTCAGTTTCTGCTTCAGTTCCTTCTTGTGCATAAGGATCGGTTTCTTCACTGATCACCACCATAGCTTGAGTTAGTAACAATATATATATTAAAGATATAAAAGAAAGTTTAAGTATATGGTATATTTATGTGAAATAAAGGGGTGTGTAGTTGGGTTTATATATTATATGGTGGTAGAATGGCGGTGATAGAAAAAGTTACTAAAATAAATTGAGGCGATGCAAACAATAATTTGAGTTTAAGGGATGACGAGAGAGAAGACATTACCGACATGAATTGTGTTTGAGGTTTTTGTTTTGAAATTAAAATGGATTGTGTGCGGTCAATAAATCACATGAGGAAATGCCGGAGTTAGTGCCGAGTGTGTGTGTCAGTGTATGATTTGCATGCTTGTTCACTTCTGGTTTTCTAGACAGACTCTAGCTATTTGTATACTCATCTACTGTTGTTTTTTGTTCGATTCCAGTTCATCTGGATTAATGAGACAAAGGCCAACATTGAGTTGAGATCATTGATACTCATACTCAATTCTTACTGCATGCCTTACTTATAGTATTACCTATTCACGCTATTCAATTTTTTTCTTCAAAATTTAAATCATTAAAATCTTATTTGCTCACAAAAAAGATAAAAAACATTGATTATGAAATATTTGTTGATGATTTTATAAAAAAAATGATATTCAAATAGTTACAAGGATATTATCTTATTAATTTGCCTAACTCACTCAAAATATCACTAATTTTGGGTCAAACCAACTAATATAAGTTTATGATATAGTTTACATTAGGCTCAAGTCAAACTAGATTTTGTTTAAAATCAGACAAAGTCCACGTTTATTTTTAAATCTATTTAACTAAAAAGATTATACTATTATTATTATTATTATTATTATTATTATTATTATTATTATTATTATTATTAGATTGCATATTTTGTATCATAACGTGGCGGTCGCATAAGCCACGGCTTTGAAGCTTAACGTAGAGCTGACAATAGATCGTTGTTTTAGTAGAGTAGTGTTTGAATCTGACTATTTATCATTGATTATGTGCTTTTCTAATTTCCTACCTTTAGATACTTTCATATTTTTTAGATGCAATTTGTTACTAGGTTGGGTAATTGAGTTGTCCAGTTGATGGTTCGGATGACCATTTCTTAAACCCAATAAGCTTATCGTAGAGCTGGCAATAAATCGTTGTTGTTTTTATTAGACATCTATGAGGAAGAAAAAAAATTGAGGGGTTCCATTACCATGTTTTGAAGGTATAGTTTTTAAAAAACATTAATTAAATTTATTTGTACAATTTTTACCAACGATCATTATAAAATAGAAAGCATTTTCCAACTTCAACAAATAAATAATATCAGCACTATAATTTATTTTTCTGTATAGATTTAGTAACAGATTGATTAAACGTAGATGGTAAGAAATGCGAGTCCATTCCTTGGGAAATTCTTAAGGGCGATGACGTAATTTTGTAGTTTTCACGTCCCAGACAATGGCAACCATACTTCTTATGATATCAATATAACTCATTTTCTAATTGGATTTTTCTCACTTTGCACAAACTCTAAATGTATGGATTGGAGCCACCTCACAGCTGTACCGGCTCCCTTCAAGATATATCAAAAGATAATTTTACTTTTTTTTATCATTTGTAATAAGTTTTAAAATTGATAGTTTCAGAAGTGTCAAATTTTTGAAAGTTTTAAATTTTTAAAATAAAGATTACATTTCGAAAATCTAAAAAGTCTCAAAAGTTTTCCTATTTCGAAAATTCTAGAATTTTCTATTTCGGAAGTTTCGAAAGTTTCAAAAATTATGGAAATTGTCGTTTCGAAACATTCGAATGTTCTAGAAATTTGCCATTTCGAAATCTTCTATTTCAAAAGTTTTCGAAAGTCTTGAATTTTTCTTTTTCGAATTGTTCCAAAGTTTCAAAATTCTGGAAATTTTATATTTCGAAAGTTTGAAATATTCGAGTATCACTTACTTTTTGGTTTCAAAGATTTAAAAAGATTCGAAAGTTAAAGTGATTTCTCTAAATGTTCGAAAGAAGGGGTGAACAAATAAGAAGTAAAAAAATTTGAGATTTTTATAGATAATTAAAAAAATAAAATTATATTTTCATATGGGTTGGGCGTGACAGATTTAGGTGGGGTGTGTGATAGAAAACTCTTGCATTAAACTTCATGAAACTGTAGCCCCCTTGATGCACTTGGACTTGTAAGTTCATGGACAGTAAATAAGGCCCAAAAATATCAAACGTTAAGGCCACCGCAATAAAAATGACATTTTGTCGAATTATTCACTGGGACATTTTAATCATCGTTAATATACATTTTTTTTGTCTGTCGTTAATATAAAATTTTTAATTAAACTATTTTAAAATTTTCAAAAAGTAAAAGAAATTAAAAATTCAACAGTATTATACTTTTGATATATTATATTATATATTAGTTTTTTTTATCAATTGTCTAATTTTTAAAAATGATTTTTACAGTTAAATTTTGCGTACTAGATTTAAAAAAAACAAGTACAATTACCCAATACTTGATAGTTTAGAAATTCCTAACAAGCCTATTCAGTGCGCGTAACAGTCAACCGAAATCTATCAGTTTTCTATACCAAAAAATAAATAAATAAATAAAAATCCTAAGCTTGCGGCTCAAGATATGTGGATGTCACTCACAACACGATTTGCCAACAACAATTTGGCTCCGTTGCTCAGTGCATGTGGGTTTATAGCTAGCTCTTTGTTTAGTACATAAAATTTCTAAATTATAAATGGGAATCGTTTCTTGAATGTTGCTTACATATATTTTGTCATTAATTTGTGTCCTTGAAAGTTTGAACAAAATATTGGGATTTGTGATCTTTGTGAAGGAAAAAAAGCACCAACCAAAATATTCACTCATAGTTTGCAGTTGCTTAGCATTGTGTGCAATGTCGACCGTACTATTTTATTCCAGATCATTGTGTGCAATGTCGACCGTACTATTTTATTCCAGTGCATAACGATCAAACACAAGAGGGGATTTAGGGAGAGTGAGAAAAATTGATGTCACAATCTCAACTTCAAATTGGCATTGATGCCAATCTTTTTATCTTGATTACTGAAATTTAGGAGACTGGCCCATCGCTAGTGATGCATTGGCATTTAAAATCAATCGTTAATTTTATCTATATAATATAGATTAAATAGCACATGTAGTCCCTTAATTTAATTTCAGTTAACTGACAATTTGATTTTTTATGTTTTAAAATATCAACAATATTATCTTTTTTTTTTCTTCATAAATTAAAAAATTCATCAAAATTTTCAATCAAAACCCATAAAATTAATTATATTCTTTAATATAATACAAATTTTATCAAATTCGTAACTCAAATCTTCAAATAAACTCATATTTTCATTTTTTATTTGATGTTGTTAGAGATAGAATTTTAAAAATCAAATAAAGAATAAAAATATGAGTTTATTTGAATATTTGAGTTACGAATTTGATGACATTTGTATTATATTAAATAATATAATTAATTTTATGGGTTTTGGTTGAAAATTTTGATAAATTTTTTGAATTTTTGTAATAAAAAGGATAATATTGTTAACATTTTAAAACATAAAAGATTAAATTGTCACTTAAACTTAAAAAAAAAGACCAAATCGGGAAGAAAAAAAAAGATAAAAGACTAAAACGTTAACTGAAATTAAGTTAAGGGACCACGATATAATATAAATAGTTCACCTTGTTGTCTTTATTTACTTTGACTCGGTTTAGTAAAAATAAATTATAAATTATCTTATAGTTAAAAAATTGACGTCACATATATATTTGATAAATTTAGTTTTTAATGATATAAAATAACGGAAAAAAAAATAATTATATTTATCTCATTTATAATTTTGTGGTAGAAATCAAAAAAATGCAACAAAAACTTTGAAATATAAATACAAAAATCATACAATTCATTTACTTTTTTTATATCATTTACTTTATTTATTTATTACAATACAAGTTTAGCCGATTTCACATATATAAATAATAATTGGAAAAACAATGCAATTTATTTATGATTTACAGTTTGGTATAAAAAATAAATTTAATTTTATATAAATTATAAGATAAATAAATATAACAATGCAAATATTAATCAATTTAATAAATATTTTGCAAGTTAAATAATACAAAAGATCAATTTTTGTGTGAGTTTTTTTAATTTAAAGAATATGTTTAAGGATATTAAAATTATAAATAAAGAAAATGTAAAAAATTATAAATTAAAACACTACTTAAAATAAATTAATAAAAAAAATTTGTTTATCAAATATATCTAATTTAATCCAACGAACTTTTATAAGTTATTTAGATTAAAAAGTCAGCCAAATCTTTTGCCTTTAAGTGGACAAAATTGGATTAAATGAGTGAATATGCATAAAATTCAACAAAAACAAATTACTAATCACTAATTAAACATTTTTAAAGAAAAAAAAAAGGAAGTCTTGAATTAAATGAAACATTTTTAAAGAAAAAAAAAGTATTGAATTAAATGAATTGAAATTGGGGTTCTTTCCTCTCTCTTCTTATGTTTTTATCTCCTTTCTTATCTGTTGTATGAACTAAATCAGCAATAATATTTGTTGTTTCTTCTTTCTTGATTCACATCTTATTTGAACTTAATGAACAACAATCTTTGATCTTCTCTTCCTTTGTTGTTTGATCCTCTTTATGTTGTTCCTGTAGATCTGAAGAGGGAGTGAAAGAAAAAACGTAGAGTGAGGGGAGGAATTAGATGGTTATCCGCGGCCATGGGATAAGCCGAGAGAGAGAAGGAAAAGAGGGGGAAAGGTGCGCCCATGGGGAGGAGGTAGCGGCGGTAGAAGAAGATACAATGATGGCAGTGGCTTTGACTGATTTTGTTGATGGAATAATAAAGGTATAGTCTTTGTGGTATGGTGAGATGCAGTAACCAGAGAGATGAAGGTAATTTTTTTATATTATAAAATAGATCAATTTATCAAAATGATCCCTATTTATCAGAACCTTTTTACATATTTAAACCTTTAAGAATTTTACTGTATTAAATTTATAAAAACCGCCATTTCTTACCAAAGATTTTTAAAGAAAACGCATAAAAAAATGAGATGTTTGAAAAATTATATTTTATACCATGAGTAAAAAAAAGAGACCGATTAAATTAGGGGAAATATATAGAGGGAGAAATTAAGTGTATTAAGGGAGTAGTCTTGGCAATTTGACCATCTCCAAAAATGGTAAAGTCACTTTTAAGGTTTGACGATAATTATGTAAAGAAGAGTCGCATTTTGCATGTGATACAAAGTAGCAAGTTGTATATATTGACAAATTGTAAGATGTTTGAAATATATGTAAATGGTTAGTTGTATGTAAGAAAATTTAGTTTGTCTTTTGTATAAATAGAATTTCGAGCATGCACGTGAAGTTTATCCTCAATATACCAAATAGTAACACTACAACAACCACTAGAGCTTGTTCATAGTGATAAAGATGTGAAGTTTCTCTTATTTTTAAGAGAAAGTGTAATTGTTTTCTTTGTATTTAAGGAGAGACTTTGTGATTTCTTCCACTTAGTGAAAATTCTTTATTTTTGTCGTGTGATTTTTACGATTATTTGTTGAGAAATTTACAAATAAATATTATGTGTTCAAATGTTCTTCTTTAATTTTTTATTTTAATTGCGTGATATTTTTTCGTTATTCTAACTCCACCAACGAGTAGTATTAAAGCTACATATATGTAATATATGTTCTTTTGTAACAAATTCACAGCGTACCAAATTTGTTAAAAAAAAAAATTTAGTATGTTTTGTGATTGCATTATACCTTAAATTCCGCATCAAAAAAGAATTATTTTTGTTATTGGAAAATGAGGTAGTATAAAAGTCTAAGTCTAAGATTTTGTTTGAATTAATGAAATATGGCAAAATAGAGTAGAATGGAGTGGAATATAATAAGATTCCATTGTTTGGATTTCTTAAAAATAGATAAAGTGGTGTCAAATATAATGAATTTCATTTCATTTCCCCCCTTACTTTTTATCCCTTCTAATTTCGAGAATATCCAATAGAATAGAACTTTTTAATTAAATAATTACTTTATCACCCCTTTTTCATAATGTTATTTTTCCTCCTATTTTGACCGTGTCTCGTATAACTCATTCTTTGTAAAAAAAAAAACGAGTTATCTCATTTGACATTCCTTTACGTCATTTATGTTAATAATTGTTAATCAAGACCATAGTAAAAAAGGGAGGCACAAAACAAAACGAAAGTGCTAAGAACATTGACTATAGAAATGTTTGAAAAAACACTTTAGACACCTATTTTATTTTTAATTTTATGAAAATATATGCTAAAAAAAATTACTCTTTAAATGAGTTTTACTTTGTAAAAAAAATTATTTATTTAATGATGTAGGGCTTTTAATTTAATTTAATCTGCACAAAATTTTTATTCAATTTAAATTACTATTAGGTTCAAAAAAAAATTTGGTTGGAATGAGATATAGGGGACTAAGACATGTATGAATAAGGGTAAAAATGGAATACAAATTTATAATTGGTTCTGTTGTGTCCATTTTTTAAATAATTGAATGAAATTTTTTGTTTCATTCCATATAAAATATCCAAACAATGGAATGAAATCTCTACGTTACTTCGAACTATTGTACTTTATTACATTCAATTCTGTTTCGCTCCTTTCATTTTAACATATCCAGAGACCTATGAAATTTTTGAATAAGAAATAACTTATATTTAAGTGTGTTTATCATCACTATTCTAGCATATAATACTCTGTATGGTATAATTGTGTAAGCAAGACCAACTAAAAATATAATTATTATGTTAAAAAACACTTAATTTTTTCATAAATTATTAATTTTTAGAGTAGAGATCAAATTACAAAAGTGAAATCTTTACCAAATTATATGTAATTTTATGATTAAAATTAAATGACGTAAATGTATGACTTCGACGCATTAATCTCACGTCAACGTTATATCACTAAAGACAAATTTTTCTATAAATTTTGGTAATTTCAAAAAAAAAATTGTTAATGATCTAGACTCTGCATGAACTAATTATTAATAAAATATTTAAATTTTATGATAAATTAATCTACATTGAAACATCATTGATTGATTAAGGTGAGTCTAGATAGACCACATTGAAAAAATATGTGAAATTACGTTCTTTAACTATTAAAATTACATTCTTTAACTATTAAAATTTCCATTAATATTTGATAGATATATATTTATGAAATTTAGAAGTTACAGGAGCAACAGTTAAAGTTAAAAGTAATATGACTATTTACTGAAATAAAAATTTATGAATCTAGAATAAAAAATAATTGTTGGCACTATTGATGCGCACTTCCATAATAAAGAGGAAAAGACGGTGGTATCTATTGACTATTGATTGGTGTATGAAGCTGTGGACTCGGGTGTGACTAGGGATGGACCTCTCTCAAACTATATCGATGTGTCTCCTTCCTTTTCAATGGGTCCCACTACTGAGTTTTGGAACTTCTTTTCCTAACTATAAAATCACAACCCAATGTGCTGTCTCTCCCTCACACTCTCACTCACTCACTACCCCTCTTCCTCTCAATTTTCAATTTTCCAATCTCCCTGCTCTGCCATATAAAGCCCACAATATTGACCCACAGTCTTGAATCACTTCCCCAAATATACAATTTTGATTTGACCCATAGTTTCATTATAAAGTGTATTTTGCATGAATTGTTATATTTGTTCTGGCAGTGAGAGTAGTAAAATTAAGAAGATGACTCAGCTGAATGTGGTAGTTTCTGACACCAAATCTGATGTTTCAGTTTTTCCAACAACATCACAAAAACCACCAGCATCACCTGGTGGAGGCTACATTTCAATTCAAAGAAGAAGGGTTCTGAAAGACCTTGAAATCAACGGTGGACAAAGAATCAACGCTTGGGTTGAATCTATGAGAGCTTCTTCACCAACTCATCTTAAATCCACACCTTCTTTCGCCGAAGAACAAACCTCTTGGATTGTAATTAACCCACCTTAATTCTGTAACTTGTGTGACATCTAATATTCTAATTATAATATATTTGTGTTATATTATGAAACAGCTTCACCACCCTTCTGCATTAGACACGTTTGATCAAATTATTGAAGCATCAAAGGGTAAACAAATTGTCATGTTTCTGGATTATGATGGTACGCTATCTCCTATTGTTGAAGACCCTGATCGTGCTTTTATGTCAGATTCGGTTAGTTTCATTCATTTCTTTTGACTTTATCAACTTGTACGTATAAATTATTAATTAATTTCCTTTAAATCCATTATCAGATGAGAAAAACAGTTAGAAAACTTGCAAGATATTTTCCAACTGCTATAGTCACTGGCAGATGCAAAGACAAGGTACACTGTTAATTTCCGTACTCTTATATTATCTTCTTAATTAATTAATTAATTGATTATCCCCTTTTTTTTATTTTTTATTATTATTACATTTTTTGTACTAATAATTTGATGTTGCTTGGGAAACAACAGGTATACAATTTTGTTCGTTTAGCAGAACTATACTATGCTGGAAGTCATGGTATGGATATTAAAGGCCCAACAAGAAGCTCCAAATACAACAAAGTGAGCTAGCTGGCTATACTCTAGTTAGTTAGTTAGTTAGTTACTCTTTATTTATTATATAATGTATATTCTTGACTTTTGCAATTTATACTAAAAATTATAATTAATTTTGCATTGCTTGTGGAATATAGGGAAGCAAAGCTCAAGCAGTTCTTTATCAACCTGCTAGTGAATTTCTTCCTATGATAGATGAGGTGAATTCATTTCTACCTTGCAATTAAATCAAATGGTTTTTGCTTTTAGATTGTTAAAAACATACTAATAAATTTTAAATTTTTAGGTGTACAAACAATTGGTAGAAAAGACAAAATCAACTCCTGGAGCGAAGGTTGAGAACAATAAGTTCTGTGTTTCTGTCCATTTTCGCTGTGTTGATGAGAAGGTACAAACTGAGACATATCCGTTTTATGTTTCGGACATTCTTGTAACTACTTGCAGTGTTTTTTGTTTCTACCTGAAATTCTTTTACATTGATGCTCTGTTCGTGAAAAAAGTCTAACTACGTTCACTATACATAGAAATGGAGTGAACTGGCACAGCAAGTGAAATCAGTGTTAAAGGACCACCCCAAGCTTCGTCTTACCCAAGGAAGAAAGGTGGGTCCATTCATGGTTTTGCTCTTTCTTTTGGAGCGGGATTCCCTGTACTTAGGAGTTTCTACATTTACTCAATTATATTTCCACGATCGTTTAATTAAAATAAATGTAAATTTGATATTTTAAATTATATAATAAAAATTAAATTCTACATTTTTTTAAGATCGTGTGTTCAAACTTTATTTTTCTGACTATGTAGATACACTCTAGTTTTATTATTATGAAATGAGATTTATCTTAATCTTATTTTCAATGTTATATTTGTTTGAATCAGGTGTTAGAGATTCGCCCTACTATTAAATGGGACAAAGGAAAAGCCCTTGAATTTTTATTAGAGTCACTTGGTAAGTTTAATACTTGTGCTAACATATTTTATTCTTGTCACAATTCAACATGTGTTATGCAACATGTATTAATGACACAAATACAAATATTTTAAGACTTTGCTCTGAACTTCAGTTGTTTAATTCACAACTCTTCAGAGTTGTTGACTGATCACAAATAAATAAAAGGAAAACTTTCACACACTACGTGATGAAACTTACTCATTCAAGATTGTTTAATCCTCTCTCTATCATACAATAATTAATTTAATAGATGATTTCACACATATTAAAAAAAATAAAGTAAATGAAAATAATATTTTTATTAAATTATCTTTACCAAATATTGATCCATTTTATTATTATCATTAATGTAAAAGGTATAATAAAAGAAGAAAAAAAAGTAGATAATATTATATTCAAAATTGAAATTAGTCAAGATGAATATTTTTATATATGGGTAAATTATAGTGTGACAGATAAAGTATCTTTCAACTTTTTAAATTATATTATAGTCCGTATTAAATTGTCCACCAATTATAATTAACAAATATTTTTTAACAGGATTGGGTAACTGCAGTGATGTATTTCCTGTTTATATTGGCGATGATCGATCGGATGAAGATGCATTTAAGGTATCCAAAGATCTCAACTAGATTTTTTGTTATAAATAGATTCTGTTAATTTGGATGGTAACCGTTTAATTTCCTAAGTCAATAATCTTATTTGTTGGTACTCCATAGTTTAAATACTAAAAAAATTTAAATGTTATTTTATAAACAGAAATTAAGAGAAAGAGGACAAGGTTTTGGCATTCTTGTATCAAAATTTGCAAAAGACACAAATGCATCTTACTCTTTACAAGAACCCAACGAGGCAAGTAGATATTTTTCATTTTTTTACTACAACTATTTTTTAACCCCTATGCCAAAAAATATACTAACTTAATCATTATTTTTTTTTCATGCAGGTGATGAAATTTCTTCAACGCTTGGTGGAGTGGAAACATTTATCTCCGCGACCATGTTCTCATGTATAAATGAACATATGAAAGGAAATTACATCAATGTACAAGTTCAATTTGGGTTAAAATTATAGGACATTTTGTAATTTATGTTCTAGTCGAAAGATCAAACAAAAATGTACCAAAAAAGAAAGACAAAAGTGTCATTCATAGTTTGAAGGAAGTCTACATTCATGTAATTAGCCATGTAGTACTTTATTTTCTCTTTTGACATATAGCCAAGTAGTACTTATTGTGTAGTACATTGGGGAAAAAATTATGTGGCCCTTAGATGCAAGTCTGAATGGATTAATTTTATTTTATTCTCTTTTTCCTCATTTCCTCTTTTATATGTAAATGTTTCCTATGCTTTAAGTATGGTTTCACATTCAACATTTAGTTATTTTAATTTGTCTTACCAAGTGTACTTAATTACTTAAAACAGTAATTACCTTAACATTTCATCTCTAATAGTAATTACAATATACAAACGAGGAACCATTGCCTAGGGGGAGGCCACAAATAATGGATCAGCATGATCTTATCTTCTAATTGATTCTGTTATTTAATTAAATATACATATGTTAGAACTAATATTTTAGATTAGGAGCCTTATCCCTTATTAATCCGCTGTACTAGTACAGCAACTAAATTAGGATTGATCTTATCTCTTATTAATTGGTTGTTTGTATAGCTCCTAAAATTCATGTAAACAAAGACGTACCCTGCAACAATAATGAAAAACTTCGAAAACCAATAGCAATTCTCTCTATAATAAAGATATTAATGAAGATTTTATTTATAATTAGCTCATAAAAATTCCCTATGAAAAAGAGGGGTGGGGGTTGATATAGTTTGTTTGGCAACTAACAATGATACATATATACCTATAATTTTCATACATTAATTTAACATCTCATTTTTTTTATATATCGTTTCATATCACATTATCAACATATTACGTTTATCACATCAATATCTTTATCTCTTCAAAATTCAATGTATATACACCATATAAATATACATTAAGTATTTTTCTTTTAAATAAGTGTACGAAGTTATATGTCAGATATAAATATTATAGCCTTTTATGTATTAAAAGTAAACATATCATCAAACCTCTAGTAATTTTATAGATTAAATGGACTAATAAAAGATACATTTAAAAATTAAAATAATTAACAAAATACATATTTAAATATATTTTTATGTAAAAATTACTTAATAATTAATTTATCACAAGACTATGTAATATAATAATTGATTATATGTAATTTAATAAATTTATAAAATTTGGGAGAATGTGATACATGTCAATCCCTATAAATCACATTAATGCTGCTTTAATTTATTTTTTTTAAAAAAAAAAGATAAGTAGTGTAGGTGTATCGATGAATTGAAGCAACTCTTTCTTGCACTTGCTATTTCCGTTAAATTAATAGTTGCCAATTAAAGTGTAGAGTGTTTGCACTTCATTATATGCTTCAATTCGTGGCCATGAGTACTACGTATTCATTCATTTACTGTGTGACACGTACACAATCAACCAAAACTTTAGAAAAAAGTCAAGTGACACATTAAAAATAAATAAGGTCCGAAAATAGTTTAGAAACCTCTCATCTCGTAGTGAGACATATTTCCCAGACGAGTAAGATATCCTAAACATGTAGATAAGATCCTCATCACCAATATTAATAACCTTTGTAATCAACTTTATTACAAGATTATTATTATCTTGAATCTGAAGCTGAGTCAAAAGTTACAGTTAGGATAGACCGTTTTGGTTACTTCTCAAAGAACGGTAAGTGAATGTCGTACGTGTCGTTAGTTATTCAACTCTAAATCAATGTTTTTGTCTGTATGCAATCTGCTGTCTTTCAATGTGTCATTCTTCTAATTGCCTCTGTGGTCTAGGAAAGCTAAAAACAGAATAAACAAAGTGAGAAGAAGAGAAAAGTAGTAGAAAATAATATGGTTAATTAGTTGTTTGATGTGAATGAAAAAGTGATACGAAAGAAATAAGTATATTTTAAAACAATATAAATATTCTTAATAAAATTTGAGATATGATAAAAATAATAAAATAAAATAAAATAAAATAAGATAATCTAAATTCATAAATATTCTTATTTTTGTTTTTATGTATAAATTTCATTAAGATTGTTGTTTTGTCTATCTCTCTTCAAAAAGGAGAGGATAAGATGAGATAATATAAATTTATAAAAGAAAATCAAATTATTAGCTATTGGTAAATAAAGGGAGTTCAAATATCATTATATTAGACTAACCGCAATCACGCAAAGTGATTTGAATTTCATGTATTCACCCAAAATTTGAATGTGTTTGGATGGAGTAATTAGAAAATTTCAAGAAAATTAGAATTCTATTCAATTTAAATGTTAAATTGAATTCATTTTATTTCTAAATTTTGTTGTTTGGATAAAGAAATCGTTCTTTTAAAATTAAGCCATTTTTATAAAATTCAAAATTTTTATCAACATGAAAATTAAATTTGGACAAAAACTGAAAATTTGGAAAAATTGAGGGACTATTTTACAAATTTTTAGATATTAATTTGCAAAAGTTAGAAATTTTTAGAGACCAATTTAAAAAATAGAGATTAATATACAAATTTTGAAACATATAAGATCAAAATTATAAATTTGAAAAATTGGTGGGTCCATTTCATGATTCATATATTATAAAGTAAATAGAAAATTTGAAATTCTTAAGTTTTATATGGTATTTGAAATTCTCTTAATTTAGTTTTGATAAAATACATCATAAAATCTTTTTATTTTGAAATTTTTTCAAATTTATTATCCAAACAAGGTAATTTGTGTGAAGGATTTGAATTTCTTTAAGAAATTACATTTCTTCAAAAAAATTATTCATCCAAATCACACTCACTTGAGAAATTTTTATAAAGGAATGTAATTTTTTAGGGGTATTGAAATCCACTTTGTTTAGATTATAAATTTGAAGAATTTTATGATATATTTTGTCAAAATTAAATTTAGAAAATTTTAAATACCATATAAAAATTAATAAGTTTAAATTTCTTCTTTACTTTATAATCTATGAATTATAAAATAGTCCTTATAAATTTTTCAAATTTACAAATTTGACCCTATATGTTTCAAAAAAATTATATTTGTCCTTGTAATTATAAAAAAAATTGCAAATTGGTACCTAGTTTTTTTTCCTTCATATTTTACAAATTGATCCTTTAAATTTTCAAAATAGTCCTTCAACTATTAAAAAATCATTTTTGTAAATTTCAAAAGTTTTGGCTAAAAATGAAAATTTATAATTTGGGCTAAAAGTAAATTTTTTGAAAAGTTGAGGAACTATTTTAAAATATTTGAAAAATAAATGGACATATTTGCAAAATATGAACATTTTAGGGACTAATTTACTAAAATTTAATGTGCATATTTTGAAACATATATGAATAAAAATGAAAATGAAAATTTTATAAGAATTATTTTATAATCCATTTATTATTATCTATAGCATTAGTAATGTAGATGGACACTATTGTAGCTTTCTGTACCAAAAGTTATAAAATCGCGTACAATTACTTTTAAAAAAATGAGTTATTTGGAAGAACAAAATGTTATACAAAAATTTGGTATCATTTTATTTATAGGTATATAAATTTTAAAATACTTAGTTATTTAATTAAACAAAAAAATGATAAAATTATAAATTAAATAGTTTAAATGAATATTAAAATTGAAAGAAATAAAAAATATGTATTGTCTTTTATAAATAGTAGAGTTAAATAAGTTTATATTATGTCATTTTATGCAATAAAAGTATTTTAAATAAAAGTAAAATTATTATTTTATTTTCAAGATTTTAAATAATTTTCAAATAAGATAAAATACATGTGATAACTAATAAAAAATATGAAGAAAAAACAAAAAAATTTAGAGCATTCTGGTGTTCATAATAGCCGTTCTAAAATCGATTCTCATAACATTTTGCTCAATATTAAATTTAAAAAATATTTAATTACACTAATCACTCACAAAATTTAAGTACATAATATATTATATTTTGTTTAAGATTAAAAAAAAAACAGATACCTTTTTATGTGTAAAACAAAAGTATGAGCATGTCAATTTATTTAAATTATGTCATTTTTATGTAATAAAGTATTTTAAATAAATATTCAATTATGGTTTTATTTTCATGATGTTAAATAATTTTAAAATAAATTAAATTACGTGTGATAACTAGGTAAAAATATGAAGGAAAAAATTTAAAGCGTTCGAGTGTTTAACGGGTTTTTAGAACAATTTTTAATTTCACTTTTCTTTTGTCTTTTTTATCTCTCTTTTTTCTTTTTTTCACTGGATAAGATCTATATCCTTCGGAGTTTTTTTTCCTTTTTATAATTTGAAAATGATCTTCAATGAGTTTCACAAGGATAGCTTTTGTTGCTGAAGACGTGTTAACATTTTTCAAATGGGTTCGAAATAAACTCTTTATACTGCATGCATACATATTAGAAAAAATTGCAATAGCAACCAGAACTAAAGAAAAAATAAATTAGTCGTCAAATTGACCGTCTCTAACACTTTAGTAATGAAATTGGAGATGGATTTTGCCTTTTTCGTTTTTAAATTTCTATCACTATTTTAACTTTTATTGGCAGTTATAATTCATTTTTCAGGGCAATAGTAGATTCTTGGACCAAGCTGAGAGTACTTAAAATATAATATAGATTGTGCTTATTTTCCTATACAAAAAAAAAATTAAGTTGTTGAATATGGGAGAAATTGTTTATGCTCACTTATCTTGGACCCGCTCTTGTTTTGGTGTTGTCGAGGAAGAAGTTCATGTCATCCTATTGTCCTTGCATCTGCTTGTCGTTATGTTGGACTATACTTATGTGCACTTTGAATCATGATAATAAAATTGTTGTTAATTGATGTTATTATCAATTCAAGACATTATGTCAGTGAATTTGGCGTTATTTTAAATCAAATGTCGATATATTTTATCTACTTCTAATGATTTTTAGCCCACTTTTATAAGAGATAAGTTAATAGAATTACCCATAATTTAACTAGAATTTTTGTATTAGAGTCTAGTCCCCAAACTTATCACCGCGTTCCTCATTATATTTCGTCTCTTATTTTTGAGGAAATAACATAATTAAAAAAACATAATAGCAAAGTTAGCAAAAGGAAAAAAAGAGAGAAACAGGCACCGATGATTGGGTACTTAATTTTGAAGTAACCTACTTTGGGGTAGGGGAATTATATCATAAAGAAAACAAGAAAGATTAATCATTTGGTTAGGTGGTGAAAGTGAACTAAACTTCGAGCTGGGGAATCCATATGTGGTTAATTGAAAGAAGAATTGGAATCCACTCAAAAGTAGATGTTTGATGGGAAGAAATAACATAGATATTTGGAGTGTAGAGTGGAGACACTCACATTGTTCCATCTGTTGATAACCCTTTCTTTGTTTCGGACGTGGAAAGAAGGACTCCACTAGATTTTTCTCTCCATGATTTGATGTATTGGCTCAATTAAACTATATTTTTGTAACTTTTTCAATGATTGACAGAGTACGAAAAAGTCGACACAATACTACGACATTATACATTATGCGAGAAATAAAAAGTTATTTCAGTATTTTATATAATATTATATTTATATTTTATTTTAATTTAATTTTATATTCTAATGTTACTCTTTATTGATTGTATTTACATCATTACATATTCATCTCAAATTTTTTACATATATTTAACACATCATTTTATCTTTATCTTTTTGTTTTTATTAAATTATTAATATATTATATTGATCACATCAATATTTTATCTTTTAAAATGTATATATATCTCTATAGTATTACATTATTTGTTTTTCTTTTATTTATTAAAGATTAAAAATTGGATTTTGTACCATACATTTATGATTATGGCTTACATTTGTAATTTTTTTCAATTATCTTAACAAAATACCCTTATGTCAATACTAGTCCTTCCAAAAAATGGAATTTTTTTTTTAAATTTAGAACCGAAAATTTTATTTTTTGAATTTTTCAATAATTATTTTTTTAATCGGAATTTCTTTTTGAATTTTCCGTTAGTTATTTTGCCCTCAGAAATTTTATTTTCAAATTAACAAAATAACTATTGAAAGATAAAATTTCTGATAATTATTTTGAACCACTAAAATAAAAAAAATAAAATTTAAATCAAAATAACTAAAAGTAAATTAAAATTTTAAAAACATATTGGGTAAAAGTGAGTTTCAAATATGAGTTTATTTAAATATTTGAGTTTCGAATTTGATGAAATTTGTATTATATTGAAGAATATAATTAATTTTATGGGTTTTGTTTGAAAATTTTGATGAATTTTTTGAATTTTTGTAAAAAAAAGGATAACAATGTTGATATTTTAAAACATAAAAGATCAAATTGTCACTTAAAATTAAAATAAATGACCAAATCGGAAAGAAAAAAAATATAAAAGACTAAAACGTTAACTGAAATTAAATTAAGGGACCCTATTTAACCTATTATTTTTCAAACATACATTTTATTAATACTACTAATTTATCTTAAAATATAAAAATCATATTATATACATCCAAATACAAAAGTTGTTTTTGGAAAATCAACCTAGAAAATAAACACATTATTTTATTACCTATTTTTTTAATATTTATATATTTCTGTTATTTTTTCAATATTTTTCAGAATCTTTTAAAATTATTTTATAAATAAAAAATTTATTAAACTACCTAGAAGAATTTATCATATAAACACTGAATTAATTTTTTTCTCAAAATACTTTATCTATTTTAAAATGAGTGTTACTTTGGTAAAAAAAATCGTCTTAAAACAAATGTTATTATTTATTTTTAATGCAACTTTAATTTTTTTCCTATACTACATTTCAATAATTATTATGTGCACAATATACAAAACATTGTTGTATTTTTCATTTTTTAGTCTCAGAAGAGATGATAAATTCCAACATAATTAATTCACATTCAAACTAAAAATATCGACTTAGTTGAATTATGACTTACGGACAAAACATTATTACACTTTCTATGAATAATAATGAAAAACTAATAATAGTTAAAATGAATGATTAATTTGATAAAATGAGTTTTATTTTTCTTTTAATTATTACATTTCTTTAATACGTGTAAGAAAAATTTAAAGAGAGTAATATATGTGTAACAACTTATCGCACAGCCCAAACCAATATACAAACAACTATTTAGGGGGCAAAACTTGTAATATATATATTATATTATATGCAAAATCTATGATTAAACTTACCAACGCACGTGTTAGAGTTTTATTGATAAATATATAAATACGAGTAGTTATTAAATTATGCTATGTAACCACACATAGTGATACTCCAGCGGGTATAAAATGACTGAGAATATGACAAGAAATTTTCATAGAGAATTGGAACCAATAAGTTTTCTCTAGCATTTGGTAGTAATAAGTTGTGAGTGGCTAAGCAGGTTGGCAATGGTCCAAGCGTACACGTGTTTGATTCTTACAGAGGGAAACAAAAATGTGTGAGTATCAATCAATTGCGTTTGTTTATTTGGGGAATCTGCCCCCGCTTTGAGGGTCGAGCCCACAATTTATACTCTCTCCAAATTACTACTCTATCTAAAATACTTTCTTCATTTTAAAATTTAAAATGAATACCGTTCAGTTTTTTTCTTCATATATATAAAAAAATGTAATAAATAAAAAGAGAATAATTATTTTATAAATAAAAATTTAATTCTTTAAAAGTAATATATATACATATATATATAACATTAATTGAAGGGCATACTGAAAAAAATAGTTATTGAAAATCAAAAATAAAATTTATTTCAAAATAATATTTTTTTTTAAAGTGATATCTATTAAATAACATAAGAGAAAAATTTAAATACATTGAGTCATGCTAACAAGTGTCCTAAGAACACTTGTTAAAAATTCAGATAAAAAAATGCATTGAAAATAATGAAATTTGAATTTTCAAAAGTTGAATACATACATTTTTTAATGTAATATTTCTATATTTATATGTTTAAGGTGTGTTCCAAATAAATTTATATGTTAGTATTTTTTAAATAAATTTGAAACATCTAGATTAGTATCTCTAATTAATACTCTCTTAGATCATAATAAGCAGTCCAATTATCACAGATTAAGTAAAATGTATAAATGAAAGAAGAAGAAAAATGATATTTTGACTAAAACATTGTTATCAAAATATCTAAATATTCACCATTATCATTAATATAAAGTAAAGAATATTAAATTTAAAGTGTTGTATATAGTATTGCTTATGTCTTATTTATAAGATCTTATTAAGAAAGTTTGTTGTCTCTTTTTATAAAATCTTTTTGAATTTTCAATTATATTAACCATTTTTTTATTAACATACCTTTGATTAGTTTACATATTTTTTCTGTACTCAACAATAAATAATAGAGGAAATTACATTTATCTCTCTTGATGTTACTTTAAATGACACTAACACTTTTTTTAGTTTTGAAAAACATTCACCTCTCTTATATCCACTAAAAAAACTACATTAAATATTTTTTTGCTACATTTACATCTATTCACGTCGTTTACTATATGACATAATTAGAATTTTCATTTTAATTTGTAAATATACGACTATACATCTAATATTTATAATTTTGAAAGATATGATTATGTTCTTAATAGCACAACTGAAGTGTGTATTCTAGTATTTTTTTTTATAAATGACAAATAAAGTTAAAAAAGTGACATAAAACAAAGTTATGCACAATTTTTTCAGTAAATATAAGGAAAATGAGTGTTTTTTCAAAACTAGATGGAGATGTTAGTATTATTTAAGATAACCTCGTGAAGGTAAATGCAATTTTTCCTAAATAATATAATGAAAACATCAACTTACTCTCTCTCTTGAATTTACTATCAAATTTCTTAATTAATGTAATTTGATCAATGAATTCATATAGTTAGATCTGAATGTAATATTAATTAGTGAGTATAATTGAAAAAAAAATATTATTAAATTATAAATTTAAAAAAAAAACATTTATTTTATGACATTTTTTTTATAAATAAATCACTCATTTGATGACAAAATAATTACTATGTACACCACTCAATTTATTTAATAAAATTATTATTATTATTAGTCCTTTATACACTTTATTTAGCAATTTATTAAGTTGGGAATTTGGCTTAGTTGAGTCTTCACTAGTTAGTACGCCAAACTCCTGGGTCACATGGTTATCCACGTGACGTGATAATACCCTGAGAACAAAGCAACTACCCTTGTCTGTTTATATACATGGGATACTGATTCTAATAACAACTGTTGCTAGCCCATAAAAGTTCTCTGATACAGAATGCAACTATACGGGCAGAGTTTGAGATTGTGTTGTTGGCTTATTGGTAGTACCACCATGTCACATGCATTCAAGTATTGTTAATTCCCACTCTGCTTGTGACATGTGTTGATAAAATACTCATTCATTTTCTAACACAACCAATGCATTACAATTTCACATCAACCTTTATCTAGGTATAATATACTTTAGATCTCTCATTTTAGTTGAAACATAGTTTTAATTTTCTTATTTTTAAAATCTGAATTTTAGTCTTTTTATTTCATAAATTTCATTATTTTCCCCTAAAATTTAGTTTTTGATTTATTCTTTATAACATGTCATATTATTAATGATAATGTGAAATTACATTTAATAATGTTGTATTACTATTTTGGACAAAAATAATGAATGTAAGAAAAATAAATTTACATTTAATCACTAAAACTTAAACAAAAAATTTGTAATAGGATTTTTAATTCATTATTTGTGGTTCAAATAAATAATGTCATATCATCAAATGTAATTCTATATCTTTAATGAATGAAAATGAGTTATAAAAAAAGTAATGAACTAATTTGTAGGGAAAATTTCAGAAAATTGTACAATTGTAAAATTTCATATTTATAAATGAGACTAAAATCATATTTGAGTTAAAAATAAGGATATTAGTAGTTAGTTTTAGAGAAAAAAATTGTAAAGCAATGAATTTAACCCACTAAAGACTTTTTCAATATTCCAACTCATACTATTGGATTACACATTCAAGACATTTATAATTATCAAGAAATAATCATAATTCACGGATACAAAATTACTAATGTTACAGAATATTGTTAGATATGATCCAATTGGAATGTCAAAATGTATTTGTTCTTTTGCTTAATACAACTTGTCCGGGGAACACGACCAAATTCGAAACTAATTACAAATAACATGCATAAATATTCTTATACTGTAGTAATAATTCAATAAAATAAAGAATAAGGTACCAAACATGACTTGTGTTGTGTCTAGTTGATTGACACTATAATTATGTGCTGAGGGAATTTTTTCTAAAAGTAGATGGAATATCTTTTATTTAAGATACACTTTTTTGGAATAAAGCACTCACATATTTGCATCTTGAAAATAGGAATAAGACTACCAATAATACCCACCAAACAACTTAATAACATATATGAATTGAACCCAAAAAGAGGATCACATGAGAAAAAGAATACACATTATTAATTTCATGTTCGGTTCTTCTACAAAGACTACGACTAACCATTAAAAGAAAAAGGTTTTGTAACCGACCATGTGCATGCTCAAGGGCATCAAAAAAGGTGGAGGCCCCATTTTATGTTTATTTTAAAAGTTTCAAATAGTCCAACTTTCTCAATAATTAAAAACAGAGTAAATATGTTACTTAATTATTCCTTTTATTTAACACTATCTTTTGGGTTGGATTTTGATACTTTATCACACTTATGACCACTAGGATACAAAAAATACTTGCGTGTAAATTTCGTGTCAATGTTAAGTAGTAGTCGAATATGGAGCAAAATAAAGGAGATAGACATGATAGTAGCTAGTTATAAACAGCTAATTTCTATGCTGCTGAAATCACTTTTAGTTTAACTCGTAAAAAATTAAATTTAAACATGCACTTCTTTTAATACTTTTCTCTTATCAATCTAGGTTATTAGTCGAATCATTGGATAATAATCGAATTGCATGATTAATTTGAATGATTAGGTCTTATTAGCTAATCTCTATAAAAAAAATGTCTTATGTATTAAAATCGAATGACTCGATAATAAACAACAAAGTCAAAAGCATAAATATGCTATAACAAATTAAAAAACAACAAGACAAATTAGTTTGAGACTTACCTAGCTTGTATGATAGAAGATGAACACAAAAAAACAAACATTATTTGAAAATTAGAATTTATGGCTACAAGTCTCGTAAAGACATCAAGACATAGTTCTAACATTTTTTTTTTACAAAGAATAACCTTTAATTAGATAAGTCGTATGGAAAATTGTGAATGCACTATTTTGAGAAATACTAAATGAAAATATTACATATTGAGTTACACTTGTTTAAATAAGATGTTATTTATATCATTTAAAAACTAATAAATTAATCTATAACTATTCTGTTTTTTGGAAAACTAAATTCCACATCTATCAATATAAAAAACCGGCTAAAAGTTTAAGACCTAATATTGAAGTATGTGTTCATTTATCTACGTATGTTAATAATATCTTGAGCTATACATATTTTTTTATATAAATCTTGTATCACTTGAAAGCTATAGATAATATATATAATTCATATGAATACCATGAAGATAAATAAATATGATTTAAGTGTAATATTATTGTTCAAAGTTATTTAATTAAAGCAACACTTAAAATCTCACACTTAATAATTTCTCTCAAATTTTACTATTGAAGTTTTACATTGAAAAATCTACTATGTTATACTTACTCTCATCTTCTCCTATATAAGAAGTGCACTATCAATCACAAGAGATATCTAAAAACAATGATAAATATTAGAAAATTTTACTATTATCCTCACAATTATACTCCTACTTCACATTATACTAAAACCACTTATTTTACCCTTAAAAAAATTTTAAAACGGCAACTTGACAAACGATTTCTAAAATATAAATTTATGTTTGACAAACAACAATTTTGACAAATGATTATAACAACAGACTTAATTTATATTTTTCAAGATATAAATTTATTTTAAAAAACTCAAACTTTATCAAATACTTTTATAGTCCGAAAAACTCAAACTTTAGAGGTTTATATTGAAGTTTTCATTTTTTTTCTTCATTTGTCTATAGAAAAGTTTTCAAACTTTAGAGATTTATGAATTTTGGAGGATTTGTGGAAATTGGATTTGCGTATAGTTGTGGTGGTAAAGGGTAATTTTTTTTTCTAATTTTATAGTGAAAGAAAATTGACCAATAGGCTTAGTACAAATTATATAGCCCTTATTTATATAAATTTTATAAGATAAAATAGCCCAAACCCAAGCCGTTTGCCATATCGGTTGAGTAACTGGTTTACACTCATGGTAGATTTTACACTAATTATTAAAAGGTAGTATAAACCAAAAAATTATTAAAGCTACGTTAAAAATTATAAATAACATTTATTTTGAAATAAATTTTTTTATTATTAAAATGACACCGATCGACAAATGAAACAATGTTTTAATGTAAGGTCCATTTAAAGGATAACACCTCATTATGAAAATTGTCTTTAATTATTTATAAAAAAACAAATAAATAAATTACTGTTGAAAGACATATAAAGCGATGCATTTTTTATTTATTGAGTCGGAACAATCAAGTACCCTGGCCTATTATCCAATCAAGTTCCATAAACAATTCTAGCTACAGGATATTGTTCTGTTTGACAAGTGCATTTTTGTTTAGAACATGCCATGAAAGTATCATAAAATTATAATATATCTATATATTTGTCAAGATTGTTAAGCACGTCTATATTTTCCCATAATGGTAAATAAATCGAGGATTAAAAGGGACTATAAAAACAAATTCAGCCAGTCATTTGTAGATGGTGTAAACGCTCAAAAGTCATGATTTAAGGAAGTAGGTCTAACTTTTTTTATAATATTTTTTTGCAAAAAGCCATATAATTATTATATATTTGGATTTAGATAGTTCCAAAGTGTGCCAGGTCAGATGATCTTCATAGCCTATATAATCTTGGTTGCCAGTGACAATATACATATTTTTAAAAGCCTTAAAAAAAATACTAGATTATTTTAGGTAAAATTACATTTAAATGTCATTTATTTTATATACATATAACATTTAGTTTTTTTTTTATCTTTTAAAATACTTAAAAAATTATCTTTTATCTTTTAAGATATTTATCAAATTATCTTTTACCATTTTTATTTTCGTTTAGATTCTTTATCTTTTATTTTATTTAGAAAATTATCCTTTAAAAACACAACTTGTCATTAAAAACGATTAATAGTAAGTCAATATAAGACTATTATTAATAACTTTTTTAATAAAAAAAATTTAAATTTAATTGTTAGGGTTCTTCAAACAAAATACATTAGTATGTATCATCTTTATAATATTTTTATTTATGCTATTCATCTTCATCAATATTAAATTAAAATTATCAATAATAATCCTAGATAGGCTTTTCAATCATCCTTTTTTGTGATACACCGACAATTTTAAAGAATATTTTTGTAAATAGGCTAAATAACACATGTGGTCCCTTAACTTAATTTCAATTAACGTTTTAGTCTTTTATCTTTTTTTTTTCCGATTTGGTCCTTTATTTTAATTTTAAGTGACAATTTGATCTTTTATGTTTTAAAATATCAACAATATTATCATTTTTTTTACAAAATTTTCAACCAAAACCCATAAAATTAATTATATTCTTTAATATAATACAAATTTCATTAAATTCGTAACTTAAATCTTTAAATAAACTCATACAAAAATTTCATCAAATTTTATTCTTTATTTGATGTTGTTAAAAATGGAAATATGAGTTTATTTGAAGATTTGAGTTTCGAATTTGATGAAATTTGTATTATATTGAAGAATATAAATAATTTTATGGATTTTGGTTGAAAATTTTGATGAATTTTTTGAATTTTTGTAAAAAAAAAATGATAACATTGTTGACATTTTAAAACATAAAAGATCAAATTGTCACTTAAAATTAAAATAAAGGACCAAATCGAGAAAAAAAAAAGATAAAGGACTAAAACGTTAACTAAAATTAAGTTAAGGGACCACGGGTGCTATTTAGCTTTGTAAATATATTAAAATATAAAGAACCTAGATTGAAAGAAAAAAATAATAAAGAATGACTTTATATACGTTTTTTTTAAAAGAGATGATAAATATTATCACAATTAATTCACACAACTGTAAGATCTTAAGTTCAAATTTGAGATAAGATGTCATAATAATATTGTCATTTTCAATTGAGCTAATGCGAAAAATAAAATACCTAAGTATTATACATAAAAAAATAAAAAATCTTTAATATATTTTAAATTTAATTTATATATCTTAAATGAAATGTATTTATATTTTCAATCAATTATAACTATTAAATTATTAATAATATTTAACCTTTTATTGTAACTAACTTATAAAATCATTGACGTGATTAGTCAAAATTTCTTGACTAATAAAAAATTTACACCGTTAATTTTCTCATTATTTTATATAAACTCGGGTCAGTTATACATTGACAGCGCTATGATTTGACAAACGCGCGCGAAAGTTGTTGACATGTTTATGTTTGATTTTTGCGATACCTTTTAATAATAAATAATTAAATAGTCAATTATATAATCCAAGTTTGTAGAATGTTCGTGAAACAATTAGACAGTCTTTTTCACAACAGGAACTTGTATCTAAACACTTTTCTGGGGGGGTGCATGCCGTCTTAGATAGTAGTTAGATGAACTAATTAATAACAACGTGTTATGAAACTTATTATACATTGATAAATAAATAAATCAAATAGAAACATGTACTTACAGGGATCCCAAAGGCTGGTAATAGGCCATCAACAAATTGACCTTTAATTTTAGTAGTCAATAAAGTTGAAGGATCAGTATCCTATCCATTAGCTATATCTCAAAACATTTTAAATATATTTAGTGGTTCCTTATAATTTGTTTTTATTCTATTGTCGAAGCGCCGTATGACCAAGTTTCGGCAAATTTATGGAAAAAGTTTACTGTAACCTTGTAACATTTTCAATCAGGTAACAATCAACAAGGAATATGCTACAAATTTATACCCCATATTCCTCCATTTTTACAAATTAATTATGTAGGGTACTATTGCATGGCACGTTATGAATTCTTTTTGTTTTTGCTTATGCTTATGCTTATGCTTATAAGATATCGTGTCATGATCACTGATGTATGTCACTATTTTATGTTTGGGCTGGATCCTTTAATACTATTTACTTCTGTTCATTAGCACACATTCATTTCCAAAATAATATTACTAATTAGTTAGTACAATAAAATTGGAGTACGACTCTACTTTAATCAAAATGATTCGTTAAATTAACTCATTGTCTAAATGTTGTCTATGTTACTATAACTATATTTAATTCATTTTTTTACAAAAATATTTATTCAATTTGATTTGGTGACATTTTGAATTGGTTGTCTTGCATTTCTTCCAAATTATTATTTTTTCAATTTATCTATATAAATGACTTTTACACAAATTTATTTGTTGTGATTTTGCCTGCAATGTTTTTATTTTTCCGTTTTGGTGCGGCGCTTTTTTCCATCTTAGTGCAGTGTTCGTTTTGATTCAGATTGACATAGTAACTTTGATCAATTATATATTTCAATTAATAACTTGAGCGTCGTCAACATTAGAAATTTGGAGACATATGTATTCCAAACACTTTTGTTATATTTGTAAGCATATTGTCGTTTTACGCTGTTAACTCAGGTATTGTGAGTTTATTTGTTGTATATTCATCTTTTTTGTTTTTAAAAAATTTGTATTACATCAATATATTTCACAATTTGAATCAATAAATATAATTTTTTTAGTCAAAAAGTTGTAATGTTTGATATTTCCATTGCTTATTCGGACCGTTTGTTACAATTTTTTTTTTAAATTTAGTATTTCATGTTTTTATTATAACTTTGTTTTAAATAATTATAAAAATAAAGCTTCAAATGAGAAACTGATTTTAATAAAAAAAATCATTTAAAGTATTTCATTTTTTTTTCTATAATTCTTTTTGAATAATGAAATTTCAAAAAATACTTAAAATGAGGATAAAAATAATTTTTGAGAGATCTATTTTTTAAAAAATGTATTTTTTATTATATTAAAATATCTAATAATAAATATCTAAGTTATTGAATGTCAATATTACTTTTTTTAATCAGTAACAAATGTGTATGAAACAACTTTTACTTTTTTTAATAAATTCTCACAAAAATAACTTTTAGAAATATAAAAGTAAAATTATTTTTTTTAACCTATAACAAAAAGTCCAGTCTTCGCTTTCACTTTATATTACAAGAATTATTCATTTTCTAAGCAATCATCAAATTAATTATATGCTACCTCGTAATATTAATTTTAAAAAGTTTTTATTCACACTATATGATTATTAAATCTTTGTGTAGAACTAATTTACATTTACATTATAGATATATACTTATTAACTTTTCATAAAACTTATCACACAAAATACGCTGACATAAAATTATTTTCTCATATAAAACATAGCACTAAATTGAAGTAGATTCAGCCATTCAGGTCATATTGAATAAAAAATATTTATATGTCAGAACAAAAAATTATAATGGACATAAATAGCTTTAGCTTATGGACCTAAATGGAATTTCAATTAACTGGTTTTTTTTGTTGTCTATAATTAACTGGTTTGTTATTGTAAAACAATATGATTAATTCGAAAACATCCTCATGTTATTTTTCAAATAATTATTGCAGAATATTTAAACATACTCAAAATTATGAAATCGAGTCTTTAAGCATAACTCTTTCAATTTTCAAATGCCAACGTTTATAAAAGGAAAACGTAATTCCCATAATTATTTAGCTTTATTTTTGTCTAGGATATTCTATTGAAAAAAAGGTAATAACCGTGAAGACCAAAAGCTTACACCGAGAACAAGGCCTATACTGGCCCAAGAAGATACCTAGTTGTGTATTAACTTGCGGTCCTTTGTTCCAAAAAAAAAAAATAGTTGAGGCCTGGATCCCCTACAAAGTTATAGCAATTTTTAGGAGTGTACACGAGTGCGGGTCGACCTGTCAATCCGCTCACCCATTCCAATCCGTTCTTAACTGAGTCGGGTCGGTTCAGGTTAAATGAAAAAAATACGAGTTTAAATCTTAACCCAACTCAAAGATAATCGATCGGGTCGGGTATCAGATTTTGTCAAAACCCGCGTACACCCCTAAAAATATGAAAATTCATCAATTCTAAGTAATATCAACTTCAAGTCTAAGTGTTTGGACTTGAAATTAACATTGTTTAGAATTGGTGAATTTTCATATTTTATTGATTGACTGATGTTGAATTTATTTATGTATTTAAAGATTGTTGGATTTATTTTTTTTTTGAGAGATTGTTGACTTTTTTAAAGAATTGAATGATGTGATTGAAATTTTGTAGTTTTTGAGACATTCAAGTATTAAATATATTTTCATTCAATATATTTTTCCATAAAATAAAAAATAGGTTATTATTTATGTATAACTCGTCAACCCAACTTAACCCGTTCTTGATCGGGTTAGTTCGGTTCGGATTAAATGAAAAAATACGGGTTTAAAACTTAACTCAATCCAAAGATAATCGATTGGGTCGGGTAACAAATTTTATCAAAACTAGTTCAATCTAATCCACGTACACCCCTAACAATCTTGTAGTAAATTTCCACTGACAAGACAACATTTTTCATGTTTTTTATAGTCTATTAGTCCAAAAAAATCTTCTCTCACTCTTGTGTTTCAAAACGTGTAAAATATACACTTTTTTGATAATCAATTTAAACAAAATTTATAAATTTTTAAAAAAACTTAAGTGAGGTAAAACTTTAAAAGAATAATTCATACTCATCTACCTATATTCATAGATGTACCCAAAACTTCATTTTATCTTTCATCCATATTAAATATATTTTTATTAAATTTTTTTAATTTTCAATTCCTCATCTCCAGAATAGCAAATATGTTGTGTGATGTGTTTTCCAAAATATAAACAAATATATTTTAAAAAGAATTGTATGTATTTTTACGGATAGAAGAAAAAATTTCACAGTATAATTTTCGAAAATCCGGTTTTTGTTTTCTGAAATTACATAAAAACCTCAAATTTAAATTTTGAACTACTCCATATATTAAGTCTAAAAACTAAATTTGAATTTTTTGAAAAACTCAACCAATTGCTCATTCTTGATATAGATATTGAAACGAAAGGGCAAGTGTTGTTCGTTCATGCTACTATGTTAGGGACGGTGTTAGCATATTCTATGCAAAACAAAAGAAAAATACCTCTATTATTTTGTATAAAATCTGTTTCATTTTATAAAAGTTGAGTTCGAAAAAATCGATGCCTAAAAAAAAAGTTTGAAATATTGAGCTGTCCAAAACAAATTATATTTAAAAAAAACATTTACTTTTCCAGAATTTTAAAACAATTAAATTATGATTCATGAAATTTTCAAGATGATTTTTTTTCCTTAAAAAAACTCACTATTTATGTGTATTTCAGAAAATTAGAGAAGCTGGCTAAAATTTCCAAAAAAAAAAAACAGAAAAATATTTTACATGTTAAACGTGAGAATCAGTAAAATTAAGTTTTTGGTAAAACCTGAGGGTATGGGCCAAAAGTGAGGTAGGAAATAAGGCAATTTTCTAAAAGGAAATTTGACACTGTATCCCCACTGTCACTCATGTATCTATACTTTATAATATTTTTAAAATTTCAACTTTATTTATGAATTTTTTTATTATTTTATAAATTTAAATTCATTTTTTTATTAAACTTTTTTTAAATAAATCAATTATGTTTTTAATACGTACAAGATTTCTAAAAATTATTGAAAATTTTATTATAAGATTTTTGATACAAAAGGTTAAAACCAAAACCCTTTAAAAAGTTTTTCAGTATTGAAAGTTGAAAAAGTATGTATCAATTTTTAAAAAAGTTTTTCATGAAAATGTAAATTAATAAAAAACTTTTCATAAATTTTTGGCTATACCGAAAAACTCAATCCCGTTAAAGTTTTTCAATACACACCTGTCTTTTTAACTTTTTTTTAAATTATTTAATTTTAAAACCTATATTGTGATTAATTATTATAATTTATTTTATATTTTACTTCAGATATTTGATACATTGAAAACTGTTTTGAATTGGATTAAGGAGATTGATATCATCCCGATAAATAAATAAGAGAGAGAGAAGAATAAAGAATAAATTAATATTATATTATGACAAATGAATAAAACAAAAGGAATAAAAAATTAAAAAAAAATAGAAAATTAAAAAATTTCTGGAAAACATACTGTTTCATATTTTCTGGTAGTTACTAAAAAATATCTTTTAAGTTTTTCGATAACGAGATGTGTTCCGAAAACTTTGAAAAAAAATTGATAATTTCAAAAAACTTTAAATAAGTTTTTCGGTAAAGAAGACTCAAACGAAAAACATGAAGAAAAAAAATTCTAGAATGTAAGTTCTATATTAGAAAATTTTAAAAAAAATTTAAGGCAAAATAGAATCAATTGACATTCTTTTGTGTACCGAATAACCGAAATGATAACTTTGGTAAAAAATAATATATTTTAATATTTGTATAAGAATAAATTTATCAATTCATTATATTTTTGGGGTAGAGTGTAACTTGAGGAATCCATGGTAAAATTTCCTTTTTTTTTTTTAAATAAAGATGACCTAACGTTAATGTACTATCCAAGAGCTTGGCCCAAATTCAAGCATTTGTTTATAAGATTCTGTATGTTGTTTCAATTTTTTGAAGAAAAAGAAAAATGTTATTCCAACTCTAATAATAGAAAAAAATATTAAGGTTTAAACAAGTTATCTCATCTTTTATTAAATATTTATTTTGATCTTCTATATTTTTTTAATTAAATTTATCTTTTATAAGTGATAAACTTTTGTCATTTTCACATGCACAATAAAAACTATAACAAAATTTTGTTATTAAAATATCCTGTAACAATTGTGAATATGTGCTTGTTTGTTACCGATTATAAAAAGAATAATTTTGATATTCCTTAATTTATAGATTTTGAAGAAAATAAGTTGTTATGTGTGTAGTGTGTTCTCTATCGTATTGAAATTAATGTTATTTTGTGAGAAATTACTAAAAACAACTTTTAAAATATCAGTTTTTTTTGTCATTTGGTGGAATTTACCATTTTTTTAATACAAAAAAATATATCAGTTTTCATATTATTTTTTAATTTTTTAATTAAAACTATGCCAAATATATGAAAAATTTTAAAAGTGATTTATTTGTTTAAAATAAATGATTATTTTATGATAAAATCTATATCAAACGTACTCAATATCCTATCAAAAAATGCATCTGACCTAATAATAAGTTTGCACTTGAAAAATGTCTCCACGCATATTTAACCAAATAGATAAAGAACAAAAATAGATTAAAAAAATGATCAAAATAAATATTTGATGTAAGGTAAATGACGAAAAAAATATTGTATTCAAATCAAAAGTTTATTACATGTCTTTTAACTTCTTTTTATTTGTCATGTCATTGGTGTGTTTTTATGAATGGGTTATTGATGTAAAATATCTATTAATTTTGATAATGACTAATTTTTATCGAGAAATTTGAGTGACCACATTTAGTGGGATCTATATATGACAGTTTAAATTGTTCACATGTGAATATCCACTCAAATTTTTCTTGACTTTAAACAATAAACTTTGTTTTACTTAGTGCGAATATGGATTTCTCATAAATCCTAAGTCGAGGGCAAGGTGAGAATGAAAATGTTGTTTTATTTGAAGCGCGTTGAATGTTAAACGTGTGTACCTCTCCTAGTAAGAATTTAAATATGAGTTCATCACATTATGAAAGTCTATCCCCTTTCGTTAAATCTAACCCCTGTTGATACATTTTCTTTATATACATATATTAATTAATTTACATTTAAAATTTTATAATATTATAAATTTTAATTTATTCTCCATAAAACAATTAATTGTAATTTTATTATTTTAGGTATAATAAACATGATTTTTAATTTTTTTATTATACATAAAGGGTAGATGTAGAGGTAGACGGAAAACCTAACTTCGTTGGATGTGAATATAGAGACTTAATTTTTAAAATTAATAGTTTTGATTTTTTTATCAGATTTTTTATTTTAGATATTTTTAATGTCATAATATATAATATCATCACGTAGAACTAATTAGATGTATTAATTATATTTTATATTATTAATATGAATGGTTTCACAAATTAAAATTAAAATTTTTAGTGAACTTTGTTGTAATTTTATAGATATTAATTATTTTATATCATATGTTACGTCTTTTAAAACATATTACATTATTATTTTTTAATAAAAAAATATTAAAAAGAAAACAAAGCTGTTAAATTTTAAAATAAAATAAACAATTTTGTGAATTAATAAAAATAAATAAATTAAAATTATAATTAAATCTTATATTTATATGTTATATTTATGTAGATCAGAGATACAATCTGAGAGAGAATAATATTTTAGGACCAAATCGATTATTTAATATATCATTATCAATTTAAAGAGAACCTTTTTGCCATGGCTAGCATATACTTTCGTTGGGTCCCAAATGTTCTTGAATCTGTAAAACTATAATATAATAATAGTACCTCGATCCCCCTAATTACAAGTGTGTTCATATTTATGGACAATATTTTTGTTAATTGATGCTTATAATCGAGACAAAATTTTATTATTAAGAGTAAATATGTTTTACGAATTTTTAAAAAACCTGCGAGAAGGAAAATAAAAAAAATAAATTCATTAATTTAATAAATATCTTAACAACATATTAATCATTAATTTTATGATTAATAGGTAATAAAAATTAGTTAAGAAAAGTATAAAATATTAAGTTTCAAAAAGTAAAAATACTAATAATATATTTTTATTTTAGAATTTCAAAGTTTTTGTATATATAATTTTCTTTCCCATAGAAATTATCATTATTAAGCATACAAGAACATGACAATAAAATCATCAAAATAATAATAATAATAATAATAATAATAATAATAATAATAAAATATGTACTAACAATCGAACCATTCATATTTATTTAAAATAAAAGTCAAATATTTATAATAAAATATATTTTTAATAAATTAAAATAAAATAATAATAAAAAGCAAATTAATAAAAACTTGTCCTAAACTTCAACGATTAATTCTTCATCAACCATATGTCACTCCCCTATTTATGAACACCAATTATTGTACTGTATCCATCACTGAACAAAGTTAACTTCACCAACTCCATCTCTACCTCATGGAAAACCCAAAGAGTCTCTTCGCACTCCTCTTTCTTTTCTCCTTTTGCTTCGCCGGAACCGTTAAATCTGTAAGACTCTCTTAGTACCACTATCCTTTATCTTTATGATCTTTTTTCAATATGATTTGATTAAAAATAATAATATAAATATTTCAATATAGGACGATGATTGTGTGTTCACGGTGTACGTTAGGACCGGGTCGATCATCAAGGGAGGAACGGACTCGATCATCGGACTCAAGCTATACGACGCATACGGTTACGGCATATACATAAAGGATCTTGAAGCATGGGGCGGGTTAATGGGTTCGGGTTATAACTACTTCGAGCGGGGCAACCTTGACATATTCAGTGGCAAGGGTCCTTGTTTGGACGGACCCGTTTGTGCGGTGAACTTGACTTCAGATGGGTCGGGTCCTCATCACGGGTGGTATTGTAATTATGTGGAGGTTACTTCAACTGGGGTCCACATTCCGTGCGCTCAACAACAGTTCACCATTGAACAGTGGCTGGCTACCGACACATCGCCTTATGAGCTTTCGGCTGTTAGGAACTATTGTTCAAATGATTTGGGCCAGGCCCGTTTAAAGACCGTTGATGCCACCAGTTCTGGGCCTGGGCCTGATTTCTCTATTTTGGGCTCTACCGTCCGCGTGTAGGATTATACCGATAAATCTATATAAGAATATGGTTCTCGGTTGCTAAATAATAATGGTATTATCTTGAGTGGTTCATGTATTTGTATCGTTGGGAAACTTATTTTTTTATGGTTTGAATTTATTATATGCATATAGTATCCTCCTCCGTGACCTTGTTTAGGTCGCAAAGTGAAATTAGCTGTCTGGTTCCTCTTGTGGAACCCTTACATTTTGTGATGTCGTTGAATAAAAAATCGGATTCAGCGTTTTGGACTTTTGGGTTTGTCTTTTATGTAAAACTGAATGCGCACGAAGTTTCAAAAATGAAAATATTTGGTTATATTTGACTTTTTAGAGTAAAATAAAAAATTATGACGATTGATATTAAATCTAACCATTATAAATGAAATTATTATAAACATAAATACGTATGATAAATTGTGAAATATAAAGTTTGATAATTTTAATTTCAATATTTTCCTCTTAAAATTTAAAGGGAAGGGAACTAAATTTCAAATGAAAATGAGTGGCTCCAAGTGTTGTTGAGATGTCTAGACATGATGGTTCCATCCATTTGTTTTTAGTGTGTGTGAGAGTTTTATGTATTAGTTTTTGCTACATTATTATTTGTACTATAAGGTTTTTAAATGATACAATATGATAAACATGCTTGTAATTTATGCAATCATTTCACACAAATATCATTAAAGTGTCCCTTGATAAGGAGCCGCTCAAATCATGGACCACAAGGTGTGGCAGCATTTTCGTTTACTAGTTATGTGCAATATATAGTTTTGGTAACTCATTTGACCAAAATACCGCTATAAGGAGCCACTAAAATTGATAAATAGCTGACTCATGTTCTACAAAGGGGAGGATTCAACTTTCGTATGTGAGGACTTCATTGATGATAATTTACAAGTACATCTATTAATGTTCTCTAAGTAGTGTGTCTCTTAAGGAACTTTTGAGACACTAATTAACTAAACTTCTATTGAAAAAAACATATTGATAAAAACATAGCCCGTTAATACAATAAGGGATTTGACATTGAATAACAAAAAATAGAGAAGTGCAGAGATCACATTTATGCCAAAAACATAAGGAGATGAGAGAAAAAAGAATGAGAATTGGCTAGCCTCTGTCAAGTGATATCATGAACAAATCTAATATACACAGTTGAATCCTTCATGTAAACAAATAAGAATCATACAGTTTCTCCCAAAAGAAACAAGAAAACCAAAAAGAGTTAATGAGACACACACATACCAAACACTATTTTCTATTATACATTAACTCATAATTTGTGACTTTAATTCATCTTAGCCTGAAAAGAAATAGTGCTTTGTGTTTCCATCTGAAATATTCTGAAGTGAATTTCATTTTTCGGCTCCGAACAATGTACTTTTCTTTTCCAAAGAATTGATCACCTTGTGGTGTGTGTTTATTCCTTTGGTATCTTCATGACTTCATCGATCTTTGATCACTTCTAACTATATATTGTCATGTCATTTATCCACCTCGTCGTTTCCTAAGCTGTACTTGGGCCTCCAACAATGCTTGATTTACTTCCTCGTCTCCTGGTGTCTCTTTTAACAACATTTCATAGTCTCCTATTGAAGCTTCCCATCTTTCCAGCTATAACCACATTTCACATCATATAAACATGACACAAGTCATATAAATAGATAATATCCCAACCAGTTAAATTATTAATTGTGCTATGAAATATTCACTCAAAATTGCATAAAGTATGAAATATATAAAGAAATGAAACAAGTATGAAATATATCACCTTAGCATTACAATCAGCCCTTCTCAACCTTGCTTTTGTGTAAGATGGACGTAAATTAAGGGCAGCAGTGCAATCTTCCACTGCTTTCTCTAATTGACCAAGTTTTGATCTACAAGCAGCTCTGTTACATAGTAAAACAGAGTTATATGGATCATGCTCAAGCCCTTCTCCATATACAATGCAAGCCTCAGAGAATTTTGATGCCTTGAAAAGCTCGTTTCCCCTTGCTCTTGCAGCTGTCACAGCATGAGCTTTTCTCAATACCTTGTTTGCCACCTTATTGTTAGAGTCTAGCCTAACTGCTTTTTGTGCTGCCTCTAAAGCATCCTCAAATCTGACATTCATTAAGTAATATATTCAATCATTACTAGTTTGAACTAAATACATATATTTTTTACTTCAAAAAAAAAAAAAAAGTAGTATTAATTACCTGCCAGCAGCCATATCAACTTGAGCACGTGTGACTAACAAATTGGCACTACCAATTGGTCCAAAAAACTTGGTACACTTGTCAACATCGAAATTAGGACACTTTGACATTACGTTGTCCGCATCTTGATGCCTTCGGAGTTTTATCAAGGCTTCCGCTTGCAATGAAAATATCTTAAAAAGGCCAAAATCAATATCATGAATATCAATCAACACTGATCATTTGAAACATTGAAACATGCATGTGTGTTAGGGATATAAATATTTTGAATTGCGATATTGGTTATGAAGCACTAGCTAACACAGACACCAGATACACTAACACAAACAATTGTATGTAATCAAAGATACTTTTCTATGCTACATATCCTATAGGCCAATGAATAACACAATAGTACCTGTGGAGCAGAATCTGCACCAGATGATATAGTGTTGGTAGTCTCAGTAATGAGCATGTTCCAATCTCCTAACCTACGAGCCTCAGTGCACTTATTTAAATGAGCTTGTAGAATCTTGACTTTAGCAACCTCATCAGGATCAACCTCTGGTCCTGCTTGTTTATAATGATAAAGTGCCTTATCTGTTTCTCCTAATCTGTAATCACAAAAAAAAGAATAGTATGATTATGAGTAAGAAGAGCAAATAAATAAAAGTGTTGAATATTGCATAATTAATACCTAAAGTGCAAATTTCCTAAACGAAGATGAGCTCTATGATAATGAGGTTCAATCCGAATGGCTTCCCTGCATTCAAAAACAGCTTCAAGAAGCCTACCAAGAGCACTTAAAGCAGCACTTCTGTTACTTCTATAAGAAGCCTTTTTAGGATCAATTGCAATAGCTGCATCATACAAAGCTAATGCCTCTGCAAATCTTCCATTCTTATAATCCTCATTCCCCATTATTTTCAATTGCTCTGGATCCATTCTAGTCGATAAAGCCCTCCAAAGTGAACCATTGGATTGTTCGTTGAAGTTGATGGTAGGTTTTGTCTCTTTAATAATACTACTACTCATAGCATTTGCATTTACATTATGGTTGAAATTATTATCCATTGCAGTACGTGAATAAGTATTATCTGCTCCTTGTCTAAGGTTACCTAAATTTCCAAACAACATTACATTGCTTGAAGAAGCTCTAACAAGAGAACTATTTCCTTTGGTTTTATGGTGATCATTGATCATGCTTTCTAGTTCACCAGAAATACCAATTGCTTCTTTTGGCACCCTCCTTCCTTGATTAACATACCCCTGAGTAGTAGCTGAAATTGAAACCTTTGGTAATGTGTCACGTGTCATTTTTGTTACGTTGGGGTGTTTCCTTTGGTGATTATTATTATTATTTGATGAATTGGAGACAGAACGAGTGGCTGAAGTGTTTGAGACATTGTGCGAAGGTGCGTCGACGTAAACGACATCTTTAGAACCACCTCGACGTCGTTTTGGATCGCTTGGTATTGCTATAGGAGAAGAACCTGCAGAGGATGTTTTGCGTGACCATAGACCGTTTCGTCCAAATACTGATGTTATCAATCCACAACCCGATTTTCTCTCAGGCGAAATGTCTCCCATTTTTTTCTTTCCTAATGTAATGTTGCAAAATTAAATTAAAAAGACAATAGAATGTTTAAATGTAGATAAATATATTTTAATGGCATGACTTTTGAATCCAGGAGATAATGTACTAAGCCTCCTCCTGGAGAGGCTTCCAAGACAATATTATTATTTGACTTTATATTTCTTTATCTTAAAAATGTAGAGATAGAGTTTGAAGGGATGATCGTGGGAGGAATTAATTAATTAAAGT
>JBBPBO010000004.1:65202437-65223588 GCA_037974295.1 Cicer cuneatum | reverse complement strand
GGCAATTAGTTAGTTGTTTTTATTGAAAAACAAACGTTGCAATGGTATGCTTTTGGTTTTCTTCTTCTTCTTTGAATTCTCTCTTTTTTTTTTTTTACTATTTTTTTTCTTTTTATTATTTTGTTGGATAGTGACAGGAAAACCAACAAACCCGGTCGTTGGTTTAACGTGGATCTCAACATTTTTAGAAATGACATTTCATTTAGAAAAACAACAAGGACACAAAAAGAGAAGGAACTTGAGCTTCATACGTTTCCAACTGTAACATGCCGTAAATTATAATTTTGTTAATTAAATTAAATTATTTATACTTAAAATAAAAAAGCTTGGTTTTACTTATTTCACCCGTTTGTATTTTTTTTTTATTAAAAAGTAGAAAGTACTAGTATTATTTAGTACTAATATATGCACTTGGCGTCGTACGGGATAAGATTTTGCTAGTAAAGAACATATGTTTACAAATTAAAATATTTGTAATAACTGACTTAACTTATATTTGATTTTGCGGTGATTAAAATTGATTTTAGTTAAAAATCAGTTAAATGTATAAAATTATTTTAGGTAAGAGTAAGTTTAACAATAAATTTTTGATCCATATATTTGAAACAATAAATTATTTCAAATATATGAGACTTATATATAAAAACACCCTAAAATATTTTGATCCATAAATCTATTTGAGTCAGAGTGTGTTTTATGATGATGAAAAGAGCTTGAAAGATTAATATTTATAGAAGTAGATTGTAATTGAAATATAGTCTCTTGTCTTTGAAGACATGAAACTTGTTGTATTTAAAGACTTTGGAACTTCAAAACTAATGTATGAAGTTCATATAACTATTGGGCACAAACCCTAAAGTGATTCAAGTGAGATGTAAGATCATCCTCATCTTTTGGATTTAACGTCCTCATTTGCAAGAATGTGCAAGAGAGAGTTGAACACCCTCTTGATTTGAGATAGCTTGTTGTGAGCCGTAAAATTGGAGAAATAAGTTGTAAGTTGTCACTTGTTATGTTTTATGTCACTTCATATACTTTTGGTGTAGATCATTCTCATTGTATTTGTCCTCATGTTTGATCATTCTCATTGTATTTGGTGTAGATCTTCACTTTATGCATAGAAATATTTGTTGAATGAAGGATTTGATTGTGAACAACATTTATTATTTGCCTTAAATGTGGTGAATAGTGACAATTTGTTCTTTACCATTCATTCAAATGAGTTTTCTTGAATTTATAACTTTGAGAATAATTGCTTGTACTTCTAAGAACATTCTCTAGGAAGATTCACATTAGTAAATGCAACATTCCTTTTGGTAAGATATCATAAAGTTGTATCTTGACTTCCTTTATCAGCTTTTGAGGATGATGATGAATCCTGCATAATTTGAATATGGAGGATTTATTATCGATAAAGTAGAAGCTTTGGTAATATGGAATTAAAAGTTTAATCCTCATAGTTATTTGTATCTTTCTATTTGATTTGTACTGTTAATTTTCGAAACTTACAACACAAAACTTAATTTGAATATTGTCACATAATTTCAAGTATATTTTTGTATAGTTTGTAATACAAGCTCTTCTATTATGATTAATCAACTATAATCGTTTTCTATTTTTTTCTTGATTAAAACTTCTAAACTTGTTATGAATCTTTAGGTAATGTAATTTGAAATTAAAACTCTACACAATGATTTTTTCATCCTCTAACATCTTAGAAATAAATGATAGTCTTATAATATTTTCATGAAATTTATGATGTTATTGTTATTATCTTCTGATGTTACTGTAATTCATTCATTATAAGATAGATAAATATTGTACACTTTGTTGATGTGAGTGACTTTTAACTTGATCACTTGTGAAATTCTTGTTCCTTAACAAAAATCAAATACAAACAACAGAAAATCGCTATTCATAAAATTTAAAATTTATTTCATTAAATTTATTATCATTAAAACATATATAAAAAATATTTTGACCTCAATAATCACTATTTTGCAAGGTCTTGTTAACACCGGTGGCTCATTCACTTCGGCAAATGGTAGCACCTCTATTGTGAGGATTGTTTGCGATGAATCTTATATCTAAAAGTTGCCAAGTCTTATATATGAAACTTTTTTATCTCAAATTGATGGCAGTTTCGTAAATTCATTTTTATACTTTATCTATTTATTTATCCCACTAGTTGTAAGATTATTTGTTATTATTTATTTAGTTGCTTAAACTATTCCCATTACAATAAAACTATTCACGTATTTCTCTTACTAATTGTATTATTATTATTATTATTATTAATTTATTTTTATTTATTTATTTAGCTACATGTTTTTGTTAAAAACCAAAACTTAAAAGTTGTTAAGTTTGAAATTTTTCTCTCAAATTATTTATTTTATTCTTCAAATTGATGGCAATTTTATAAATTTTTATACTTTATCTATTTATTTCTCCCATTAATTGCATTATTATTTATTTAGTCACATCTCTTTTAAAAAATTATTAGACCTTATCTTTTTTTAATATATCATTTTATTGCATAAACTACTGCCATTACAATAAACCACATGTTTTTGTTAAAAAAACTTAAACTAGATATCTAAAACTTGTTAAGTTGCTACGTGAAAATTTTTCCTCACAAGTTGATGGCAATTTTGTAAATTTTTATACTTTATCTATTTATTTCTCTCATTAATTACATATTATTTATTACATATTATTTGTTATTATTTATTTAGTACTATCTTTTTCAAACAAATATTTTCATAAATTTTTGTTACATCATTTGATAATTAATTTTATGGTAAACTAACGTTTTAGTCTCTGAATGTATTGGATGCTATTATTTTGGTCCTTAAATCAGCAAAAACCTAAATTAGTTATCGAATCATCAAAATGTTAGTCAGTTTAATCCTTGTATAACAATTGTAGACTATTTTGACAGTAAATTGTATATTTAACGGAATTTTATGATAATAAATTGTATATTTGATAGATCATTTTGATGATTCGATTACTAATTTGAATTTTTTGTTGAATCAGAGACTAAACTAATAGCGTTTTGTATATTCAAAGACTAAAATAATAGTTTTATCTTATATTTATATATCACAAAAACCTTCATTTATTTTAATTTTCAAATATACAAGTTTCTATTAAAAAGAAAGATGTCAAACAATTTGAATATTATAATAAAGAAAGAGCTTCATACTCGATACATCATTTTTTGGTCACATTTAGTAATGTGGGATAGTTTAAGTCAATTATTTATGAGTACAAGCTTACTTTCATTACACCAAACACCTTATGACAAAATTCCTGCAATTTTCGTCAACTTGTTAATTTGCAGAAACATTCTATAACTTTTGTTTCGTCGTAGAAATTTAATTTATATCATCATGTGATTTTTTCTTTTTGTTTTTTTAGTAACGACGACACTTTACGTCGAAAAATGAAATTGCATTTACAATAATGTTGAGAGGTTCACAATTTCACCATCTTCTTATCGTTTGACTATTATTTTGATTACTATGTTGTTCAGTCTAATTAAAATATTTAACTTCATGTGAAAAACTCGTTAACTTAAAAAATGTTAGATTTACTTGATATGATGTTTTTCTTTCTCTTAATTTTTTCTTTCTCACGTTTTCTTAAGTTTCAAATCTAAATTTTTTAACAAACTCTTTATATTTCAAGAGTCTAATTAATTCTTCATTTTTTTTTATCAGCGAGAAGATCCTAATTCCTAATCGAGAAAAAACCAATTAAGTCGATAGAGACTAAATTTGTAGGATTTTAAAACTTAAAGTCAAGAAATTACTTGGCCAAAGAAGTCAAAAAGATAACATCCCCTGAGTTTGATTGTTGAATGACATTAACAATATTAGTGGCGAATTTGGATTACTAATTGTTGTGTAGAACTCACTAATCTTGAAACCTTTACAACATGAGAAGCGCGGATACGTTGCATATTGTTGGCCATATCAAAGACAAGTCAATCGTCAAATTCTCTTATCTAACCTTTACTAGGTACCAACCAACCATGTCCCCAAAAGGACCAACGCCACCATTACCCAAACCGTTGGATTGGACCATACCCAATATAACGTAGATAGACCTTAGCATTTGACTCTCCTTTATTTCTACACCACTTATTTCCTCTTTCAATTTCCACCACTTCATTTTTTTTATTTTTTTCAATTTAGACTTCCATAATAATTATTTCCTAAAATCATTTTTGTGAAAGACAATTGGATATATTAATAAACTTAATTTGAGTCCCTTATTGGATCTCATGTTCTATATTTAAGAAGAAAAAAAATGGGACACATATTAAAAAATTAAGACTTTGTTCTATTTTAGCTTTTGATATTTTTCTTCGCATTTCTTCAAATACATGCACAAGAACAAAACTTTAGATGCAATTTTCATTATTTTTATCAATTCATCACTATTAATCAAACTGTCTATATAATATGGGAAAATAAACACAGTTATGCGAAATTAAGTTAGTAAAAGGCTTCAACATACATAATATTTTAAGTAAAATTAACACTTATTAATTATTTTAGTTAAAAATTGTTTATTTTTTGTAGAAAAAAATTAATAGATACAAAAGGTTAAGATATCCATATTGAGATATACTTGAACCCTGTTCACTTTTTAAAAAAACAATTCTAAATTCTTTTTAGCGATTATGTATCAAAATATGATATATCAATATTATGATATATACTATAAAAAGAAGTGTTAGGCACTATATTTATGATACGTGTCATAGTGGTGTGGGCTGTAACTCTCTCTGAAACTATTTAGAATAAATTGATTCTATTGATGGACATAAACTGTAAAATATAGTAGTATATTGAAATTATATAATTTAAATAATTATTTTTTTTATATAATTATTATTATGTGAAGTTAAAAATTTGCACTCCTGAATTCGGGTCCTACATCTGCCACTCAGTAGCAGGTGATACACAAGAGACTTATTAATTTCAACAAACAGGAGTACTGCAATGATAGCTAAGTAATTTGGGGCATAAATCTATGGTTTTGGTGTCAGCTCAAATCAAAGGTGAAATATTTTAATCTTGAATTAAATTAGTGGTGTGTTCAACAACTTGGATATTTAGATTGTTTTGGGTTGTTTCCTATAGGCACGAGTTTTGTCATTTGTGTTGATAATATTGTTGGTTGGGTTGTAGTTAGGGGTGAGAATAAGCTATGCTGAGCTAAGTTTTGCTAGGTCTGAACTTGATCTGTCAAAAAATTTAAGGCCTAAAGTATGTCCTGTCACATGCTTACTTTTTAGGCCTGAGTCTGACTTTGATAAAAGTCTGGTATGACCTGCTAGCTTACTTAAAAGTCTATTTCATTTTAATATTTTTGAATAAGTAATCAAACATATATTTAAATAGATTAAGAAGTTAATATGTCAATGAAATTAAGTTCTATTTTGATATTTAACATCACATATTGAAGAATATGACTTTATATACATTCTACTTAAATTATTTTATAATAATACATTTAAATATGTCAAAAACTAAATGACGTTAATATGCGTAAATTATTAAAAGTTGAATATATAACAAAAAGATCAAAATTTAATATAATAATTATACTAGTAAAAAATATTATTTATATTTATTTAAATAGGTCGGCATAATAGACCTAAAAGACTTATTATGTGACATGTATCCTGACCTTTTTAACTAAATAGACCTTTTTAGAAGTCTTGGCCTTATCTGTTTAAGAAAAAAGTCTGATTTGGCTTGACATAGGCTAGGCCATAGGCTTCTGTCGGTCAGTCTAGTCTATTCTCATCCCTAGCTGTGGCATATTGTTTAGGTTGAGGTTTGGTGCATATTTTTTTAGAAAAAAACCAATATATATATAAGGGTAATCATGAGCACAAACTCTCTATATAAGATCCAACAAAGTTTACAACAAAATAAAAATAAAACTACACATTAGATTCATGATCTCTATATGTAAAACACCCAAAACTCAATATCGCTTGAACCTAAGACATACAATCGCCCAATACTAAGATGAGAAGATGGATTTTGCCACTATTGATTGAAATCGAAATCAAATGCATTACTTTATATTTTAGTCACCATCACAATTGAACCTTGACTCAATCCATTAGATGGGATGTAGTAGCCCTCAATTGATAAAAACACACCATCATTCCTAGCTTTTCAAATCATCCGCACATACGACAACTAAATAAAGGCATCCATATGAAAATGCATTTTGGGTAACCAACCGCACCAAAACAGCAGTCACAAATGGCAAAAAATAAAAGACAATTAAAGAATAAGTGTCGTAGCGTTTCCTCTTTTGTGCATTCAATGACATAAACACTGTTAATTAGTATCTTCTTCCTTTGAAAAACCTAACAACTAAAACTAGAAAAATTCTAAATATTCAACTAAAATTCAATCTCACATACAAATAATTCAAATACACTCATAAATCATTAAAGAATGGTTTAAAAAATATTAAAAACATTCAAATATTCAATCTCAAAACCCAAACTTATATTCCATAATACCACATTGGTAATTTTCATCATACTTATCAAAATCAATGCTTTAGAATCGATTTCCTTTGTCTAGTAGGTTTATACAAGAAAGACATTAATAGATTTGTGTTTTCAAGAAATTTTAGATTTGAATGTTTTGATGTTCTTCTTGGTGTTGTTGAGTTTGAAGTAAAAGTGAATGTCACAAGAAGTGGAGGTTGAATTGTGACCCCTTTTAAAATTTAGTCCACACACTAATATAATCCTCTCAAGTTGTCTTTGGAGTGAGAAGGTTAGATGAAAAATAATTCTCCTTTTATTGAGGATGATATAAAGAAGAATAATATTAGTTTGAAGTATGTGTGATAAGTGTGCTAAAATTGTGGAAAAAAACAAATATAAAGAAAGTAGAGTTTAAGAATCCCCCCACAAAATTTATATTGGTTCACCTAATATAGGATACTCCAATACTCACAACTTTGTGAGATTTTCACTAGTGCTCAGAAACCTGTTCTCTGACCTGCACCTTTTCAACTATGTATTTTATTAGCCTCACCAGACTTACAACACCGTATTTTACTAGCCTCAACAAGCTTACACAATAACTCAACTTTATATCAACTTGGGAATATACGAGTAGTAATTTGTTTGGGATTAGATTACAACTTTCTAGGATAAGATAGTGATATGAAGTTGTATATAACACACTCAATAAATATGATCCTCATAATTTGTTTAAGTTTGGAAGAATGTGTGAAGAATGAAGAGAATCATGATAACCTTGAATAAAATACTTCTATATTTATAGTTACCTTTTGAGCTTAAAACACATGAGTTAGCAAAATATATTGTTGGAGACTTTGCAAAGTTTCCTTGGACTTGTCTTTATTTGCAAAACTACCTTTCAACCTTTATCCTCGTGTTAAGTATGTTGAGAGGATGATTGATATGGTCTGTCCACATATCTTGGTTAAGTATGAGAATAAAGCTTCTATTTTCTTGAGTCTTAGGTGTTGGAGACTTTGCTAAGTTTTCTTGGACTTGTCTTTATTTGCAAAATTGTCTATTAGTCATTATCCTCGTGTTAAAAATGCTAACAGGATGACTGCTATGGTCCGTTTTTAGATCTAGTTCAAGCACGAGGGTGGAGTTTCTATTTTATTGAGTCTTGATGTGACTGTTGGTTTTTTCTTTCTCTATTCCAACCACTTTGACCAATGTGCCATTCATGTCAAGCACATCACCTTTTTGTACATTTGTACTTTTTTGTATGTGTCAAATTTGTTATGAGAATTTCCTCTGCGTATATCTTCATCTTGAGATTGCATCCATCATCTTATGTAACTAATTTTAAGGATGTTCATGGAAGACCATTCATGGACCTATGCAAGTCTTTGAGAGATGATTATGTATCTTTCTTTCCAAAATAAGATTGTTGGAATTTGGTGTAAACATGTTGACACATTTTGTACTTGTTAGGTAACCTTCTAGAATATGATTTGTAGAAGACATTCTTATTTATCCTCTTGATCTATTATGGATATGAAGATTTCTTCTTTTTTCCAACACCTTGAAAATCACAAGTAATGTGTTTGTCTTTCTTATAAGGCTTTTGTACAAATTTAAACAACGTTCACATAGTGTTTGTGTATTGTTCACATAAAACCTCATTTTTATATATGAGATGATGATTTTTTCGAAAGTCCATCATCAGATTATGTTAAGTGCGATGATGAAATTTCTTATCTCTCACATAAAAGTACGAGATTGATGTGATGTCACTCATTCTTTTACTTTTGGTAAACATTAAAAAGTGTGAACAACTTGTCATCTTTTTTCCTATTGTACTTTTATGACAATTATTTTTTCAATAATTGTGAGATGAAAACTTTGATAAATATATATCCTCGGATATGAGATTGTGAAGAATATTCATCCCCGAGCATGAGTTTGTGATGAATGTCTATCCTCGGGTCTATCCTCAAATATGATATTGTGAAGAATATTCATCCTTAGATTTATCCTCGAATAAGAATACTTCATCCTCTGATTTGAAGGTGCAAAAACACGAGAAGAATTGGTTGAATTGTGTTCTGCCTTATTAAAAACTTCTTTTCGAAATATTGATTCAAGATACTTAGATTATTTTAAGCTCGTAAAATTTTCTGAGTTGTTGTGTTGTCTCTTTTTCTTCAAAATTTGTCCCGTTCTATAACATGAATTAGGATTTCAATATTAGCTCAAACAAATTTTGAGCGTATCTTCCTTGCACAAGGTCAACAAAGATCTTCACACAAAAAATAAACCTTAATAGATATGGTTTGAGAATATGACTGTTGAAGCTTGATTAATTCCAAAATGAATCTTCAACCAAATCTTGTAGAATGATTATGTGTGAGAATGTCCAGATAGCTCCTGAAAATAATTCTCCTTTAATCTTCTGAGCATATCTTCCTTGTGCAAGATCGACAAAGATCTTCACAGAAAATAAACATTGAAAGATATGGTTTGGGAATATGACCGTTGAATCTTGATTGATACCACAATGAATCTTCAATCAATTCTTTTAGAATGATTTTATGTGAGAATGTCTAGATAGCTCTTGAAAATAATTCTCCTTGAATCTTCTAAGCGTATCTTCCTTGTGCAAGATCAACAGAGATCTTCATAAAAAAAAAAAACCTTGATGGATATGGTTTGAGAATATGATCGTTGAAGCTTGGTTAATTCCAAAACGAATCTTCAATCAAATCTTCTAAAATGATTATGTGGAAGAATGTTCAGATATCGCTTGAAAATAATTCACCTTGAATCTTCTTTCATACCCTTGTTTAAGAGTAGTGGTAACATATCAGAATCTATTCTTGGACCATCAGAATTATGAAAAAACTCAGTCTTCATTAGAGCGTTGACTTTCCATCAGAACCATTGACTTTCTTCATCATAACATAACTTGACCATCAAACTTAGATGTTGTGTTGCTTGGTTCAGGTAGTCAGAGGCAGAACTACATGACTTAGAATTAATGGCATAAGCAATGTTATGTTGTTGCATATTCAGAGCATGTTGTGTATCAGAGGCAGCATCTTAGAGCAAGTTGTAGTCTTCAGAGCGAGTAGAACCTGAGCTTCATAGGCAACTCAAATAAAAGCTTCAAATTTATTGTAGTAGGTGCTTCATAGGCATGCTTCAAACTTCATATCCTTTCTAAACATAGGCATGCTTCAATCTTTAGAGGAAAACTCAGAGAAGATTCAAAGGCACACTGGGCAGACGCTTCAGAGGAAGATGCGCACACACAACATCGCGTGTAATAACCAGAGTCTGAAAATTGTTTTGACTTCCTTTGAATTCACTTGACTCTAATGTCTACATTTCCTCTGACATATTTGTTTCCTCTAATGTCTTCGTTTCCTATGACATCTTTACTTCATCTGATATTGTTTCCTGGTTCTATTTACATCACACTCAATGAAATTATTAATGCAATAACTTATTGAAAAAAATTATCTTTGTTATCATCAAAATATGATGAAGGAATTATTCCTAGAACCAACCTGATTCCAACAATCTTCCCATTTTTTTATGACGACAAAATAGTAATTTTGTGAATAATTTATTTAACAATAAAACATTAATTTTTGTGAATGATTTATTTAACAATATTATACTAAAAATGTTAGTATAATATTGACGAAAATAACTAACATATATAATGAACATAATTTAAGGGGTCAACTAGTGGCGGAGCTTATCGGGGACAAAGGATTTTTATATAAGAGACATTTGAGTTATAATTCTGTGAACAAAAGTTGATGTATTTGGTTCATAATAATATTAACGAAAATACATCAATTTTTGTTGACCAAATTATAACCTAATGTCTTTTATACAAAGGACCAGTTAGTGTAATTTATAAGAAAACAACTTTATCATAATTATAAAATAAACTAAAATTTTCAACCTAAATTCCAACCGTGTGAGTTATGAGTTTCATATATAGATATAAAAATCAAACCAATTGATTTGATGATCCCAAAATTTTAATCAAAACTAACTAAATTGATTTAATATTTTTTTTTATGGATTTGAATCCAAATTGAATCAAACCAATAAATATGATATTTATTGATTTGAGTATAGTTTCATGTAATTCATAATAGATTGTCCGATACTCAAACCAAATGATTATCTCTTATCAACACAATGTCAATATTGTTATTTAAAAAATATGGTTTAAATGTATTTTAATAATTCTATATTATTTTTGTCTTTGATGTTAATAGACTTGTTTTAATAGTATAAACAATTTCGTGTTTGAAAAAAAATTAAATTTATAAAAATTAATTTATAATTATTAAAAATGTCAACTTAAATTCATTATATTATTTAAAATATTTATATACAATACAACAATATATTTTTTATTTATCTATTAAAATTTAAAATTTCAAAATTTTCATCTCTTTATTGTTTATGTTCAAACTTTTAAAATAAATTAAAGAAGCAAACTGATATTTAGAGTAATTTAAAACCTCTTTTGGAAATCCATTTTGTATTTCTTAATTCACAAAACAAACTATCTACATAGAACTAGTGAAAATATGTGTGTCCAAGACTCTAACCATGCCATCCATTTCACAATAATGGGCATTCGATTACAGGTCCCATCATAATTTCCCAATCTTCCTTAGATTTGCCACAATTTTTTGTAGGTGGAGGTGACGGTGACCACATTCAGTTAATACAAAATAAAGCAATTTTACATGTTCAAGTAACTTAATTAATTAATTTCCTAAAAAACAAGTAACTTAATTAAGACATAATTAGCTGCAACGACGGACTGGCGGATTAATACATATATCAAAAGCACTGACATATTATAATATGGTTTGGTAATTTAACCCCTTTATAGTGGAGTAAATTATCAAGTTATAACAGCAAAATATGTTAAATACATTTTGCGAATAATTTCTTAAATTACACTAACTAAAAAAAAGTAGATGCAATGTAATATTAAAAATAGATTAAATCGAATTAGATTTTATAAGACATGTTGAAGATATATTTTTAAAATCTGTCATATATTTGTTTTTAAAATTTGATAAACTTGAAAGCCTTTTTATATGAAAAGTCCAAAAGGCTATTTAAAAATACTAACAAATTAACAAATTAACATGTACAATAAACTTTAATTCTATTTTGATATACAATAGAATCTTTGAGAGGATTTAACATTATTTTTTAAAAGAGTCAATGTTATATTAGAAATTGTTTGAATTATATCGAAGAAATCGAGCCTCTAACATTCTTATCACTCTATTCCTTAATTTATTCAGCCAATCATTAAAGTTGATTAAACCAACTTTATATCCCTGAAAATTTAACATTATATGACATTCTATTTTTCAATTTTATTTTTATAATAACACATTTAAATATATCAAAAATTGATGTAGGTTAATTAATATGTTGAAATATAGAAAAACTAACAAATTTATGATTTAAAAACAAAATAAAAAACTTAATATTATTAATAATAATGATTGTAATAAAAAAATTATTTATTTTTAATTAAGTATAACAATCTAGTCTAAATGACTTGTTAAGTGATCTATAGCATGATAATGATAATTTGTTTTAGATGTGATCAAAATTAGTGTGTTTCTTGATGATTGAAGAAACACTCAAAAGTTCGATCATAAAATCTATGACAAACAACATTAGTGTGTTTCTTGATGATTGAAGAGAACTTTGATAATTTTGCACTTAAGAAAGTGAAATATGTTTGATTGTTGTCTTTTAGAAATTGCAGCTTGAAACACCTTTTATTTATAAACTTGATAAGACTCTTTATTACTGTAAAGGAAACATATAACCGTTTGGCACATGTCCCAAGGTGTTAGAATATTTTGCTTAAACATCATCTACAATCTGAGTAAATGTCATCTTCTTTTCGGATAATCATTATCTTGTTTGAGGATGTTTATGATTATCTTCAGCTTTGTATGAAGACGTATTCATCATTATGAAGACATCTTATTCTATTATTAACATGATAGATGAGCTTGAACATTCTCTTGATAGCATGTCATGAGCTATAAAGTATGATGTGGAGCTTGCAATGAGTTGTCCTTTGTACTCTCAGTGCAAAACATTCTATTCTCAATGTTCTCATGTCCTCAACTATAAAGAACATGTATGAGTATGACCGAAAAATAAAATAAAATCTTCATGAATAGTGGATTCATCTTTGCACACATGAATAATGTCAATTTGCTCCTTTCAAAATATTTCTTTTGTTTTTTGTGTCATATGAGAATGTTCTTTTGTACTATGATTCACATTCTTTTTGTTTGATCAACAAAAACAATATTCTTTTGTGAAATATGTCTTGATTGTTATCAATGAATATCCTCAGTTCTTCAATTAGTGAAATTGATGGTGAGCGTTCTCACATATGAGTAAGTTTCAAAAACTTGTTTAAGTTTCACATATATCTGTCTTATGATTAATGCGCTCAAGAGTACATATTAGATCACTTAATAAAATCATAATTAATTAGATATTTTTCTAATTAAAATTTGTTATTATTAAAATATTTTTATTAAGGAATTTTGTCTCAAAAGTAATATCATTATTGATATATTAACTCGTTAGTTTATCTAAATATACATTAAATTACTTAATTAAAAAAATTCATAAAAAATATGTCTTTAAGTAGGCTAATAGACAATATCAAACTTTTGACTCAAGACTCAAACTTTAATTTGTTTTATCAAACCAGACATGATCTCATAAAGCCTATTTCAATGTAACCTATTTATATCCTAAGATTAGATGTAATATAAAAGTCACCTGTACACAAATATATTTGGTTATGGTTTTATGAGAGATCCATTTCTAAAGCAGTGGGACCTACATGTATTACATCCAATAAAAGAATTAATGTTAGAAAGAGAGTATTAAAAAAACACTACTCATATGTCAAATATACCTTAGAGTGAAATTTGAACCTTTTAAAGCTCTAAAATCCTATTCGGGACGTAAATATTTAGTTGAATTTAGATTTTTTTAAAGATTCAAACCAATTAAAAATAGTAAGTTGGATTTGTTTTCATGAAATTCAAACCAAATTAATTCGAAGAATACTTAATTGGTTTATTTCAATTAAATTAAGTCGACAATTTTAAAATGTCTACATTGTATTTCACTGTGTGTAATCAAAAGACAGTGTCACTCTTCCAATAAATATATTATAATAAAATAAAAAAGAGAATTTTTAGAGATTAGGCCAAAATCTAAACACACATAATTGATTGACCGACAGGCTCGTTAAAACCTTACCAAAAAGTTTTAATCTATTTATATTAAACACATGAGAAATGGTATTCGATCCACCAAATTAAATTACTCAATAATCAAAATAATTAATATTTTAGTTAAATAGTAACCAAAAGGTACTCCCTCTACTAAGAAAGTATACAATCTTTTTCAAAATATACTCGTTATCAATCAAATTGTATCCTTTAGTATACAATTTTTTTTCTTTAACAATTCTCTTATTTCTCGATTTGCAATTTAATTTACTCTGCAACTCAAAACTTTAATTTCACTTTTAATGAAAAAATATCACTACTTCTAGAAGGCCGAAATGTGCTAGAATGTTTTTGCTATATGTGGTATTTATTCTAATAAACTCATCATTATATACCATTGGAGAGAGAAAATGAACATCAAATTCTATATTTTTTTCATCCTTCTAGAATCATTTTTATCGAGTATTATTCTAAACATGATATTATGAGAATTAGGATGATTAGTGTTTCCGTAACAATCACGAGCCATGACCGGTGTTGTGAATTAGGGTCCAATTTTTTTTATATATTAGTATATTGAATCTTGACCATAGAGTAGTAATACTTTGTTTGCTCTTGGAAGAATATGATTACATATTGAAAAAGGATCGAATGATAAAATGTGTTAAATAAAGAGAAATATAATGAAAAAATGAGTTAATACGTAATGCAATTATTAAAAAAATCAAACAATTAAATTATGTTTATGGGTATATGCTTATGGCATCTATCTATCCTACTATTTGGAAAAACACTTGTTTGGATGAGTATAAATAGTTGTCTCAAAACTAAATTTGTGATTAGATGTATAATTTTGGATAAACTTTTACGATTAAATGTATAAAAATAGTTAAATTTTATAAGAAAAAAAATATTTATGTAAAAAAAATTTGAAAAATGAATCATGATTAATTATGACAAGTTTGTGAAAGCCAACTTATATATGTTTAGAAGATAATTGTGATTTGTTTGGTTTGATATATGTTAATCGATTGTAATGAATTCCGACTAGACTTGACAATACATATATGTTAATTAATATAGGTGTATGTGTTTGTAAGTTTGAATTCTATAATAGATATATTTAATGAGTAAAATTGTGTTATCGTTGTCGAAATGTATATTTGAGTCTAATTTTTTTATTAAAAGTTAAAACAGTCTTGGTTGTGACGATGATCACTCAAAACTCTTTCCTCGAATCTTCACCCTAATTTAAGCCCAAAGCAAAACACAGGATCTCACAACGGGAACTTCACTGTTAGAAGCAATTAGTTGTACCTTAACCATGTCAAATGCCATTTTGTCACTAGGATAGTAGAGTACCTTGGCCACTTAATCTCAATAGCTAATATTTACACCGATCCTCCAAAATTAAGGGTGCAAGTGATTGGGAGTTTTTTTTTCAATAACTCAATTTTGAAATAAATTATTAAAATTATCTCTTTTTTTCCTTAGTTATCAGTAGGGGTGTATATGGGTGCAGCTCAACTCGTCAACCGGCTCATCCAATCCAACTTGTTTTTTATCGGTTCAGGTTAAATGAAAAAATCGGGTTTAGAGCTTAACCAAATCTAAAGATAATCGATTGGGTCGGGTATCGAATTTTGTCAAAACACACTCAATCCAACCCGCGTACACTCTTAAAATATGAAAATTCATCAATTATAAGCAATGCCAACTTCAAGTCCAATCACTTTACTATTATTGAATTTATTTATGTATTTGAAGATTGTTTGGATTTATTTTTTTTGTGTGAGAGGTTGTTGGCTTTTCTAAAGAATTGAATGATGTGATTGAAATTTTATAATTTTTGAAACATTCAAGTATTAAATATATTTTCATTCAATATATTTCTCCGTAAAATAAAAAATAGATTATTATTTATATATAACCCGCCAACGCAACCCAACTCAACCCGTTCTAGATCAGGTTGTTCGATTCGGGTTAAATGAAAAAAATACGAGTTTAGAACTTAATCCAACCCAAAAATAATAGATCGGATCGGGTATCGGATTTTGTAAAAATCTGTTCAACCCAACCCACTTACACCCCTAATTATAAGTCGCATTTGCAAATGGCGACTTCCTTAAGGAAGCCCAAGTTTGCAAAGACGACTTCCTTAAGGAAATTTTTCAAAAAAAAAGTGAAAAATTATCTTATGGAAGCTGCATTTGCAAACTCGAACTTCCTTAAGAAAGTCGCTATTTGCAAAGGCAATTTATAGATAAGAAGAAAAAAAATACATTTTAGTATATAGTTTTGAAAAATGAGTAGTTTGATATTTTTTTTCTTTCAAATAAGGGGTATTAAAAAGAAAACCCAGAGTGATTGGTCCCCCAACCTTTAAACTTGAACATATTGAAATCAAGTTGATTTAAAAAACAATAACCCGTAATTATTTTGACGATAACAAAAGATATTATACGAATAACAGATCATATGACGTGTGCCAAGTGCGCAGATAATATTTGACAAAGTTTTATTTTGATCATTTGACCACTTTGTTGATGGAATCAACTGTGTAATTTAATATCACTTCGTGTGAAGAAATCAACTGTTCAATATAAGATCACTTCGTTTGATGGAATCAATGACGTGCAAGAATAAAACATCTTTGTCTGATATTTCCAACGAAGCTGAAGATAAAGTTGTGCTTGATAACTCGATCATCTATTTTAGAGTAGCACATCTTCTAATTATGTGTCTCTGGTGAACATCGTTATGGATTGTTTGGTCTTGAAAAATCATTAGATTTAATCAAATGTATCTCTAAGACAAAGCTCATTTAATGTTAAAATTATAGTAAGAGGAATTGATGCTATGAGATTATGCCCAACTCAATATTTCCATTTTCCTTTAAAGTTGTGCATGTTTCATAATGTTATAATGGTGCAAAGTGACAACCAAAAGAAGCTAGGGTTTATGACCTAGTAAAGTAATGGTTAGAAAACCATACAACCAAAATTATTTGCTTGGATATAAAAAAACATCTTTAACTCATGAAAGACAAGAATTTTTGAAATCATAGAATTGACATATATGTTGATACAAAAGAGTGTGACAAAAAGAAACATTACTCATAAGTCAAGAGAAAATGGCATTATTCTGAAAAAGCCAATAGAGGAACTCAAATTATTTCATTCTTTCTTTGAAATTTTATTGTTGTGTATTTTGTGCTTAAATATTCTTGTTCTTTCATTGATAAGTATCTGGTTCTAATATAACAAATATTTTTCAAAGTTGTAACTTTATTCTTATAGTGGTTGTAACCTCAAAGATTTTATTGTATTAAGCCAAATTTGAGAAGACTATATAGTATAATCAGGTTGACAAAAGTATATTTTAGTAGTGTAAATCAACTAATTTAGTGGATTAAGTTCTTCAAGTGAAAATGTAAAAATATCTCTAACTAGAAGACTAAGTGTAGCAATCAAGTTGTTAATAAATTAGAATAAAAATTCATGTGTATTTTTCTTCTTTTCTTGAGTATTTTATGATAAGTTTCTCAGTTATATTACTTTGAAAAGTATTTGAAATTTTATTTTTGTTAAAATATTTTTAAAACACAATTTAAACTCCAATTTTGTGTTCTTCACTACCTTCATAAACAATTGAGAGGGTTCTTGGACCTAGTAGGCTATTACAAACATTTCGTCCAAGATTTCATCAAAATTTCCATATTTCTCTGAATTACAATAAGACTTTTATGACCCCTAATAATTCCCTCATCACAACACATATCCTTTGGATTTCAATATCCAATTACTTATATATCATTAAAAGCCTTGCGTCCCAAGAAAAAGTCCATATCCATTTATGAACATGAGTTATATGGCAATTGTGTATGCCGTACAAAAATTAGGCACTTATTTATCTCATGGTTGTTTCATTATTAATACAGGTTAAAAGATCATCTAACATATTGGAACAGAGGATTCTACTACTCACCCAAAGTTTTCTTGGCATAAAGTGACTTTGGAAAACATGGAAAATTGGGGGTTGGATCGGATTGAGAAATGCGCAGCAAGTGGAAAAAAAATCATGCAGTGTTGCAGTTTATAATTAAGTTTTATCACATATTAAACTTGTTTATCGGCACTGTTCATATTTATGCCTAGTAGAAATCTTGGTTTCAATTTCTTTTATCATGGCATAAACCATCACTTGTTTAGTCTCGTGTGTAATTATAGGTTTGAATATTCCTTGTACTCTAAATGGTTTAAAAAAATATACTTGCTAACCTTTTCAATAATTTAAATATATTAATTTATGTAAATTTTTCAAACAGTTAAAAGTCTTATAAATACATCAAGGTGTGAATTTGAATTTGATTTTCTATTGCAATAAATATGATCTGTATTTAGTATCCACCACACTTCTTATAGAGTTACTTCTAGTAAAAAAAACTTATAGAAAAAAAAAACTTATAAATGTAAAATAGAAGTAATTAAATAACTTATTATATACTTATCTAAAATAATAAGTTTTATCTCTAACAAAATATTTATATCGTATGAATAAACCAAAATCAAAACTCAAATTTGTTTAACATGATAATACAAATTAGTTTTTAAATGGACTAAAAATCATATTTGATTTTCAAAAAGACCGTACTATTTTTTAAAAAAAGTTTATAATTAGTAACATGCTAGACTTTGAATTTGTTTTGACATATTTATGTAAAGTCTAACTCACAACTTAATCCTTAATAGTAGTAACTTTTTATACTTTCAATGATATAGTAATATATTAAATGCCATAAAAGTGTAAAAAGTAAATACGCTTTTCCTCTATTACAATCTATTTCTTTTCTCCTCTAACCAAACACAACAATCTATTTAAAATTTTCCAGTGCCTACATTGAACCAAATAAACACCTAGAATTGATGACTAATTTGCCTTCCTAATGAATTAATAACCATACTATTTGTACCATGAAAGCAAAAATGAGATTCCAAGTTACCACATAAGTTTGAATGAGATAAACGACTCATTTAACCCGAAAAGGGGGTTAAATTAATTTTAGTATAAAGTGAATTATTAATTATATCCAAATACATTACGTGTAGACCTAGCAGACGTGAGAATCGGGTACATTATATATTTGGGGCATGGATTAGTTATAGTATTAAAAATATAGGGGGCAAATACAGACCATAGGTATATATCAAAAAGGAAAAGGTATATAGTTATTACACGTAGAAATGACAAGGACCGCTATTTATATTCTTCAAACCAAGTTGATAATTTATATAAAAAAATATTATAAACATCACAAGTATATATGCATATATAAAGTTCACCCAAAAATAATACGACATACAGATAATATTATAGTAATAAGATATAGGAAGGAGGAAAATAAAATACACTGGTCCAACTCACAAAAAGAGGAAGGAGAAACCTTTTAACGACATAATCTAAATCTAAAAAATATACATATAATTCAAAACTAACACCCCACATAATAGAGGCAATGTCCACCCTTATTTACGCCAAAAGTCATTTTTAAGACAACTTTAATCAACTACCGCCGAGACATCTAACACCGAGTTTAAGAAAATACATTAATTTAATGAATGTTTGCATAATGTAAGCATTAATGTAGGCAGGTAATTAAGTGTAAGGGTTAAGAGTCCCTCATTTCAGTTGATAAAATGGTTTAATGTGTAATTTAAGTAATAAGACGGTAAAGTTTTTTAGGTTAGATTTTTTTCATTTCTTATATTATAATAATTGGTGTTCTCATTAAGAGTTGAGTCAGGAAAATAAATAATTAAATACATAGTATAATTGACGATCTCGCACTCATTTTTTAAACAAATATTTTATTAAAAAATCTTATCTTTGTAAGTTGTATTCCCTCTGTAACAAAATATAAGTTAAAGTGACTTAAAAAAAATAATTTCAATTATAATCATTTTTTTTTGTCAAATAAATATAATCATATTTAATAACAAAGACATATAAATTTGATCAACAATAGCAATAACACCTCGTTTAATTCCACTTTAACTATATAACATTGAAAAATATACAATTTTTATTGTTTGTTATTGTAAAAAAAATTATTCAATTGACCATAAATATCTATTGCACTCTTAAGTTTTAAGAATTAATGATAAACCAATGTTTCTTCATATTTAGTGTTTAGTTTGGATTGTTGTAGCGAACTTATGATATTGTTAAAGTGATTGGTTCAACAATTTAGCATAGATGAAACATAATTCATAAGCGCAAGAAAGATGAATTTGACTATTTTTAAGTGAACAATATGCTTTAAAAAATAAAGTAAATAATATTGATGATGATTAAATGAACGAGTGATATTATGTGCACATACACGATTAATCATGAATGATTATCATCCATTTATTAATTCATTTTATCAGTTTCTCACTTTAGAAGAGTCAAATTCAAGAAAGTTTAATATAAGGAAAAATCATTTATATAAATATATATATATATATATATATATAATTATAATTAAGTATCTTGGTTTTTGCTCAACTTTTTATTAATTGATATTTTTTCTAGCATAATTTATAAATGATAGTTTTGATTTATTTAAATGATAGGTTTAAAATATCAATATAGTTGGGATATATCTAATTAATCATATGATATATTTGTACTCTATTTTTATTTAAAAAAATCTTTTAAAAATATTATTTCCTAATTGCATTTCTTTGTTTTTATTTTGGATTATAAATATCATTGACGTGTATATAAATATAATGTTTGACGCGAATACCGTTTAAACAATATTAATTTCCTTTTATATGTGTAAATAATTTAGATATCACACATATATACACACATACTCCACTCTAGTTAAAAATAGTAAAGAAAATTGAGTTAAGAAAATTAGGATATTTTATTATTTAAACAAAATATATTAATAATTTTTTGTTTGTTCTAAAAAATTTGTATTTGAGATAGGAGGTGAGTATTTTATTAGTTTTTTGAAGCGTATGGAAAAGCTAGATATGTTGGTTCTCTTTACGCAACTCACTCAACAACCATCACTCCAATCTGACTGCATGCCCACCTCATTATTCCGAAATATAAAATAAAATATATTAATAACTTAAAAAAAATATATGATAGTAATTAAATTAACAATCCATTAATAATATAATTAACATCTTCCTATCGACCTTAACCTCCATATCATATATATCTTTTTCTCCCTTTCACACTGCAAAATCAAAACCACAAACTCTCACATACTTTGACCTCTCACTTCCTCCCCCCCCCC
>JBBPBO010000004.1:65189393-65202261 GCA_037974295.1 Cicer cuneatum | reverse complement strand
CCCCCCCCCCCCCCATGACTACCCCACTCTTGATATTTTCCAGATGATGAAACCACAAACATAACCAACCCTCTCTTTTAAAACAACAAAAAAGCTAAACAACAATCCCTTTCTTCTTCTCCTCACACACACACACTCTCTCTCTCTTCCTATTTCACTTGTGAAACCCTAATATAATATCTCTCTCTCTCTCTCTCTCAAAATCCAAACAGAGTAAGTTTGTGTTTACACAAAACCTCCTCTTGTTTGTGAATTTACGTATATAAATATCTTTCTCTTTCGGTTCTTTCAAAGACAAAATAAGTAAAAGTGAGGCAAAACAAAAGCACACTAGTGTACGAATTGTTGAGATCCAAGCTAGCTACAATATTTTTCTGAAGAAAGAAAACTATCTTTTTCTTTCCTTCCATAATTTTAACCACACTCCATAAACACCCCTTTCTCATGTTTTTTATCTTTTGTCCCATACCCATTCTCTGAACCATGAGGTATGTGCAATAATAAAAACACTAACCAAAAAAGCAAAATCAACATTTCTCTCTTCACTCACGTCTTTCCATTTTCTACTCTCAATGGATTCTGGTAATAGTGGTAGTATGCAATCATCAAGTTGTGGTGATGAAATCAATAATAATAATAATAATGAAGAGTATGATTCACGCGCCGAATCAAATTTCTCTTCGTTTTTAAACAATCCATTACCAACACAACCATACACAAATCCACGCGCCTCTTCTTCTTCTTCTTCACTACCACAACATCATACCCAAATGTTCGATCCGTTATCAAATTATTATATGGATTCATTACAAAAATCACCACCACCAAACCTTGATATGGTTTGGTCCAAAGCTACAACTAGATCTGAACCAAACGACGCCGATCTTATAAGCGCTTCTCAACAGAACCAAGCTTTTCTTTTAAGTCAATTAACTGGTCAAACAAGAATCGACGTTGCTGCTTCTCTTCCCACCACACACCAATCTCTACGTGGAGGATCAATCACCAATAATCAACAAACTCTTAACAACAACAACATGGTTCGAAACTCGAAGAAAAGATCAAGAGCTTCAAGGCGTGCACCAACAACGATTCTCACAACAGATACAACAAATTTCAGAGCTATGGTTCAAGAATTCACTGGTATTCCGTCCCCACCATTTTCTTCACCTTTTCCAAGAACAAGGTTTGATCTTTTTGGTTCTTCAAGATCTGTTTCTATGGAATCTCATCAACCACCACCAACGCCTTATCTTCTTCGTCCTTTTGCGCAGAAAATTCAAATTCAACCACTTAATCATTCGTTTTCTTCTTTTCAACCTTCTTCTTCCATGGTGGAAAATTTAGTAGCATCTAATAGTACTTGTACTAATTCATCTTCCATTAATTATCATATGTTACAGCAGCAAAATCCTCTGAACATGCATAACCAAATTATCGGTTTTCAATCCAATAATATTAATTCTCAAACAAACCCAAAATATCAACTTGGGGGGTCGCTTTCCAATAAAACAACTTTGGAAATCACGCCCAATGTTGATTCACATATGAAAATGAGTGTTTTTGAAGAATTGGGATTGAGTCACACTCATGCGCATGTTAGCAGCAGCAACAACAACAACAACATTGGTAATGTTAATGTTGTTGTTCATCAACAGAACATGATTCCGGCATCATCATCGGATGGAGTAAACAACAATATGCGTAATATTCCTAATTCAGAGGACCATGGAGGTATTAATTACAGAAATGACATTGAAGAGCGAGAATCAAATGGCAAAGGATCGGAATGTGTTGGTGTGTCTACAAGAGGTGAAGGTACGGTGGAATCATGGATTAATTGTTCTTCTCATTAAGAAAATTAATTTTGGAACTGTCAAATTAATTAATGGGAAAATAATTAAAAACAACAAGAACGTAGGTTCGTAGAATTCGTACATATAATTTCATACTACAGTTTAAAGCAAGATGCTCGTGTAGTACAATTCTAATGCATGAAAGTCAGAATCTTGGTATCTTAATCATAAACCATGACCATCAAATTAATTCAACACTTCATTTTTTTTTTCCTTTGCTTTTTCTTTTGAGCATTTAGAATTATGCGTAAATAATATTAGTAGCTAGCTTGTTTAATTTTCCCTTTCTCTACTCTTATTTTTTCTTTCAGTATTTCATTTTCGCTTTTAATTATCATATATATAGCAACATACAAAAGAATCGTGGAGGTTTCAATGTTTATTACATTATTTGTAACTTTGATATATATACTAGAGCTTTATAACAGTGTCATCGGTTTGTTTCATCATGTTTCTTTATACGAAGAATTTGGTATTTGACTAGTTTGAGAAATTGAGATTATCATTCATAAAGTTGCAATTATTGAAGCAAATTAATTGAACAATACATTATACATACAACTTTGATGTTGGCTGTATCTGTTGTCTTGCAGCCTCTACTAGTAATTTATTATAATATTAATATTATTCTTCTACATTTTTTAACTTCTTTTATTTTTTAATTTTACGACAATTATAAAAAGTGTAGATTCTAGGAGTAATTGGTGGCAAGATTGGGGGGATTGTTAGCCGCCGTAATCTCCTTTTAGATTTTTTTTGTTGTTGTTGACAAGATGTGTTCTTTAGACATTTCATTATTATGCTCGTGAATCAAACACATGGGAATATTAACAAATTTCATTTTAATATAAATTTCATTCTGTTTGGTATATAATTTTTTAGAATGCATTATTAAAATAAATTATTAATAATGCATTCTATAATTGTACCAAAAAAATACCTTATAAAAAATATTTTTAGAGTCCATTCTTAAAATGTATGGTATAAGTTAGACACTCAAAATTCAACTCATGATTTTATGTATCAATATAAAAGGTGGGTCAAATATATATTATATTAAATGCTAATATTTTCTTATAATAAAACAATTTATATCTTGAAAGAGTACTATTAGTCTCTAATCAACCTGGTGGGCGAATGCTGATCAGCCTGCAAAACAAAAATTAGTTCATGTATAGAAAAAAGAAAAAAACACTTTAAAGAGATGACTTTTGAAGCTGTATTTATATCATAAAATTTAGATTTGTCTCTCATCCAGCAAAAGAGAGAACATAAATCGCATGCGTGGATTTGTTTTCCAAACATTGGTTATATTATATGATAAATTAAAAAAATTAATGTATTTAGTTTTAATTTTAAGTTAAATACATCAACTTTTATTGATCAATATTTGTGACCAGAATAGTATTAGTATTTGATAATTGATTATGGTATCTCATTAACCCAAATATATAAAAAAAAATAATGAGATTAAATTTATAATTAATAACAGTTATTTATTTGTTAGTATGTATAAGAAAAATATTATAAAAAATAAAAATTTAGTTTAAGCGAATAAATTATAAAAATAACAATATTGTGGTGACTAGTGATCACTTGTTGTTTTTGTTAATGTTGACTACAAAATGAAGTAAATTAATAATTATTTAATAAAATTATGAAGATTATTGGTCAAATATATGGTCAATATTAAAGGGAGTGATTTGTTTTCAAAGAAGAAATGCAATGTTTGTCAAAACTATTAACAAATGTTTTAGAATATCTATTCAATAGAAAGATTACATTCACATAGGCATATATGTAGGTGTAATAATCTTTTTTATACATCTACATGCGTAATGTACATAACATCGATCCATTGATCTTGCTCTCAGTCATATATTTTGTCAGTTTTCGATTTCGCATCACACGCTTTAGTCTGAAGGAAAGTGGTACGCGTGCATGTTCTCTTACACTCTTTTATCTTATGAGACTTTTATACCTTGATGGATTTAACTTTGAGAGAAATGAAAAGCCTATAATAATATATAAACTTTTGACGCAATATATATAGTTTGATTTTGATGCTCATACAATATTGGTGTAAAACAGTTTAATAAGAACATCCGCTTAAAGCCAACCACTTTTTCAAATTATATTATCAATTTTAAAATAATAATACAAAAGTGATGTGATGTAATAAAGTAGTGAGTTGTTATAGAATATAGAGTTTTTAAAATTAAAAATGCTAATTATGTAATTGATTCATTTCTTTATACATGTTACTTTGAAGAAAAAAAATATTTTTATTTATTATTTTTAAAATTCAATGCAATATTAATTTGTGTAAGAAAAATAATATTTAATTATTCTTTTGTTAATAATAATATTAACTATTTATTAAAGAAAATATAATTTATAAAGTTTAATTCAACTAACAATTGTCAAAATTATTAAGTTGTATATCATATTTCTAGTTCAAATTTAGAATATCATAATAGTATACGAATATTTTTCTCATTTTATTTATAGAAATTGAAAGATTGATTGTTAGATAATATATTTAATAAAATTGGATGATTGATTATTGGATAATATATCTGATAAATCTATACGACACATGAGTGCTCACTATAGATTAATGGTTAAAATTAGATAGCGAACATTTTTAATGCAAAGTTTCAAATCTAAGTTAAAGATAATTTCAGCAAATTGGATCTCATGCTGCAGAGCTATATCTACAATAGGTTTTATAATTGATAAAAGAGAGAATGTTAAATTAAATAAATAAATGAGAATGAGAGAGAAGAAAAACAAGAGAAAGAATTTTAGAGATGTGTCGAAAAATTTGCCCTCAAATGATCCAAATCCCAATTTTGGCTATTGCCTATTGTCGTGATCTTTTAACACATGGTCCACTCCTTATACGCCGGTCCAATACAGAACATAGAAAATTCTAATTCAAATAAATCAAAGAATTATTTATTACAAGTAAAAGAAAAATGTATCTAGAAATTAGAAATTCATTGTTCACATTTCACACAACTAAGATGACGTGCGCCTTTTGTTTATCTTTTCCCGCTGGCTATTGGGAGCTGCTTAATATTGTTAACATTGACGCTGGCACGTCCATTCTAATTTCTATGTGGCATGATTATCCTATTCATAAGTGATGGTGAGATTTTAATTCCAATTATCGTATTTTAAAAAAATAAATAGATATAGTTATATTTAATTATATATAATTTAAGGTAGTTAGAAATTAGTAATGTTTAAACAAAATTTTAAAGGTTAGTTTTATAGTTCTTCGCACTATTATTTAAAATTTAATATTTTTTAATAATTTTTTTAACTATAATTCTTAACAAAAAGATTTTAATTCCAATTAAAAGAGATTTTAAAGATGGTTAGTACTAGTACTCAAGTCCGGCATGATTATTCTATACCAATATAGCATCTTCTTCCCCGCTTTATATATGGCACGTTTAAATCGATCTGGCCGATAAATTAGCAATTTTGATTCTGAAAGAGAGAATAAGCAATAGTAGTCGTATTTTAATTTCATCTTTTTTGTCCAACTTGATTGTGACAAATTTAAAAAAGCCTCTAACACATGTCAACACGTTGCAGATTTGAAGTCACTAATATAATGTTAAAATGTAGTAAAAAGTTGTATATTATTAACACATCACAAATGTTTATGAATATAATTTTAGATGTAAATGTTACTTTCGAGTTTTTTTAAAACATAGTTAATAATGATAATAATTAGTTATTAATTTTATTAGAATAATTAGTTGTTAATTTTATTTGAAGAGATAGTTGAATTAAATTAACATTGAATTATGAAACTTTTTGAAGCATTTGTTTGAAAACAAAAGGATTGAAATTGTGTACTGATCTTCTTCTGCTTCAAGCACTTAGTGGGAATAGTTAAAACTTGTGAATTTAAAGTTACTTGCCTTTGCATAAAAGGGGTGGGCTGGGCTGGACAGGATATATTATATCTAATGTCCATCCAAAAGTTAGTAATCTTTTTCATTTCATTGATTGATATATCATGATGTTTTTCATGATTTCACCTTTGGTGCTTAAAAAAAGAAAAAAGAATGAAGAGACATGATTTATAAAAATAAAAAGAAAGAAAAGAAAAAGAATGAAGAGACGTGATCAGGTGAGATCTATGGAATGACATTCAAAAAAATTTGAATCTTTTTTGTTTCTAATAAAAGAGAGTCACATGAACCGTGGAAATTAAATTAACCATATAGTAGTAATATTATTACTTTCACAAAAGGGGATACACTTTTTCACATTAAAACTTTTATAAACTTCGGTGACTTTATCAGAATAGATTTAAATAAAACTCAAATGATTAGTTATAGGATTTTGGGAGATTTTTAAGGGCATGCTTTCTGTGAAATTGGATGTCGTGACCCTTGACATTTCAATTTAGGGCCCATTGCAATGAACAAAACTTTCACTCGTTCTTAAGTAATGATGGCTTTTCTCATCATTCTCCCTGCAAGTAACAGGCAATTTATTTATAAGGCTAAAACAGTAAATTTATATTTTTCTCTGTTACACCTGCGCAAACACATATTGCCCTACAATTTTGAGCCTAAACACAAAAAAGTTGAACCGCTTTTGGTAACCTTGCGAAAAAGGCTGCACTGTTTTTCCCACTTCATTTTTGAATCCATTCCTTCACAGGAAAAATATCAATTCAAGTACCTGATGCCGTTAAAAGATAAAGCATGCTAAAGATATCATTTAAATTGCAAAATCATAATGTCTTGTCATACAAATATAGGTTTAGATTTTGTTACTAATCCTCATTTTAAGCATTTAGCTACATAATTTACGCCTTTCGATCTCTACTGTCATGGAATATACGCGAATATTGTCACATTATCATCCCCCTCCTTTTTATTTTGATTAAGTGTCATCTTTCCTCACATAAAACAATTTCAATTTTGTTCATTATTATTTCATCCTTTTCACAATAAATATCCTATAAAATTTTTGTATATATATGTTAAAAATGTTATAATTAAAAAACAAAAAAGAAATAATTTTATTAAATTATTTATCTTAATTATTGGTGAATTTTTTATTATTATGAATACAAAATATTTAAAAATAAAAAAAAGTTATTAAAGTTGCGTTTAAAACGAAATTCATTTTAAGATTCTTTTTTTTTTGTTGCTAAAATAACACTCATCGTGAGAAGGATGAAATACAACTTTATAGTCAAATAATAGTGGCTAAATTTATGTGCAATATTTGACGACTTTGATGAAAGAATAGATTGGTTTTGGATCTAGATTGTGAAAAGCGCTGACTAAAGAAACATAAGCGCCACCCGTACCCTTTTCTTAGTCCTCTTTTCTTCTCCATCTATTAGAGAAGGTGGTTTAAGGCAATTTTTTGGGTTTGCAATCACTCATCTAATTCATTTTTTCTCCTTTTATTTAAATAAGTAGTTTTCACATATATTTTGTTTTTTTCTTCTGTTTTGTTTGTGATTTCGTTGTTTGAATGTGACGTTACATTGTTCTTCGTTTTAGAGTAGTGTATTGTTTTCCGACCTAATTACGACACTTTAGTTTGTTTCAAGTTTGTGTTTCATGTGTTTAAAGAAATTGAGAATAATTCGTTTAATCAATATTGTACTTTGAGTAAGGGCCTTATGGAGCCCATCACCGACTTTAGCATCCTCTCAGCCTTACATATGAATTATCAACACATGGTTGAATTGATCATGTCAGATGTCATCTATAGTTGATATGAGCGAAGACCTGTAGATTTTTCAAAGATGATAAGAATAAAGAATGTAGATCTTGCATTTTTTTTGTACGTCCTCTTGCATTTTTTTAACATTGATTATATGTAAAAGAAATTAGTTTGATTGTTAAGATTATATATGATTTTGGTTTGATATAATTTCTTATTGATTTTGTTGAAATTAGCATGTTTTTTACTTTTTTATTAATCTCAAAATATGAACGAAGATTATACCAATTCATGATTAATTTAACTATACTACTCGTATTTTAGTATTTAATTAAAACTTATTATTCTATAAATAAAAAGTATAAAAAAATGGTCTTTGGATCTGAACGAGGTAGAGTGGTCGTAAAAAAGAGAAATAGATACAGGGTGACTACAATGCATTTATATAAGTGTGGCTGTGGTGGGGGACATTTCGAGTTTATTGCATTAAAGATAACAGTAATAAAAGAAGAGTCTTGACAAAGGTGTGAGAGATATAAAAATAATCCAATGCATGCCTTGTTTTAGGGTGAAATTGATAAAACTATAGTGACTTGGCTTAGAATGATTTTATCAATTAAACCGAAAAATCAAACAAATATTAAGAGAAAAATGTGACTACTTTAGAATTAAACCATCTATCAAAGTGGACCAGTGTCCAACATGACCATAGTCCATCAACATCTATTAATTATTTATTGAGACCATTTCAATTGAGCTAGCCAAATTATATAAAATTACTTTCAAACGTTGCTTTTGAGTTACAAATAATTATTTTAAAAAATAATTTTCAACCAATAAAAATATTATTGGATTGAGTCGTCAACTAAGTCGTTTTTTTTATAAAATAAATTGTGGCACCGTCCAAAATTTATAAGCGAGACTATCAACCATGGGAGATTATCAACCATAATATTTGCAAGATAAAACAGTCTAATTACACTGTATCGATATTATACTGCAATGTAAAAAAACCGTTTTAGAATGATACCCTTTAAATATTGCAGTTAAGGTCATTTGTAATATAATACTATAACCACTTGGAAATTTGAAGGGACAAATTTTTTCGATAAAGAGACAGAAAAAATGGGGACAAAGCAGAAAAGGGAGAAGATAAAAAAAAACTCAGATTTTTTCCAGAGTTTTTGTATGTTTTAAAAACTGAGCGAAATTCCTTATTTATAGAGGAATTCTGCAACCGGTTGGAGTAGAAAACGCGGCTCATTTGACCGGATTTGCGAAATTGATGTGCGCCCAATTTGACCAGGTTAGTGAAACTGTCGCACAAAAAATGAGAGAAGTTGAACAGACTAGTTGTTGACTCGGTGGATGACACAAAAAACGTGTGTAGAACGTGTCAAACAAATACACCACTTAGTTGAAGTCCAGCCGAAAAGACAGACGACAACAACGACACATGTGGTAGTCGGTTTGAGTATGTTCTCTCCCCTTCATAAAATTTGGTACCTTGTACACACATTTTAAATATTATACCTCCACCTTATATACACTATTTAATATTTCTCTTGGAGGGACTTCTACATTTTTTTCATGTCAGACAACAATAACTCTAGATTTTAAGATCATTTCCAAGACAAAGCACCAAAAATAATTAATCTTCAAACATTGTAGTACAACCTTGATAGTTGATAGTCAACCATAATTTCTTTAGGCTTCAAAAATCTTAATTTTCTGCCTCAACAATATTTTAGATAATATGAATGATGGTCCATTTTTACAGATTTTTTTTTTCATGAGATAGTGAAAGAAATTTCAAAAAAGTTCAACTCAGATAAGGTATTCTATGAGGCTCTGAAATTGAGATTAAAAAAAGGAAAGGGCTTCGTGTGTGGGCAACTTTTATGGCCCTATCGTTTTCATCATGTGGTCCTTTCTCGTTATTAAAATTTTACTCCCTACGCGTACATTTGGTTTCCAAATTGATGTGGCTTCCAATAGATAGACAACAAAAGATCTTGTCATTAGTGTCAAATTCTTGAAATCTAGCAAGAAACTAAGAGAAAAACTTAAGAAAATTATGTGATTAAAAAGAGAAAGAAACATACAATTATGTGATTAAAAAGAGAAAGAAAGAAACAAATAGAATTAAATGAGAAATGGAAAGAACTATCGCCACATTCAAGATAAATAATAAGATCAAGTAATGAACCGTCACAAGAGTAAGGATGTTTTTTATAAGTATCCTGAAATGGTTCAAACAAGAATCTTGAGAAGCAATATTAGCTCTCTCTTTTCAATCAATGATTAGAATTCTACTTTCATTCAAAAACTTCTAAATAAACTATAATAAAAGTATATATACTTAAGCATAATTACCGGTAAGGTTGAGATATTCAAAGTCCCAACAACGAAAAGTCCAATAGCAACACACTAGTAAACATGAAGCAATATACAACTCTAAAATACAAACAATCTAAACTTAAAACTGAACATTATTATAAATAAAATTCACTTAACAAAAGAGTATGGTAGTGTGGAATATTCTTGGGAATTATCTTGGTGTCCAAATATAAAGTAGTTTGTTCTTCAAGATTCTCCCTTAATTTCTTCACTTTAGCCCTTAGGAAAAAGAGAACCAAAAAATATATATTTTAAATAAACTTAATTCTCCTTAAATGCAATAGGATAATAATAAATACTACGTGATAATTTTTTTTAATATAAATAATTGAACATTCTTAAATTAAAGTGTTTTAATATATTTTCTTTTAAAAAAATTATTTGTCAATTATTTTACAGACATTTTTCATAAATAATATTTAATTATTATAATATTTAAATAATAAAAAATATTTTAAAAAAACCCATTTAATTATTAATTTAAAGATCAAATATTTCAACAACAACAAAAAATGACGTGGCAACTTGTTTTATTTTGAAAGTCGGACAACATACGTACATGAAACAGGAAGTTGAACGAGTTGCAAAATAAAATCTAGGGGTTAAAAATATAATGGGGTGAGGGAGGCTCGAACTCTAGACCTCAGGATTACTCAGAAGCTATGAGACCTACGCGCTAGCCAACTGCGCCACCACCCCAGATATTCAATGAGTTGTCTAAACAAAATAATGTAGCTTTCATAAGTGCTTATATACGGAGCAAAGACCCGAAATGGAGCTGGTTTACTTTATTAGTTTAGTATTTAGTGTTGCAAACAGATATCAACGGGGTGGTGGCGCAGTTGGCTAGCGCGTAGGTCTCATAGCTTCTGAGTTATCCTGAGGTCGAGAGTTCGAGCCTCTCTCACCCCATTAAAATTTTTAACCCCTAGATTTTAATTTGCAACTCGTTCAACTGTCTGTTTCATGTACGTCAAAATGCTATTCGACTTTCAAAATAGAATAAGTTGCCACGTCACTTTTTTTTGTTGTTGAAATAATTACCACTGCACTTGAGCAAATTGAGAATCCAATACTAAACATTTTTTGTTTACAAGTTGCCATGTGGTTGTGTGAGACACATGTGCCATGTATTTTATAGATCGTGCCATAGGATTGGAACACACTTTTCTTTTCATTCCTTACCAAACATGAGTTTGTTATGGAAATGCAAGTGGCCTATTTCTAATTTCGTATTTCAAGTTCCGAGTGGAGAAAATTAACAAATGGATATAGACTTATAGTTCAAGTTCGTTTTACGATTACAAGACCAAATTTTGTTATAATAAGAAATTATTTAGTTCGAAAAAATTGTACTTCAAAACGTATGAATTCCCGTTTGCAAATATGCACACAGTTCCACAAACAAATCCTTAAAATAATATTAGGACTTATTACATTCAGCATTAATCATCAAGCAAGATATATGTGTTCTTAAAGTAGTTTTCAAGGTAGAAATTTTACCTTAATCTTCCACGACCTTCGCAATCTTATATTGCGATTGCAACTGTGAATTTTAATTCTACAAACCATACGTGCATCTAAATTAAGTACTCGGGAATTGGTGAAATGTGAACACAAATAATCTCTAATTTCAAGGGAAATGCACTATGAAAAATTCTCTATAATCTTATGTATGGCCTATACTAGTATTATATAAGGTTAAATTAAATATTCTTACTCAGAATTTTATATAAAATTTTTTTTTTAAGAATCTTAAAAGCGAATTTAAGAATGATTTTGCAATAAAAAAAATATTCAAAATATTTAGTAAACATTACTTTTTGTAGTTTGTACATGACACTCAATATTCTGAGAATGAGCCTATTCCCAGACATGACTAAAAAACTTCAAACAATATTGACTATAAATCATTGCACTTAATATTGACTTTAACCAATATGACATGTTATCATTCCTCACTTCACACCTGTATTTTCACACTTGTATTTCCAATATGTGTAGCATCAGATATAATTAATTTGATTTTAGTTATATTTTTTTTTTTTGAAGAGTTTACTGATGAAACTCAAATATACACTATGAGTAGACAATAGAGGTATTATGAATTCCAATCAACATCTCACAGACAGTTGCAATACACTTCGCTCTTGTAAATTTCAGCTGCTCATGTGCATTTTTTTTTTTAAATTTAAAAGGATATTAATTAATTATTGAAATTTACAAGGGTATTATAATTAATCGTTTAATATTTATTAATAGAACTTAAAACCCTCCTTTGTACAAAAAGAAAACTCCTTTCAAACGGTTTTATGTCTGGTCAGAGTAATAGATTGGGTCACTGAAATGATAGGCTTTGAAGTTGATGGTGTTATTGGAGTGAACCAAGAAATAGCCAGCAAGTAACGAATCACTAATGTTGTCGACTGAAGCGTGTGTGTTGCCATTTACCAATACCCTGCCTAACCCCGTCTTCCATTTCTAAAGACCAATTTACCAAACAAAAGTTAGGTTTCCAATCTACTTATTGTGGAAAATTTTCAAGTGGGTCGTGAAAGTCCAAATTTGGTGAGGATTCAATTAAGGGAAAGCAATACATGTAAAAAGAATAAAAAAAACTCATATAAAATATTAAAAAAATAATATTTAAAAAGTTGAATAAAATATAAAAGAATAATAATATTTCAAAAATTAATGTATCTGATCGTAATTTTTAATCAAATATATCAACTTTTTTAATATTTCATTTCAGAAAGAGCATGGTAATAGATGATTGAGTTGAAATAAATAATTAAAATCACTATTATTTTTTTAATCATTAAACTCACTCTTATAATTTGTTTTTTTTTTTATTTTGAACACCTTCTTATCACCCAATCATAATACACTACCTCCTT
>JBBPBO010000004.1:65179301-65189352 GCA_037974295.1 Cicer cuneatum | reverse complement strand
AAAAAAAAAAAAAAACCTTAAATATGTATCTTCAGCAATTTCTAAATGTATTGTTTCTCAAAAAAAATTACAAAAATACTTTTAATTAATTGATTATCTTATAATATGATTATTTAGTTAAAATATTGATTTAACGATAATTTTTTTTATCAACAAAATTTAGAGTGAAAGGATTGTACTCCAATTCAAGATAGAGAACACCTTAAAGTTTACTGAACACTAATAAATCAATTTAAATTTGTCTACCTCGAATCGCACTAATGGAGATCGAACTTATAACATACAGATTCAATATATATCTTTTTATTATTAGACTAAATCATTGAAGTTTAATTTAATGATAGTTTTAAAACATCAACATAAAAAATAAATATAATACAACATATAATTTTCTTAATAAGTGTAAAATAATTCAAAGATCTTTATATATAAATATTGATGTCAATTTTAAGCAGTGTTTTTTGTCCAACGGTGCGGTTAAATCAATCAATTGTTTTATTTTAAAAAAATGGTAAAATAAATTTGTATCCTCTATAAAATTTTAAATCTTTGCTTTTAATCGTAGTTAAAAAAAAAATGACATTTTTTAATCTTTACAAAATTATTATAAAAGCATTTTTAATCATTGTTATATTCTCAATGTATATTTTTGAATTATTTTTTTGCACGCATGTTCACAATATTATAAAAAATTATTTTATATAAAATATAAGTTCAAAATTCAATTTTATTTATAGTTTCATATTTTTCTTATTTTTATCTTGAGTTTATTGTATTTGAAAATTTTATATTTATTTCATCTCAAGTTAAAATATTCAAAGTTTTTGTAAAAGAACTTTTTATTTTGTTTAAACACGTCTACATGCAATAATTCAAAAATTTAAAAATAGAAGAAAATTAAACTTATTTTATTTCAATAGAGACTAAAACTATTTATAAGATAATTTTATAAGTATTATAAATATAATTTTTTTTAGTGAGACTAAAATTGATGTTTTAAAATTTTATAGCAATTAAGAACTTGTTTAAAAGAAAAACATGTAATTCGATAATTTAATTTCAAAAACAAATGTAAATTTTACTACTAATGTAATTAGAAAAATATCCAAAAGGTTTGAGGTTCGTTTTCTGCTAATATAATTAGAAAAATAAATGTAAATTTTTAAGTGTTTAATGAACCGTTTTTGTATTTTAGAATGTGACATCCTCCATCGACTCATAATATTATTAATTAAAAAAATTAGTCATCGTGCCCAAAGGGGCTGGCCCACTCTGTCATTAAGATGTGACTTCGTTAAATTAGAAGAAAAAAACGTGTTATCGCAATAAATGGCTTCGTCCCTCTAATGTCGACTATAGTTCCTTTCTTTCATGTTTCATTATTGGTGTCTCATGTACGTTCTCCAGCTACTGCATCCTCTGTTTTATTGAGATTCAACTTCCCATTTCACCAAATTAACATAGGGGACCGTGTGACAGACAAAGCACAAAATTTGAAACTGACCACATGTTAGAATAGTATAATCTCTCTAAAATAAAATATAAAATAAAATAGTAGTTGATTGATGGATTTAATTAAAAAATTAATATATATATATATATATATAATAATTTTTTAATTATTATTTTTGTTTATATTTTATTTTAAATAAAAGTATTATTTAGTACATGGCATTGGAATATTATTTATTAATTTCTTGCATCTTAAACAAAATGCAAAAATAAAGTAGAGACAAAAAACATATAAATGAAAATCATCACTTGCCCATATTCTCAGTACCAAATTGAATTAATTTAAGGAAAAATATAATTCCATTTGCTTGTGCCTTCTGAGAAAGGAATCTTAAATGTTTGACCCTTTTCTAAAAAAATGTGGTCAGCTAAATGACTAAATCAGAAGTCAGCACTGTGGTTTATTTCCTCATAAAACTCATTAAAATTAGATGTGGAAGCTTCGCCACATTATTAAAACCAGCTATATATCGTGGACTACTATGACATTATATGCTGGTTACGAATCTTCTAGCAATAATCCATGTATCCATTTCCAGAAGAAGAAAAAAAAACACTAGCTAATGGTCTTATTAACAATAGCTGGTTAAAAAATCAAAAATCAAAATTTTGTAGTAAAAAATTTACACTTTAAAAAAATTAAAAATCAACATTTGTATTTTTTAAACATAAAATATTGGAGAATATATTTAATGTCGTTCTTTTCAAAAGGAAATTAACAAGGTAAAAAGTCGGCTTTAGTTACATATTTAGTTATGGAAAGTTCAAATATTATTATTTTAAATATCCTTGTCATCTACTTTAAATGCTCGAATTAGCATGACCCTATTATTATCTACCCATATTATTTCATCAAAACTCTATACACAAGAACCAACTAGGGATTATTGCCACTACATATTTTTTATCCCTTGTTGGAAGTTTCCTTAATAATAAATCATATTGGAAATTTTGTTGATATATACTCATTCAAAAATATAAGAAAAAATTAATTAAAAAAATTGGTACATTTAGTCCAATCAAATCGATTTTCTTTGTTCAGTTTTTTTAAATATTTTAGAACATTAAATAAAAACAAAGAATCTTCACCAAACTATGGACAATATTAAAATTCACGCATTAATTTCATGACATAAGAATTCGTCGGCAGTTGAATACTTGAATATTGCTTGTTTCTAATTAAGTGAGTGAAGGTTTTCGTACAATTGTTAACATCGAGGACCGTTATGAAAGCTTAATAAATTACTTGGGTTATGTTTAGCAAAATTGAGATATCAGAATGCCAACAACAGCACTATCGGTTGCTTACTTGCTCAGAAAGAATAAATTCTTAATAAAAAAGAAAGAAAAGTTGTTGTATATCTATACACTTATTTTACTTATTTAAATAAATGAAAATAGAAGGAATTGTGTGATACATGTGATCTATTGGTAATTTATAATTAGTAGGACATGAGAGTGGGGAAAATATGGCGTTGAAAGAATGTAAAAAAAAATTATAAATATTTAAAAATAGTTAGTTATTATTAAATTCGTTTAAAAACACAAAAATCTTGTGAAAAAGAGCTTCTTGTAGTTAAAAAATTAAATGAAAACACTATCAAAAACATAGTTCTAACAGTGTCTTTTGCACTCGAGAGTAAAATTAAAGAGTTAGATGAGTGATCATCATGTTTAAATATTTAAAAATTGTAAAAAGAAATACTAATAATAGTAACCAAGTTAGCAGAAAAAACTAGATTTACATAATATACTCCATTAGTCTTATTTTAAATGTTTCACTTGAGTTCTGCAAGATTTTTAATTAAATGATCAGTTGTGTTAATTTTAATAATAAAATATTTTTTATTTACTCAAATACTCTTATTAATTATAATTAGTAGAAAAACTTGATGAACTGTGATATAATAAATAATGATACGTTTGTGGAAAACATAATTAATGTTCTATTGATATTATAAAATGGCAAATAATTTTTTTTAAAAATGACAAATAGTAAATTTATAATAAAACAAAAAAATTAATAAACTAACATTTGAATTCTAATTAAAAAAGTCTCACACATCTCGAATTGAATTATTTTCTATTGATTAAATTTATCGGGGGAAACACTAATAATAGTAGAAAACAAAAAAGTATTTGAGGATTTTGGATCATTTCAATTTAAATTTCTTTTAATTTTTTGTCAATCATCTCTATTTTTTTATTTTATATTTATAAAAAATTGTTAGATAAAAAGTTTATATATATCATATAGATCATGCACGTAAAATTTTTGCACAAGTATAAAATTATTTAGTATGTTATTGAAACTCAAGAAAATCGACGATGTTTAATAAAAATGCATATGACATTATTTTTTATATATATTTAGTTAAAAATTAAGACTAATTACATCAACTTTTTAATTAATATTTTTATTTATATTTTATTTACAGTAGCGTCTCAATAACATGTCAAATAATTTTATATTTATACAAAAATTTATATGCATGAACTAACAATATAAATTTTTAATTCAATAAAATTTATAAAAAAATGATAAAAATTAATAAATATTTTAAATTAAGATGCAATCTTATTCGAGCTTGTGGTTCAAAAATAGATGTTTGATTCCCCGTCGCTAGTTCACACTTCAACACTCGTTAGATTAGATCTTCATTCCACAAATCAGTGTTAAATTTGTCAATGACACGTATATAGTCAAATGTCGGTGCCTAACAGCTTTTTTCCATTTGCATTTATTGAGTCACTTTCCACTCCAGATTCTATTTAATCTTGAGTAATTCCCTTCTATCAAATATCAATTAGTAATAAGTAAGATCAAATATCAATTAGTAATTCCGTTCTATCATAAATAACACTCTTTAATATTTTAAATATAATAAAAATAAAAATAAAAATAAAAGAAATATCCTTTATTAAAAGCATTTAAAATTTTTAATTTCATGTGAACAAATATAATTACTAATTTACCTCTAATCAGTATGATCATGTCTCACAATATTAAAGAATTAATACATTAATATTTTTGAAATAATATAATTAATTGTAGATAAATTAGTTGACTTTTATTTATATTTAAGATTAATAAATACATATATTTTTTATTTATAATTAAAATTAAAGAGAGTATTTATATATTTATAAAGTATAGAGTGAAACATATTGACTTAAAAACTTAAAAGTAATGTAAATTATATAAATTAGACAGTAAAATAAAAATAAAAATTTAATTAAAATTACATAAAAATTGAACAATAATTTTTTACAAATGAACCACTCAAGAATAGTTTATTTTAGAAATAAGAGTACTCAATTATAGCAATGGATTAGGTAAAGGTTCGAACTTAGCTGAAATTCATGAAAATCTGTTTAAATTATATGAAAGCAAGGAGCTACTTGTAATTGTATATATTATTATCTCTCAATTAACGTTCTAGACTAGGCACAGATAGGCAGAATTCCATAATTTTTTGTCATTTGGTTACCAAACTTATCACATTAGTAGACTATTTAATTGACCCATAAAAGTCATTGTCTTATATCAATGAAAATAGGCAAGCAAGTGTCTATAGTCACTGGTGTATTTAAGTTAAAATACATTAAAAATTAAATGATCAATAAAATTGATTTGATAATTATAATAAATGAGTTAAAAAATAATATAATAAAGAGTTCATACATTCAATTCTCATTTTCAATATAATTTTAATAATTACTAAATTTTAAAAAAAAAATTGATATTTGTAAGAATCATATCAATAAATGCCGATAAGAAGGAGTTGTTTGTTGGACATATGAATAAAAATATAAAATATGTGGCATCCATCCAGGTAGCATTGATGAGTGAGTAGTGAGAAAAGAATTCCCTAATGCATTAAAACCGCGTCGTGAGTAGGGAAGTCTACTACTGTACACTGCACTCTCTCCTTTCCTCCATGCTCCATGTGATGTGTCTCATCTTTCGCAATAAATACTTCCGATCTTTACTCTCTGCTTTCTCACATACTACTACTTACTACTACAAACTATAAAACCATTCACCACCATTTATCACTCATTCCCTCACTCCACCGACTCTTTCTCTCACTCTCTCTCTCATCTTATTTATCATACCTCGCGGGTTATTAGCCTCAGACTCATCAATACCTATTACTATTACTAATGTAAATACACACCAACACGTTAATTTGTACACTTTTTAGATCTTAGGAGTGTGTAGTTGTGTTTCATTTCATTTCACACATGGCTCCACTGCTGTACTTCCCTTGCAGAAACTTCTTACTCCTCTCTCTTCTTTTCTTCCTTTTTGTTTCAATTTCTTCCTCACAACCTCAACTCAATCGAAAACACTTGTCATCAAATTTTAGAACAATGTTGGACTTGGAAGCTCATCATCAACAACAACAACAAGAGTTTGATCAACAATATACTTTGAAAAATAAATCAAGTACCAAAAACCAAACCAAATTGATCAAACCAAACAGCAACCTTTACTCAAAAAACCAAACCAAAACCATCAAATCCAACAACAATTCCTCCAAAAACCAAACAAAAATATCAAATTCAAAACTCACCGACACTACTCAACTAAAAAAACTCAATTCCACAACCTTCAAAACCAAGAAACTAAATTCCACATCGAAATCCTTCACCAATTCAACAAAATCAAGTACTAGCAATTCCAACAAGAAATCATTGGATCTCGTGAAATCAAGTAACGGTGGAGTCACGAAGAACAAAACGACAAAATCCACCGCTACAAAAACAGATCAACAAGGAGAGTCAAAAAATGCAAACAAACAAAAACAAACACCACCTAGTAATTGGTTTTTCGACGAAGAAGACGGTGATTTGGTTTCAGAATTCAAAGATCTACCTATTAAATTCCAACAAACACTACTCCCAGACCTAGAACGAATCTCAACAACCTCAAAAGCTTACCTGACAAAAGCCAACAAAGAAATCACAAAAAATTTCAAACCCTATGTTGGAAACAAATACGCACCAACCATTGCAACTTTACTCTCATGTGCTTGCGTTTTAATCCCTTTACTTTTAGCCTCACTCCTTTTCAATAAAATAAAAGCTTATTTCTCACTTCAAAAACTTTTAATTTTTATCCAAGCTTATTTATCAATTTATTTTTTTATTCTATGTCTCTCTTCTTTAATTACTGGACTTGAGCCTCTTAGGTTTTTCTACTCTACTTCGCAGTCCACCTATCTTTGCCTACAGATCATTCAAACTCTCGCTTACCTTCTCTACCTTCTCTTGCTTCTCTTGTATCTCGTTTTGGTTTTCTCTACGGATTGTGGTTTCGGCTCCAAGTTATTGGGCTTGGCCCAAATGTTTGTGGGCTTCGCTGTTGGGTTACATTATTATATGACGGTGTTTCATAAAGTGGTGTTACGGCAACCGCCCAAGACTAATTGGAAGATTCACGGGATTTATGCCACGTGTTTTTTCATAATTTGTATTCTTGCTAGAGCTGAGAGAAGGAAGAAGACTTACTTGGAAGAAGGTGGAGAAGAAGGAAAGAAAAATTAGCTATACTTATTATTAGTTAGTTACATTGTTGTTATTTATTTATTTTTAATTAAAAAGCCGGATAATTCAAAGTAATATACAAATCTTGTTAATGTGATGTAATGCCGCAAGGCTTTGGCTTATTTTAGATTCATTACATAAATAAGTTCGGATCATCATCATTTTATAATTGTACAATACATCATTTTAAAAGCCTCGTAATGTATCACTATTCTTAGCTTAATACTAGTATTTCTTCAGCATTACCTTGTTAAGAAATCTTAGCACTGTTCTAGTAGTGGTGTTGGATTTGAATTAAAAATTGAAGTTGTTATGGGCTATGTAGAGTGTTTCTGCTTCGTTGAACATGGTTTTGGATACAATTGGTCATGTCTTTCGGCTATTGACCCGTTGCATAGTAATTATTTTAGTTTATCATCGATCAAATCAAATAATAATAATAATAATAATAATAATAATAATAATAATAATAATAATAATGATAACTCTAATTTGTCGTGTATCAATAGTAGTTAGGAATGTGACAATGGCGGGGGCACCTCCGCTTTGTTGCCTTCCATCTCCATTTCCAATCTATTTCTCAAGGAATGAAAATGGACAAATGCGTGTAATTAACTCTCTTCACGTGTTTGTCAAATGTGTTTTGCATCGAAATAGAAAATGGACAAATGTGTGGAATTAGCTCTCTTCACATGTTTAACAAATGTGTTTTGCATCAAATGCGTCTGTAATTGTTTGTTATCATATGTTTAAAACAAAATACACGTATCTTAATCTCGATGTAATTACTCAAACTATTATCTTCATTCGTGCCAAATACGGTATGGCTCATTGAAACTCGAACAATGGTTACTCAATTTCTAAATAAATTTTAAAGATATCTAAAATAAATTTAATGTTTAAAAATATAAAATTTATGTTTTTATGTTATTAAATTGAATTAAATAAATAATTAAAAATTATTACATCGCCTAAAAAATAATAATTTTTCGTCATTTCACATAATTTATTTTTTTACTCATTTTTTTGTCTCATTTTTTTTTTATTTACTCGTGCTTTTTTCTCTCTCTCTCTCGTAATTTGCTATTTGTAATAGTTTTTTCTCTCACACATTTCAATATTTTTATCTCTATTATTTTTTAAGTATATTTGATCAAAATAAAAAAGTAAGAAAGTAAGAGAAGAGAGAAAAGAGTAAAAAAAGAGAGAAAATTAACGGCTGCAACATTTATTCTACGTTATTTTTTAAATAAACCTAAAACTATTTTATATATTTTGAGATACGTTAAAATTAACAGCTTAAACATTTATTCTACGACATTAATTTTATTCCGTCTCAATAGTGTATCTAATGATTTTTTTTATGTAAAGATTTATATAATAGATTTATATAATATAATTAAATATTACTGAATAGTGTAACGTTAAATTGACATCATTTAATCAAAATATATATATATATATATAACATAAATATTATTGTTTGCATATCAAATTTAGAATAAAAAAACTTTGGAGTGACCATTTCCCCGAGAAGATCCGCCCCGAAATCTAAGTGTAGATGTGCATGTTAAAAATAATAGTTATAAACCACATAATTGAAAAGATTAAAAAGAAAATTACCTTATTATTTGTAGTATTCTATTTTGTTGATCAATTAAAAATAATTTTAAAAAATAAATAATAATATATTTAATAAATATTTTATAATTATTTTTATAAAATTTAGACTAAGTAGTACTCGTGGTCCCTTAATTTAATTTCAATTAACGTTTTAGTCATTTATTTATTTATTTATTTTTTTCGATTTGGTTCTTTATTTTAATTTTTAGTGACAATTTGATCTTATATGTTTTAAAATGTCAACAATATTATCCTTTTTTTTTTTACAAAAATTCATCAAAATTTTCAACCAAAATCCATAATATTAATGATATTCTTTAATATAATAAAAATTTCATCAAATTTATAACTCAAATCTTCAAATAAATTCATATTTTCATTTTTTATTTGATGTTGTTAGAGATGGAAATATGAGTTTATTTGATTATTTGAGTTTCGAATTTGATGAAATTTGTATTATATTGAAGAGTATAATTAATATTATGGGTTTTAGTTGAAAATTTTGATTAATTTTTTGAATTTTTGTAAATAAAAAGATAATATTGTTGATGTTTTAAAATATAAAAAATTAAATTATCACTTAAAATTAAAATAAATGACCAAATTAAAAAGAAAAAAAAATGCCTAAAACGAAATTAAATTAAGAGATTACGAGTATTTAGCCTAAAATCTATTGTGTCCATATTTACACAAGTGTTCTTATTACACTACCACATAAAATAAAATAAAATAAAAAGACAAAAATAATTTCCCTTTTTATGGAGGTGTTTCACTATTTATGAGAGGTTGTTTGATTTATTAATTTATGTTTTAAAAAAAGAAAAAAAAACTGAAATTCAATTTTATCTCATAAATATATAAATTTATTATTTGATCAAGTAGAAAAAAAAAATGAAGGAAAGAAATGAAACTAGAAACAGTAATAATCAATTATATTTATCAAATGTACTTTTTTATATATACAATATTACGTCTATAATTTTGTCTTTGTAACTCTCGTATAATTTAAAAAAAAACATATATAAAATCAAAAATCAAACTTTTTTTTAAGTAAGAAGAAGAGACATAGATATAATAATGGAGACTGAAACCAAAATAAGAAGAAAATTTATGAATCTACCGGCATTGTTGGTTCGACCGCCGCAAACGTGACCTTACTCCACCTTTGTGAATCTATCAGCCGTCCACTCACCTTCTCCCCAAGAAAGTTTCTCTCTTCCTCTTTTTCTCTGTTTCTCATTTTTTGTATTTTTTTTCTTTCCCTCCCTCTTAATTACTGTTCCTCCCAAACTCCTTTTCCCCTCTTCCTCTTTCTCTCTCTTTTCTCTTTATCTTTCTTCTTTTTTTTTTTTTTTTTTCTTCT
>JBBPBO010000004.1:65138795-65178976 GCA_037974295.1 Cicer cuneatum | reverse complement strand
TTTATACTTCTAATTAAACTTTTATTTGCCCTTCTTTTTCATATATATATATATATATATATATTTTGTTTTTTTTAATTATATATTAAATTTATGTTTTAGACTTCAATTGTTTTGTTTATTTTAGCTCCAGATCTTAAAAAGTTCAATTATTATTATTTTTATTATTATATTTAATTAATTTATAATTAATATTAAATCTTTAAAACCAATAATAATAATTTTTTTATTAAAGGTTAATTAAATGAGTCATTTATTTTTATTTTTTAGTTGTTATGATATAAGGAACTTTATGCAAGTTTTTATAAATTAATTAATCTAAAATCGACTTTTAACTTTAATTAATTAAATGTGATATCTTTTTAATCTTTGAGTTTTTAAGACACAAATGATATAAGTGATGGTTTTAAAACTTCTTTTTATGATCAAAATAATAAAACTATTCTTAAATGGATTAAATAGATGTGATATAATTTTAATCTTTAAGTTTTTAAAACACAAACGATACAACTTGATAGTCTTAAAACTCTCGTTTTAAAATAATTATTCAAGGTAAACAAATTCATTTTATTTCGTTAACACAATTTTTTTTTATCAACAACAAATTACACATTTTTTAAAAACAATCAACACATCTGCATTTTCTACCAAATAATTATATAAATTTGATTTCTCCATTGCGCATGTATATACGTAAAAGCAATATTGCATTATTGTCAAACACAATAATAAAATTTATTTTTTCTTCTTCTCTATTTTAAGTATCATTTTATTTCAATATCACATTTATAAAAACAATTTATATTTGTAATTATTAACAAGAAAAAAGTAAATATTTTTTAAGTTAATATAAATTTTACACAATTAACTACATATAACCATTTTTTTTATATGATGTTATAGGATTTCAAGACCATTATTTTTGTTTTTAAGGGCTATCAAATATTTTTTCTATTTTAAATAATTTTTTGTGACGACTCTATTAAATTTGAAATATCCTCAAAATTTTAGGTTAAATATTTTTCGACTACGATTGTTAAATTAATTATAATATACTAATTATAATTTATTGTACAACTCATATATGAAACAAATATTTGTCAATATAAAAAACAGCTATTCGCATATCAATCAATGTAAAATAAATTATTATTCACTAATTATAAATTACTTTATTAATCATAAATGGGATAAAACATTTATCATATGTTAAATAATAAAAACGACTCTTCGTGAGTCAATTTAGTAAAAGCGTGAAAAAAACTATAAAACATTAATTATATTAATCATAACGAGACAGAATCGTACAAAATTATAAGCTTTTGTTTAAAATTAAATGAAATACATGCATAATATTAATATTGGTCGTAACATTTAATAGCCAAAAACTTTATTGGTAAGAAAATTCATTAATCGGAGTATCGTGAAATGTTGACAGAAGTTTTATCAATAAAATTATAATTATTTAATTATAACTTCACTCATTGTACAAATTATAAACCGGCCAAATATTGTCACAATATATAAAACAATATTTATTTTGGAATTATTAGCAAGAAACTCCGCTGAGTATTAAATATAATTAAAAAAATTAAGTCAACAAAAATTATTAAATTTTATCAAAATTATGAATTTAATTAAATACATTAATTTTTTAACTTATTTTTCTTATATTTAATAGTAGAGTGAATACATGCATACAAAATAATGGTTGTAACCTTTAGTGCACAACAAATTTATTGATAATTTTTTGTATGAAAGTGCAAGTAAAGAAATTATATTTCAGTAGTTTTACTTATATCTTAAAAATATTTTATAACATTTTTTAATTTTATATAATCACAATATTACATGACTTGTGTCGATGCATAAATATTTTATTAGTTAAGTATTTAAAAGAAATATGTAGTTATAATTCATATAATAACTTGTTTGTTTCAAGTTTTATTTTCTCTAATGCTTTATTTTCTAATTCAAATATTTATTTCTTTTTAAATATAATTTGAAATGGATGTCTCTAAAGCTGAAGTAGTTGGCAATTTCCTTTTGTTCTCATTTTTTTTTACCTTAGAATCTAAATATACCCACAAATATTTTGGCAAATATTTATAAAGCATAAAACATGCATTTTTCAAAATTCAAATTTTAATATTTAAAAAAAAAATAATTATTAATTTTGAAAAATATTATACATAATATAAATAATAATTTCATATATACAAAAATAATTATATCCCGTATTTGATTCGAGTTCCATACTAGTAATAACAACAACAAAAAACATACATCACGTCCATCGAATATTAAATTCAATTTAATTACAACGAGCAGCAATCATTTGTCGGTAAATCCAGTCCTAAACAACAATCAAAATTAGGAATTATAATCTGTAACAAAATTACAATCATTCAAATAAAAAATAAAACACATCGCAGTTAGCCAATAGTATATCTAGCGATAACAAATAAGTCTGAAATTATAGTATGAAGTAGTGAATTCAACAAGTGAGTAGCGTTTGAACGACGATAGAGCTAAAATATGAAAATATGAGTTTTAATTACATATACGATTGAGTTACATAATTCTGGAGAGTTTCAATTTCAATAGGACGGTTTGTGATCGGATCGGGTTATCAACGTTTTATTCTTTTTAACCGTTGTTTAAGATTAATTACATATATAAAAAAATCAATAAGTTTTGTTACTTTTAATAAAATTATTTGACTTTTTTTCCTATAACACATTTAACTCTTTTTTTTCCTATAAGTTTTCTGGTAATTTTAAAATATGCAATTTTTTTGGAAAACTCTTTTCAAGTTTTCCGGTATTTACCGGGAAAATTTGTTTTCAGACCTCCGGAAATCTTTCAGGGGTAAAAAAAAATCATTTACATAAATAAAAATAGTAAAAACTATTGTAGGGTATTATTGGAATTTAAATTATGTGGGGTATAAGTTTAAAAGAGGGGGTACGAGGTACAACATTCTATCTCTTATATATTCAACATTTACTTCATTCTCAGTCAATATGGAACTTATTTTAACCATTCACACTTGAATTTCCAACATATACTATTTCTTTCATATTTTACGCATTAGACAAACCATAAATTGAAACATTATATCACACTACTATGCAATCATGCTTCAATAATTGGATTTTTTTTATAAATATATCCTTTTTTTTTTCAAATGCCCTATTCTAAAAACTATTTCTCTTATTGTCCTACTTTTTAGACCCAGTACATCATCGCTGGCTCAAGATGCGACGACTTGAAGGATTTTTTTTCTGACCCAGTTGCTTGTCGCACCCCAGTGTGCGATGATTTTTTGACTTTTTTTCCTTCATTTATTTAATATTTAATATATAATTACAATAAATTATAAATATTTAAAATAATTAATAAATAAAATAAAATAAAAAACTTTAATAATAATAATAATAATTTTAATAATTACAGATTAAATAATAATAATTACATTAATAATTTAATAATAATAATTTTAATAATTATAATAAGTTATACATATTTAAAATAATTAATAAATCAAATAAAGTGATTATTAAATAAAATAAAATACTTTAATAAATAATAATAATAATGTTTATAATAATAATAATAATTTTATAATATTAATAATTACTTATTAAATAATAGTAATAATTAAAAAAATTGTCATAATAATAAACGTAATAAAAAAAATTATAAACATAATAACAATAATAATAAAAGGAAATTATATTAATAACATTAAAAAAATACATTAATTTGAAAGAAAAAAAATACATCAAATTGAAAGAAAAAACTACATCAATTTAAAATTAATTATTTTCATCTAAATGTCCTCAAGTTCCACATCTACGCAGTCGTCGATTTGCAAGTATGCTAATGTCGCCACATTTGGTAATTTGCAAATATGGTAATTTGAAATGATTATTTACAAATATGGTAATATCGCCGCATTTGATTTTTTTGCTCACTTGATGAAAATAATTAATTTAGATGGATCTGGAGATAATATCGCCGCATTTGGTAATTTGCAAATATGATAATTTGAAATGATTATTTGCAAATATGGTAATATCGCCACATTTAGTTTTTTGTTCACGTGATGGAAATAATTAATTTAGATGAAAATAATTAATTTTAAATTACCGTATTTGTAAATTACCAAATGCGGCGATATTACCATATTTGCAAATCGACCACCGTGTAGATGTGGAACTGGAGGACATTTAGATGGAAATAATTAACTTTAAATTGATGTAGTTTTTTCTTTCAATTTGATGTATTTATTTTCTTTCAAATTAATGTTTTTTTTTAATGTTATTAATATAATTTTCTTTTATTATTATTATTATTATTATTATTATTATTGTTATTATGTTTATTATTATCATGTTTATACTTTTTTTATTATGTTTATTATTATTACAATTTTCGTTTTAATTATTATTTTTATTTAATATGTAATTATTAATATTATTATAAAATTATTATTATTGTAAAAATTATTATTATTATTTATTAAAGTGTTTTATTTTATTTTATTTTATTTATTAATTATTTTAAATATTTATAATTTATTAAAATTATTATTATTATTAAATTATTAATATAATTATTATTTAATCTGTAATTATTAATATTATTAAAATTATTATTATTATTTCTTAAAGTTTTTTATTGTATTTTATTTTATTTATTAATTATTTTAAATATTTTATAATTAATTATTATTATTATATTTTAAATATTAAATAAATGAAAAGAAAAAAGTCAATAGATCATCGCACCTTGGGGGTGCGATGAGCAACTGGATCTGAAAAAAAATCTTTTCAGTCGTCGCATCCTGGGCCAGCGATAATGTATTGAGCCCAACAAGTAGGGCAATCCAGAAAATAGTTTTCATAAGGCATTTGGGGAGAAAAAAAAAGGATATATTTATAAAAAATCTTCAATAATTTACATATTGTATCGTCAACTTAAACATTAGTTATAAAGATTGCAAGTGACCAGAGCTGACCTGAGGGGGAGTCGAGTGAGGCCGTCGTGGGGCCTCGAATATTTTTAGGTCTCAAATTTATATTTTTGATTTAATTAATATTATTAATTTTTTCAATATTGTATTTTTTTAATCTTTATAGTGTAAATCTCACTCTCTAGTTTTAGTACTAATTGATTCAATGAAAAAATTACTCAATCATTTAATGGATTTAATATTTATTTGTATGTTGTTTAATATTGTATCGGTTGAAAAAAATTGTTTTATACTGTAAAAATATTTTGGTTTAAATGGCTTTCAATATAATTATTGTTAATTTTTAAAGTATCTCATTTTAAATTTTGCTTTAGACCTCTATATTTATTGGTCTGACCGTGCAAGTGACTCATAGAAAATACACATTAGCTTCTAAAAAAACGTACATTCACATTACAAGATATCATGATGAAATGCGTACAAATACATTACATGATAAAATCATGATATCATATTTGTTTATTATGTCACTACCTTATCAAATGATTATATGTTTGTATGAGACATTCGATAAATTGAAAAATTCCATTATACACTTAACCTATCATGCCTAAATAATTTACTTAATGCATGGTGTACTTAAACATCAATTATAAAAATTACAAGTGATTAATAGAAAATACGAATTGGTTTCTAAAAAAAATGTACATTCACATTACAAAATATCATGATAAAATATGTACCAAATACATTACAAGATAAAATCATTGTATCATATTTGTTATTATACGTGCATTAAACAATCGATAAGATAATATTTATCGTGTCACTATCATATCATATCATTATCTTTTTTTATATATTTTTTATCATGTCAATATCTTATCATATCTCAATAATTTACGTAATGTATCGTCAATTTAAACATTAGTTATAAAAATTACGAGTGATTTATATTCATGAAAATAGAAAAAAAAAAAAATTTGAGCCGTTAACTAAACAAACTACCCACATTTTTTTTAATTTAATTATTCTAAAGTAAAAAATTCATAAAATAAATAAATAATTAATTAATGTTATAGATACTTATAATTAATATAATTTATATATCAATATATCAATAAATAATATTATTGGCTTTATCCTAATCCATTTTTTAAAAAGATGAGTTTGAGTAGCTTTCTTTAAAATCCAATCGATTGGACTCGTCTTTCAAGAGCCAAACCAAACTAAATGCAAGCCAAACTCTATTTTATTTACACAACACAATCTATATATGAAAAAACAGAAGAAAAAAAGAAAAAAGAAAAAGAGAATTACGTGTCGGCGTTTTAAATCCGTCGATAATTGCTCCCTCTCATCAGTGCCTCGCCGCCGCATCGTTATCTACGCGTCTCTCGCCGCCGCATCGTCGTCCCCGCGTCCCTCGCCGCCGTATCAACTTCTGTACGCCCCTCGCAGCTGTGTCCAAACCGCCGGTATGTCTCTTCTTTCCTTTACGTCACTTCAATTTGTATCGCCCTTTTCTATGTTGCGTGTTTTCTACGAGTGTCTCGATTTTAAGCTGTTAGGATTGATTGATTTTCAATTTTTCTTGAAATATTGGTTTCTGAGTATATATCGATTTCTAAGTGTATATATGAATGTTTAATTTTCCAAAGGCACAGATAATCTCAACTCTGATAGAAGTATAAAAAGTATAAACATAAAAGTAATTGAAACCATAAGAATATTAAAACATGTAAATGTTTTGAATGAGTGAAGTAGACAAGTAGCAATTTTTTTACCTCTAGAAGCAAACCAAACCACTTAGTAGCAAAGCTTGGTATTTTACATGGACTGGGTTTTATTCACTTGAGTACTTGGTTATGGGTATAGCAACTGTTTAAGAATAACCATGCAACATGTGTGTGTTTTTACTGGTTGTTCCTTCAGTGGTATGATTACTCTAGCCTTATTGAGCCCTGAAATAAACAGTGATAAGGCATTGATTGGGTGTGTTATCAATAGATTGGGACAATGCGTTGATCATACAGTCATGAGTCAACAAAAATTTATCCTCACGTTCTTGAACATCTTGTTTCTTCTACAAATTGTTTGAATATGTTCTCCACTCAGGGATGGGCTAATCTTTAAGGGACAATTATTAATAAAGGTAGATGACAACATCCTTTTGCAGATAATATGACTTCCTTGTGTTTGCAGATTTGTGTTATCATTTACACTTGATAATGGTGGAAAATGACAACTAAACTGAATGGTTCCCACCAGGAAGAAAACAGTTTGGGGAAAGGGGAGTAAAGATAATTAAACAATTTTATTTTTTGGGAAATTTGGTTTTACATCATCTTTACCTTGCTAAGACTTCATACTTGGGGGGACTTTGGATACATGAACACGTCTTAATTTTTTTTGTCTATGGGTCAAGTGCTATTATGTCTAAAGAAATAGCTCTTGCTAGTTGCAAAACATTCCATTTTGTTTCTAATTGCAACACTTTGATTATATAGTTAAGCTTTTGATCTGGCGAGCTTATGTTTTATGTGCCCTTAGAGCACCATGATCCATAGTTATTGGAGTTTTTGTATATTAATATTATATTCACATAGTTTGGAGATGAAAACGGGACCCTCATTAATGTGTGGAGCATGGTGTGCCTAAAGCATGTTACTTTGCCTAAAGATTTATAATTCCTGCGATTCTGTTTACTTATCTATAACTTTTTGTTGCATTTTCATGTAAGCTAGATTTTATGTGCTCCTGACTGTAAGAGGAGCAACTACAACTGTTCTATTATTTGATAAAGGAGAGGTTGAACTTCTGCTATGCCTTCCCTTCAGCTGTTGAAACTAACTCGGCATGGCCAAAGTTTTTTGGCTTCGAGGAGGTATTGAACTGTGTATATTTCTGTTGGTGATTCTTAATAATCACATATGTACCATTGAATTTTTCTAATCATTTGCCTAATTTTGTTTCCATATTGACCTAAATATCAAGTTTACTGTTTTATCAACTAATTTTTTGCAATGTCTTGTAAGTTCCGATTTGTGCATGGTTTCCATTTAGTTGAAGTTTATATTTTATTTAATTTTATTGCATTAACATAATGGAAATGGATAAAGCAATGTTAAAAACATGATAGTATTGGGAATTGCAGCTGAACTTTACACTGCTAAAAGTTTCATCCAAAAGGAAAAGATGGGATGGCATAATGGTTCTACTATTTCAAAATCCCTATGCAGCAAAACTCAAAGCCTTTTAGTGCTATTTCGTTTAAACTATTAGAAACCACTACCAGTAATTATGAATAAAAGAACTGCCAACTGCACACCGTTAAATATGCTCTATTCATCACACTTAGCTTCTGCATGAAATATCAAATTATCCTCTGCATTGATAATAGGCATGTTTCCTTGTTTTTATTGTAGTACCTTTTTACTCATTTCATAATTGGGTTGCTCACGTTATTAATAAAATCATAGGTTTTTAACTTTTTGCATGTATACTGTGTTATTGTTGATGCTTTCTTCATGTGGTTACTGACAGGAAAGCTCTACTACTTGCATCTGGTATCTTAATTGCTGGTGGAACAGCTGCATATATGCAATCAAGGCGTAGAGTTAATAAACCTGGTTTATTTGGCCATTGCAATGAGAACAACAATGATAAAGAAGTAATAGAGGAGGAGGTTATGAATGTGTCTACTGCACCAAAAAATAAACAAAAGAAAGGGGGGTTGAAGTCACTTCAAGTTCTTACTGCAATTCTTCTATCCCAGATGGGCCAATTAGGTGTAAAAGATCTTTTAGCTTTAGTTGCCACAGTGGTAAGGATTTTTGTTTTGGAAGATAATGCTTTGTGCTTGCCTATGATTTTTCGATATGAACTATAATTTAATACAAATTCAAGTATTCATCATGGTATTTGATTCCATCTTTTTTTTTTTGGAGTAGCCAATGTTATTATTGTTAGTATTATGCTGAAGAATCGCTTGCCACGTTAATGTATACTCACTATTCAGATGAAAGATATTGATCAAAATAAAAAACTTTTTTACACCTGTAACTCATTTCTGGGACAAATGTGGACTGTGGAGTCTGTTGTTACTCACTTGAGTGGGAAAATGTGATTCTCTTGCTGCTTCTCATCATCAGGAGGAGAAGGACTCTTGTGTGTTGTACGTGTACTACATATTTTATACTACCAGCTGGACTGGGAACTATGGTTGAAGATCTATGCTTTGTTTTCTTTTTTCTTATATTGGAGTGGAGTGTTTCATAAAAGAGGAGTGTCTGTATGTTGAAAAAAGAGATTGTGGAATGGAAAGGGTTATAACTTTTAAAATATCATAATAACCCTCTTAAAGAGTTGAAAAAGAAATAATAGCAACTTGTTCAAGAATTTCCATTATTCCTTTCATTGCATTATTTTGTGTAGGGCATAATGTTAGGCATGGGCCCGTGCTTAATAGGAGAGTAGAGTGTGGAGGGATATATTCTTGAAGGAATTAACAGCAGTGAGTTGAATGAGTTAGCTGGTTAGTAACATGATGGTTTGTTAGTAGGTGGTGGTAGGTTCCCTAGTTAAATAGTAGGGAAAATTGTAAAAGGAGGAGCGAGGGTATCTAGGTGAGATTAAGATTATTAAGGAATTCTCAGTGCTAAGGGGCATTTCTATTGTAAAAGAATTTCTCCTCTGTTTGTTCTATTGCTCGTATAACATTCTCTCCATTGCCTTGCTCTCTCTAAGAAATGCATAAAGAGTTCACGTTAAATTTTTATGTTTTTGCAGGCACTGCGAACTGCTTTGAGCAACAGGCTAGCTAAAGTGCAAGGCTTCCTATTCCGTGCTGCTTTTCTTCGGCGTGCACCATTGTTTTTTCGGTTAATTTCAGAAAATATTGTTTTGTGCTTCCTCTTGTCAACCATTCATTCTACATCTAAGTATATTACAGGGACTTTGAGTCTTCATTTCAGAAAAATATTGACAAAGCTTATTCATTCCCATTATTTTGAGGTATAAATTGTTGAATTGTATACATCTGTTCACGTTATTTGTGTTGAACTGTTGATCAATTTATGTATTCCTAGTTCCTACTGCCCTGCCGAAGTGTCTGTATTTTAGCTATCAAATTTTATCCTTTCTTACCCCTATTTTTGTGCATATTTATATGATAAGTCTGTTGTCATCTCTATCTGCATTGTTTAAAAGTACACGTGTGAAATATTTTCAGAATTTGTCTGTTGGCACCTTAAAGTCTGTTGCCGTCTTCTTCTGCTGGAATTTGATCTCATTAATAATAATATAGCTAAAAAAAAAGGAAACAGGGCTTGATTGTCTAGCTGGTTATTGTTTGACATAGCTTTAGAATCTTGGGCTGGTACTGACCAGGATCATTCTAGTTGCTTTTCTACATCTTTTTGCTATATGGGTAATTACTTGAAGAATGTTCTGACTTTGAGCAGATATTCTACCCTCTCTAAGCGGAATAACTATCCAGTATCCAATAAATTCTTTAAATTCAGAGTATGCAATGGCAACATTCATATTTTTGAAGTGTGTCTTATAATACTATGTCTGTATATTTATTATATATTTTGCTTTCAGAACATGGCATATTACAAAATATCACACGTTGATGGTCGGATAACAAACCCAGAGCAAAGAATTGCCAGTGATGTGCCGAAGTTCTGTTCAGAGTTGAGTGAAATTGTTCAAGATGATCTAACAGCAGTGACTGATGGACTTCTATATACTTGGCGGCTGTGTTCCTATGCTAGCCCAAAATATGTCTTCTGGATATTGGTATCTTTGTAATTGAACTATACTGTTTAATAGATTTCTCATAGCAGCTTCTGCTTATACTTTTTGAGTTTTTGCTGATTGCTAGAGGCTTACAGCTTAAATCTGATGTTAGAATCAGTGCTTTCCTTCTCAATCTACTGTTTTGGCCTTTTCAGGCCTATGTACTTGGAGCTGGGGCTGCGATCAGGAACTTCTCTCCTTCGTTTGGGAAACTTATGTCCACAGAACAGCAACTGGAGGGAGAGTATCGACAGCTTCACTCACGATTAAGGACTCACTCGGAAAGTATAGCATTTTACGGCGGAGAGAGGAGAGAAGAAGCTCATATTCAACAGAAATTTAAGAACTTGGTTAGGCACATGCGTAGAGTGATACATGACCATTGGTGGTTTGGCATGATTCAGGACTTTTTATTGAAATACCTTGGTGCAACTTTTGCTGTTATTTTGATCATTGAGCCCTTCTTTTCTGGTCATCTAAGGCCCGACAGTTCAACTTTAGGCCGTGCAGAGATGTTAAGCAATCTAAGATATCACACCAGTGTCATAATTTCCTTATTTCAGTCTCTAGGAACTCTTTCTATCAGTGCAAGACGGCTCAATCGTCTCAGGTATATTTGATCTTTCATTTCTACATTTTTTTTATAAATTGATATTAGAGGCATTTATTGGTCACTACTAAGCGTGGGTTTTATGCAATTGTATGTATTACAGTGGGTATGCTGATCGCATTTATGAGTTAATGGCTGTATCAAGGGAGCTAAGCTTGGTGGATGAGAAATCATCCCTGCAAAGAAAAGGGAGTAGAAATTGCATAAGTGAAGCAAACTACATTGAATTTTCTAATGTCAAGGTCAGTCAAATACGTCCCAACCATCTATCAACCATGACTTCATGTTGCGTTTTTTATGTTTTAATAGCGACGTTGCTCCCAAATTCAGGTTGTGACCCCCACTGGTAATGTCTTGGTGGATGATCTGACTCTCAGGGTTGAGCCAGGATCTAATCTATTGATTACAGGTAGTCATCTGAACTCTCTTCTTTACTGCTCTTCTTTCAAATTATTTTTCTTATGCATTTGTTCTGTTGCAAAATTCGCTGTAAAATATGATTTGTGATTGTTGGTTGTTTAACATATTATTGATGATTCTTTGGATGAAGGTCCAAATGGAAGTGGAAAGAGCTCGCTTTTCCGGGTTTTAGGCGGTCTTTGGCCGTTGATATCTGGTCATATTGTGAAACCTGGCATTGGCTCTGATCTTAATAAGGAGATTTTCTATGTGCCACAAAGACCATATACTGCTGTGGGAACACTTCGTGATCAGTTGATTTATCCTCTTACTGCCAGTCAAGAGGTTGAACCACTCACAGATCGTGGGATGGTGGAGCTATTGAAAAATGTAAAGTTCACTGTTAACCCCATGTATTTCTCAATGCCACATGAATATGTAGCAGTTTAATGATAATTTTATTGATGTATTGTTAGCATTCACTAAAACTGCATGTGTATGTGCTGAAGGTTGACCTTGAATACCTGTTGGACCGTTACCTGCCTGAAAAAGAGGTGAACTGGGGCGATGAACTTTCATTGGGTGAGCAACAGAGATTGGGCATGGCTAGACTTTTCTACCATAAACCGAAATTTGCAATTCTTGATGAGTGCACAAGTGCCGTCACTACTGACATGGAAGAACGATTTTGTGCTAAAGTTCGGGCCATGGGAACATCATGCATTACTATATCACATCGTCCAGCGTTGGTTGCATTCCATGATGTGGTTTTATCCTTAGATGGTGAAGGAGGATGGAGTGTTCATTACAGAAGGTTGGAACTTAGCTTTCATGTTTATCATTGTTCCACTCTAGTTATGTTGTTGTTTATGAGATTAAAATTTAAACTCCAGGGAGGACTCTTCTTCTGAAATGGAAATTGATACAATGAAGGCATCAGAAACAACACGACAGAATGATGCAAAAGCAGTTCAACGAGCATTTGCCATGAATAAAAAGGTGCTGATATTTTCTGATTCTAATTGTGATGTCTTCACTGTTCTTCGTTTACATTGGTTTTGAAGATTTCCAAACTTTTCCTCCAGGATTCTGCATTCTCAAATTCGAAGGCAGAGTCATATATTGCAGATGTGATATATTCATCCCCATCTACGAATCATACTACTTTACCATCTTTAGTTCCCCAACTTCATGGTAATACAAGGATATTGCCACTGAGAGTAGCTGCCATGTGCAAAGTATTGGTGAGTACCTTCTCTAGATATGAACTGACATAGCTTTTTCCCCCCCTCTTTTTTTCCATTGTGTATGCGTATTCTGTATAGTTAGACACTTCCATTGTAGCGAATTAATGGTTAATTCTGTTTTTTTTTTGGGTTTATTATTTATAATATAAAATTCTTAGGTATTGATATTTGGTCGTTGTAATCATAAGTCCAAGTATTCTAACATACATCTCTTTAACAAATTTAATATACTCAAGTTTATACCTGGAACCTACTCTTCTGACTTATGTACTGGCCATTGATAGCGGAATTGTTGTTAGTGTTAGAATATTAGAAAATATCTCATAATATCTTTTATATTATATTAGAGTATCTTGAGTTATTTCCTATGATCAATTTATAATCATAGAGATATCTTATAATATCTTTCATTATTATTATGATTTGTTCCTAATTTAGGGTTTAGTCTATGTTTTCCTATAAATAGAGATTAGTATTGAGTCTTTTGTAATCAAGTCAGCATAAAGCTATTATCAATAATATTCAAACTTTTATTATTTTCTCTCCTCATTTTCTCTAAAATCCCACAACTTCAACATGGTATCTAGAGCCTATTTCGATCCGAACAATTCTGCCTCTATTCTGCTGTCGAGTTCCCAACAGTTTGGGAATATAATCATAGTTTCTCTTTTACAATGTGATCATTCCTTTTTCAAACCACTGTCGTGACCCATTCCGACACCAATTTTACTCGTTTTCCGTTCAGTTTGCTACTGCCGCCGTCACTGTTTCCAGTGACTTTTCTAGAAAACGACCACTCCATCAGCTTCGCCTCGTCCAGATCGCCCCACACCTCAAAGCGCGTCGCCATAAGCCACTGCACGCGCCTCACCGTCCACTGCGCGTCAGATCCACGTGTCGTCGCTCATCACCGCGCTTCCGGCAGCCATTTAAGACGCGACCTCTTTCATTGAACTTGCCTCGGCCTCCTGTTTTTTAATCTGCCCTCGTATTCTAATTTCGGACTATGGTTACACCTGCTGCCTCCAAGTTCCGTAGCTCAGTTGGTTAGAGCTTATGGATATTAACCACAAGGTTGAAGGTTCAACCCTTTTAGTTTTGGAGCCCCAAACCCCATTGGGTTGTGGAAAGCTTTACCGAACCCTAACCAAGAGCTCTTGCTACTGCCTGCCATCGCTGCTGGACAAGTTTTACCGCTAGTTTTCTGACACAACCACTTCCATGGTAAAACTTTGCGTTTATGAGTTGTTTAACGATTTAGGGTTTTATTTTGGGTTAAGGGTAGTGATCAGGTTTTAACTAGTGAAAAACTGCAATGATCAAATTTGAGTTTTTGAAAGAAAAAAAATAATGTTGTTTGAATTGGGTAGGAGGTCAGTGATTGGTGGTAACGAGGGTTCATTTGGTGATGAATTTGAGAAGGAAATAGGTATATTGCTTTGTGATCAAAGAGGACATGGGGTTGATGATCATGAACTTGAATTTGTATAGGAGTGGATCAACTCCTCCAACTGTTGAGGTTCTCTGAGTGCAGTTTGTGGATTATTTGGTGGTGGTTCTACGGTGTCGGCTACTGTTTTGGAGTTTTTTGGTGTAATGGCTTTGCTTATGGGGAAGAGCTTAGGTCTGATCCAGCTTATTTTTCATATTATTACAGCAATGTGAATTTGAATCCTAGACTTCCACCTCCTTTAACAAAGGAGGATTGAAGGTTTACACATAGACTAAAAGGTGGAGCTTCTGGAATTGGTGATAGGAGGAAAGTGAATGGAGCTGCTGATGATAATGGGGGTAAACCAATCTTTGCTACACCTCCTGACTTTAACATGAGGAAAAGAGCTTAGTGAGGTGGTGGTTGATGAAAGTTAGTGAGCTACCAAGTGATTTTGAGAGAGATTGAAAGGTCTTTTGGAGAAGTAACCTAGAGGAGAAAGTTAGAGCTTGGTCGTGTGAAGCTAGTGGTGTTCTTGATTCGGTGTTGGCACGAGCGAGATTTTCGTTGTGTTTGATTGTGGTAGCGATAATTGTTGAAAAAACTATAATTGAGAATCAGAATGTCGTTGTCATCTGCAGAATCTCCCATGATGTCGGAACCACCTGTGGCAATACTTCCAACCATGGTGTTCAAGAATCCTGACTACAGCTACCTCCACCAACCTCTGTTGTGGCTTATTTACGTCTTCATTTCCATTGTCGTGGTGGTAGTTGCAATATTGCTGCGTTGGGCAATACTTCTGCTGCTCTTAGAATGGTGGAATGCACCAGTAGCTGGAGTCGTGGTGCCCATCGAGAACGAGCTGGAGGAGATAGTGGTGGAGGAGCCGGTGCCGGTGCGGGGAATTTAGGCAAGTCAAACTTCTTTGGTTCTTCCCTGTCACGAAGCACTACTGATCTACATATTGTTGCTGTTAACGACCCATCCGTGGACCAAAATTACTTGAGCAACTCGTACATGAAACTTGAGCTTCAGAAAGCTTATCTCGGATCTCTACTTTCACCTCAGAAGTCACCATACATTTTCTCACTCCGTTGATTGATCATAGCTTCATTTCGTTAGAGTCGCGCTGCTTCTTCGGTGTTTGTCATGCAATTTAGTTATTACTAATAGATTATAATAGTGGCTTATATTCCTACTAACGATCATTCTGGTTGTGTCCCATTTTCCACATATGAATCATATTAGTGATGACTTCTTCCGTTAGTGGTTATTCTAACGGTGTCTTTTATTTTCATGACTCATTTCATCTTGGCAATTTGTCCCAGATGCATTGGTCTTGCCTTTCTCTCCTTGAAGCACGCCTTTATCTCCTTGAAGCAGATTCAAGTTTAAATATTGAGTCTCCAATGTTATTGGTTTGAAGCTTCCAAATGCAGTTTTTTAGAAGAACGAAGCTTGCTTTGTTCAATTGCTTGCCATGAATTTCCCTCAGACTGATGATCCATCAGACTATCTGGCTAGGCTATATTTATAGCAATTCTCTCCGACTTCACATGCATCCCTAAGTTGCCTTTCCATCTTTTTTTATTTGTGGAGCAAAATATTGTTTTCTTGTAGCAAGCTAAAGCTACAATCTTAGCTGGGAGCAGCAAAACTGAATACTTCTATCTTAGCTACAATCTTCTCTGACAAGTTCAATCCTCACTTGAGTCATAGGCTGTTTTCACCCCTATCAGCTCTTGGAGCAGATTCATAATCATTTGTGCACAAACTAGAGTTAGTGCATGTCAACAACGCACTTATTTAAGGAATATGAAGAAGGCCAACAGAACAATTTGAGTTTTACTTTGGATTAACGTACTTCGTGAGTTGCTCTTCTCAGTTGGTGATCTGGCCTCCCCATTGGAGCAACTTGATATCATTTGAAGGTCTGCCCATAGAATATTGTTCCATCATTTTGTTTATCAGAAGTAAAGGGGTCACAATGACTTACGATTAAGGCACCCTATACTCGAGTCTTCTGAGCTTAAAGTGTGGACAATGGATAGGCCTGCTTTAGCTGTTGAAATTTGAACTAAATTCAAAATGGGGGCATCTAGGTTGGTTCTTAAGCTGTGTTAGGTGAAGGCCCATGGATAGTTTATATTTCTAACAAATTACAGTAAAACTAATACCTACTTAAACGAGATCTTACCATTATATTTGAGCTTATCTTCAGTAATTTATTTGCCATCGGACAATGCTATTGAGTTTACATTATAGTGTAGTCTATACTACAATATATTTAACATGTATCATTTTCATGTGGGCTGTTGCTTTCAGGTACCCACTGTGTTTGATAAACAAGGTGCACAACTGCTTGCTGTTGCTCTTCTTGTTGGTTCAAGAACATGGGTCTCAGATCGTATTGCATCTCTGAATGGTATTATTTTCTCATCTTTGACTACTCATTATTCTGAGAATCCATGCATGTAATGTTAAAATAAAATTTATGTTCTTAGGTACCACTGTGAAGTTTGTTTTGGAGCAGGATAAAGCTGCCTTTATTCGGTTAATTGGTATAAGTGTACTTCAAAGTGCTGCATCTTCTTTCATTGCACCTTCTATAAGGTAATTGGGTACATATTAATCTGGAATACATGTTTCTTTTTATCTTTAACCAGTATAATGCTACTTTTACATATAGTTGAGTCTTCCAAATATAAAGTTTGAGTTAATTATATGTTGCTCCTCAGACACTTGACAGCAAGGTTGGCCCTTGGGTGGCGGATTCGTTTGACACAACATCTACTGAAGAACTACTTGAGAAGCAATGTATTCTACAAGGTAATTGAATATGAACTATTCATTAGTTCTGTTTCTTCCTCTTTTTTTTTTTTTAACATTACAAGCATGTTTTATATTGGTAATGATTAGTTGTTATTTGAAAACTCACAGTTAAGAATCATTTGTACTATTTATTGGGAGGTTTTCTCTTGGAATAATTTTGTAGCTCAGTTTATTATGTAGTCATGATTGCTTTGTACTTTTCCCCTTCAAATTCAACTCAGTTTTAATCTCGGTTTCTTGACCTGTTCAGTTTTCCTCGACCAATGGGCATGTAGAATCTGACATTTACATAATGAGCCAGGGGAATAAGAATCCCTGGAAACTGTAAAGCAGGGTAGTTGTTTGCTTAGTCATGTGAATATACATTAGTATTCATAATATTTTTTTTTGTTGTTGTTGGTTAACCATTGATTTGCTGAGGAATTTGTTACTTTTCAAAACTACCATTAAGGTAAAATATAAAATTGTTATATTTCTATTTTTACAATTTTGTCCTCGTCAATCGTCATATATATATATATATATGTGTGTGTGTGTGCGCGCATATATATTGAAAAATATTTTAATAATTCAAAATGGGGTAAAATACAACATTTTCTCTTAGAATAGGGAACTACAGACCACATTTAGGTAGTTTTGAGAGAGGTGGACAATTTTAAAATAGGTATGAACGACTTACAAGAGAATACATAGTACAGTTGCTTTCTCTAAAGGTACTCTTTCGGAGGCAAAGAGTATGAGTATAAGAGTATTGATGATTGGATGGGGGTAGCCTGGTAGGAGATAGTGAAATATTATTTTTTCTATATTTCTGTGGAAATGTTAGGTATTCATCTCTTTAGGCTGGATTCATATTTACAAAAAATGTAGAAAAATAAGGCAGCAATAAATTGTATTGAGTTTTTAAAATACAGGAATTCAAAATTCCCAAAGGTTAATTTACAGGAATCTTAAAAGATGCCACATACCCAATGGTCCCCAATCAACCGTTTGAGAACAACTTCACTTATGTTTTTCAGGGTTAGGAATTATTCCATCTGTCCAGTAATATTTCCCGCATTTGACCGTTCCACACAGATTAAGAGAAGATGATTAATGAAAGAAAGAGAATGGTGATTTTACTAATTTATCATAATCACCTATTGGTGTATTCTCATTACAATAAATGCAAAGTGAAAAATAATAACTTGGGAGTGGTGTAGATTGTATTGATTTGAGGGTACAATTGGAAAAAAGTAATTAAAGTTGCATTGGAAACCAAAATTGGCAATCTTTTTGGGACAAATACCTTTCGTAAATGTGACAACTATTTTGGGACGAAGGTAGTATGACATATTCTGTCATTGTGTTTTGAATTAATAATATTTCATTTTGGCTTTAAAGCTCTAAAAAGTTTGAGATTTGGTTTCAAATTTCTGTTATATGCATATCTTTGTAGGTCTTCCACATGGCAAGCAAAAATATTGACGCAGATCAGAGGATAACTCAAGACTTGGAGAAGTTAACAACAGACTTGTCTGGACTTGTAACTGGACTGGTAAAGCCAACCGTTGATATTTTGTGGTGAGTGGCTCATTCATAAATTTGATTTGTTATTAACTAGTATTATAGTATGCCTTTTACTAGCACTTGAATCAACATATTTGATGCTTTTTTCTTTTCTTCTATGACTTTACTTTGCAAGGTTCACATGGAGAATGAAGCTACTAACTGGTCATAGGGGAGTTGGCATACTCTATGCTTACATGTTACTTGGCCTTGGGTTTTTAAGAACAGTTACTCCTGAATTTGGTGATTTGATAAGCCAAGAACAACAACTTGAAGGAACCTTTAGGTAAACCAATAAGTGTTTCTTCTGCCTCAATCATAGCACTAGTATTGTGAAAATGATGCTGACCTTTTTTAATACTATGCTTCTGCTAGGTTCATGCATGAGAGACTCTGTACTCATGCTGAATCCGTTGCTTTCTTTGGAGGTGGTGCTCGAGAAAAAGCTGTGAGCATCCCAACTCTACAATATTTATTGTCTTTTCTTTTAAGGTGTGCTCATTTGAATGTGTTAAATTCAGATTCAAAGTTACGTATAATTTCTCCCCACAATCAAAGGTGGAATGGTTGACAGTGGAATGAACTGCAACTCATTTACACTCCACCCCTCAAATTTTTGACACACCATTACATGACCCTTTAACAAACAATAAGGAGTGGATTCCAGTCTGTTTTTGCACCGCTCATAAATTCTCACTTTCTCATTTACCACTTCTTTTGGACAAGCAAACCCTAAATGTACAACTTAAGTTAGAGTTTTTGTTTTATAAAAGGAAATGTATGGCATATTAATTTTTCTTCAGCTTGCAGTTTATGCATTATGATCATTGCCGATTGAAATTTACTTTCTTAACATACGTGCAGATGGTTGAATCAAGATTCAGAGACCTTCTCACACACTCCAAGCACCTTTTGAAAAAGAAGTGGCTGTTTGGTATTCTAGACGATTTCATCACAAAGCAACTCCCTCATAACGTGACTTGGTTGCTGAGCTTGTTGTATGCTATGGAGCACAAAGGAGATCGTGCAGCAATAAGTACTCAGGGTAGGATTGTTGGACTGTTCTCAGTTACTCTATTTCTGTCTCGTCCCCCACTGACATACACAGTACTATATTACAGGTGAGCTGGCACATGCATTGAGGTTCTTAGCATCTGTCGTTTCTCAAAGCTTTTTAGCTTTTGGTGACATTCTTGAATTGAATAGAAAGCTTGTAGAGCTTTCTGGTGGTGTTAATCGAATTTTTGAGCTTGAAGAGCTGCTGGATGCAGCACAGTCTGGTACTTCATCATCCTTACTTTGTTTTGTATGCAAATATGCCATTAACATCTCATAGTTTCTGTAGCAGTAATTCTTTATAACAGTCATCACGTGCTAATCATATCTTTTATGCACAGGGGACTTCATCAATGGTGGTGCTATACCTCCAGTGAGGGATTATCATTCTAAAGATGCTATTTCTTTTTCTAATGTTAATATTGTTACCCCATCTCAGAAGATGTTGGCCAGGGAATTGACATGTGATGTTGAGCTTGGGAGAAGCCTTCTTGTTACTGGTTGGTATAGTTGCTATTTTAGTATATTTTTCGTTTTTGGAAGTGACAATTCCATTCCAACTTGAATTTAAATGTTGTATATCATATTTTAAAAGGTCCAAATGGAAGTGGAAAAAGTTCAATTTTCAGAGTTCTCAGAGGGCTTTGGCCAACTGCAAGTGGAAGACTATCTAGACCAGCTGTAGATGTGGATCAAGAGGCTGGATCAGGTTGTGGCATCTTCTATGTTCCTCAACGGCCATATACATGTTTGGGAACACTGCGGGACCAAATTATATACCCTCTATCCCGCGAGGAAGCAGAGTTTAGAGCGTTGAAGATGCATGGAAAAGGTATCTGTGGCACATAAAATATCACAGGCTTCTGAAACTGCCCTTGTCTGGTTTAAAATGATGTTACTTGACTATACATTAGCAACATAGCACCAGTGGTTCATTTTACTATAGTTTAAAATGATGCTGCCTGCTTTGCTTTTTGATTAATCACCACCACTTGAGAATAGGTTTTCTTCTTGTCTTTCCATCTACCCTGCAGTGGTGACTAGTGATAATGCATCAAATTGTCTATATGTTAGTCATATTGATAGCATTGAAGATTTCCTTTTTATTTAAATTTAGTTGGGAAAATTACTGTTTAGTTTCCTTTTGTGAACCAATAAATTTCTGCTCCCTTGTAACCATTTATTTATTTTGCTTTTCCCATTTTAGCTCTGATCGCTGTAATCTTGCTAGTTCAGGTGAAAAACATCCTGACACTGTAAAATTGTTGGACAAGCATTTGGAAGTTATCCTAGAGAATGTTCGGTTGAATTATCTTCTAGAAAGGGACAGATGCGGCTGGGATGCAAATCTAAATTGGGAAGACACTCTCTCTCTTGGAGAACAGCAGAGATTAGGCATGGTATGTGAATTGATTTCTTTTGTAATTTTAGAATGATTTAGTTAAATTTCTTCAACAATATTTTAATATAGATCTCAAACCTTAGTATTGAGCTTGACTTTTAATTATAGGAAGACATTGTAATATATTGTAGTATTCTTCTGTTGTTTGGATTTTAACATTTACCTTATGCTCTGTAAGGCACGCTTGTTCTTCCATAAGCCTAAATTTGCTATCCTGGACGAGTGTACCAAGTATGTATGATTTACCTCTGCCTTCTTCTCAAGAGGAATTGTTTTGTTCTTACTTGTTGCTAACCTTGTTTTGCTCTCTTCCTGAAAAAAATGATGCCAGTGCAACAAGTGTTGACGTTGAAGAACACCTATATGGGCTAGCGAAGAAAATGGAAATCACAGTTATTACTTCATCACAGGTAAAGTTTTCACTAAAACAATGACAAATTTAAAATTTTGTCTAGCCAAATTTAGAGTATTAAGAGCAGATCATTAGATACTTTTCATTGTTTCACTACAACGGATTCCACAAGTATTTTGCACTTACCCTCACTTGGTATGGGATTATTTATGCCATCGTAGATGCACATTCCTTCTCTGCACATAACTGTGATTTATATAGTTCTAGCTGAGTCATATTAACATTTCTAAACTTAAATATTCTTCGTTGTTGTCCTCAGCGTCCTGCTTTAATACCATTTCATTCCATGGAATTGCGGCTGATTGATGGTGAGGGTAACTGGCAACTCCGTTTGATCAAGCAATGATTCTTCGGTAGGTAGTTTTGCTGCAGACTTCCATATCGTTACTATTTGAGATATTGCGGAGTCTTGGAACATACTGGCTGATTGTGAGCGTAAATAAGGTTTTCCAATGATGGTGTTCCTACTTATTTCATTTTGGGTTTACCATTTACTATGTTCTCCAAGCTTTAATTTATGCCCCATAAATTTTTTGGGGCAACCAAACTAAAACAGCAGAAACAACCAAAATGGTTGATACGAAGTTGAAACACAACCATGTCACCATCACTCCAGTATATTAAGATCAATAATGTACAGTCTCTACCCTCATATTCCTAGGTAGTTGATAATTATTCATATTTTGTAACCATTGTTTTATCAATAAAATATGGCTTGAAATAGAGTAGCTCTTTTTGAAATATTGTTACCGTTGTAATACAGTTATCCATGTATTTTGACAGCTTTGATTTCTTCAAGTCCATTATATTATCACTCAGTTACTCTCATGTGATAACTGAAATGCTTATATGTCACCCAATTGTCAAAAATAGATAGTCTAAGCTTCTGTTTGGAACCGCAGTGAGATTTGTTTCCAACGCATGTGGAATTGTAGCTTCCGCATTTTCATAGTAAAACTGCATTGGAAAGCGATAATGGAAGGCAGAATGCAAGTCCAAACATTACATTTATTATTTTTGAGTCTCAGTTTTTTCAAATTTTATAGAATCTGTCCATATCTCTCTTTGACTGTCACTCCTCCTTGGTGGACACAATGATGGTAAAACAATCACTCCAAACATCGGGTTTGATTACCTGATTCCAGAGGAAACAACTTCTCTAGACTAAACAAAACCAAGTATTGTAAAACTCGGGGTACCGTACCATTCTATTACTACTAAAAAAATTAGTTTGACTTGAATTGGTTTGTTTTTTAAAATTAGGTTTAATCTAATGAAATAAATTGATTTAATTCAAGGCAATTACTGTTTTTATAGTAGCATAAAATTAATTCAAATCTGTCGTCTGTAAACTTAACTCAATTGCCACAATTATTGAACCGAATTTATTTACTATTTCAACGAAAAAAAATTTAAAATCTGCCAAACAAAAAAAATAAATTTAACATCTGCCTTCAATATTTGCTTTAGAAAAGCCGAATAACGACATCGTAATGGTTTAATGACAATCAAAATAAAGAGTAATTTAAAATGATACCAACGTTACTATGGAAATGATTTGTCACATACTATATTTTTGCAATACTCATATATATATATTCTTAATTTTCATACACATATTTAATACTTTATTTTCTTTTTATCTTTTCTTCTATTACATCATTAACACATCATATCTATCATATTATTTTCTTTATTATTTTCACTCATGGTTTTTGTAAGCTTATCGAGAGGTAGAATTTTTTTTGCAATGTTTTAAAACTTATGGACATTATTAAAACTAGTAAGTTAGATAAGAATGTCTGATGAGGATCTTGGCTTTTTTTATGGCTGTTAGTTGAGGACAGCATTCAAAATTTTTTAGTACACTAAAAAGTAGAAACTTTGTTTATTCTAATCTTACCTTTTGGATCCCCAAGTTACGGATTTCATCGAGATACTCTTGAATTATAATCCAATACCATATTGCTACTTGCAACAAGAGCCAAATTAGAAAATCTAGCCCTTCAAGATTCTAAAGGATTTCTTTAATAAGATATAATCTTGTACACAATCTCATGTGCATGATTTAAGATTAAGTTGGTATTAAAAAATTCATAAAAAGCACAACTAAGATACTTGGCAATTTTATACAATCATATAATAGTGTTTAAGGATAAAAGCATTGGCAACTTCATGGATATAAATTTTAATTTACTTTTTGCACACTATATAATACACCCAAGTGCATAACACTACATAGAACAACTCAAACTCAAACTCAAACAAACATCTTAATTACTCTTGCAACTCTCTCTGTTTTTTCTAGCTACAACACATAACTAGTCATATTAATTCCTAGCTACTCTATTTTTCAATGGATACATCACAAATACCTTCTCATGCTTACTTCAGCTGTGAAGTGAGAATAATTCAAGCTAGAAACGTTGAATTCATCAAATCTACGAAAAACTTGTTTACAAGGTTGTATCTTCCGACAGGAAACAACAAAAGAATTCAACTCAACACCAAAAATGTTTCCTCCAAATATGTACCCTTTTGGAACGAGTCTTTTAATCTAGATTGTTCGTGTCCCCATGAATTCTTAGAAAACCTTAAACAACAAAACTTAGTGTTGGAGCTAAGGCAAAGGAAGATGTTGGGGTCACATCTTGTTGGAAAAGGTGAGATACCATGGAAAGTGATTCTTGAATCACAAAACATGGAGCTGAAAAAATGGTTGAAGATGGATTTGGTGAGTGGAAGTGATTGCAAAGCAGCTGAAGTTGAAGTGGAAATTAAAATAAGAGTGGCTTCGATTATTGAGATGGAGAAGCAAAATAGAAAGATGTTTAATAATTGGAATGAATGTGGATGCAAAAATGGACATCATCACAATGTTTGGTCTTGTGCTGAAGATTGTGATATATTTGCATTTGGTGCAGCTTTGGAGGCTTTTTGATTTAATTTGATTCAAAATTAATATGCGATGTAAATGTATATGCACTAACATCAACTAATTAATTTGCTTATTATTTATGTACAGTGGGCAATTGATTCTATATGTATATGATTAGAGATTCCTTTAATTATCTGTTTTTAATCTAAAATGACTTTGCAAGCGCATTAGTTTTTAATTCTTTATGTTGGAACTGTATATATGGTTAATGGTTTAAAGAAGTATCATACCCATAAAATATAAATGAAAGAATTTATTTTTCCTCTGATGTTGATGTCCATCTGAACACATATATACCTTGAATAACATCGATAACAAAAAATGTACATGTTTGAATTGGGGAACACATTTAACAAACAGACAAAAAGGCATGAACTCGTAGCACCAACACATAAACACGTAACACATTGACAAACTACAAGAACACACACATATATTTAACATATGCATAAATAACAAGAGACCTCCACGACCATTTTTTTAAAAAAGTAGTTTACAAATAGATAAACTTGCTTGATATAAAATACGAGAAGAATAATATGAGAGTGAAAATTTATAGGAAACCGACAAAAGAGTGGTGATGCCGAGAAAGGTTGATGGAAATAGTGATGGTTGAGTTTTTGTTCGGAAGAGAGAAATATATATATAAAAAAAGAAGCAATGTGAATTTCTAAAACATTTAAAACACCTTTTAAGTTGGTTTTTATTAAAAAACCGGTTTAAAAATATATTAAGCCGGTTAACAAATAACTGACTTATAATGTTAACATTTTAAATCGGCTTTAATTCCAACTGCTTAAAATGTAAAGCATTTTCAACTTAGTATAGGTTTTAAATCATGTTTTCTGTACGCGATCTAGAAGGACTGTATTGGTTATGTGAAAAATTTATAAATAATATATATAGATGGGGAAAATATTAAATTTTATGAATAAATTTTATATATATATATATATATGGACACAAGTTTAATTTGACTTTTTATTAGGAAACGTCAGTGTTGTGTGAGGTATCAGAGGAAACTTAAATCATACGTAGAATAAAATTAAAATGGCTAAATAGTACCGTAGTCCTTAACTTAATTTACGTTAACGTTTTAGTCCTTTATTTTTTTTTTTTGGTTTGGTCATTTATTTTAATTTTAAGTGACAATTTGATCTTTTATGTTTTAAAATATCAACAATATTGTCATTTTTTTTACAAAAATTCATCAAAGTTTTCAACAAAAACCCATAAAATTAATTATATTCTTTCATATAATATAAATTTCATCATAGTCATAACTCAAATCTTCAAATAAACTCATATTTTCATTCTTTATTTCACTTAAAATTAATTAAAATAAATAACTAAATTGAAAAGAAAAAAAAATAAAGCACTAAAACTTTAACTGAAATTAAGTTAAGGGACCACGGGGTGCTATTTAGTCAATTAAAATTTAAAACGAGTTTATAAAATTGATATTCTTCATTTCATAAGTTTATACAACTCGAGCATGTAGTCACACTCCAAGCCTTCCCTTTCGTCCGTGTGCTGCCGTCCACCACCAAATGCCATTTGCCGCGCCGCCATGCTAGGCCGATTTGCTTGTACTGCTCTTTTTCTCCTGCTCGTGTCGTTTGTAACTTTTTTTGGATCTGCATTTTTTTTCTTTTGCTGCAATTTCTGCCGTTCTTTACAAATCCCTTTAAGAAGTATAGGGAGATGAAACAAAACTTAATTTCATTTTCAATCCCTTTATGTTTAACAATGAATAAGAATTTAGAGTTTAGGGAGATTATTTACGAGGTTATGTTTTTTATTTGTTTACAAAATGTTTAATTAGGGATTAATAAAGTATTTTGGTGAGTAAGCAAAAATTATGCTTGACGAGAGACTAAATTAAAAGTCTTTAAAATATATCAACTCAACTAAAAAAAATAAAAAAGTCAATCTTTTTAGACAGACTAAAATTAAAATGACTCATATTTACAACAAATTTTTGCATATTTCAGCAAAAAAATATAAGGTTTAATTGCAGTTTTGAATCCTTTATTTTCACTTATTCATGAAATTGGTCCACTGTTTTAAAAGTTGACAATTTTGGTCTCTCTTATATTTTTGAACTAAAAAAACAACGATTTAACATATTCTGCATGATGTGACATACAATTTCATAATATAGAACCATATAAATATATTAATTATTCATATGTCATTAATTAATTTACAAAAAATTTTAAATTTGAAAATTAAATTTTTAGAGGGATTTATTACAATTTCATAGATGTTAGTTATTATATGTCACTGTATCATATGTCATGTTATTTAAAACATGAAACATTATAATTTTTTAGTTAAAAAATCATAATGAGATACAAAAAATGTAAGATTTTGAAATAGGGAAACTAATTTTATAAATCGATAAAAATAAGAGACTAAAAATTCAATTAAACCATAATATAATATAACTATGAGTCTAGGGATTCGAGCCAATCACCATTTTTATCTACAAACCTAGTCCGATAACTATGGGTTAAACTTGAAGGGGTGTTTTTGAAAAACAACTCACGTCCTACGTTGAATAGATATAAGATTTAAATATATAGTTTATAAAAGAGACATCAATTTTGTGAGTAAGAGTTACACCTAATAAATATGAAATAAGTTTATAATAAAGAATGACACCCTTCAATGTTTTTGTAAAGATAAGTTATATGCAATGTAGAAACCTAATCCTCTAAAAAAATCATTTTGACTTGAATTGGTTTGTTTTCTAATATTGAATTTAAATTTTGATATAATCTAATAAAAAAATTAATAAGGCAATTATAATTTTTAAAGTGACTTATAATTCAAAATAATCATTTTGACTTGAATTGGTTTGTTTTCCAATATTGAATTTAAATTTTGATATAATCTAATGAAAAAAATTAATAAGGCAATTATATATTTTAAAGTGACTTATAATTCAAAATCAGCCCAAATATCACTTTAAAATGACAACAAACGATATTATAATGGTTTAACCACGACTAAAATAATTTTTTTAAAATAAAGTAATTTAAAATGATATTAACGTTATGATGGAATAACATGTCACATATTAAATAATGGAAAATAATATGTGTACATCCATACATCTTTTGTATATCTTAAAGAAAGGAAATAGAGAGATTAATATGATATATGTAATATGTTAGTGATGTAATAAGAAGAAATAAATAGAAAAAAATAAAGTGTTGAATAAGTGTTGGAAAAATAGAGATGTACAAATATCATCGTAATCCTTAAATAATGGCTAAGTTAAGAACATGAAGTTCAAAAAGTTAACAATGAATCTTTCAGAATAGTACAAATTCGAATTTTAATTGAAACAATTTTTTTATTAGATTTTACTTACATTCGAACCAAACTAAAACCCTATTCTCTGAAGAACCACATAGATAAAACAAAAACGATAATCATAGTAATAGTAGTAGTAATAGTAATAGTAGTAGTTTTCCTAAGTCTTAACTCAACCGAAAAAATACAAATATTGTTAGATTAGATGTTTTATATCAGATTCAAATTCGCGAGGAAATTTCGCAATTGTGTGAGTTAATTATGATAATATTTAACATATTTCTAAGACAAATAATAATAATAGTAATAGTAATGGTAATAGAAATAAAAAAAAGACTATTTATAAGATTTTGATTTTCTCTTTTTCGATCTTCTTTTCTCCTTCATGTTAGATGAAATATAGAAATACAAATAAATTATTTATTAAATTTTATTTTTATGGGTAAAGTTCATAAAAAAATTGTCTCTATATCTCTCATAATTCATATTTACTAAATGAGAGAATTTTGCTGTGCACTCTTGCAGCAACTTTAAAAAAAAATAGTTTTATTTAATTACAAAAAAGTATGGTCTATTATCGTCCCTGTTTTGGTGAAATGCCTTTTTTTTATATTAAAAATGATATTTATTTATTTAAATTGATAGAAATTAAATTATAGAGTAATATAATTTAAAGTAGCAAAAATCGATATAGATGATTTTGCAAACAAACTCACAACATTTATATATTAATACCATAAAATGATAAAATACTGCAAATATAACAAAATTGTAGTGTTCTAAATACTCATGAATTAAATTTGCACTTGATCAAAACATGATTTATCAATATGAAAAAAAACACTACAACAAGACGAAAAAACAAATAACACGACACTAAAACAACAAATAAAACAACGTGACACTCAAACAATAAAATCACGTAAAAAACACGAAAGAAAACAACTTATATACGAAAACCAATTAATTAAATAAAAAAGAGCAAAACAATTTAGACTGATGGTTTTAAAATAAAATAGCCTAAATCACCCCTCTTTGTAAGAGGAAGAAGAAAGAATAACAAAAGGGCGGCTAAGTTTTGGATATGCTTGAGAAAGTATGATGGAATGACTTGTCATAGACAATATTTATGTAAGCTTAATGAGAGGTGGGAAATTTTACACTTTTAAAATTTATGATCATTATTAAAACTAGTGAGTTAGATAAGAATGACCAAAGAGGATCCTAGCTTTCTTTTATGGCTGTCAGTTGAGACCAGCATTTAAAGAACCTTGTTTATTCTAATCTTACCTTTTGGGTCCCAAGTTATGGATTGCATCAATATACTGTTGAATTATAACCCAATATCATATTGCTACTTGGTAGAGCCAAATTGGAAAATCTAGCCCTTCAAGATTTCAAGGGTTTTCTTTAGTAAAATATAATCTTCAACACAATCTCATTTGCATGATTTAAGATAAAGTTGGTATTAAAATATTCATAAAAAGCACAACTGAGATACTGGACAATTTTACACAATCTAATATCTTAAATTAGTGTTTAAGAATAAGAAAGAGCATTAGCAGTTTCGTGGAAAGCATTTATAGTTTACTTTTTCCACACTATATAATACATCAAAGTACACAACACTACATACAACAACTCAAACAAACCTCTTAATTACTCTTAGAATCTCTCTCACACTTTTTCTCCTATCTACTCTGTTTTTCAATGGATCCATCCCAAGCATACTTCAATTGTGAATTGAGAATAATTCAAGCCAGAAACATTGAATTCACCAAATCTACGAAAAATTTGTTTGCAAGATTGTATCTTCCGACAGGAAACAACAAAAGAATTCAACTCAACACCAAAAATGTTTCCTCCAAATATGTACCCTTTTGGAACGAGTCTTTTAATCTAGATTGTTCGTGTCCCCATGAATTCTTAGAAAACCTTAAACAACAAAACTTAGTGTTGGAGCTAAGGCAAAGGAAGATGTTGGGGTCACATCTTGTTGGAAAAGGTGAGATACCATGGAAAGTGATTCTTGAATCACAAAACATGGAGCTGAAAAAATGGTTGAAGATGGATTTGGTGAGTGGAAGTGATTGCAAAGCAGCTGAAGTTGAAGTGGAAATTAAAATAAGAGTGGCTTCGATTATTGAGATGGAGAAGCAAAATAGAAAGATGTTTAATAATTGGAATGAATGTGGATGCAAAAATGGACATCATCACAATGTTTGGTCTTGTGCTGAAGATTGTGATATATTTGCATTTGGTGCAGCTTTGGAGGCTTTTTGATTTAATTTGATTCAAGATTAATATGCCATATAAATATATATGTACTAACATCAACTAATTAGCTTATCATTCATTATAGACATTGGACTATTGATTCTATATGATTAGAGTTTCCTTCTCTATTCCTACTCTTAAATGACTTTGCAATTGCATTAGCTTTTCATTTTTTATGTTGGATTTGTATATATAGTTTCTCTAATTCTATTAGATTATTTTTGCAATATTTAAATCTCTTCATTTGAAGAAAATTTTATTTGAAGAGTAATGGATGGATTAAAATATCCAATAATTTATTTAAAACCCATTAACAATATTAATTCAATAAAAATAAATCTAATTCGTTCACCATCCATTTAATAAAAAACATTCAGCCCATTCCGTTAATTTTTTTTATAGATATATCAATTTCATCTCCAAACTTATTTCATTTTTTATAATAAAAATTTAAATGTAATAAATCATTATAATTGTTATATTATTTAAATTAATTTAATGCCGCATGAGAAACAGTTAAAAAGTATAACGTTGTAAACATGATAAAATTTAGGCTAAATAGTACCCATGGTCTCGTAACTTAATTTCAATTAACGTTTTAGTCCTTTATATTTTTTTTCTTCCCGATTTGGTCCTTTATTTTAATTTTAAGTGAAATAAATAATGAAAATATAAGTTTATTTGAAGATTTGAATTACGAATCTGATAAAATTAGTATTATATGAAAGAATATAATTAATTTTATGGGTTTTGGTTAAAAAATTTAATGAATTTTTGTAAAAAAAAGGTTAATATTGTTGATATTTTAAAACATAAAAGATCAAATTGTCACTTAAAATTAAAATAAAGGACCACACTAGAAAAAAAAAAGATAAAAGAATAAAACGTTAACTGAAATTAAATTAAAGGACCACGAGTACTATTTAGCATAAAATTTAATGGAGTTACCTAAAATATGCATATAGGGTTTGAACTTATAATATAGGGCCACCGAGGTTTGATTTCGTCAATACAAAATTAATCTTTATTATATATAAAAATTGTTAAATCTATACATGAAAAAATTTTCTTTCAAATGGATGATAGTTTTTGTAAATTTTTATATTTTTATATTTTATTATTTTAACTATTTGTATTAATTTATTTTTTTATTATTTCTCACAATACTAAGTTATTTTTTGTCTTTTTTTTGTCATATTTTTTATATTCGTTTATTTTAAGTATTTCTATCAATTTATGTCTTTTTTTTTATTTCACACAATACCAAAATATTAATTTGAGTATTTATTTTTATTTTTTCGTTAGTATTATTGCAAAGACATTTGTTTGTCTTATTTCTTTCTATTTGTCTTTAGTAATATGTTTTTTCATTTGCCTTTTTACCTTTTGTGGTGCATTTACCGCCGTTAACAATTTCATAGTTATAAGAACAATTTTCAAAACACGCTTAAAAATTATTTCCTATTTCATAATAACTCATGGAAAACATATTCAACTGTATACCAATTCAATATTTAAATACTTTATAACTTATACATAAATCAAACTAATGAGATATTATATAACAAAGACCATTAAAATAAATAAATGATGAAATCGAGAAAAATTTAAAGGTTGTGTTTTCCAAATTTTTAAATAAATACTTCAAAATAAAAATGAGTAAAATAATAATTATAGCAAAAATAAAAATATGACAATGACTGTCGTCTACTCACAACTATGAAGAATCGCCTAAGTTTGTTCTCCAACAACTCTCAGAGTAGCAAGCAGGACCTCAGCTGACAAATCTGAGTATAAAAAAAATATTCTCAAGGCCTTAGAAAAATTATTCTAAGGTTTAGCTAACTCTAGAAAACCATAAAAATTCTTTAAATCTACTATAAGCACAAAAATAATATTTTTAACCAAAACTACATTTTTCTAGAGATTCATACTATCATTAGAGTTGTGTATGTTGGACAAAACCCCAATTTAAATATTTTGATGATAAACAAATATTAATTAAGAATTATAATTATGATTTTAAAGCATGTTTTGTATCTAATAAGTGTGCTTGAGTGTATTAATCAAGATAAGTACCAAGAAACTTAAACAGATCCTATTAAAGAAGAAACAAGCTAAGTCAGTAAAACCAATAACGTTCTGAACAGTTTTAAAGAAAAACAAAGAACGTTCTTCAGGTGCTCCAGAAATGCAAAAACGCAAAACAGTTTCAAATTCAGTTTCTGCAGTTCCAATCCAATCATGTTCTCTCAATTGTGCTAAGAGCAAATCATTATTGGAAGATTCCTCTACAAAGTCAAAGGTCAAGGATACGCATCATTAAGATCAAAACTCAGCTGCCACAAAGAGTAAGAACTAAGATTGTTCTTGAACTTCAGAAGCAAGGATGAAGAACATTCTTGCTTTTTGCCTGATCACTAACAAATGACAACCACTAACAAAGGACAACCAGTCTGCTCCCAACGGACAAATGAGCTGTCATAAGCTCTTTTAAAGCCTATAAAAGAGACCTCAAGGTGAAGGCAAAGATCATAACTTAAGAAAGCAATCATTCCATCATTCACAATCAGATTCAAGAGTTTCTACATTTTTCAAACATTTCTCTGAGTTCTGTCCAGTTCTTAGAAATTACAACATCCAATCACAATTGTGTTCAAAGTTCACTCTGAGTTCCAAATATCAGAATCAATACTCAAACACGAGTTGAGGATATTTAGATTATATCATACTCTTTATCATTCCATTGTAATCTCAAGACAAGGTGTGTTAAACTAGTCTTGAGAAGTTGCAAAAAATCCTTCTATGCTATAAAGAATGTAGTGTGTAAATCCTTTCTAATGATTAAAGGGTAGATCAATGAAAATCCTTTCTGGCTTGAAAGGTATTGGTTGTACCAGATCAAGATTGATCTGTAGAAATTTTGTGTAAAAGTCACTAGGGTTCTTGCCTTTGAGCACTTAGTGGAAAATCTCACTTTTGTGAGGACTCGACGTAGCCCAAATTGGGTGAACCAAGATATATTTGTGTGTTATATTTCCTCCCTTATCTATTTATTTTTAAGTCTTTAAATATCAAGTTCAATAGATAAGCTAAAACTGTTATTTTCAACTAACCAATAACTCCGTTTCTGGTTCAAAACCAATAACGTTCTCTGTTTTTCTGATTTACAACCAAGATCAATCTTGAGTTAATTTTTTCAGAAAATTTTAAAAGATAAATTTACAATTCAAATCTCGTTTCTTGTAAATTCCTAATTCAGTGTATTTACCTCAAATAGTCTCAATGAACACCTTTCAAATAATGGTTACTCTTCTCCTTCCTTGACTCACTAACCCTAACCCCCAAAAATCCTAACCAAGAGTATTTGTAGGAGTATGAAAAGTTATACTCTTAAGGATGTTAAATTCATTTTAAGAGTTGAGGGTTTATGTGTGCAATTTGTGTTGTAGATTGAAAAGGAGCAAGGAGAAAGAAAGAAGAAAAAAAATGGGGGAAGATATGTTGCCGAGAGAGTGAAGAAGGAGGGAAAGTGAAATGAAAAAATAAGTCAGGTGAAGTTGGAGTTGGTTTAGTTTTATTTATTTATTAATATTATTATATATATATATATATATATTAATGAAACCGTTCGTTTCAATTAGTAGAAAAAAAGTAATTAATGTTTCATTGATAATATAAATAGACAAATAACTATTGAAAATTAGATATACTTAAATATATGATTGGTGTATGTAATTATGTGTTTTTTATTTTATTTTAGTCCTTGTAAATATTTTTGTTTTTGTTTTTTGTACTTACTCTTTTGTTTTAGTCCATGTAAAATCGATTTTAATTGGAATGAGTTTCTACAAAATATATATATATATATATATATATATATATATATATATATATATATATATATATATATTTGATTTTAGTCCCTCAATTGTTAGGGATATAAGGAATTGCAGAGATCAATTTCAATAAAAATTAATTCTGTAAGGACTAAAATCAAATAACTGTATTTCTTATTTTTTTTCAAACATACAATACTAGTAAGTTATCTCATAATATGAAAAATTAATTTGACACATTTAAATACTAAATACAAAAGTTATTGTAAAAACATTTAAAATAAACACCTTAAATTTATTATTTAATTGATAAAATAATATTTTTAATCATTTATTTAATTTAATTATAACATTTTTTTACTAATTATATAATTATAACACTTAAATCATTTATATTTGTCGGCATAATATCTTCCATGTTATTTTTTTTTCATTTAAGTCTTTTATGCCTTCAATAAAAGTCCGTTGTATCTTAAATATAGCAAGCATTAGATTTTTGTTATTAATTTTATTTTTTTAAAATATTTTTATATTTAAAAACCAATAACTCAAATTAAATTTGTAGGATTTTTAAATTCATCATCACCATTATCGTCATCTTTATCTTGATAGATGAAGATGAGTGAAGACAGATTTGATAGAGTTTCTTGCTGCAATCTGATTTGATTTCTTCTTGACAGTGGAGAACAAATTTGTTGAGAGATTTAGAGAAAGAGATTTGGGGAATTTATGCGGCTTAAAATTTCGAGTGTTTTTCAAATTTAATGAGTTGCCACTAAAGTTTATTTAAAATATGAAAAATATTGAGAAACCCTTAAATAGAAAAATGGTCTTAAATTCATCATCACCATCATCGTCATCTTTATCTTGATAGATGAAGCTGAGTGAAGGCAGATTTGATAGAGTTTCTTGCTGCAATCTGATTTGGTTTCTTCTTGACACTGGAGAACAAATTTGTTGAGAGATTTAGAGAAAGAGATTTAGGAAATTTATGCGGCTTAAAATTTCGAGTGTTTCTCGAATTTAATGAGTCGCCACTAAAATTTATTTAAAATATGAAAAACATTGAGAAACCCTTAAATAGAAAAATGGTCTTTAAAATCAAATTTTGAGTTTGGGAGTCGATTATGCGTAGGAAGGTATTAGCACCCTACGACATCCGTAAAAATACGGTTACCTATAATTAATTGTGCAGAATTAATATTAACTTAAATATATTTATTTCTCGTTATTATTAAATATGAATATCAATTATTTGTTTTTAATGTGATTTTGAAATAAATATGTGCTTAAAAAAAGATAGGGAAAAAAATAAATTTTTTATTAATGTACTTGACAAGAGTGTGATATTGCTCCTATGTTACTCCCGGTGCGATGAAGAAATCAAAACTACGTAGTACTTTGTTAGAAAATGTGTTTTGTTGGTAAAAAAATGTTTTGACGAGAAAAAATAAATAAAGTTTTGACGAAAAAAAATTGTTTGATTTGAATAATTATTTTAAAATGCGAGTTTTAGGACGATCAAGTTGTACAACTCGTGTCTTAAAAACTCAATGAGTAAAAAAAAATGTCAGATCTAATTTAATCCTCTTAAGAATATTTTATATTATTTTTGTTTTAAAATTGAGTTTCAAAACCGCCAAATAGTACAACTTGTATCTTAACAACTCAATGATTAAAAAGTTGATTTTAGATTTATTTATTTATAAAATTAAGTTTTAGAACTATTAAGTTGTATAATTTGTGTTCTGCAACTCATTGATTAAAAGGATTTTATTTCTAGTTACTCTTTAATAATAATTTTATTTATTAATGTGTTTATAAGTTTTAATTTATTTATTTATATGTGAAGATGAAATTTAAAACTACCAAATTATAACAACTTGTATCCTAACAACTTAAAAATTAACTGATGTCAAGTCTAATTAACCATTTTGTGCTGAATATTAAATAAAACCAAAAAAACCAAAATAAACAATAATATTTTAATAACAATAAACTATAGTGCTTTTTCAACAATGAAGTAGATATAATTATGGCTTGCTTGCTGTACAAAAGGCACTACAAGTCTACTTATGATTTAATTTGGTTTGCCGTAAGAAAGCATTACACGTCACTAAGACTGATAGATAGAGTACTCCATCTTTTTTAATAAAGAAGAATTTGAAAAAAAAAACATTATTTCAATTGAAAAAGAAGAACTACCTGATACCAAAAAATAACATTACTCCAGAATATGTTTATCTGTGTGAAAAAATAAAAAGAAGAAAAAAAGAAGATTTGAAACCAAAAAATGGGGCTTATATAAAGGAAAGTGGGATGGAAGAGATACCGTAAACAGTTTAACGAGTAGAGTCGGGTATGAAGACTACCGCGGTGAACCTTGAGAAGCCAACGATGTAGGCATCAGACGCTACTCTCTTCTCCGATACTCATCTAGTTTTAGGTTTTTTATTTGATGTTTGTTGGTTGAATTATTAAAATGACTTTGAATCATTATACCCTTATTTGTATTTTTTTAACGTTTCTTTCCCTTCTTAAAACCAAACAAAAACCATTTTCTTAATATATTTTGATTCATTTTGGAGAAAAATAAAACTCCCCCTACACTCATAGAATTGATTTTTGCCTTAATTTATAGACTATAAGGCTGAATCTTTGTGTGTATGAGATAAATAGATGTCTGATTTTTATATTGTTATTGCAGAAATTATGAACTTGCAGAAATGAAGATGGAAAAGAGCGACTAATCTTTTTTATTAAGTATTCAAATGGTAAAAATATATCCTTATTAAGAAAAAACGAAAAAAAAAAAAAAGTGATTGCTTGTTGGGAGAAGAAGATGCATTGCACCAAGAAAACTTATAGCAAACAAGAAAGAAGAATACTTTTTCTTTGTTTTTTTTATTTATTATTTTCTTAAAAAAAATTTGTAATGTAATAGAAACACTTATGTAAATATAGATTTAAAATTTGACTAAATTGTAGAACGATGATTTTTAAATTTTATAATATCACTTATAAAATATTTATTAAATATATTATTACTTATTTATTAAATTACTTTTAATTAATCGAACAAAATTAATGTACTAGATAAATAAATAGTTGTGGGTCAAGTGGTGAATGGGGAATGAATTGGGTTACTTGTGCAGAATGCTTGTTACTACGGTATAAATGAGAGACAAAATTTAGAACCGTAAAATGCAATTATTTATTAACTTTTACTACTTACCGCCTTTCTAATAACACCGTCTAAATTTTTAGTAGTAAATGTAGTTTATTACTAATGTAATTCAAAGAAAAATGAGTATAACTAATAAAAATAGCGTGTTAATTTATTTTTAGGTCTGTCTAGCATGATTTTGAAGTGCGATCAAAAATCATTTTTTATTATTTGAATGATATTTGTTTTATATTTTTTAAAAATTATTTTGTTAAAAATAGTAGTTTCTCACATTTGTCTCTTGCGAAGAGAAAAATGCCACAAAATTTAGAAAAGCACATAACTTAATTCGTTAATGAGATAAAATGATGTAATTACCTTTACCTTTTTTGAAAAATTCGAAATTTCCCTCTTTCAATTTTTATTAGTAGGATTTTCTCCATTAGTTCATTAGTTGTGTTTTCTCTTTTACGCACTCAACTGTGACCGTTTTTATCTTTCAATGCGACTTTGATCTAGGTTTTCATCAGGTAAGTTTTCTCCTTCCATGCAAAACGTAGAAGATATTTAAATTGATAAAAAAAAATGAAGTCTATTATAAGGTTTGATTTCGTTGTTGGTATTAATTTTGAAAAAGGGAGGGATCAAGAGCAAGAGGGAGGGAGATGTAGAGTGACATGCTAGAGAGAAAGAGATATGAGTATATTTAGAAAAATCATGTCATTTATGGTAATTTTGTAGTTTAAAAAATCAATTTTATTAAATTGTATATAAATAGATTAAAAATTAATTTAAAAAAAAAACATTTTTATGATTGTAAATAAACGGAAATCAAAAAATCATTTTTAAACAAATCTCTAAATTTTCTAAACTAAAAATCATTTTTATTTAAACTCAAACGAACGCACTCTAAATGAAATTGAAAGTTTAAAAGAACGAAGAATTGAAGATGATAAGAAAGAAGATGCAATTTAACGATCCAAGAAATTTAATTTAGAGTTTTTATTTTAATAAAAAAAAAATTATACATATTTTAAGAGTTAAATGACTGATATGACATAAAAAAAAAATTAGGTGTTATAATTAAATAAGACAAAAGAAAAGAAAAATTGACTACTTAATATGAGACCAACGGAATATTGAGTTTCAAATCAACTATATCAACGGTATTGGGGAATAAAGTGTTTTTAGCTTACTCGCCAAAAGGCTTCAATGTTGGTCCCAACCGATAGCCATAAGCGTAACTTTAACGAGGGATATTTCACCTATTAAGGAACACCAACTATTAAACACCCTCGCAGGAAAGAAAAAAAAATGGCTATTAAGAAAAGAGACTCTACAGACACTTTGTCTCCTCACTCTGCCGTCTATAACTTGATAAATTGTATTAAAATGAATAAACATAATTGAAATGTAATACTCCTAGTATAAAGTTATTGGTATAATTTATTTAGTAAAAAAAATTGAAGACCACTCAAATGTGATAACCTCAATCAATGTGGATGCTATAAAATCGGCACACAGAACTAAGTATTTAATTCACAAGTTGCAAGATGGAGGGTCGGCATTCTTATCGAAGTATTTAATTCTTGTATTCATAAATATTTTTGACTGAAAGTCAAACTAAACTTTTGTATACATATATACATTTATGGAGGCTTCTAGCGTGGGAAGTGCTCTATGTGGTCCATAATGGACCACTTCTTTTTACGTTAGATGAAATCATCTTAACAAATCTTATCATAGTCCACTCACACCAAATCTAATTTATCTGCACTCTCTCCTCCACTCTAGTTTACAATTTCTGCGACTACACTTTAGGCCGTTACATTCCACCCTTGCGAGAATCTCCATCTATAAAAAAAATTATTCTCTTTCTTTAAAATTGAATTTTGTTGAAAACAGAATTGCAATAAATGTTAAAATAAGATGTACGAAACCTTTGAATATTTATGTATTATACATTTTTTATATATTATCTGGTTGGTTTGATATTCTATAATTTTTTTTTTACAAATATGGGTGTACTAGTTTCGAACTCATACATATTAATTCAATATATGTTCATTTTGGTTTAATAGTGATTTTTTTTTTCTTTCAAATATGGTGTGTACTAATTTCGAACCCATACATATTAATTCAATATATGTTCCAATTCCAACTATACCAACATAAAGGCTACGCCAAAATTTTGAAAAGCTACATTATATGTTTTAATGGCCCCTCAATAAAAGTGGTAAAGTCTATGACTAAAAATAGATGAATAATTTCGTAAAAATAGTAATAATATTAGGACAAAAAATTCAATTCAATTATTTTTTTTCTTAAAATTAGTAAATCTGTCTTTGATTTTGGGCACTTCCTTGTTAGTTTAATTGTAACAAAGAGACAAACTCACATCTAATTGACAAAGCAGAGAAAAAATAAAAAATGAGGAAGAGGCTAAGGCTGAGAGACAAGTTTATATGGTTGTTAGCTTTTATCTCAATGCATAAGATCCGTGACAATGGTCTCATAGGAAGAAAGGAACTAAAGTAGTTTTCAGCAAAAATAAAAGTATGTGTGAAGAGATCATGATAACATCTTTGTACTCTATTTGATCTCACGGATAAAAATTATTATCCATAATACATGGACCACTTGAGAAAATGGTTCACGTAAAACTAACCATAATTATTCATAAATTTAATATATATATATATATATATATATATATATTATTAATTTTAAACAATTTAATATTGTCAATAAATTATAACCGTTAGATCATTAATAAATTAGTAATGTTTCACTTTTTTATAACTTTTATAAAGTTACTCACATGATTAATATATATCATTTGTCGACTATGTAATTTTTTTTTTACTAACAACATATACAAATTAATATATATATATATATATATATATA
>JBBPBO010000004.1:65044682-65138632 GCA_037974295.1 Cicer cuneatum | reverse complement strand
ATATATATAACATGATTTTTAACTAGTTTAAAATGTACATAGTTTTCAATTTATCCGTAATAGATTTAAAATAGGTATATTTTAATCTGCCATAAATTATACTATTTATGCTCTTAATTTAATTATAATTTTTTTTTGGAATACTTGTTTTGCTTTATTTATAAAAAGAAGTTGTGATTTTTATAATATATATTATTTAAATGACTTTGCTCTTATATTATATATACATTTGTCTTTTTTATATTAGTAACAATTTTCACATTTTTATGAAGTTATATTTGCAAAAAGTATTCAAAAAGGATAGCAATACATAAAGTTTACTGATTTCGATGTTTTCTTATTTTTCTTCTTTTGGTATGGACCGAAAGGAGAATATACAAGTTTGGTTTGACTTTTAGTCCAAAAAGAAAATTATAAATATCACAACTAGTGAATTAAATACTTGGATATGAATGTCAAACCTCGAAATAACATCAAAATTAAAAAATTTATTAATATTACTAAATAAATAATTTTAAAAATCATGAATAACCAAATAGTTCAATTTTATTTTTTACATAAATAAATATATATATATATATTTTAAGTAATATTTTTGTTTTTTTACATTTTATTCCCTTGATATCATTCTCTTTTGTTTTTGTAGTTAGAGTTGGGGCAAAGTGTTTTTTCTCGGTGCAATTCATTCATCTCTCTCTATGCCAATTTTCTTATTTCTTAATAGAATAAACAAAAATATTGATATTAAGCATGATAAAATAAAATAAGTAAAATATTGATATTAAACATAAAAGAGAGAAAAATAAAAATAATTTTTATATGGATAAAATAAGAAAGATAATTACAATAATAAATATAACACTTAATTGCAGTTGATCAAATTATTTTTTATCAATTCACGAAATCGATCATTCTATTTTAAAAGTCAATAATTTTGGTATTTCTTAGATTTTTGAACTAAAAAATGACGATTTGACGTATTTTAAATAACGTGAGATATAATTTTTTGAAATTGATATAAATTCATTGATTTGTTTGGAATAAAAAGGAGAGGTAGAATGACATGAGGTAGTAGAGAGTGAGAGAGATAGTAGATAGAGGTTGAAAGGAGAGAGATAAAGATGTATAAGAGAGTAGAGAAACATATGTGTTTAGAAAAATCATATATTTAAAAAATATTTTTTTTAAACAAACATGTTTTCTTAAAAATTATTTTTATGTCATTTATAATAATTTTATAATTTTAAAAAAATCATTTTTATAAAATTGTATACTACATCTCAATATAATTTTCATCTCTACTCTAAATACTTGGATAAGAACGAGAGGGTATTCACTTTTGTATAACCGGCAATTGGGACCAACGTTGAAACCTTTTGGTTGGTACACGAAAAATATTGTTTACTCCATGTTACATTTGTATTATTTTATATCTTTTTCCACACACTACACACACTAGACACACTATATATAGAATATATCACATAGTCCAATTCAACAACTCAACCCCTTTCTCTTTGACAACACAATAAATTATACTCCTATTCTTCATTTCTCAATGGATCAATCCCAAATACCTGTTTATGCATACTTCAGTTGTAAATTGAGAATAATTCAAGCACGAAACATTGAATTCATCAAGTCCACCAAAAACTTGTTTGCAAGGTCGTATCTTTCTATAGGAAACAACAAAATAATTAAACTAAACAACAAAAACGTTTCAATGAAATCAGAACCATTTTGGGACGAATCTTTTAATCTAGATTGTTTGTATCCCCTTGAACTCTTGGAAAACCTTAAGCAACAAAGCCTAATGTTGGAGCTAAGGAAAAGAAAAACATGGGGGTCACATATCATTGGAAAAGGTGAGATTCCATGGAAAGTGATTCTTGAATCACAAAACATGGAATTGAAAAAATGGGTTAAAATGGATTTGGTGAGTGGAAGAAATTACAAAGAGGGTATGTTGAAAGCACCTGAAGTTGAAGTGGAGATTAAAATACGATTGACATCGGTTGTTGAGATGGAAAAACAAAATAAGAAGATGTTGAATACTAATTGGAATGAGTGTGGATGCAAAAATGGATATGATCACCAAACTTGGTGTTGCGCGGAAGTTTTGGATGCTTTTTGATTTAATTTGATGCAAGATTAATATGTGATCTAAATATATATGCACTAACATCAACTATTTAGTGGATTCATTCTATGTAATTAGAGTTTACTACTTTCTTTATTCCCACTCTATAAAATCACTTTTCAAGCACATTTGCTTTTAATTTTTTATGTTGAAATTGTATAATACGATTTATGGTTTCTTTAATTTTAGTAGCTCACTTTTGCAAATAGTGAAATCTCCTCGTTGGCAAGGTAAAAGTAATTTTGACCCAAATCTTGAAATCAACACCCCGTATACTTTATAAGGTTCTCTATTTTTTTTTTTTATAATTATTTTCTCTCTCTCTCTCCCCCAATCAAATCAACCCTTTTTTTCTCTCTTCTTATCAAACCAACATTTTATGTGTTTATACATTATGTCTAATTTTTGTTTTAAACTGTCAATGCTCTTGTGCAAAGCATGATAAAAAAAAAACTAATAAATAACGCAAAATGGCTTTAAAATATTTTTTTTGGTTTTTAACCTCCTAGTTTACAAGCGAATCGAATCCTAATAATTTAAATTAAATTTTTTTAAATAATTCGTCTGACAATTGTTAATAATTTGAATCCAATCACTTTTTAATTACTGGCTTAAAAATATTAAAAATGATTTACAAAATTCAGTTATTTAATAGAAATATTACACCGATCCGAAAAACAAAAACCTACCTTAATTTCATTCTTATATGCAAATCAACCCCAAAAACTATCTAACTTAATATGAATAACCAAATCGTTGTTATTCGCAACTCCCCCCTGAGAGATTATATGTTTTCACAATAGTCCATATTGGCGATTTGGTAGCAGGCCATATCAAATGTTTTATACGGTTGGTCTTCTCCACCTTAATTCCAAATTTTGAAATTGAATTTGGATACATAAAAGATATTCAATTAAGAAGAAGTGTTAAAAATAATATGTCTAAATATTGTTTAGGGATTATAAATTTTGATTTAAATTGAAATATATTTACCATATATAATTCTGACTTAATAAGATAAAAGTTAATGCGCTTGCAAAGTCATTTTAGAGTGTGAACAGAGAAGGAAATTATAATCATATATAGAATGAATTCATTATAATGATAAGCTAAATTAGTTGATGTCAGTGGATATATATATACACACACAATGTATTAATCAAAAAGCCTCCAAAGCTGCACCAAATGCAAATATATCACAATCTTCAGCACAAGACCAAACATTGTGATGATGTCCATTTTTGCATCCACATTCATTCCAATTATTAAACATCTTTCTATTTTGCTTCTCCATCTCAATAATCGAAGCCACTCTTATTTTAATTTCCACTTCAACTTCAGCTGCTTTGCAATCACTTCCACTCACCAAATCCATCTTCAACCATTTTTTCAGCTCCATGTTTTGTGATTCAAGAATCACTTTCCATGGTATCTCACCTTTTCCAACAAGATGTGACCCCAACATCTTCCTTTGCCTTAGCTCCAACACTAAGTTTTGTTGTTTAAGGTTTTCTAAGAATTCATGGGGACACGAACAATCTAGATTAAAAGACTCGTTCCAAAAGGGTACATATTTGGAGGAAACATTTTTGGTGTTGAGTTGAATTCTTTTGTTGTTTCCTGTCGGAAGATACAATCTTGCAAACAAATTTTTCGTAGATTTGGTGAATTCAATGTTTCTGGCTTGAATTATTCTCAATTCACAGCTGAAGTAGGCATGGGATGGATCCATTGAAAAATTGAGAATAGTAGGAATGTGTCTAGTTATGTATTTTAGCTTGAAAAACAGAGAGGAAAGATTAAAAAATATATTAAGATGTTTGTTTGAGTTGTTCTATGCTTTCCAGTTTCTATTATGCTATCCATGTATTGTATAAGATTGTCTAGTATCTTAGTTGTGCTTTTTGTGAATATTTTAATACCAACTTAATCTTAAATCATTCACATGAGATTGTACTCAAGATTATATGTTATTAAAGAAAACCTTTAGAATCTTGATTGGGAAGATTTTCCAATTTGGCTCGTGCAAGTCGCAATATTTTATTGTGAATAAACGAGGTTTAATTTTTAGTGAACTAAAAGGCTTGAATGCTGCTGGCCTCAACTGACAGCCATCACAAAAGCTAAGGCATTCTTATCAAACTCACTAGTTGTAATAATGTACATAAACTATAAAGCATTGTTGTTATCAATATATTAGTGGATGAGCATTTCTTAAATCTTTTTATATTTCCTTTGAGTCACTTATGAGTACAAGGCTTTCACAAAATTTATTGCTCTTAGTAATTCTTATGTAGATGATAATCTTAATATGCTTGTAAGTTAGAAGACTTGTACTCTATAAATTAGACTCGTATGTCATTGTGAATATACACCTTGAAAAATTTAGTTCATGTAGTGGGTCAGAACCACTCAAAAGTCCTCAATTTCTTTTATAAAAAATAACCTATATAAATTGCATAAAAGAATTGTTACTAAAAAAATACACTACATGTTTCATCGTAAATTCTAATCGTTGTGTTGTAACTTGTAAGTTTGGTTTAGGGATATAAAAGTCAAACCTATGATCCAATAAACTCAAAAACTTAATTAAATTCATTTGATTTTTTTTCGTATTTAAATCTAAATTAAACAAAATCCATATTAATTTGAATATGATTTCACGTTATTTAAACTTGATCACTCATATTTCAATGAAACCATTATATTTTATTTCACATTATTTTATACTGTTATTTTTTATAAAAAAAATGTTGTGTTTAAGTATTTTTTTTAATCATTTAATATTAATTTTATTAATGTAGTTGATGTACTTCTATCATAAATAAAAAGTTTATATAATTGTTTTAATTGTATAAAAAAATTAGGAGTCATTTACTATGTGAAAATATTTTCAATTTTTATTTTCACAAATTTGTGTTTACTTATTAATATAGAAATAAAAAACTTTTGAAGTGAATAATCGTCTATATTTTTATAAACATTGAAATGTCAAAAAAAATATTTTTATTATTTTCATAAATACATCTTTCTTAACTAGAATTTCATCTTCTCTTTTTGATAAAAAATAATTTCAAAAGATAAAATAAACACACATTTAAGAAAATAAAAACACAATATTTTCATAAAGTAAATAGGACCACAATATTTGAATTTTTTATTTGTTTTAGAATTTTAAAAGTAAGTGTCTTAATTTTTTAAAATGTCCACCTAATTGAATCTAACTAAATCAAAGTGTTCTTCGTTAATTTAGTTTGAATTTTATGAGAAAAATTAGAAAAGGTCAACCATCCTCGGCTATCTTTTTGATTCAGATTTTATCATTTTCAAAAATCAAATCAAATCCATATATTACATCCATAACACTATTCTCTCAAATTTGTGTTGATTCTTCCCCATGTATCATTGCATTTGCAAGTCTTTGTTACTTTGAAAATTTGCAATTCAAAATTTTAATATACAACAAAATATTATATTTAATTTATCAATTAATTTTAAATTTTTGTCACGGCGAGAATATCAATATATATATTTTTAAATGGTTTTTTGTATATATTTATAAAAATATAAAAAAATTGTCCATAAAAAAATAAACTTTTTGAATTTGATTTTTAAATTCATATTTTCTTATTTTTATCTTCAATTTATATCATTTAACACATTTATATTTAATTCATTTTAAATAAATAAACAAATAAATAAATTTTTTATGGAGAAATGAAATGATAAAATTGTACGGGATTAATTTTGTTTTTTTACAAATAGAAACAAAATAGAAGTGTGGTGTAAAAAGATTAGATAAGATGAGAGGTATTATGTCATCATATTTCAAACGTATTTTCAATTCAAAAATAGATCCGTAACATTTATCTTTCTATCTATCTATCTCCCACTTTTGAAGGCTTAAACATCCACGTTCTTTCACATTCTAATTATATTTCTATTACTATTCATTCATTCACATTCAACTCAGCACACACAATACTAACAATACAAGAGAAGAGAACAAAATGCCAGGAAGTACGCCGGTGAGAAAGCCACACACCAACACCTCCGATCTCCTCACTTGGTCCGAAGTCCCTCCGCCTGAATCCTCCGTCACCCCCTCCTCCACCCGCTCTCGCCAGGTTACTGTTTATTCTCTCTCTCTCTCTCTCTCTCTCTCTCTCTTATGTAACTAACAACATTCTCTCTGTTTCAATCATTCACTGCATTCAAATCACAGCCTTCTGATAGAATCAGCAAGGTTCTCAATAGCGACCAGCTCACCGAAGAAGAAGCTCAGACTCTCACCCAAAGGTACATCATTTGCTAAATATCAACTCATAACTCAGATCAGATCTTCTACTTTTTTTTCGTTACTTTCCTTTTTTTCATCGTTCTTCGATCTGTATATTTTCCGCATAGATCTGTTTCTTAATTTGTAATTCCAAGTAATCTCAACAGCATTTCGTTAGTAATATTTGCTGCGTGAGATTACCAAAAAATTAGATTAAATTTGTTGCATGAACTGTTGAAATGAACCTACATCAGCTTCCACGTTTTTGTTATTAGTCTATATATATATGTTTCTGTATATTTACTAAAAAATCTATACTTCTGCATAATTTGGCGCGTTGAACACTAATGAGGGAGTGTTTTTCAGGAATTTCTGTAGTTCTGTTTGATTTATGTGATGAAAATGATGAATCTAAGCTAGGAGATGGTTAATTTTCATGTTTGTTTTTTGTCAGACATTTTTTTGTTGAATTTATACTTCCAATTGCTATTTTCAGCAAGCCATGCTCAGGATATAAAATGAAAGAGATGAGTGGAAATGGTATATTTTCTGCCGATGCTGAAGATTCTGCTTCCGAAGCCAGTTCTGCAAATGCAAATAACAGAACTAGCATACGCATAATTCAGGTATACTTGCTTAATTTCCTTGATCTGGGGGGTTTCAGTTTGAGACCTTATGTGTATTTCTCAAACATCAAATTAAATTCCATTCTGATAACAATGTTGTTTTTTTCTTTTGTTTGCATTGGAACTCAGCAAGCAATAAATGGAGTTAGCCAGATATCATTCAGCACTGAAGAAAGTGTTACTCCTAAGAAACCTACCTCAATACCTGAGGTAGCAAAGCAACGTGAACTGAGTGGGACTTTGCAAAGTGACTCTGAAACAAAGACTCAGAAGCAAATATCAAATGCCAAGAACAAGGAGCTCAGTGGAAATGATATATTTGGCCCACCTCCTGAAATTGTGCCCCGTTCCGTAGCAGCTGTACGAACTTTTGAATCAAAAGAAAGTAAGGACATGGGAGAACCTCTTCCTAGAAATGTGCGAACATCAGTGAAAGTTTCTAATGTAAGTGTCTTCTAGGCATGAAAATGGTGAATTGGTGTCTATCGTTTTATATTGGATGAATGAATGGTTAAAGAATTGTTAGCTCCTGTGTAATCTTGTCTTATGACATGGTTAAGCTAGGCTTCTGTGCTATTTGTGGACCAGTAACATCTACATGACTCTTCATGGTGATGAATTATGACCCCCTGATAGTCCACCAGTGTACCTTATGCTTTCCTGGAATGCAAAATTCAAATGTAGATCAATTCTTTATTTTTAATAACTGTTTTGGGGGTGGGGGTTAGAGTTTATTTTTAAGATACAACTCAGTTGTAATAGAGAATCATAATACAGTTGCAGCACATGAGGACCAATCATGTGGACATCTTCAAAATTTATTTAGTATTTCATTCCCTTTTCTAGTAATGAACCTACCTCTACCTGTCAAATTGAATGAAGCAAAACTGCACATGCATTGAATCCAGAAGGTCCATCAGTTTGTCTGCCACAGTGTCTTTACAGTTTATGTGATGGTATTGTTCTTTTGAGAGATTTTGTTTTTGTAAAACTTAAGGTCTTTTTTTGGTGTGCTGGGATGTGGTTTACAGTAATGGCAAAAGTATTTTTCTGAAATAAGATGCAGTCTCATTTATTTCTTGTATGTGTTTTTTAACTTAGTTCACATGCTCTTTCATCCTCCTGCAATGTCACTAATGCTTTTTTAACTTATCATGTCATTCTAGTGTTAACTTATAGGTCCTACATTGTGAGCAAACTGCAAAGGCTTTCGCTCATCATGCCATTTTCCCCATATTTATGAGTTATGACTCCATTCTGACCTTCCTTTTTCCTGTATTTTTAGCCTGCAGGTGGCCAAAGTAATATCTTATTTGGCGAAGCACCTGCTGAGAAGACTTCAAAGAAGATACATGACCAGAAGTTTGCAGAGTTGTCCGGCAATAATATTTTCCATGGTGATGTTCCTGCAGGATCGGCAGAAAAACCTCTGAGCAGGGCTAAACTGAGAGAAATATCTGGCAGTGACATATTTGCTGATGGAAAGCCAGAAATCAAAGACCCTATTCGAGGTGCCCGCAAACCCCCTGGTGGAGACAGCAGCATTGCCTTGCTTTAAATTATGATGATATTTAAATGTTTAAACTTAGCCCCTTTGACGTAGGCATTCTATAATTCTGTCTGAGCTCCCATTACAAGGGTCAGTATGTTCGATTATCAGCATTGTAGGTTTCAAGTTTTAAATTTCAACTTTGCTCAGAGCATGGCATAACTCAGTCTTACTTAGAAGATGATAACATGAAATGCCTCTTAGACTATATTTTATTTTAGTGTTTACTTATTTCCAAGCTGTCAAACATGCTAAACAATAATTAATTATATCTTGTTAACAGCAAGTTTGGTCATGTCATCCGAACCGGACTGAGGAGTGGAACAATATTCCTTCCCAGCTTGGCTTTGTGCTTAACTGCTGGGGGAGGTATGTGATCATATATTGCCAACAAACTACTTTTTTTTCTCAGCCAAAAAAAAAAGAGAGAAATGACTAAGTAAGTACTTATCGGGGATCGAACCTAGAATCTCTGGTTCCGTTTAGACCAGCCTTATCCATTAGAACATGAATTCTACATATACTTTAAATAATATTACGAGATCTATAAAATAATATTATAAATGTTTATTTCACCTGTCAATAATACTGAAAAATAATTTATACTTTTAATAAGAAAAAGAAATAATTTATGCTACACTAGAGCATCAAAATTGATTTTTAATATCAACGCTAGAAACATTTAGTAAATGCCCGAAAAGCCTTACAGACTCCATAGGGTCAGTTTTGTACCCAAAGACCAGCACTCAAAGTGGGTTCAATGGTCGAGCAACCCAAACTAGGGCTTTAATTTAGACCTCAATTTGAAGTAAAAAATTACCTTAAAAAAATTCAATTTAGTTATAATATATAATGAATTTAATTTATATAAACTGTTAGCATATAATGTTTTTATATATTATAAGTCAATCATAATATCTGACTTTTACTATAATTATTTCTAAAATCACATTTCTCATAAATAGTTGTGATGTGTTGATAGTATAAAATATTTTATGAAGATGTATCACTATGACATTTTGTTTTAGTCTCTAATCATACTAGATTGTTAGAGCACCTTATGATGAAAAGATTCTAGATGCTGGGCAAACTATATATTACATTCCCCTTAAATACAAATTTCAAAATACATTAAAGAATAATCTAAAAGAATGGTTTAGCCCTCATTGCTGTCAATTTTATATATATATATATATATATATATATATATATATATATATATATATATATATATATATATATATATATATAAAATAACTCTCATTGTCATCTTCGCACACCAATAAAATATCTTAATACATGTGGCAAAACCCAATAATAATAAAACAAAAATATACGAGAGATCGACTTCACTGGGGATCGAACCCAGAATCTCTGGTTCCGTAGACCAGCGCCTTATCCATTGGGCCATGAAGTCCTATTTACATGTGGTTCCTACTTTATACATAATAAATTAAGTAAACGGAATAGCTGATTCGACAACTTTAGCCATGGCGTACTTGCTGTGCAATACAATTGTATGACCAAGACAACCAATCTGACCGACCTTTTCTTGTCTGCATCGGCATAGACAAAGTTCGGTGGCACCAAAAAAATAACATTACTTATATTATCTCTTTAGTGTGCCGGAGATACAAAGTAAATATGAAAAAGAAACAATCTTTGCGTAGCAAAGCCACCCACTTTGTATCTGTTCTTCTAAACCCCATTTCTGATCCTGACTCTCTCAACAAACACCCTCCACCTTCTTCAGTAAGTTCTCTTTCTTATTCTTATTTCTTAATTTACCACTGTTGTCTAATCCTATCCCCTCATGAAAAATAAAGTGTTTTCCTTATTTATTTATTTATTTATTTGTTTGTTTATTTATTTATATCAAACTAAATTTAATCCTTAGCTCATGCTAATAGCTCAGAGACTGTAAGCAGGAGGTTCCGAATTCCATCTCAAAAACTAACTGATCTAACTTTTGCCTATAAAAAAATTGAAATTTTTGGTTCTGTTTTGTTTTTCTGTAACTTTTTTAAGAAAGCTTTTTTATGGCATTTTGCTTCAAATTAAAGTTAAGAGCCTTGTTTACTTACAAAAATAAAACATTTTCGGTTTTTATTTTTTAAAATTTGTGTTCTTTAAATTGCTAACAACGAAATGGAAAGTGTATTTTTTGAAACAATAAGAACCCTGTTGTGACATTTTCCAAATTTCTTAAAATGGTGAATCTAATTTCAAAAATTGTAAAAAAAAATGACAGACGGAAATATTGCATCTATGTTCTACCATGTTTATTAGTTGAAGTGAAAATGAAAATAGGAAATATGGAGAGTAAACGGACTCAAAGGTTTCCTTTTTGTTTGCCATCAGGAAGAAGTAGGTGAATTAAAGATAAGTGGATCAGAAACAACTCATGAAGAAGGTAGTCATGATTTAGTTGATGGTCCTGATACTTCATCCTTCACTGCATTCCTCTATTCTTTTTTGTCTTCCTCAGACTCGAGAGAGAATGCTAACTCACATGAACAAAATGATGAACAAGGTGCACCTGATACTAATAATAATAGTAGTAGTCCTTTACCTGATTCCTCCCAGAAGGAAAATGGTGGGAGGAAAAGTTTGTTTTCTAGAAGTAAGCAATCACTTGGTAAAGCTATTCGCCAAGCTACTAGAATCGGTGGATTTCGCCATCAGGATCGGAAGGATAGTAATAATAATATTGAAATGAAATTTAATGATGAGCATGGTTCTAAAGTTTTTGGTGCTGAGATGAGGCGTGTTGAGCCTATGGATGGTATGCCAGGAATTTCTGAACCTTCAGTTCTTCTTGCAGACAGTATAAGGAATGTTCTTTATGCTTCTCTTCCACCTCTTATGCAAGGAAGGAAATGGATGTTGTTATATAGGTATCTGGTCTGAGGATGAATATTCATTGCTACTGATAATTGATTGGTATGATTATTTCTCTTATCAACTCGTTACATTTTCTGCAGCACTTGGAGACATGGTATATCACTTTCAACTCTTTATCGGAGAAGCGTGCTATGGCCTGGATTGAGTTTGCTGGTACAGCTTTTTTATCCTTAAAACTATTTTAAACTTAAACATGCACTTATCCAAGTCTGATCTGCATTGAAAACTGAAAAATGAAAGAAAAAAATGACAGTCAAACACTAAATGGAATTGTTATGCTGTGTATTGAGTTTTGGTACTGTAATTAAATTGTAGCATGTAGTAGTTTAAGGCGTCTACATGATGAAGTCGCAGCTTGTAGGGTTGCTGGTTAATCTTTATGCTGTCCAATTGTAAGGCCGTGTCTTGATAATTTCAATGATTTGATACGGATAATTCCAATTATTTGATTTGAATTGAATCTATTATATCACTCTGATTTTTAAGCTGTAAGGCCAATTTCTTCATTTTTCACAATCATGAATGTTAGTGATACCATTCTATAGGTTGTTGGAGACAAAAGAGGAGCGGTGTTCGGCAGCTTGGTTGAAACACCTCTCAGACCATCCAATAAGAGAAAATACCAGGTCATACCAAAGCTCATTTATCCTATAATCCTATATGGATTACCATATAGATGGATAGTGTCTTCTGAACAATGTTGCAATGATGTTCCTTGTTATTTTATCTTATTGACAGTAAACTTTTTACAGGGAACAAACAATACATATGTTTTCACAAATGTCTCTGGCCAACCTATTATATATCGTCCAACAGGTATGCACTTGTATATAAGTTTGGTCATGTTGTACTTTGCAAGCAATCACAATCAAAGACTAATGACATAAAAGTTAAATGGAATGAAAAGAGAAATTAAAGATTGGTTATTGTGATGAAAGCTTAATGACATACAAGTTTTCACATGATAGCTAGGTAATAGAATGTCATCTTTTGAGTTGACCATAGATGATAGAACCAACTCCAGTTAAGCAATACTTAATTTTACTTTTCTTTGGAATCACCAGAGTTTTGGCTGCTAATATAGTGGTCAATGAGTTAAATCCATGACAACTTCCTGGCATGTTTAACATTTGCCCTAAATATATCTTTAAGTCCTCCAGAAGTTGATAAACTCCTATTTTTTAATGTCCCATCCCCTTTAAAAATGGATTGAGAATCAATAGAGTAATCTTTGTGAGATTCAGCATCAGCACGGGGCTTAAGTTTTGATGTACAAAATTGCAGGGGCAAACCGTTATTTCACACTTTGCAACACTGACTACATAGCAATTGGTGGAGGAGGTCATTTTGCGCTTTATCTAGATGGCGACCTGTAAGGACTATGTAGCTTCATTGTGATCCCTTTCATATTTAAAAAATCATCACCCTGCCTTCTTTTATTGACCTGATGTTTTTGTTGTTATTTTACCCTTTCCAAAATCATGGCATCTACTTAAAGACTGAATGGCTCAAGTTCGGTATCAGAAACTTATAAGAATCCTTGCCTTGCAAATTCTCAGGAATTTGAAGTGAAGGAAGTAGAGGTACACAATAAGCTTATTTCCTTCCCTTTCCTCGTATGCACACATACACACTTATCTCACGATTCTCCAAGCTAGTTAGTAATTTAAGAGACATTTCTAAAAAGAAAAGTTAATTGGTATGTGATCCATCATGCAGTTGTGGGGCTTTGTACACACTTCAAGATATGAGGAGGTGCTTGCATTGAGCAGAAGTGAGGCACCAGGGATCTGTCGATGGTAAACATATCTAAATCTTTACCTGATGTGAATCAAGCGGCCTGCCGTCAGCATTTCATGCAAAAGTCACTGCCTCCCCAGTGAGCAATGCAATGATAATGGATAAATTCATGTATCCAATTATGTTTTCACTAACAAACATCTGTAAATATTTACATAGCCTGTGTATATTTGCACTTGAAAAAACTGTGAATTTTGTACATAATAAAGGCGGAGCTGGTTTATTTGTTTTTGCAAATTTCAAAATCTAATGATGGAAAAGCAAGAAATGATTGTCCCATATATGTTTCTTTCAATTAAATATCCTGTAAGAACACAACGAATGGACAGAATTTTCGTCGGGTCTATAGAAACTATTTGTTGTTTTGATGTTGAATGTGTTTTCAGTACACTTTGGTCCTCTACTGCATCATTCAAAGGGAGGAAGGAGAGAGAATAGAGAGGTGAAAGATAAAAACAGAGATAAAACATTAGAGAAATAGATATAGAAGAGGATCAATATCAATTTCCGCAAGATGACTTTTAACATGCCAATAATCTGAAACTGAGGATGAGAGTGATAGGTATCTTATATATACTTGTAGTTGTAGGCCCAATTAAAGTTATCCAAAAGGCAAATTAGAGAAAGGAGGAGAGTTAGTTATAAGGTGTTGAGAGAGGGAAGTTATAATTCTACATATTTTCTATTAGAACCTTAAGGTTGAGCATAGAGAGAATCATTGCTTATGTGAAGAGCATTTGTTCTGGGATTACGGTAGTTAATCTTCTATAATATTTCAATTTCAATCAGTAATACTCCCTTTTCTTTTCTTAATGGGTTACTATCAGAGAGGAAGAGTAGAGACTGATTGTTGAATATAAAAAACTATGCTCAGGTGGTGAAGGGTAGCTTCATCCAGGAAGCTCCAATGGAAATGGCAGTGGAGGAGATTAATACCATTAAAAGGGAAATAGACTATGATAGGCAAATTTAAGCATTTACCATATTGAAAATCATCGCACCTTTATTATTTGGGATCAAAGTCAAACCATAAACATCATTTGCGTGCTGTGAAGTTCTAAAACCTTAAAGCATGGTTGTACTTGGTTTGTGGAAAATGAAAACAACCCAAACTCTCTTCAGTAGTTTTATGTTCATCTACTTGAATTCAAATTCCCATAAGATTCTAGCTAAATATTTACATTTTTAAAATTCTACTCGACAGTTCATGGCAGCCTTTAGAGCGATCTGTTTTCAGGCTTGGCTATTTTGGTATCTACCGAATCCTTGTATGCATCTGCATGAACAAGTGCGGCACGACCAGAAGGGTCAAGATTCTTGGACCATGCTGCATCCCATTCCACAGCTTTAGCAGTACTGCATGCCACACTAGGACCTCCTGGAACTGTTAACCTGGCAGCATTCTGTTGAAATGAAATGGTTCAACATAGTCAAGAAGTAGTTTGGCATGATTGACATTTGTAAAAATTGGTCAAGGTTCTGATGAAAAGGTTTTTTTTTCTAAATAAGAAAACTTTAAAATTCACCTTTGGAAATAACTTCTCAAAAATTGTCCTGTAGTGGTATCCCTCTTTTGTGGTAGGAGTGTTATCAGGGTAAACAAAGTTAGCATGCTTCAGCATTGCATCTGTGACCTGGTCATTTATCAAGATAGGGACAGAAACAAGGGTAATGTCAATGGAATTCTATAAAATTTGTTTTTCAATTTCAAATTTTAGAGCTTACTTGTCCACTAGCATGCTCCTTCAAACCATCAATCCAACTGTATCCCACACCATCACTGAACTGTTCCTTTTGCCTGTACAATATGTGCTGGAAAAAAAAATAGAAGAATAATTATTTCATAAGTCCTTCAAGACATGTATAAGCATAATGCAGAAGTTGACACAAACCTTTGGCAAATATGGATTCTTGTCATCATCAAATGCATTACGCAGTACCCATTTCTCAATCCTTCCAAGATCAGGCCTTATCTGTTCAGTTTGTCATAAATTTCATGTGATTAAAAAAATAAGTCAATGAGATAACTTCACATGCTAGTAAATTCAATTTCATATAGACTTATTAGAAACTATATTTGCCTCGCCTTAAGAGATTAGGGAGGACTTGAAGCAACAAGAAGAATCATGATACAGGATCATCAAAAGAAGCAAACTCAAACGATTAAACTAAGTAAATAGTTGAATGACATTTGAATTTATTTTACAACAAGTTAAAATAATTTCAATCAACAATGCAGGCAAGCAAATCATAAGACAGCCTAGCGCTGTTATTCTGCATGACAAGATGAACAACAAGAAAGAAGTAAAGGTAAAATACCATTTTCCACTCAGGATCCATAGCCATTGCTGTGTTGATAAATTCTTTATCCAAGAATGGTACACGTGCCTCAATACCCCAAGCTGAAGTTGATTTATTGGCTCTCAGGCAGTCATACAGATGAAGAGCTTTAATCTGTTAAACCATCAAAGCCACCAATAACTTGAATAAACAGGTTAAAACACTAAAAAGTACACAAGAAAAAATCAAAATATAGGGCATAACAATTATGATATATTACTTTTCGGCATGTTTCTTCATGCAACTCTTCCTTGTTAGGTGCCTTGTGGAAATACAGGTAACCTCCAAATATTTCATCTGAACCTTCTCCAGAAAGAACCATTTTCACTCCCAATGACTTGATTTTTCTGGACATGAGAAACATTGGAGTACTTGCTCTGATAGTTGTTACATCGTAAGTTTCAACATGGTAAATGACTTCCTCAAGTGCATCTATACCTTCCTGATATATAGCCAAAATAAAATATTACCTCTGAATAGCAATAAAAATCTCATCTGCACAAGGTAAAATGATGAGATAATGAGAAAGATGGTCACCTGAACCGTGAAATGAAGTTCGTGGTGAACAGTGCCAAGATAATCTGCTACTTCTTTTGCAGCTTTCAAATCCGGAGAGCCCTGCATGGTGGAAAAGTCGTGTTATGATGCACATAAATGCTAATATGCTACTATTGGACATTGAAGAAGAAGCATAATACAACTAATTTTCACCTAACATGAGGTATGAATTCTGACCTTTAAACCAATGCAGAAAGTATGTAACTGTGATCCCCACTGATGAGCAGAGTCAGATTCAGCCAAATACCGGTTGGCTACCGCAGCAACAAGTGATGAGTCCAGTCCTCCCGACAAAAGAACTCCGAAAGGTACATCAGTCATCATTCTTTTAACTACAGCCTGCATGTTATCAAAGTAAAAAGAAGGAAATAGTTAAAAAGCATGTGAATCAGATTATCGGTTAGTATGTGGCTCCAGTACATCGAGTTAACGAAGTCACCAAGGATCTGTTTGAATTGACTTATTTGAACTTATCTACTAACAAGCACTTGGAGATTACTTGAGAATTGAGAGAGCTTATGGAAACAACACAACTTATGACATGTCTATATCCCATTTCCAGCTTATTTCCTTAAGTTCTCTAAGATAACTTAAGAAAATAGCTTATCAGTTTTTATGAAACCAATTTGACTTTCCTTTATCTTTTAATATAGAAATAGTTTATACATAAACATTGATATGATAAGCTCTTAGTGGTTTTATTTTCTTGTGGAAATTATACAATGAACAAAAAATATATGTAAGGATGCTTTTGACCATCTAAAATTCCAGGGAGAGCAGAAAATAGTGTGAAGCATTTCTTTAAGCAAATGCAGTAGAACTGAACTTTTTAAACTTAAAAAGGTGAAATAAGTCAATGGATAAGAGAGTAATGGCTTACCCTCTCAAAGGCCTCACACAGAACTATTGGATCATAGGGTGTTGATGGAATTTGCTCCGAGAACCATGGTGGATTGTACCACCTTCTTAGTCCTCCTGAAAATACAACAAATTTTAAGATGATATTTAAGTGTGTATTATATCTTAGTGTAAAATTTAGACAGTAAAAAGGAGAAAAAAAATCTAAATATGGGAATTGAATTACATGAGTAATCATAAAAAGAAAATAGAACAAATGACATTATTTATACCTTGTTTGCTGGAATATATGTGCCCTGGAGGAAAAGATATGAATCTCTCACAATCGTCAATCAGAGCTTTCATTTCAGATGCAAACCATATTGATCCTGCAAAAAAATCAATAATATATCTAATGCATTCATTTGATAAAGATGCAAGAACAACAACAATGCCAAGCCACAGCTAAAAAGCCAGTTAATGATTTGGGACCTGTTTAAATTGTCTTATTTGAGTTTATTACTTACATAAGCATTTGTGAGATCATTTTCGAGATCTTATGGAAACAACTGTCCATAAGTTGTTTTCACCTTGGTTATGTAAGTTTTCGAGGATAGTTTATATGATAACAGTTGATTTTATTTGATGTTTTGTTATAGAAATAACATATATATATATATATATATATATTATATAAACACTTGAACTGTATATCCAAAATGGGCCTGATTTCAATTTATTGAAAATACAGTTTGCATTTAGCAACTAAGTATATCCAAACTCATGCATATATGGAATTGATTTAAATTGAACTCTAGATAGCTCAATGCGAGTGGCTGACGCACCAAAAAGATTGAATTGATAATGCAAAATGTTAGAAGGAGAAGGCACATATACAATATATACCATCATGGCCCCAACCCAAGTAAAGAGGGGTAATGCCAATAGCATCACGAGCAGCAATAAAACTTTTATCTTTAGTGTCAAGAAGTACAAAGGAGAACATTCCATCCAGCATATCAATAAACTCTTCACCATGTTCTTCATACTGATCACATCATAATAATCACTCAGAATTCATAATAAGCAAAACAATCTTCATAATATTCAAGTGGAAATTTGTAAAATGACAACAAAAAATCAAACAAATTTTCTAGAACACTTACAAGATGAGCAAGCACTTCACAATCACTACCAGTTCGAAATTGATGAGAAGTCAGTTTCTTTCGCAATAGCTTGTGGTTGTATATCTCCCCATTGACCTATTCATAGTTTCAACATAAAATGAGGCATTATGGATAAGCAAAAATGACTAGTGTTATTTCAATATCACAAATTCAAATTCAACACCATATCCAACATTATTATCAACATGATTGAAAGAGAAAAAAGACACACAATAGTACGGTGTCCAACACACATCGTATTAGCTGTAATAAGGATAAAAAATCATTTGTATGTTTGACTCTGCCAAAAATTCAAATTGGCTATTAAATCATCAAAATATGATTTAGTTTAGCGAGATCTCTAACTTTATAACTATTGTATTTTTCAACAACTATTTCATTTCAATTAATCGGTGATTAATTTAGGTTTTGAACTGAATCGAGACCAATGCGACAACACTCTAAACTTTCTGAGTACTATGGTTGATCCCAATAAATAAAATAGAGATCGAAAATAAATAAACAAATAAAAGTGCATGCAAGTGTACATTTGTAGATTGAGAAAAACAATGCAATTTAAAAATGAAATAGACATTAAAAACTGAAAAAGAATGTGGAAATAGATAGAGAAATACATACAGTGACAAAAACGGTCTTATCTTCGTTGTAAAGAGGTTGATCTCCAGAAGTAGGGTCGATAATGGCAAGACGTTGGTGAGAAAGGTAAGAATCTTGATGACAATGCAAACCACTCCAATCAGGTCCTCTATGTCGCAATCTGCGCGACAATTCGATTATTCGAGCGCGTTTCGACTGAGAGTTGTCGACGCAACCAAACACTGCTAAGATCCCGCACATGGCGGCTGTCAACAACAAAACAAGGTCAAATGATGGGTGGGTGATTTTTTTACTATAATACTGTATACTGTTTCGGTATTTATTTATTCACTTGTGCCGCAATTAATAGGGTGGACCAAAAAGGCAAAAAACGTCTCCGCAATTGATAAGGTGGACTAAAAAGGCAAAGACTGACGTTCTATAAATTTAAGATTTTTATCGCAAGACCTTGTACAAAAACAATAAGTTTAAGATACGATGTGGGATTAGGTGGCATTTAGCCCCCACTAATAAAATCATAAAAGACTAAAATGAAAAAAAAAAAAATAAATAAAGGACTAAGTCGTTTATAAAAATTAAATTAAGGGATCATGAAAGTTATTTAGTCTAAAAATTTATGTGACATTTATTTTCAGAAATATAACATATATGTATCTATATATAAAAAAAAAAAAACATAAATCATGTCACAAACCATAAGGACAATTTAATTAATTCAAAATGCTTGAGGATAGATTAGCGATACATATTACACAATCTAAATATAGTTGTGTATGCTAACCAATCAAACATCAAAATATGAAGATAACTTGAAGGTTGTTTTAAAATCACAACTAGCTACTTAACAAAATTAATGGACAAACAAAAGTATGTTGATACAATCAATTAAGCATTTTCATAGTCATCCAAGTTGATTGTTTCGGCATTCATGATAATGTTGATAAAAGCATGAGTGTTTTCTTCAACTATAGTCCCCAACTCGTTATGCAGTCCGAGCAATAAGTTAGCAGTTGTTTTTATGCACACTTGATTCTCGTTAAGCTACATATGTATATTATTGATTTATTAGTAATTAATTATAAATAAAATATAAAATATAAATATAAAATTAATGTGAAATTAAACAAAATATATTAATCGTGCCATAAACACAGTTTGGATCAAAAGTGAGTTCCATGTCCATCCAATCAAGAACCCACACCCCAAAGTGGTCACTGAGTTCAATAATAAGACAGAATTTTTAATTAAAACTAAGGTGTTGGATACTTAAAAACAAAAATATGGTTGGAGTTGATATCAATATATGTTGCATTTTACCTCGTTCCAGTATTTGGAATTCCTCTTGCTTCAATAATTTATCAGTTCATGCAATCAATATGTTTGTTGTGGAAATCAATATATTTGTTGTGGAAACATCGTAAATAGGATCGACTATCATATGACAGAGCCATTCAACCTTATTTTTACAATTTTAACAATAAAAATTGTTGATTAGAAATAATATTAAACCACTTAAGTAATAGACTGTGAAAAATCACTTACAACTTTCTTCAGACGTAATCTTCTTCCTTGAAGCATATATATGGTGCAAAATGAGTCCAAATGATATATCATTCTTTGTTGATGTGAACTATCATAAAAAACCAATGTCCATGGATTTTCTTCAATGAAACATAAATCTATATTTTAAATCAAACAAAATGATTTTTTATTATTCAGTAAATGTTTTTAATATATTTGTAATTAAAAAACTTCAATAGAATAAATAAATATTATATTTACAAATTTCATATCTTGGAATGGTGTGATCCATACATGTGAATATTTGGCCGTCATTTCATATACGTTCAATTCAGAATAAATGTTATCCTAATTAAATAAACATGTTGTGAGGAGATATGTATTATTGTCATTTCAATATATTTTACTTAAAAAAATTATATTTATATATGTATAACATTTCTATCTCAAATAACATTTGTGGGTATAACATTTATATATGTCCACAATAACTGAACATTCAAAACAGTATGAACTTATCGACTTTTCTCCGCAACAATTGTCATAATCTATTTTCATACTATAATGAAAATCAACATTAAATATATTTAAAGACTTAATAAAACTATTTTTTTTTAATACCCACAAAAATATTATGTATATATTTTCAAACTATTACTAGATGAGAGATGGATCTATTTGGAAGTAAACATTGCAAGTCAGTCCTAGAAGCAACTAAATATCGAGCCTTTATTAGTGGTTCTGTCGTGAGTAGGGTATCATTTGTTTTTTGGAAAAGATATGCACAAGCTTGTGCTTCCTTGGGTGCAAGTAACATCTGAATAATTACACATATTGAAATTGTGTCGTAGAGTTCTTATCGTAATTTGGTGTTCAGATAATATTTGTATCACTCAGATAATCCAACTTTGCTCTATAGTATGCAACGTTCTCAGATGTTTGCTTTGTAGTCCATTGATACATCCGCGACACTAAAGATATATGCTCACTCAAATCCCGCTTACAAATATCTGGAAAATGTTCATAAATCCATGTCTGTAAATAATAAAAGAAAATACAAGTAATTAAATAAATATAAAAAATAATATTAAAAAATAAATAAAAAACAAGTAATTAAATAAGTATAAAAAATAATATTAAAAAATAAATAAATAAAACAATTAATTAAATAGGTATAAAAATACATGTAATTAAATGAATACAAGAAATATAAGTAATTAAATAAGTATAAAAAATATCTGGAATAAAGATAAATATCCTTCAATCTGCTTCGTTGCATGTAGTGTACTATCTCGAAGATAATCATATAAGACAACGAGAGCATCTGGTCCTCATGTCCATCTACCACATGTATCAAAATCTTGAAAAAGAAATAAATATTTTGCAGATACAAGGGTGAAACTTTTATCAGCAAGTATGGTGCACCCTACCAAATGAAGTGAAATAGGTATGCCTTCGCTGCATAGTCGTAACGCCCTTCACGAAGTGTTTTAAAAAAGACAGCCTTCAACCACTCAAAATTGTACGAAACACCTCTGTTATTCCTCGTTTCAGTCACAGCTTCATCACGAGTAACTCATAATAACTCAACAGCAGCAGCAATGGTCAAATTTTCATTCATATTAGAGGTGTGAAAAACTCTCCACGACATAAGTATGCTCAGAAGACCCCTAACATCATCCAGAATAATAGTCATTTCACCAAATGGCAGGTGAAATGAGCTAGTCTCCGCGTGCCACCTCTCAGCAAAAGCAGATATGAGATTATCGTCAATCATATGCAAACTACATCTTTGCAGAGAACGTAACCCAGATAGAGTAATCAAATGATCTATCTGGGCCGACAATACATATCTGATGTCAATAAATTTATCTTGCTTTTTTCCGTTTGAAACAACTTTCAACGCACGTCTATCATGTTCAATTAAAATAACACACAATAAATTATAATATAAATATACAATTAATTCACTTTAAATATAATATAAAATATAAATATAAATAAATAATTATAATATTTATAACATAAAACAATTCATTAAACTCTAATATAAATATAAATTATAATATAAAAAAATATTTACTAATCTGTCTATTCCACACTTTAACAGCAATGTGGTGTTCATAGTCTCTAAGGACGACGTACGGACCTCTAGGAAATAGAGGTTGTTCAGGCTGGTGTTACCGATCCTGTTCATCCTGGTGCTGCTGATCATGTTGCTCAATCTCAACTTGAATATTATGATCATGTTGCTCAAACTCAGCCTGAATATTATCTTGTTGCTCAAATTCAGGCTGAATATAATGATCCTTCTGTTGCTAATCTTTGTTCCTGTTTCTTCTTTTTTCATCAGCAGTTCTCCAATTAGATTGAGTAGGAGGTCAAACTCGAGAATGCTCAACGTTTTGTTTTGCTTCTCTGGTCTTCATTGAAAAAAATTGAGTGAAAGATATATAAAAAAAATTATAAAAAATTAAAAAAAAAATTAAAAAAATAAAGTCACTGTTCCAGAAATTTCATTAAAGAATGAAACTTCCGAGAACCAACCAAAAATTTCAAGAATGTGAAAGTATAGTGTAGGTAATGTGTTTTTACTAAATGATTAGAGATAATTTAGTAATTTCAAATTCAAACTTTTTATTTGGGGTATAAATATTATTGGGGGTAGAAAATCTAATTTTCTTAAAGCAATGAAGTGTAGGCGGAAATTTGGCCCACAAAGACTCCCTTGTGTTGTGCCTCAAAAAAAAAAAAAAACTGCAGAGAGAAATCGAAAACTTGAGTTGCGAATTGCAAGGGTTGTTCAGTGAGCGAAATAGAAAAAAGCTGCAGATAGAGAGAGAGAATCATGGGAAGCAGATTAGGAAGAAGAGTGGTGCACTTCGCAAACCTACCAATCAAACTCCTAATGCCAACTTCCTTCACCAACATCCATGAAATAGCCCTAAAAACAATCCCTTCAGCCTCCAAGATCGAGATCAAGCGCGTTCTCGAATCCCTCTATGGTTTCGAAGTCGAAAAGGTTCGAACATTGAACATGGACGGGAAGAAGAAGAAACGTGGTGGCATTTTGATTGCTAAACCTGATTACAAGAAAGCTTACGTTACCCTTAAAAATCCGCTTTCAATTGACCCGAATCTTTACCCGATCCGAGTCATTGAAGAGGACAAGAAGAATATGAATAAACAGGCTAAGTCTAGCGTCGTTGAGGAAGCGCCGAATAAAACTCACTGGCTTGATGATAACAAGGAGGATAAACGGTTCAAGTCGCCAAACGGTTCGAACCGGGGTAACAGTGGTTATGTTTCCAGGTTTCCTTGGATCAATATGAAGTCTGGTTGGAGCGATGCTACCGGTTCGAACCGTTCTGATACTGGTAATGCTGCAAAGTTTGGTAGGAGCAATGCTACCGGTTCGAACCGTTCTGATGCTGGTAATGCTGCTAAGTTTCCCTGGACTAACATGAAGTCTGTTAGGAGTAATACTACTAGGTAGTTTTTTCTTTGGGTATTGTTAGTGGTTGTTAACTTGGTTTGAGCATGGTAATTGTGTGATGGGTTTTGGTTGTTTACTGGATTTTTTGTTGATTAGTGATGATAGTGCTCTTTCTGATGAAATAATTTTTTTTGAGATGTCACATTTTGAGCATCAACTATTATGCTATTGCTAGAAAGTAGCAGGCCAGGTATTATGCAAGATGTTATTATTTTGAAAAAAATGTTGAATTGAATTGGGAAATGATACATTGCTGTTATGAAATGTTCATTGATTGGCATTTACCTAAACTATTGGTAACACTAGATTTTGCTTGTGTTAAGTCAGATTGCCTGTTTTTCATTTATAAACTAGTTGCTGCTATGCATTGTGCTAATCATTTGTTAGCAAAATATGGTGTGTGTAATATCAATATGTTCTCATACTGTCTATTGACTTTATTCTATTAGCTGTCTCAAATAATACCCGGTAGTTGCAGCTATTTTCTTCGGTTATGTTTCACTTGATTGATCTATTTATTTTTAAATAAAAGTACTGTAATCTATTTTTTTTACTACATATTTTCTTGTCTGTTTATGAAAAATGCAATTAAGAGTTTGTAGTAGAAGATTAGGGTATGAAGGTTGTGTCTGCTGGTTTTTTGTTTGCCATTACATACCATACATATTAGAGTAAACTGTCTTTTGTTTTGATTCAGAAACAATATTTGTCAAATTACTCTGAGTGCAGGGCAGGTGAAAGGAATTTATTTGTTAAGCATTGAACTTAGATATAGTGCATGTTTGTTTGAGCAGTTGGGTGAACGCCGTCGTGTGTTGAGAAGCTAGAATATATAGCTTCTTAAAATTGTGATTAAACCAACCACAGGATGTGTTAGGAACCTAAGAATTGGAATCCAAGGATTTAGAGGAAGAACACAAATATTTAGAAAAAAAGATAAGAAATAATAGGAGAGAATCTCTCCAAAAAGAAATGATACACAAGAACGGATACGCTCCTACAATGATTTACACCACTCAATTTCTAAGTTGCTAAAAGATCCTTTCAAAAGGAATGGAACCTTTTATTTATAGGTTCCATGTACAATTAGGGTAAGAGGATCAGAGGACAAAGGCAACTAACCTATTAAAAACAGAAATCAATTATTAACTACCCAACTAACAAAACAGAACCGCCTGACTAATAACTAGTTGTCCCTGTAACAACCTCAACCAAATAACTAACTGATTCTCCTATATCTATGCCCTAACAATACACTTCTCCTCAAAACAACCTTGTCTCAAGGTTGACATCTACTATATTCTTCTTGTTTCATTGGTTGCAGGGAATTTTTTTTTATAGTGTGCTCTTTCCAATTTTCTCCAGTAACTTGCTGATTCCTCAACTTTAATTTAGTATTCCAATGCCTACTTGCATTCCATATCTGTCTTGCCTACTCCAGAATAGTTCCAACCGATTGATTGTTTCCATTGAAACATTGTGCTTTTCTTCGTGTGCTCAAAACAGGAGTCATGCTCTAGTATATTTTCTTCTCTGTTGGGTACTCGGGCTTCCCTCCTTAACTCCAATAATAAGCTTGGTTTGCAGACATTGCTAGTTTCAGCTCCCACACAAATTCCACTATTGAGATTCATTTGAGCTGAAAATGGATGTAAAACCCACAAACTAACCTCTCAGTCTGGGCCTGTCCCATTAGGTTTGGAACGGTGGAGTTGCTGGAAATTGTTGAATAACTTTTAACTTGAATCTCCTATGCAGCCATGAATGGCTTCCGATCTGTTGGTTTTGCCGATGGTTGAAGTTTGATTAGAGTATTTGAAACCCAATCTTTTTGGCCATGGTGGGGTATTGCCACCCATTCTTGATCATCATATACCAATCCTTTTCTTTCTTGACCTTTACGTTGAAACCAGGACATGGTTTGGACTGCAATGGTTTTCATCTCCATAATGAACTTTTTAAAAAACGGGTCAACCATCATTTGGATGCCTTTGTTTGTAGAGGAAGCTCCTAGGATTTACCCTTCTTCTGAGTAAAGAATATTTTTAGATGTAAATGTAGGCTATATGTTTTGCATAAAAAGGGTATACATGCTGTGTTTGCCTACAGAATATTTGGAGCTGAAAATCTAAGACATGTAAAGCCTTTTTTTAAGAGTTGCCTCTATGACAATTGACCATGGTTTTAGTTAAATTTAGATCAGCAATCATATTGCGGCCGTGATGTTTAGGTGTTTAGATATCGATCTGTTATTGCAACCACAATAACATTTGCTTACAATTTTCTAACATATCAATGATTGCAACATAGCCGCATTTGCAATTACAATCTAAAGCTTTGCTTTTGGGGTTTGGTAACTTTAGTTTATTACGCTCTTCCTCAATCGTTTCCATAAACTCCATCTAGTTTGCATGAGTTGTTTATCCTGTCGAATGCGATGGCTTGCTGCTCAACCTCTTGTATACATAAATTATAAATTATAAATTATTTGACATTCAATTTAATTTTTGTTGGGTAAACTATGGTATCCACTGTACACAATTGTGGAGACTAATCTCCATTTTGATGTACGTCAATTTTACTAAATCATTTTATTCGAAATTAATTTCCATCATAGTAAATTCGAACATGCTATACTTTGTATCAACTAGTTTCTCAACTTTGTTTTATAAAATTCAAGTTATAAAAAACTCACTTTAAACTATCTATTCTTTGGGTTGTGGTATGACAAATGCATATTACCACACCATTATCCAGGGTCAATGCCAAGTGGCAAAAACGACTAATAAAAATAAACATTTATTTGGACCAAAAGCAATTTTTTTATTTATAAATTATACGGAGAAAAAGTAAAACGAAGAAAAATATATTATTTCAAATTTTAACTTCAATTACTGTATACACAAATCACTTTAAAATAATCAATTTTGTGTTTATGTTGTTTTCTTTTTTTCTTCTCTTTTTATAGTAGAGACTGTCTTTAAATTGCTTTTTTTTTTTGTCTTAATTGCTTTTGTATTTTTATTGTCCATTAATAATGTAATCATCCATTTCTCGTACTTCCCGTACCCACAAAACAATAAAAATCAAACCTATATTTAGATGACAAAAAGAAAAGAATACCGAGTCTAGTTACAAATATAAACAAAATTGATGTTTATATAATCAAGAAAAATAACTTTCATTTTACATAGTTGCAACCATTTTCTTGAAGCAACAATACCAATAAAAGAAAGAGTCCTTGGGGAGTTAGGCGGGCTAAAGTTTCTGCGAGGATATAAGAGTAAATTGAAAGAAAGAAGGGGTGAAATTGGTCATAGAAAAAGCGAGCGCGGTAGACTAGTAATCGTGGTTGGCGCTTTGTGGTGCCAGTATATATATATATATTCATTTCACATTCAAATTGCAACAGGTGGCGATCATCGTCAACTGCATTTTCTCCCTCTCTTCGTTTTCGCTCTAACTGTTTCTCTCGAATTTTGAGAGATTCAGATTCAGATCCAGATCTGAACCTAAGGTCACGTTCCCAAACAACAAAGAAAAAAAAACCTAAAATAGAAACAAAAATGGCAACCGTTTCACCTCTCGCCAAATACAAACTCGTTTTCTTAGGTGATCAATCGGTTGGCAAAACCAGCATCATCACTCGTTTCATGTATGACAAATTCGATACTACCTATCAGGTGATTCCGTCGTTCTTTTTTTTTTATTTTTTTATTTTTTAATTTATTGTTATTGGAAGATTTCGTTGATCGATTCTCCTCTTCATTTTTCACTTTCAAGATTACGGATTTCGATGTTATCAATCTTGACCATTTCTTTTTTCCGTTTAGATCTTGTATTTCATCTTATCTTAAATCAGATAATGTGTTTCAATTACACATTACATAATATTTGTATGATTTTATGAGGATCAACATAAGAATTGTGATAGAATTGAAGAGTACTATAGCCGTTTAGATCATGTAGTTTTGCCAATTTTGTGATTGTTTTGTTGTTAATTAAGAACAAAGATGGAAAGATCGCGTTATCATTTGCTTATTTGTTATTATCTGTTGCGTATAGGAAACAAGCATAATTATCTTTGCTATGATTTCATATGTAAACACGTGATTATGACTTGATTAGGATTTAGGAGGATCAGATGATATTTATTCTTCAATGTACTCTGGGAGATGCTTTTTCTATCAATGTTTTTACTATGTTGTTTCTGGAGTATTAGCGGGAATATATCTAAATTTAAGGTGTAATAATTTATAATTTATGTTGATCCTGATATAGTGCAAAATTGTTTCAATTAAGAAGTAGACTAGTTGCTTGTAAATTCCTTCTCGTTTTACTTGTGCATTGATCATATCTTCAGGTTTAAGTTAGTGAAGTGCTAAAATGGGAAGAAGAGCTTGTATTAGTGATGATGATTATGAAATTATTTTCAAGGTTTAAATATTATAATATTTTTTGTAAAATGATCGAGTGTAGTTTTATGGGAATCATATTTATGAAATATCTTCCATTTTGTAAATGCTCCTTGTTTATGTTAGTTACCAATTTATCTACAATTACTTAAAATGGAAATACTTCTTTGTCATGTTATTTGGTCTCGACTTTTGCATTTTCTTTTCCCCCTGTCCTGCTGCTAGGTTCTTGACAAATTTCATGATCATCTAACTTTCAGGCCACTATTGGTATTGATTTTTTGTCAAAAACAATGTACCTTGAAGATCGAACAGTTCGTTTGCAGCTTTGGTAGGCGGTATTCCTCTTCAAGTCAAATAACATCATCAATCTATTTATATATTCTAAAAGTTATAGTAGATTTCACATTTTGGCGTAGACACTATTATACCTATACCCGTGTTTTGCATATTTTTAGAGTAGTCTATTTCAACTCCACAGGGATACTGCAGGACAAGAAAGATTTAGAAGTCTGATTCCTAGCTATATTCGAGATTCTTCAGTCGCAGTTATTGTATATGATGTAGCCAGTAAGTATTAATTTTGCTCTTTTTAAGGAAAGATATAGCACAGGTTTTTTCCAATGTCTATAGATTTTCTTTTCCAAATTAGTTGTTAATGTTAAAGATTTTGTAGCATGTGAATGCATTCTTTCGTAAGGGAAGTGAATACAGAAGTTAGTTCATGAGTGTAATATTCATTTTTGTAATATGAAAGGTAGACACTCACATGTAGATCAATAAAAATAGTTGAAAGTAGAAACCATGATTATGAGAAGGATAACTTTTATGTACTTGTCAGAAACTAGATGAGTAGAAGAGAAGGCTAAAGAACAAGGCACATTGGAATTCAAGATTTGAAACATAGGATAAATAAAATTTAGAATAGGGCAGAACATATAGATAATTATATGAAAGATAGTGTCATAGCTCTATAGTTTAGAGTAGAATGAGAAACTTTGTATGTTATCAATGCATCACAAGGTTAGAAGCGCAATACAAAGTGAAATTCTAAAAGGATTTAAAAGGGTTAAATCTAACTTGTACATTAAGAGTTTCCTAAAAAATAATCTAAATGGTCATTAGAATAGGGCATCTAGAAGGTGTGAGAGTTTTTATAGGGGCATGATATATGGGAATTAAACAACATTTTAGATTTTGTTCTGATCATGGATTTTCTCATAGTTAAACACTTATTTCAGGAAAAAAAGAACATGAACTGCAAAGTCATATCATAAGAGGGTTTGACCATCCAACATAGGGTTTTAGTTATGGATATCCAAGTAGAGAGAAAAACAAATAAGAATAGTCAACTTAACATATCCAAAGTGAGAATGCAGAAAATCTCTTTATAACTATAGGTGTATTCCAAGAGTCAACTTTGAGTGCTTATATTTTTATGTTGATTCTGGATATGCTTACCGATGGCATTGTGCTTTTTTATTTGCCGATAATATAGTTCTAGACTCCTAGTTGGAGTCTCAAGATGAAAGTAATTGGAAGTTAGTGAAACAAGGTCATTACTGGAAACACAAAAATAAGTTTTTGAAATACAAGTTTTGTGAGAGACACGAGTTTAGCTTAGAGGTGAAAATTGGAGAAAATAAAATACTGTAAGTCTCACATTAAAAGTACTTTTGCTCGTTCTTAAAAAAAGTACTTTGGCTCGTAAAATATGATTCGGATTATTGTAGTTTGTATAATTTACTTAATGTGTATCTTATAATGTAAATAAGAATAGTATCTCCTATATTTGTTGCATTTAGCCTATATTAAAATCGTCTCTGCTGGGTAGTTGAGAGTTGAGACACAATTTTCATCATCATATGCTTTTCTCTCTTGTGGCAACTCCATCATACCAAACGACAGGAAGACAGGAGATGTTAACTATAGGATCCAAGTAGGGTGGATGAAATAGAGGAATAATTCGAGTTCGATCCATGATAAAAAGTACCACTTAAGCTTAAAGGAAGATTTTACAGCATAGCTATAAACTTACAAATACAATGTTGTTTAGGACTGAATATTGAGTTGTGCGGAGAAGACTTAAAAGCTCTGGTTAACAAAATGAAGTAGTCCAACAGAGGTAGAGGGGAATTAAGAAAAATTATAGGCCAAACTAATAAGAGACTTAGAGATAAACATCCTATCTTAACACATACATGACAGGAAATTATAATGTCATCTGATCTAGGTATTCTCCAGCTAGTGGAATCTGGCTTTGCTGTTATTGTTGTTGTGGTACATAAATACTAAATACATTCTTTAAGATTGATGTTTGTCTGACTGTTATGATCTTATTTATCAAAAAATCCTTGAAATGTCAGCTCCCTAGTCCCTACCTCTTTATGTGTGTTTTCTCTTGTATGCTCTTCATGTTCTGCAACTATTGTGGAATTGGATGTTCTTAGTTTCTTTAGCATCTATGAAGCATAATTCAATTATAATCATTAAATTTCTTACCAAGCTATTCTGATGCAGACCAGCAATCATTTCTTAACACTAACAAGTGGGTTGAGGAAGTACGTACAGAACGAGGCAGCGATGTTGTTATCGTTTTGGTTGGAAATAAAACTGATCTTGTTGAAAAAAGGTAAGCGCGGAGTCTACCAATCTGGACAACGAGTGTTTTTCTCAAAAGTAACGTATCAACTGGTTTGCTTACTTGACATTTTTTTTTTCAGACACTGGTTGTTTTGTACGTTAGTCACTTGGTTTTTATCAACTGTTATGCATACTATGTTTGCAACCATTCTTATTTGGATTTCGAAATTTTTGGCAAAAAAGCATTTGACATTTGTTAGTTTATGTTCTGTTTGGATGGTGATGATGGTAGGATGAGGTCTCTCCTTTTATAACCTTACAACAGATTTAGTTAAAAGTGTTTGATTGTGATTATTTTGCTAATAAATTGATTATGTAACACATACCAAAATTGTCCTACCTTGAAGTTGTTATTTCCATTTTCAAAAGCCATATTTCAAAGGCAAATTTTTAGGTGTGATAAAATTTCATTGTTGGACAATGATGTTCCCAGTTAGCTTTGCTCGTGATGTTTGCGATTCAACTATTGTGATATCCCTATCTGAATTTTTGTTAAAGAATAATGTTGGTTAATATAGAAATAAATTCATTATTTTTTTTAGGATAGTTGATTGTAAGGAAATTATAATACTTTATTTTTTTCTTTCACTTTTCTTCTCATCATATTGTGTGTGTTTTCTCCTGTCACATATCCATACAATTCTTCTACTTATACTTAATGTTGTTACACATAGGCAAGTCTCTATAGAGGAAGGAGATGCCAAGTCGCGGGAGAGCGGTATCATGTTTATAGAAACCAGTGCAAAAGCAGGATTTAATATCAAGGTGAAATTTGATTTTTCTCCATTTCTCCAAGTCAACCCATATTTCGTTGGTCATGCTTTTGAATTCTAAAGTCTTTCTTCTAAAATATTTACTCAAGTGAATAAAATATTGCAGCCTTTATTTCGCAAGATTGCTGCAGCCTTGCCCGGGATGGAAACTCTTTCTTCAACAAAGCAAGAAGACATGGTTGATGTAAATTTAAAATCCACCACGAATTCATCCCAGACAGAGCAGCAAGGTGGAGGTTGCTCATGCTAAAAAAGTGCTATTCACAACAAGGCCAATATGAGTCAGTTCACTTGGCACAGATTATTGGTTTGGCTACTAAAATGGAAAGATGCACCTAAGCCAAACGTGCTTTTGTACCAATGCTCTTCAGTTTAGTTTGGTAGGGGTTAGCATTAATGGTTTTCGATGTAAGATATAAAAAAAGATTTTGAAAATTAATTTTATTTTATTTTCTTATACAGTTAGTTCCTTTATGTAAGAATGCAGATAATAAACTGATCTAAAAATTATTTACCAGTTGACAACTTGACATGGAGGAGGCATCGTTAATTTCTGAAGTATCGGATGTTTAGATAAAGCTTCAAACGGTGTCAGAAGCATTTTAAAGACTGAACGATACAATGCTTAATTGCAGGATATAATGCTTAATTGCCGAAACTGTGTCTGTACTGACATTATATACATACAATTTTGTTAGACGGAATGTTGGTTTTACATCATGATGAGTTCCGTGGTTTCATCTCACGAGCTTTCCATAATCGCATCTGAAGGATGGAAAAAATATGATCACACCACGCCATTTATTCCTTCCTGCACCTTGATTCCAATTATGTCCAAAATATCATTAAGTGTATTAATGATAAAATGAAATAAATGATAGAGTAGTTAGTAAAATAATTCAATTCAATTCAATTTAGATAAAAGAAATAAATGTTTTGTTAGAAAAATGATAAGAGAGTAATGGTAATATGATTAATACGCTGCCCTTTTCTCAAATAAAACGAAACAACAAATAAAAAGTAATATGATTAATATGAAACAAAGTAAAGGATGGAGGGAGTTTTAGGATAAACGTAATGTACATTTTTGTGCACTTCAACATCAGAAGGAGCACTATCACAATTACAATTAAAATGACATGTTTAAGTTAAACAACCATCGAAACTTAGAAGTGTACACTTTTTTCAAAAAATGACTTATAGAAGTGTACACTTATTAACCACAGAGAAGATTGGACCTTTACATAAGAACAAACCCGTCAGCCCTTTGCCTGACCCTCAATGTCAGATATATCAATACCAATGTTCCCAAACTTGACCTGCAAGGTAATTGATTCATTTAGTGAATTGGTCAAATTTAGAAGAATAAAAAAGGAACAAATGCCCGTCTTTAACAAAATTTTGATAAAAAATTCTCAAAACATAGACGCTAACTAGAAAAACACGGAAACAATTGGTAAGTTTTATTTATGAAGAGTCATAACATAAGGCTTCCTGCTGAAGCTCAGAGCAATTCACATCCAAATTGAACAGCCCTAAGCAGGGAAGTCAATTATACATCTTTCTTTAATAATTGTCTTAGATGTATCCTGTCCTTGGACAACTAACTGTGCATTATTTCCCACTGCATGGAATCCACTCTTAGAATTTGTTAAGATTGTTATACAGTTAATGCTCTTTCCATTGGCTTTAGGTGTTGATACTAGCAATATGTATTTGACAAACAGTTAATTGGGAAACTTTCACCTAAAACGAAACATGTTAACATTCTGGAAGTTGCATCTCTCGTAAACTCCATAGTTCACAAGATATGCAATGCTGCACAACAACAATTCCCCCTCTATATTATGAATTGTAAGTTTCAAAATCATATGTATAAATTCACAACACCAATCATTTATCAAGCTTTCTGTTGTCTAAATAAAATTACACAAACATAAGAAAAAATGCTTGATATATTAGGACTTCTATTTTCTTATTGAACACTTCAGTTGGTTACTATATTATGAATATATATAGTATAATATAAGAACCTATATGCTATTAAAAAAATTGTTACAATCATGAAAAATAATACTAGTTATAATAGAATATTAGATGAAATGCTTCACAAAGAAAAGATAGAATATTCACATAAAATAACAGCCAATATTTTGGTATTAAAGGACAACTTTATTGCATGAACTTAATCATTATGCATAAAACTATCATTGAATTGATCTATCATATCATATAGTTGTATTTTGTTTTTATTGATGTTTGTAACAAGCAGCATTATTTGTTTTTTGCATAATTTATTCTAATAAGAGTACTTTCATTTGGGTGAAGCACACACGTTAAGTTAATCTGACCCTTTAGATTAAATAGGTATAGTAAAATCAGATAGACAAATAACTAAGACTTAAATAAAATGTATATGGTCATGTGGATAGCCATGATTTTATGTCAAGCTTTACTGTTCTTTCTGCTGTAACTTACAATACTGAAAACAGAAGAGCAACTTTTCTGGAATCAAATGAGGTAGAGCGCTTATATCTTCTCCATTTGTTACTTGGCAAATCATGTAGCTTTTCAGTGACTGGTTTATCTGTTAATTTATAAAATGAGAAAATTAGAACTGTATCTAGATCCCTAACCTGCTGGGTTCTGGACATGTTTATAAGAGTACAAGTCCTAGTAAAAGAAGAGAGCAATTGGTATTTTAGTCATGACAAAATGAATCCTAGATAAAAGATAAAGAAATGTCATAATATAGCATGTCAGGTTATGAAGTCTTGTTAGTGTGATTAACCATGGAAAACAAAAAGATTATGGACAATTTGAATTTTGAATGGAAGATAATACCCTTGTCATCAAGTTTCAAATAAACCATGTGTTCATTTCTATTCATAACTAAGAGTAAATCATAAGCTTTTTCAATTGCACAAGCCAATGCCAGAACAAAAGCCACTTATCTTTTACCGCCCTGCTTTTGAGATGCCAAACAAACCAAAAATCTTATAGTTGATTAACGGGACATCAGGACCACACAGAAATGATCCAATTGGCTAAAGACATGCTTCAATTCTTTAAATGACAAAGAAGGAGATTATCCATTCTTCATTACATAAGACGAGACTGTGAGAGGATAGATCTATCTATGATCCTCACGCTATAAGCATATATTTCTTTTGTCAATCCACCTGTTTGTATTGGGTGGGACAATAATTTCTTCTTCTCTAAGCTATTATGAGAAAATCATTATCTCCCAACTATCTACTATCTAGTTGGTTCCAGTAAAGAAAACTATATAGGCTTATCTGAATTGAAAAATACCTCTTGGATTGCTGAGGTTCACTAGACTCTGCATAAGTTTTGCACCTGCTTTTAGACTTGATTCTCTCCACAGTACGCTCTGCAATGATGTAAAATATCAGTCCTCATATAAGGACACACACACACACATGTAAATATAGAGAGAGATAGACAAATACATGTATATGCAAGTGTAGTACCTTATCCGCAGTTAAGGAAATCTATCATGTACAAGATATTTTAAAAAACAACAGTGAGGAAGATGAGTTTATGAGACTTACTGTTGGTGAGTTCCCAGTTTTATAACTTTCAACTCCCTCTTCGTAGGATTCAGGTGAAACTGAGTTTCCATTAACATTAGGTATATCAATTATGCACTGGGTATAAACATCTTCTCTCTTCATTTGAAAATCAATGTTGTGTTGGCAATTTATATGACCGTCGAAACACATTGCACTTTTAGCTGGATTAGGAACCTCTACAGTGCTTAAGAAACTTAGTGGAGAAGCACTGCTTGCATTTTCGCCTTCCTCCGGTACCAGTGAAATACTATAAACATCTTGAGCCTGTAAAAATGGAAGTGCGCCAGTTTCTGAAAACATATTTTGGGCTATTTCCATAGAATCACTTATGGCACAAATTGGTTCAAGCAGATAATATAAGAAAGGTACTTCAAATAAAAACCACTGAAAAAACATTTGAGTTTATATATGTCCCTTTGGTTCTTCTGGACAGATTGAGAAAAAAGAGCTTCAGTGACTCACAATTGAAGATACCATTTGATCCAAAATAAGGTGACTAGCTAACCCAAAAATAAATGGAAATTCAGGTACTAACGATTTTTTTCCTAATCACGACGAAACATGATTGCATGCAAAAAAATCCATCCTCTCCCCTCAATTTTATGGTTCTAGTTATCAATAACATAGTGTTGCAATGCAATAGTACAAAATATATACACGATTTTAATACCAATCACTACCATTCAGCCACACACGATATGCAATGCACTAGATTAACAAATCAAAGAATAAACATAAAGAGTTACATTACATCACTGCATAAAAAGAACGAACCTGTGAACCGTCCAATCCTGCTGGAAGTGAAGTTTCTTCAACCAAAATTGGCGGTATATCTGAAGTAATAAAAACCAAAAAAACAAAGAAATCAGGCTCAAAGATCATTAAATACAAAATTAGTTTCTGCAACTAGCAACATCACGTGATGTAATTCAATTCAATGAATTAAATTACCTAGAGGAAGCTGTCGGTTAAGATTGTCAACACAATCCATAGGTAAATTTCCATTCCCCTCTAGAAACTCCTGAATTTGATGTTCTTTCTGCAATGAAACAGCAGAGTCAAGATATATTCAATAAATAAATAAATAAACATATAAACTGAATCACAATTAAGAATACATAATACAGTAAACAATGTGATTCATCAATTAACCAAGACTGAAAAGTGAAAACTAGTACAATGAGAACATTCATCTTTCAAGTTTCAACCTAACTTGATCTAGAATAAACCGTCCTCAATCCACGCATCTTAAGTAAGATTCTAAAATAATCAACTTGAATTTCAAACTGTAAACAAATCAATGAAAAGCTAGAAAGAAAATCGTGTAGTTTCATTTCCACACACGTGACTCTCGTTCAGATTTTTCTTTTCTTCCATCAAAACTGAAAAGTATCTCAGCATTCAAAATAAACGTCGATTTCTTCACACTCGCAACGCAACTTGTTAACAAGTTGTTAAGAGAAAGAGGAAACAAAATAAGAGTCAAGTTGAGATTCGGATTCGGTTGAAAGTAGTGAAGTAAACTCGAAATGTGACTCAAATGAGGTTGAAATTGAAATTGAAATTGAAATTGAAAGTTAGAGAGTGAGACGAAGAAAGAATGTTGTTACCTGACAAGTTGAATCGACGGCCATTGTCATCGACGAATGGATTCGCACGTGAACGAGTGAACGGTGGTTATTATTTATTAATTTATTTAAGGAAAATGAAAAGAGAGTGAAACGAAAGGCGACAGAGATAGCCGCGGCGGGATTTGAACGTTATTATATCGGAGAAGTAGGTGATGAGTGAAGAGGTGGAAGTTTTTTTCTCTCTTTTTATTTTGGTTTGTTGTTATTAACAAGTTTATAGAAAGTGCAGTTACACCTACAGTTGCTTCTGAAAATGACTTCGTCAATCACGACAAACCCCTTCGTTTCATCCCGTGACCATAATCACCTTTCCTTTTCAGCTTATATATATATTCTTTTTTTTATTTTTAATGAAATTATTTTTTTTATAGAATAAGAAAATAATTTAATTTTGGTAAAAAAAAAAGAACTAATTAAATCAATATGTTTTTGACAAATAATAATGAAATTAATATACTAATATTACTCCTCCATTTGATTATCATTTTAAATTTTTTATATATATAGATTACAAAATTATAAATTAATAACTAAAAGAGTATAAATTTTTTATGAAATTATATTTATTAATTATTGTCATAAATAAATAATAGAATAAAGTGTCAATTTGGTCTCTAAAAATACTTTCCATAAATTTGATCCCTCAACTAAATGGTCTAAAAATTATTCTCTTATCCATTTGTTTAGTTCATTTATGAAATGGTCAGTTTGAATGTTCATCAATACGGCTATTTTTTATTATTTGGTACATAAACTAAAAAAAAATACATTAATATGATCTCTAAATCTATCAAAATTGGCGAAATTGATCATACTCATTTGCAGAATCAATGAAACCTAAAACTAAGAAGACCAATTTTATAACGATTGAAGTCCTTAACAAAAACAGAAAGACTGTCTCCGAAATAACTCCACATTAGAAAGACCATGACTGATCTGCTTATTAGCACAGACATTTTTCCCCAAGAAAAATTAGAAACAAAAGTTAATTAAAGACATTAAAGCAATTAAATGTAAGCAATTTCTCAACGGATTGTGAAGCTTCTAGGGAACCAACATATAATTATTGAACACAATCAAATCATGACCAAGTGAAAGTATAATTAACTTAGGAGTGACAATTGATGCATATGATAATGATTTAAGAGTAAACTTTGAGTAGATAATTAATATTATTATTAAAAATACAAATTAATTATATTTATTTTTTAAATGTATTTTTTAGTTAGCGTAACACTTAATATATAGGAGAGAAATAGTAAAAATATCATTATTTTCATATATTTTGCCTTGCAGTAATATATAAATTAATTAATTTAATAATTTGTTTATTTATTATTATTATTATTATCATCAATATTATTATTTGTCGTACAATGCTTTTATTATTTAATTGAAGCGATATGCGACAATAAAACAAGATAATTTTATATTTTATAAAAAATATTATTTTAAGAAAACTATCGGGTAGTTGAAGGCCAAAATTAATATAAGGTTTTTTTGTACTAATATATAAGGTGTTGATAACAAGTGTATCAAAAACATATTTTAATGAATCAAAATAAGATTTTTTTTTTACTTAAAAATGATATTTATTAATGATAAAACGAAGTCTATAAAAATAATAAAATTGAGATATTCAAAATAGATATGTAATCGAAAATGTAAAGTTGACGATACTAAAATATTGATTGAATTTGTAATTGATCGAAAAAGATATGTCAATCTGAATTAAAGAAGATCATATAAAATAAGAAAATAAAACGTCACAACAAAACTACGAATATATCACCACACAAAGACGATAAAACGTCACAAAAACAAAATATAAAACGAATCACAATAAAAAATATGTACTATTGACAATTGCAAAATTTAGACTCTTGAAAAAATTGAAACAACAATTTTTAAACAAATCTATATTTAAATTTTTAATAAATATTTTAAGAGCATTTATCTATTAATACATCTGTCTTATATTATATGTCACAATTATATATCCTTTAAGTTATTTATTGTGTTAATCTTTTGGATATTTTTCCAAATATACCGTCATAAAAAACTGGGATACATTAAATTAAATGCTCCTATTAATATTAAAAAAAAACATACATTAAATGAGGGGTAAAAGAGCTTTTAAGCAATAGAGTATGGTGTCAAAAGTTCTCCAAATTATTTTTTTTATAATAAAGACCAAAAGACTATGGTGTCAAAAGTTTAAAAAAACAAAATACAGGGATGAAAAAAGTAATAAATAGAAAAGGATCGATATAATAGGAAAAAAAATATCAATGATTTGTTGATATCATAAAATGACATATAATTTAACAAATATATTTAACTAAAATCATATATAATTTATCAATATTAGTAAATTTAATAGAGAAATAAATAAATGGAAATTACGAGTGAGGACTTAGGAGACTTGTGTTGTTTGGGCACAAAATAAAAGGGCAAAATCGGTGAATTGCAGAGAAAGTTGGGAGAGTTGCATGCATTGGTGTTTGATTGTTGGGAGAGGAATGCAATGCATGTGAGGAAGAAGGGGACTATGAAGTGTGTGAAGGGAAAAGTTGTCTTCGGTGCCACGGACATCGAGACAAAAGTCAGTAAAGAAACAAGAGTCACGGATTTCTAAACTGTTCCACCATCACTCTCTGTTTGTCCCTGCCTTGATTCTCATCTCTATTTCTTTTTCATTTTTACATGTCCTATTTGCATAAACCTTTTTCTATTTATTTATCGCCTTTTAAAATTCAAGGTAATATTGATTGTTATTTTCTCGATAAAATTATTTACTTCTATTCTCATAATAAGGATTATTTGTGATTTCCACGTATATATTAAAAAATATAATTATTAAACAAAAAATAGAAGTCATTATATCAAGTTATTTATTTTAATTGATGAATTTTCATTATTATTAATATAAAATATAATAATATTTTAAAAATCGTGTATATAATAATCATTGAAAAATAATATAAAAAAATAATTAAATTTACATTAAAAAATATAAATGACATTTATTTTGAGATAATTTTTTTACTAAAATTAAATAATACTCATTATAAGACAGATGGGTAATATTTATTTTAAAAAATAAATATATAAAATGAGATAATAAATAATTAAATATATTATTAAATAAAAATAAATAATTATATCAAAAATAATAAAATCTACTCTTTGTTCTGTTATGTGTAAAAAAAACTCTAAAGTAATAAGTGAAAAAGGAAAGGAATAAGTATTATTATAAATAATTAAAAAAAGAAATATTGACAAGTACTTCTTGAGACATTTATTAAAGAATAAAAAAAATATAATATTAAAATTTGTGTATTTAATCTTTAAAATTTTAAAGATTAAAAATAAAATATTTAATCAGTTAAATGTAAATTTTATATAAAACATTAATTAAATTATGATATTTTTCTTTTTAGCATCAAATAGTATTCAATTATTTGCATTTAATATTTTTAAATTAAATAAAATAAGTATATTAGAGATAATATAATAATGCTTTTGGTCCCAAAAAATGCATTTAAATTATTTCTTTCCAAACAAAGTAAGAAAAGAAACGGTTGAAGTCCTAAAGTTGAACTACCGCGCATATGCTGATTCATTGCCGGTAGCGTTTGTAAACTGATTTGCCACAATAATACAGATCCCACTGAATGACTAAAAATTTACAAAATGCTGTTAGGAGTCACGTTTCAATATCAACCTCTTTCTCCATTAATTTAATTAAGACAATTGTCTTACCAGCTGAGTTAGTTAACCAAATTTAAGACTATATTTATATATTAAGACTTAATATTCACAATAAATAAATCCATAATTGTCTGTTGGACTGTTAGTTTCACTGGATAGAGGGAAATAAATCCATAATAGTCACAATATGAACTATAATTTGAATAAGATTTATCAAAAAAATTGCAGCTGCTAAGACCTTTTTTTTTTTCTTCATCTTTTACGTGAAACGGTAGTTTAAGGTTATTTCTGACATAACATCATCTTTTTAATTTGTTTTTCTTTATTTATATTTTTTTATATTTAAATAAATGATTTTTATATATTTTTAAGTTTTTTTCTCTCATTTTGTTTTGTGACTTTGTCGTCCAAATACGACATTATTTTGTTTATCGTCTTAGCACGACATTTTAACTTTTCGTCTTGTTACAGTGTTTTAATTTCCCATCTCGTTATGATATTTTAATTAGTTTCAAGTTTACATTTCATATATTTGTTAAAATGTCTAAGAATAATTTGTTTAATCAATACCGTATTTTGAATAAAAGATTAATAAAAACTATCACCAAATTCAAGATTCTTTCGTCTTTCATATAATGTCTTCGACTTCTCAATTATCACCAAAATCAAAAATAAAATAAATAATTCAAAAACTTTATTTTGTTTTTTGACTTTCTTATTGATCTTAAAATATGGATGGACAAAGTCCAAATTTATAATCAATTATTTTAATAAAACTCACATTTCTTTCTAAAAAAAAATGACTGTTTGTGTTATGTGTGGCAATGTGAAAAAATCCATACCTACATACTTATGTAGATAAAATTCGCATTAATGAATATTTAAAGATAAAATAATAGATATTTTGACTATTACCTATTAATTAATAGATATAAATCCAAATATAATAATATTTGTATCGTAGATATCTGTTTCCGTCAATAAATTAATAAAAAATTCTTTCTTCTTTTACAAAATATAGAAAAAAAAGGTACACGTAGACTAAATAAATTTTTTGACATATATTTATTTTTTATATGATTGATTGTTTATATTAAATTATAGAAGAGTCCGTTTTAATCTATTTTATTTTTTATATTAATATTTTTATATTAATTTTTTTCAAATATTTTTTATATACGTCTTAGATCAATTCACGAATACTAATATTATTAAGTTAGATTCTATATCTCGGATTTAAAATTCAAAATCTTAACATATGTATTAACTAATTATGCTGGTATTTAAAAAAAATGTCAAATGTGTGATAGTAGGTAATTTTTAAATAAAGAGACCACCAACCCCTTCGGTTTGGGCCCAAGGGTTGCCTCCGGATCTAAGAACTGCAAAAAAATTGGCCAGATGTATATTGTCCTACAATGTTTCTACCCAAAGCAAGAGAAACACTTCCTCGAGGAGAAGCATAAATATTTAATGTTTGGACACATTAAAAAAATTATTTAACTATATTAGAAATATATATTATTTTTTGTATCTTTTATTTTTTATTTATTTATGTGAATATACCCAAACACTGTTTATTTATGTTTGTGTTTGTGAAAGCCAAGTAGATCATAATTATGTTCAATTAGTTAGTAAAAGTTTAAAATCTATTTTAAGTCATTGTGATAGTTTTTTTTTGTTTTTTCTGTTTCAAGTTAGTTAGTTATGGTTGTCACTGACTAAAGGAAAAGGATAGCTATATAAGACATGACTTGTAACTTGGTAATATAAGGCTAATGATAGTAAGTGTTCTAAAGTCAATAAGGAAGAGTTCAATTTAGTATATAGCAGAAAAATTCTAAGTGTTATAACATTGTACTCTAGTTTGGTTATTGAAGAAAGGAAATAAACAACTATCAGTGATGACGTAGGAGATTATTGCTCTGAACATTGATAATTCTCGTTCATCTTTCATCATTTCAATATTATATTCTGCATTCATATTCATTAATTGAGGATTGAAATCATAACAATTGGTATCAAGAGCCCGGTTCAAGAAGAAGGTATTTTCTTTCCTAAAAAAACAATGGGTGGAGCAAAATTTGATATTGAGAAGTTTACTGGCGATAACGATTTTGGGCTATGGAGGATCAAGATGAAAGCCTTGCTGGTTCATCAAGGACTGCAAGATGCATTGTTGGGCATTTCGAAAATGCCAACAACATTGTCTGAAAAGGAAAAGAAAGATATGGAAAGCAAAGCACACAACACCATCATTCTTTCCCTGGGTGATGATGTTCTCAGAGAAGTGGCAGCTCAAGACACTGCTGCTGGTGTTTGGTTGAAGCTTGAGAGTCTTTACATGACTAAGTCTCTAACAAACAAAATTTATTTGAAGAAGAGTATGCACCAAATGAAGATGAATGAAATGTATGTCCATTAAAGAACATGTTTCTTTATTCACCAAAACTGTTCTTGATTTAAAAAGCATTGATGTTGAAATAAGTGAAGAAGATCAATCAATCATGTTGCTATGCTCGCTGCCACCCTCCTTTGAAAATCTTGTGGACACAATGATGTTTGGGAGAAAAACATTCACTTTGGAGGAAGTTAAGGTGACTCTAAACGCAAGAGAAATGAAGAAGAAAATTATTGATATAAAAGGGGAATCCAGTGATGCCGAAGGGCTGTTTGCTCGAGGAAAAGCTGAAAAGAATAATGGTAAAAATAAGATCAAGAAAACTTGTTATCATTGTCATAGATGAGGACATTTTCTTATAGATTGTCGTGAAAGAAAGAAGCAATATTAGGGAAATTACATAGATGAGAATGATGTTGTTGTAGTTGCTGATGGATATGAAAGTAGTGATGTATTAATAGTAATTGAAGAACCATGCTGGAATGAATGGATTTTGGATTCTGGGTGCACTTTCCACATGACACCCAATCTAGAATGGTTTGATACTTACAGCAAAACTGATAATGGGAAAGTTCTAATGGGAAACAACATGGCTTGTAAGGTGGTTGGAATTGAAACTGTGAAGATCAAAATTGTTGATGGATCAACTAAAATTCTCTCTAATGTGAGGCATGTACCTGAACTGAAGAGAACTTTGATTTCCCTTGGTATACTGGACTAGGCTGGTTTCACAATAAAAGTTGAAGGAGGAATAATCAAGGTTTACAAAGGTACTTCCCAGATTCTTAAAGGAATCAGAAGCAATGGACTATACAAATTGCAAGGTAAAACTATCACTAACTCTACCAGCTTAATTTCTGTAACAAATGATATTTTTACAAAGATGTGGTATTGTAGACTTGCTCATGTTAGTGAAAGAGGTATGGAGGAATTATATAAGGTTTGATTAGGAGTGGAAATCTTGAGAAGCTAGAATTCTACGAATTTTTTTCTTTATGGAAAACAGAAAAAGGGAAAATTCAATACTAGTACACACACTACAAAGGCCATATTAGACTATGTTCACTCAAATATATGGGGACCTGCTAGAGTCCCTTCACTTAGAGGGGTCAGATTATTTATAATCTTTATTAATGATTGGTCAAGAAAGGTGTGGGTTTACTTACTGAAGCACAATAATCAAGCTTTCAAAAGTTTCAAGCAATGGAAGTCACTTGTGGAGAAACAAACAGGGAAGCAGATCAAGGTCCTAAGAACAGATAATGGCCTGGAATACCTAAGTAATGAGTTTACAGAATTTTGCAAAGATATGGGAATAGCCAGACATAAAATAGTGAGACTAACACCTTGTAACACCCCGAGTTTTTAACAGCGCGAGTGTGTTTTTTTTTTAACTAAAATAAATAAATAAAAGAATTTTCAAATTAATTCAAAAGAATTAAAAGAAAATTAAATTAATTCATTTCATAAAATAGTATGTCGTAATTCAATCGATGAACGTAATTAAATAATTTCATCATAATATCACTAAGTACTTAAACTTTGGGAATTAATACTTCAATATAATAAAAGTTAATACATTTCAAAAAGACGGTGTCATATCATCTAAAAAAAAAACACCCAACATGCGGCCCACTAAACAGTATTAGAGTGCGGAAAAGATCAGCGGAAAAGTTATACAATAATTCCCAAAATAAATAATTACATCCACCGAAATCAAGACCCTATACAAAAAGTCTAAACTGATCATGCACTAAAGCTACAATAGCAAGGATTCCCTCTGCATCCCATACAAGTCTCGTCTGACTCCGCAACTCGCCTCGACGTAACGTCCTCCTCCTCATCATACAAGGAAGGATCAGTCTCCTCTGAAGTCAGATCAATACACAATCGGGGTCGCTTCGGCGGTGCCGGAATCTCAAAACAATCATTGGATGTCCTAGATGGACCCGGAATATCATCTGCTACTAGCGTCGGTCTTTGATTCTTCTCTCCCACCTCGGGTTCACGTACAGCCCCTCCAGCCACCGGGTTAGGAGTCACCACACCTACCGTGGCCTCCGTCTCAACCCCTCCAGTCGGCTCTTTCGCATCCTCAAAAACTCCGTACGCCTCCAATACCAATTTGGAAGGTACCGAAAAGTCAATCCTCGTATGGGTGTGCTCCACGTAATCCACTACCCCGTTGGTCCTCCAAGTCCTCGCCAATCTCCCTGTGTACGTCGCCCTGCTTGAGACGGGGTCGTATACCCAAGCAGTAGGCAAAAGACGGTCAAGGAAATCGAGCGACGTTTTCGTCGTCTGGGTACCCACTGGTGATATGGGTTTGGGGGGCATATGAGGGCAAAGCCCAATTTTTCCATAATAATAGTATAGGGTCACCGACCGAAATTAACAGATACCACATAACATTTATGTCAATAATAACAAGCATATTCATGGCATGTTATATAACAATGATGATAATAAGGATGCTCATTTTTGAAAATATATGACATTTGTACCTTTGCAAAAACAGCCACCCAATTAATATAAAAAAATCAAGTTGTAAGTACAAATATCAATTCAACAATCTCAACAGTTCGTTAGAAAACTCAGATTTCATAAGGTACTTACACACATCGATTTCCACTCATCAACACATATCTAAATCATGACTCACCGGTCAACCACCCCATGCAATATGTATATGCCAATGTACATAATTTCTTGGAATAACCAAGGTGCAGTCGCTCATAGACTAGCACACGTGTAGTCTCTCACGGACCAGCACGATTTATATAATTTAGACTTTAATGGCCAACATGACCAATGTGCAATCTCTCACAGATCAGCACCAGTGCAGTCGCTCACAGACCAGCACACGTGCAGTCGCTCACAGACCAGCACACGTGCAGTCGCTCACAGACCATCACGTTTTACGTATACCAAGGTGCAGTCACTCACAGACTAGCACCAATGCAGTCGCTCATAGACCAGCACACGTTTCACGTATGTTAGCCTCTCATAGTCCAGAACATACAGAAGTTAAATCCTCGCACGGTGGTTACTACTTAACTTCGCGGACCATCACGGTTACCGCATTACTCTGTGGCCCATCGCGGTCACCACCTGACTATGCAATGCATGGACATGCAATGTTTTCTCTTCACTGAAAACAATATGCAAACATCAGCAAAAATTCAGCCATTCCATCACTTCCTCAAAACCATCTCAACCCAAATAATTTCATTATCATCACATCAACAAAGAATTCAAGCACCTCATCATTACCACTTCACACTATCTCAAAAACTTCATTTTAATTCATCACAAGTCTTCCCAATGTTTCCCCAACTCTTAAAGTTCATAAACACATGTTTAACACTGAGATTTCTGAAAAAGAACAGTCTGTATTCAAATACAGCTTCCTTGTATTCGAATACAGAAGCTAAAACAGTGCAAAGTCAGCATTTTTCACAACATCAATAAAGAATTCAAGAACATCATCATCAACACCTCAAAGCATCTCAAAAACTCCATTTTAATTCATCACAAACCTTCCCAATGTTTCCCCAACTCTTAAAGTTCATAAACACATGTTTAAAACTGAGATTTCTGAAAAAGAACAGTTTGTATTCGAATACAACTTCCTTGTATTTGAATACATAAGCTAAAATAGTGCAAAATCAACACGCTGTATTCGAATACAGCTTCCTTGTATTCGAATACAGAAGCTAAAACAGTGCAAAGTCAGCATTTTTCACAACATCAATAAAGAATTCAAGAACCTTGTCATCAACACCTCAAACCATCTCAAAAACTCCATTTTAATTCACCACAAACCTTCCCAATGTTTCCCAACTCTTAAAGTTTATAAAACAATGTTTAAAACTGGAATTTCTGAAGAAAAAAACAATCTGTATTCGAATACAACTTCCTTGTATTCGAATATAGAAGCTAAAATAGTGAAAAATCAGCATTCTGTATTTGAATACGAGGGTGTTGTATTCGAATACAGATGCGAATACAGTGGCAAAAATGACAATCCTGTATTCGAATACGACAGGGTCGTAGCCGAATACAGATGCTAAGTCAGAAGCAAAAATCACTCATTTGTATTCGAATACATTCGAATACAGAGGCCCGTATTCGAATACAAGTTCAAAAATTTAAATAAAACAAAAGTTTTGCAAGACTGTATTCGAATACACTCATGCCGTATTCGAATATATCTTCGAATTCAGTGAAATTTTCCAGAAAACTTCAACACATTTTCAAACTTTTTCCTTTGAAAAACCAACACAACACCAAAACAGATTCACCACTCTTTTGAACCACAAAACTCATAGTTTTTCTCAGCACTTATAAATGTTTCTACTCATCAACACAGCAACAACAGATTTTCAAAACACCTCCACCCATTTTAAAAATCTTTTTCTCTTAAAAATCACCATCAACAGCAGATTTTCCAAAACACCTTCAACCATTTTAAAATCCTTTTTCTTTTGAAAAACCCCTATCAACACCAGATTATTAACAAAACACAGCAGAAACCAAGTTTGTTAACAACATAACAGAAAACAGAATCACCAAAACCAGAATAATATTACAGTTTTCTTTATTCACCAAAACAGAAAGTCAACCACAAAATAGTGTAGCACAAACCACTCATGCATTTGGATCATTCCCAAAACAACATGCAAGACATTTTTCAGCTTTCCCACACAAACAAAACAACATTGATGTATCAGCCAAAGCAGCAAACATCACAGATCATCAAAATATCAACATAATGCATTTTTCGCATTTTATTACAACATGAACAACAGTTTCGTTTTTCAAACCAGAAACTCAAATATAATCACACATCAATCATGCATTTACAGCCCTAAAATGCAAACTAGAAAGTGGAAGGTGCCCCTTACCTCTGTTACGTTTTCTGCTCTCGTTTATGCTACCACGACAATGTCGACGAAACTCTCGTTCGCGTTCGCCGCTATGAAAGTTAGTTCCCTAGCTCCGTAACGATGAGGGGAACAACTTTTGTACTGGACACTTTCTGGTTTGGTGCTTGGATTTCCATGTAATCTCACTTTTGAGGATGTTTTTTTTTTTTACCAACAGAAAACAAAATAGGGAGAGGAAGAAGAAGGGTACTATCGCATGCAGTAAGGAAGGAGGGAAATGTTTCTGTCTTTGCTCTTCCTTCTCACTCATATATATAGGCATATATATGTGCCACCTCATCCAACAATAATATTATAATATTGCTTGATCATCATGTACTTAACCATTCTCGTCGTAATTAACAGATACAACTTAATTAACTGCCCGATAGTTAATTACTCGTAATTAAATTTAATTTATCCTTTATCCAATAATTTTTAATTCAACCTCCAAAATAAATATTTATATATATATTTACACAAAATATACATATATTAAATATTTTACAATTATTCCCCCAAAATACACTTAATATTAAATCCATAATTTAATTTTAAATTTAAGTGTCTTACACACCTCAACAAAATGGCCTAGCAGAAAGGATGAATTTGATAATTTTGGAGAGAGTTAGGTGTATGTTGACCAATGCTAAACTTGACAAGAGATTCTGGGGAGAGGCAATAAACACAACTTGTTACTTGATCAATAGGTCACCATTTGTAGCTATAAGTTTCAAAACGCCTGAAGAAATATGGAATGGCAGAACACCAAGTTATGAGAATCTGATAATCTTTGGCTGCACTGCCAATGTACATGTGAATGAAGGAAAACTTGAGCCAAGGTCTAAGAAAAGGATTTTCTTATGCTATCTTGAAGGAGTAAAAGGTTACAAGGTTTGGATCACTGAATCAAATGGAGGTAGAGCTATAATCAACATAGATGTTATTTTCAAGGAAGATGATCTGTTGGAAGCTGGAAAACCAGGCTCAATTCAAATACAAGAAAATGATCAAGTAAGTCATGGAGCACAAATTGAGGTGGAGCTACCAAATCCTGATAAGCCTAACCCAGAAACATTTGTAAGCTTGGCACAACCTGAAACTAATGATGCTCAAGGTGGAGAATCAGAATCAACATATTGTCTTATAAGAGATAGGGAAATGAGAGAAGCAAGAGCTTCAATAAGGTATTGATTGATATGCAGATTTGGTTGCATATTCCTTAAATATGGAAATAGATGACCAATGGATTGATTCAATCAACTACAAGGATACTTTATTGGAGAAGACAATAAGCATTGTAAAGCTACTATGATTGATGAAATGGACTCACTCATGAAAAATGACACTTGGAAACTTGTGATAAAACCTAAAGATCAGAAAGTCATAGGCTACAAGTGGATTTTTAAGAGAAAACCTGAAATTCCAGGAGTTGAAAAGATGAGATTTAAAGCTAGACTAGTAGCAAAGGGATATTCACAAAGAGAAGGAATTGATTTTAAGGAAATATTTTCTCTAGTTGTAAAGCATACCAGTATTAGGGTCATACTTGCCTTAGTTGCTGCTTACAACCTGGAACTGGAACAAATGGATGTCAAGACTGCTTTCTTACATGGTCGTCCAGAAGAAAACATCTACATGAGTCAGCCTGAGGGTCATGCTGTACCAGGAAAGGAACATGTGGTATGTTTGCTTAAAAGATCACTGTATGGACTTAAACAATCCCCTAGACAATGGTACAAAAGATTTGACTCTTTTGTGATTTCAAAAGGATTCAATAGAAGCTCTTTTGACTGTTGCATTTATTTCAAAAGAGAAGGTCCAGTTGTAACACCCCGAGTTTAAAATACAGCGCGAGTGCATTTTTTTTTTAAAATCAATAATAAAAATGATTTTCCTGATTTAATTTGAAAGGAATTAAAATAAAGTTTCTGGAAATCAATAAGTACTCAATTTCGGGAAATTTAATAATAACCATTAAGGCATTTTTAAAATGTTAACAATGTCAGAGTGCAGAATAATACAGCGGAAAAAGTCGTACATTAATTCCCAAAATAAAATTACATTTCCCAAAACTCAAGACCCTATACAAAAGTCTAGACTGATCATGCACTAAGCTATAGTAGCACGGTCTCCACCATATCCTCTATAAGTCTCGTCTTCAGCCAACCGTCCGTCCCTCTGCGTTGTCCACGTAGACTTCGTACATAAAGATCAGGGAAAACTAACGACGTTTTCCGTCGTTAGTGTATTCGTCGGTAGGACGGGTTCGGGTAACATCTGAGGGCAAAGCCCAAAGTCCACAATATATAGCAAGGGGTCACCGACCGAAAATAACAGATATTCACATAGCATATATTGCACATCAACATGTATAAACATGGTATAACATATGATGATAAGGAAATAATCATGCTCATTTGAAAATTTATGACTTTCATGCCTTTTCAAAACAGCAGTTAATGATTATGAAGTATGCGGTAAGTACAAACACACATCAACAAAACACAATCTTTAATTCAGAATTTCAGATTCTGGATAGCACTCACACACATTAATTTCCAACATTCATCATATAAACAATCGTGACACAACGGTCAAATCCCTCAATGTAATGCATATATGCTCATGCATAATTTTCTTGGAATCACCAAGGTGCAGTCACTCACAGACCAGCACAATTTAACGGGCCTCATGACCAGGGTGAAATTGCTCAACAGATCAGCACCAGTGCAGACGCTCAACAGTCCAGCACATCGTGCAGTCGCTCAATAGACCAGCACGTTTGACATCACCCAAGGTACAATCGCTCAACAGATCAGTACCTAGTGCAGACGCTCAACAGTCCAGCACTCGTGCAATCGCTCAACAGATCAGCACGGGGTTGCGCATTTCAGGGTACAGACGCTCAACAGTCCAGTACTAGTGCAGACGCTCAACAGTCCAGCACTTATATACCAAAGTACAATCGCTCAACAGATCAGTACTTAGTGCAGACGCTCAACAGTCCAGCACTCGTGCAATCGCTCAACAGATCAGCACGTGGTTGCGCATTACTCTATGGCCCATCGCGGGTACCACTTGACTATGCAATGCATGAATATGCAGTGTTTCATTTCTCTAGAAACAGAATGCAAAACAGAAATTCATGCCTCTCAATCATATTTAATTATTTCAGCACAGTCATAAATAACAACATCACAATCATGAATTAACAGTAAATTAATCATTCGCACTTTGAAATGTTTTCCCAACCTCTTAAAAATTCAGACACAGAATTAAAACTGGGATTTTTCTGAGATTTACGAATCTGTATTCGAATACACCTCTTCTGTATTCGAATACAGAAGCCAAAAATTGTGTAGATTCACACTCTGTATTCGAATACAGCCCTATGGTATTCGAATACAGAGGCAGATTTCAGTGCAGATTCAGCCTCTTTCATTACATCAGTAAAGTTTTTAAAACTTCATCACCACTACATCGAAAATCTCATCAAAAGTTCCACTTTAACTCCCCACAACATTCCCAGTATTCCCCAGACACTCAGGGTTCTCAAAACACTCTTAAAACTGGAAATTTTCTGAAAACACGAATCTGTATTCGAATACAGACTCCCTGTATTCGAATACAGAAGCAGAAACTAAAATTTAACATTCTGTATTCGAATACAGCATGGCTGTAGTCGAATACAGGAGTTCAACCTTTGAAAATTTCAGCTTTTTATCCCCTGTCACTTAAAGATTTTCAAACATCTTTCTCTCCTCTTTAAAACCTTTTCACGGACTTCTTTTCAAATCATTTAAACTTTCTCAGAGTTTCTCAACACTTCAAAACTCACATGACAGTGATTAAAATTTGATTTGCTGGAAAACACGAATCTGTATTCGAATACAGCTTCCTTGTATTCGAATACATAAGCTAAAAATTGAGTTTCTGGAAAAACTCGAATCTGTATTCGACTACAGCATATCTGTAGTCGACTACAGATGCGAACACAGTGTTAAAATTTCACTTCTGTACTCGAATACGACATGGTTGTAGTCGAATACAGATGCGAATATAGAAGCAAAACTCTCTCCTCTGTATTCGAATACAGGGGCTCGTATTCGAATACAGGGGCTCGTATTCGAATACAGGTTTGAAAACTTTAAATAAAACAGAAACTTGGAAGGTTGTATTCAAATACACACATGCTGTAGTCGAATACACCTTCGTAAACCAGTGAAAATTCAACCCTTTTCAAAACTGATTCTTTTAAAACAAACAGCCAACAACAAGCAGATTCTGCACTTTTCAAGAAAAACCTTTCCTCCTTTAAAATCCCTTTTTCTTTAAAAAACCATCAACACCACCAAAATCACACAAAACAACCAGAATCAGAATCATCATATCATTAAGATCACCCATAACAACCAGAAGCAGAATCATCATTATCATCAGAGTCACACAAGACATCCAAAAGCATAATCATTCATATCATCAGGATTATCCAGAACAAAACAGAATCAGAATTGTCCAGCTTTTTAAACCATCAACACATCATGTAACACTTCAGTTTTCTCACTCATCAGAACAACATGCAGCATTTCAGTGTTCACACTCAACATAAACAAACATGCAACATCTCAGAGTTCACAAACACCAGAGCAAACATGCATGCATTTAGTTTTCCCAAAACACCAGAGCAAACATGCATGTGTTTAGTTTTCTCAAAACACAACAGAATGACAAACAAAACATCACAGAACACCAAGCACCAACAGAATGCATTTTGCATTTTAATGCTATTTTCAAAACAGTTTTAAGACATGCATTTTAATCATAACTAAAATGGCATGCAAACATTTTACAGCATTCACACAGAATGTAAAACAACATATTTTACCAGTAAAAACAGCCAACAACAACTTATCAGAATAATCACTTCTCAAAAAAATGCATTTTCTCTCAAAATGACATTTTCGAAAACAACTTTTCTTTTAAAAACAGAACTAAAACAGCACAATTTATGGCCCTAATGCAGCTAAAAGATGGAAGGTGCCCTTACCCTTGTAGCGTGCTCTGCTATTTCTCTTGTTCCTGCTGCGTTCCCTTTTTTGCGTCCAGAAACGGTGAAGTTGTTCCCTGAGTTTGCTGCTGCGAAACTGGGTTCTTTCTCTTCGTATTGAGGTGGGGATTAACTTTACTACTGGGGGCTTTCAGGTTTGAGGCTTGGATTCTCACTTAATGGTGTTTGAAGGAATTTCCCTCTCTTCAAATTTCAGTTCGGGAATGGCAGAAACAAAGACAGAAATGGGAGATGAGATGGAGTTGGTACATGCAATATGGGCAGTAAGGAGGAAGGAATGGTGTTCTGACTTCACCATCCTTCTCACTCCTATTTATAGACTCTCATGGTGCCACCTCACTTGCCACTTGTCTGATTTTCCAACTTTTTAATTATCTTGCAATTAGCCACTAATCCTTACTTAATGGTCCAATTAATTTAATTACTTGAAATTAAATTAATTTACTTCTTCATCCAATAATTTTAATTCATCTTCCAAATAAATATTTACTCAAAACATACATATATTAAATATTTACAAAAATTCCCAAAATGCCCTTGACATTAATTCCAATATTAATATTTAAAATTAAGGATCTTACACTAGTCAACTTCATACACCTATTACTTTATGTTAATAGCTAGTGTTGATATGAATGCTATCAACAACTTGAAAAATTCACTTAATTCTGAATTTGAAATGAAGGATTTAGGAGCAACTAAGAGAATCCTTGGAATGGAAATTATCAGGGACAGATCCATGGGATTGCTACATGTCAAGCAGTCCAATTATATTGAAAAATTACTTAAGAGATTTAACATGTTGGATGCTAAAACTGTGTTAACTCCTATTGCTGGACAGTTCAAACTATCCTTAAGCCAATCACCTCAGACTGATGAAGAGCATCAATTTATGAGCAGAATTCCGTATGCCAGTGCCACAGGAAGCTTGATGTATGCAATGGTCTGTTCAAGACCTGATATAGCATATGCAACCAACATAGTGAACAGATTTATAGAATCAATCAAGGAAGTTATTTGGCTCAAAGGCATTTTCAATGAATTAGAAGGGAATGACAATGTTGTAATTGTCTGGTGTGACAGTCAAATCGTTGTTTTTCTCTCCAAAAACGCTATGTTTCATGAGAGGACCAAACACATTGGCAATAGACTGCATTACATTCGAGATATCATTGCTGAAAGGATTGTGGAAGTAAAGAAGGTACCTATAGAAGATAATACATCAGACATGCTAACTAAAGTAATTCCTAGCACCAAGTTTGCTCATTGTTTGGATTTGGTGAATGTTGGGATTTTCCTAACTGAAGTCTCTAAAAGGACTTGAGACTTTCTAACTATGTCAACAACAATTGAAGATCCAAGGTAGAGAATTGTGAAAGCCAAATAGATCATAATTGTGTCCAACTAGTTAGTGAAAGTCTAAAATCTATTTTAAGTCATTGTGATAGTTTTTTTCAGTGTTTAGTTAGTTAGTTATGGTTGTAACTAACTAAAGGAAATGAATAGTTATATAAGACATGGCTTGTAACTTGGTAATATAAGGCTAATGATAATAAGTGTTCTAAAGTCAATAAGGAAGAGTTCAATTAAACGCAGAAAAAATTCTAAGTGCTATAACACTGTACTCTAGTTTGGTTATTGAAAAATGAAATAAACAACTATCAGCGAGGATGTAGGAGATTATTGCTCCGAACCTCAATAATTCTTGTATTTTCTTCATCTTTTATCATTTCAATATTAATTTCGCATTCATATTCATTAATTGTGGATTTAAATCATAACAGTGCTCAAACAAGAATTTATCCCAAATCAAATATAAGAGATTTTGAAACAATAATAATATAACTCTGTTTCTTTTGATTTTATATAGAGTACTTGGTTATTAGCACGTGTGATGCATATTTATAGAATAAATTACTAAATTGCTATTTGAAATTATAGGAGTAGGACATTTACTTTCTTAAAATTTAAAAATAAGCAAATAATATTTTAACATCGAAAGATGTCGGACAATATATCTCATTCGTTAGTTTGCTTCATTAATTAAGTTGTTATTGATCAACTCTAGTTGTTGATTAACTATTTCAGCACTGACTCTAGTTGTTATTGATTAACTATTTCAGCACTCACTCTAGTTGTTGATCAACTCATTGACCGAAACTCTATCATTATTGAAATGGTAACATCCATAAAATATTTTATAATATTTCAAAAAGTATATATAAAAATAAGAGTAATTAATTAAATTATTTTGCTAATCTATCCATGAAATTGTGGAAGAATGAATATATTTTATATTTATTTTGAATCGTTTTAATGTGTTATTTAAAATATTTGATATGATTGAAGAGTTTAAAGTCTTGCGTTAATTTTATTCATATATTGTAGTTTTAATAAGTTGACCATCGGTTACAATTTACAAAGATAAATTGATTTTGATTTTAAATTCTTTTATTGTGTTGGTTTAAATGTACTTTTCTTCTATCTATTTTGTTTAAAATGAATTTATAATCTCTCATTTTTAAAATTGATTTCTTGGTCCTTATTACTAATTCTTTAGATTTTTTTGTCCCACTATTTTTTATGATGTGACACACTCATTAATTTATTTTTGTTATTAATTTTATTTATTTACTAAAAATAAATTTATTTTGTTTATATATTGAAATATTTAAAATTTAAATTAATTTTTTTAAAAAAGTATTTATCTTACTTAACACATTTTTTAATAATTTAAAATGTTAAAATATGTATATAAAATAGTTAAAATTTTATTTTAAATATTTTAATATTAAAATTCACATTTAAAGCCTATTTTATTGTCTTTTGAATAGTAACCTAGGAGAATTAAACTGATGCTCTAAATTGTTTTCTAGTGTGTATTTTTTTTTTACAATATATTATATATATATATACATGTACAATGAGATGGGGTGAAATAAGAAAAAGTATAATTTAGATTTTTGTTTTAAAATATTTCATCATAAACAATTTATATTCTTGTAGTTCTGTCGCCTGATGTATTATCGGATGAGTCTCTTGAATCCTTGGAGATTATTATCTTAAACGAATAATTTTTTTAGAATAATGTACATTCCCAGTTCACAAGTCTCATGCCTATATCTTCATTTATGATTATTCTCTAATTTTTGTGGTGTCTTTTCTAGGTTCATGACTTGGAGATGTCCGTGGTGATCGCAATATGTAGAGCTTGGTAGACAATATTTTTCAACATCTCCATATAATTCACGTCATTTACATAATTTATTATTGCTATTCTTTCGTGATTTTACATATTATTCTTTTAAAAATTTTCATTTATATAATACATTCTTCTTCTTTCATGTTGTTTAAAATGTAGAAAATGAAAGAATCAAAATCACTTATTTTTCTTCTTCCATAGATGAAAGCTTCAACCTAGTGATTCTCAAATATCACTTTGAAAAAAAAAATTGTAGTTAGAGTTGCTACAACTATAAAGAACTTCCAAAGATAACTCTTTTCATACCTTTTGCTAAAGGTGATTTCTCCTTTTTCTCTCATTTTTGTTTCTCATTTTTTTCAATTTTCTCGCATTTTTTCTATTACTATCTCAAATTTTGCTTACTGATTTCTCTAATTTTTCTTCCCAAACTAAAGCGCAAGAGGGAGAAAGCCAAACTAAAATACCATTTTCACGTGGACCCACTCACGAAGATCAAGTGTTAAAAAAAAAGAATGATAACTCAAGGAGTGTATACTATATTGCAATTTTTAATATGACAATACGGACCAAATTGTCGGTAAGAGTAATTTTAGAGACTTATTTGTGTATATTGATTTTGATTTTTCCTAGAGAACTAGTTATATACTCTGATGAGTTAGGTATAAGGTCACACCTATCAAGAGACCTACACCACCGCCCATCAAAAGACCTACACCACCACTCAATGCACCAATATCTCCATCCATTAGAACACCATCACTCATGACATGACTAGCTCTTGGACCATCAGCTATTAGAGTGTCATTTCCTATGCCTAACTCAAGAAAAATGAAGCAATTGAAAAATAAAAGCATTTTGAATCATATTTTTTGTCACGTTTTGCTTGGATGATGTAATTGACACTTATTACTTACTAATATCTCTTTTGGAATCATTTATATGATGCATTTGACATTTATTTTGATGATATTATGATATATTTTGGATGATGTAATTAACACTTATTAGTTATTAATTGACACTTATTTAGAGTTAAGTGAGCTTCATTAATGCATTTTGGTATTTAGTTTAATATGAAAAATAATGTCTCAGCCTCAGGGGTTAATTTGCTTAATTGTAATCCTTTAGAGACCTATTTGTTTATAAGTTATAAATTTCAGATACCAAATTGAATATTTTATATTTCCCAACAACAATGTTGCATAAACACATTCAAACGAATGTCTCTCATATCAATGGTTCAAAATATAAATATTAGGCTTAATTGCAGTTTTGGTTCTTCAATTTTCACCAATTCACGAAATTGGTGTCCTTATTTTAAAGGTCAATAGTTTTGATCTCTCCCTTAAATTTTTTAACTATAAAATAACAATTTAACATATTTTAAGTGACGTGATATTCAATTAATGATATGGAATCATCTAGATGTATGAATTTTTTATACGTTATCAATTAAATTACAAAAGTGAAAATTTTCAAAAGTCGAAAGTTAAGTTTTTAAAATTTTTTATTGCAATTTTTAAGTGTTAATCATTATACATCATCGTATCATATGTCACATTATTTAAAACATATTACATCGTCATTTTTTAGTTAAAAATTCAAAATGATGAACCAAAACTGTCACATTTTAAAATAAAAAAATCAATTTCGTGAATTGATAAAAATATGGGACTAAAATTACAATTAAGTCTAAATATTATTGTCAAAATAAACTTTAATATTTTGATTCATTCCTTAATGACTCAACTTTGTCCATCTAGCTTCTCTTCCACACCTCTTTACTTCCATGGTCCTTGCTTTCCAAACATCATCGGCTCCATTTTCTTTGTTTAGGATTTTTTTTTTCCAAATTGTCAACCTTAAGAGCTTTGCCTTCCACACATTTTGGTCTATTTTCCAATTAAGCAAACTTAATTCTTTAGTCTCCTCAATCCAATATAAAGAAGTTGCAATTATATATATCATCTGGAAAAAATTAGAGAGATTGGAGATGAGGCATGGAAAAAATTATCTTCCAATTTTTTTTTTACTTGCAGCAACTATAACAACAACTTTTCTTTCATAATGACATTTGAAAATAATTGGATTCACACTTTCACCAATGAAGAATAAGTGGTTTTTGATTATTTTATTTTCTACGATTTAAACACATGAAAAGAAAGAAGAATGAATTATACAAATGAACGTTCTTGGAAGAAGAATATATAAAGTCATGGAAAAACAGTAAAAATGAGGGTTTTATACCATGCACCCCTACCCCTAAACCTCCCACCCCCCATTTGATGTAAAATGTCCAAAATACCCCTCCTTTCACTATAACCCTAATCCTCCCACCCCCCCCCCCAAATTTCAGTCTTCCAAAATAGCACATTCGGAACTTTGAGTTTTGAGGGTATTCTCTTTCTCAAACTAGTAGATTCGGAACTTTGAGCTTGCACTTTTTCTTTGATACCTTCAAAGCTTTGCTGAACTTTACAAACTCCATCTTCAGAAACCCAGAAAAGTAAGTAACATTTTTTGAACTTTACAAACTTTCGAATCATTTATTTCCAGTTTTTTAAGCTTCGAAACTTTCTGTATTTCCAGATTTTAAAGCTTCGAAACTTTGGGATTCATCCAAAGTTTCGAATGGTTTCAATATTTCCAAATTTTGCCAGCTTCGAACATTTCAGAATCAACGAAAGTTTCAAAAGATTTCTGATTTTCCAGATGTAAACCTCGAAAGTTTGGCATTCAACCAAACTTTCGAGTCCTCGAAACTTTTGTATTCATATAAACATTCGAAACTTTTTGAATTTGTATGTGGATTTTCAGATTCTGGACCTTGATGGTTTGATGTTCGTCCAAACATTCGAAATTTTTCCAGAATTTAAACTTCGAAGGTTTGGTGCTCATCCAAACTTTCGAATGTTTTTCAGAATTTTCACATTGAAGGTTTGGTGTTCATCAAAAGTTTCGAAACGTTTCCAGAATTTGCACTTCGAAGGTTTGGTGTTCATCCAAAGTTTTGAAGAATTTCCAAAATTTGCACATTCGAAGGTTTGGTGTTCATCCAAAGTTTCAAAAAAATTCCAGATTTTTCATATTTTCCAGACTTTCCAGATATTTTTTGCAGACTTTTCTAGATAGTTCATCCAAATATTTTTCCAGATTGTTCATCCAAATTTTCCAGAATTTCGAGATATTTTTTGCCCTTCTGATTTTTCAGATTTTGCAGATGTTCCAAATTTTCCAGATTTTGCAGATGGTTCAGATTTTTCAAATTTTCCATATTTTTTCAATTATCGATATATTGATATAACATTAACTAAATTTTGCAGTGCCTAGAACCAAAGGTGCGTTTGGACAGATTATTCGCAGTATTGCAGATAGAATTCCGCCTACAGCATCACACAGACGACGGAATGAAGCCAACCGTCGTAGTAGACGCGAGGATGTTCAGCAGGATGTCCCTGAGCTTGAGCATGTTCAGGAAGATGAGCATGCACATATGGAGTATGAGCCTACTGAACATGAGGTTGGTGCTGATGAGGATCATCACTCTGGTTTCCCTGGAGGACCAGTGGATACATCTATGCTGACACAGTACGAACACCACGTGGCACGTAAGATATGGGAAGGAGAGGTAAATGTTAATTAATTAATTAATTTTTTAACTAAGTATAATTATTTTTTATACTCAGTACATTACTTCATTAATTATGAATAAATATTTATTAATATGTTATTTATTTAATTACTTGTAGGATTGTGGCTCGTTGAAAGTGATTACCCATGGTTTGAAACTGAAAAGGTTTGCGGAAGTTCATATACCAGAAGTTGTACAGCATTGGATAGGAGAATCTTGGCTGTTACATTTGTCTTCCGCTTACTTGACGATGGCTGATGCTGGTCTGATATCCGCCTTTGTGGAAAGGTGGTATAGGGAGACCAGCTCGTTTCATTTGCCATTCAGAGAGATGACCATCACGTTAGACGACGTTGCCATTCTCCTTCATATCAAACCACGTGGTAATTTTTTTGATGCCCCACTGAAGATGAATACAAATAATGCTATGATGGCTGCACATGAGTTACTAGGAGCCACTTGGGAGGAAGCTGTTGCTGAGATCAACTATAACAAGTGTGCATAGTATAGGTTGCAGTGGTTGCGCGATTTATATCAGCGTTTAATTCAAGCTAACATGTATGAGTGTGCTGCCAGAACTTATCTATTGCATTTAGTTGGTAGCACCATTTTTGCTGACAAAACACACACTCGTGTGGAAGCAAAATATGTTAGTTTGTTTGCTGATTTAGATCGTTGCCGGGATTTTGCATGGGGTGCTGCTGCATTGGTTGTGCTATACGACAACCTGGGAGATGGAGCCGTTCATCACACTAGACAGTTGGGGGGTTACATGATCCTATTACAGGTATTTGAATTTATTTATTTATTTATTTGTGTTATTTATTTAATTATTTAGTTGTTTTGTTTTTTGTGTTATTTGGTGCAGTGCTGGATTTACGAGCACTTTCCTAGGATCTGTAAACGCGGTGATAGTGGAACGGCTCCTGCACATCTTCCAAGAGCATGTAGGTGGACTGCAAAACACGCAGTTGAAGGTGGACTGATGACATATAGGCGGAGACTTGACTCTATGTTGCTCGATGATGTATTGTTTACACCATATGATGATGATCGAGCTAATCATCCTTTTGTCTCGTCTTCGATGTTCTCTGGATACCTTCGATGGGCAGGAGTTTTAGTTCCATATTTGCCAGAGCGATGTCTACGACAGTTTGGTCGTATTCAGTGCATTCCGCATGACGTTCCTCAGATGCCTAGGAGTATAGATTGGGAGTGGCAGAATAATGTTAGATCATGTATAGCTACATTCCGGAGTCTATCTCCTCTCGCGACGTTTCCGGGAGAAGTCACTGCAGACTACTTTGCATGGTACCTTAATATTTCACATCCTCTGATCCTCCCTCCACCTACTGATGCTCCTTCCAGTACACCTTTTGCTGCTCCACTTTCCAGGTCACCTACTGCTGCACACGATTCCCAAATTCCATCATCATCTGCATGTGCTGGTCCATCATCAGAACGAGATCGGCTAGCATCTGAGCTTATACGTAGGGGATTACTGTGTGTAACTCCATTTGGTGAAGCTCATAATATATTCACTGAGTTAAGCAGACTCTTTCCAGGAGACGATTAGTTATTGTGTGTTGCCATTAAATTGTAATAATATATTTGTATATTAATATATATTTTTATATTAATATCTATTTTTTTATATCCATTAAAGTTCAACTTGTTACCACATAACCATAAGTAAATTATAATTTCTAAAAGTTCAAACATAAATCTTTATAATAATTAAATGTCTAAAAGTTTAAACATATAATCTAATCTTGACTTAATGAAATACAAGATGATTTGTCAAATGATGGATCAATGTGTTCCCAATGCTTAATACGTTCTACATAAGCTATTTGTCATGTCTTTGCACAATCACTACAAAAGTCTTTCAATTTTTGTGAGGTAGGTGGCAACGGACAATCATACTTCAATTTGATCTGAAAAGTAAAATAGTAAACATTAATTTATCTAAACAAGCAAATATTATTATTAAACATTACTATAGATCATAAAACTTATCTGTACCCAATGACTTTCATTGATGAATCCAATTGCTATTAAATGATTAAGAGAATAATCTTTCGATAGTCCTTTATTCAGCGGAAAGAATGTCATATTCAGATTACGCGACAACGATACCAATATGACATTATATCTTGTTGCAATCACATAACCTAAATTTGGTATAGTCATCCACTTATCTTTTCCTTGAGCACCCAATCTAGAAATCATCAACGACTTCTGCACGGTTTTTCAACGTTGTCATCGAAAACTTTGGAATAAACGTCTTTATGTAAATTAATCTCTTTCTCCAATTATGCTCGAACTAAAGGCCAAGATTCTTCTGTCCAACCTAACAACGCTCCAACGGCGCGATACCCACAATTTCCATCAGGCTCAACATCTATTATGTCCTCGATATACGGATGAATGAATGTAGGAAAATGTATCTTAGATAATTGCCTTGCAGAACGCTGTGATGATTGACTTACAGGACGCTGTGATGATTGACTTGCAGGACGTTGTGATGATTGACTTGCAAAACGCTGTGATGATTGATTTGGAGATCCATGAGATGCATCGACATACTCCCAATATGATGGATCACGAGGACTATCAAATTCTTTTCTCCTTTTAGTACCTCCTTTGGTTCTCACTTTATCAGGTGGTGGAACCATTGTTGTTGTTTGTGGAAATACAAGTTCACACACCTTTGCTCTGAATATCCTTTGACCAATAATATCTTGTTTCTTCATGTATGCCTTCATTGCTTCCAACTCTTCTGAAAAATCGTAATCTGATAAAGATTCTTCATCCTCCAATTCTTGCTCAATGCTTAATTTCCTCCAAAAAATATGAATGCTATCTAAGGGAATAACATTACCAGACATCTGCAATTTTGCCAGCTCACAAGCACATGGTAATCCATGAGTTGTTCTGATTGAGCAACCACATTTTGTTTTGTCAGTACTTACAATCTTCACCCTCTTCAATTGTTTGTCAATAATTTCAAAACATTTCCTTGCCACACAATGATGTAATCTCTAATATAATGGTGAATTATACTCATGCTCCACATCGAGAATAGATTTATGAAAAGTTGATTTGAGGCTACACAATTGGTTCTTCAACATCATATTCACAGCATCCCAACTTTTACACAAGTCTCCCTTACTAGTCTACAACATGTTTTTTAATCTCCAATGAGCCGACTCCGCTCTACAAATAAATTAAATAACACAAATTAAAACAAATCACATAAATCACTAAATCATTTTTCTAAAACAATACAAATCATTATTTAAAAATACCTGTTGGTCGTTGTGTTCCCTAAATGCATCACTCTATTCGTCCAAGCCCTGACAAATCTTTCTTTGTAAGGTGTTAACCATGAATCTTTAACATAATCAACAAAAAGAATAATATCCGCACACACTAGCTCAAAGTGTTGCAAGTGATGATCATACTCCTCCACACTAGCCGAAAATACAATTTTTTTCCATAAATCCATTACTTCATCTTGTCTATCCTTACTCACATATTGTTTGCATCTTGCCCCAACATTTTTTTCAATATGAAAACGACACAGCAAATGAATTGAAGTAGGAAATACAACACCAATAGCATTCATCATGGCAAGATCTCTATCCGTCACAATAACTTTAGAAATTAAATTTTCAGATAAGAACAGTTGTCTTACCTTTTGAAATGCCCATATGAAGTTATCTTGTCGCTCTTGCTCTAAATAGGCAAATGCAACCGAAAATGTCAAACCAGTAGATGTCACACCGACAACTCCAAGCAACGGTAACCGATATCTATTTGTTTTGTATGTGCTATCACATATCAAAACAAAATGAAACGTGTTCAACAGCTTTATACAATCAGGATGCGTCCAAAATATATCTCTTAGAACATCTGAATTATCCCGTCTTCTTGTCCAGTGCACATAATTTTCATTTTGTATTAACTTCAACAGATTTGCACTTCTGTGTACGAACCTCTCAAAGATGATCGATAAGTACTTCTTGCTTTATATATTTGAGTGGAAATTGTGACATTATCTTTATTTTTCTCTTTCAAAGCATTCAAAATGAACCTTGGTGCAAGCTTATACTGTGTCATGTCATTGACAAATTTTTTCTCCTCTTCATTTAGACGCCCCAAATATGAATGACCGTCTAAAGTATTGGCTAAATCGTGATTGTGTGTTCCACAACGAACACTAATTTTTCATCCTTCATCCAAACTCGATCGTATACATTTGAGTTTAAACGGACAGTTTTCCTTGTGAGAACAAGTTACTGTTGATTTTGATTTTGATTTTGATTTTGATTTATATCTTCCACCTCTTTCGCATCCCAAAATTAATTTGTCTTTTCTGCCTCTCTTTCCCGTTGCTTTATCTGATAGAATGGTAACAATCAAAATTCCATTTTGCATTCCAATTTGTTTTTCCCATTCAAATACAGCTTCTCGAGAAGGAAATATCTACAAAACATATATTTCAAATAAAAATTTCAGAATAAAATAAATATTTAAAATAAAACATTAATACATGTTAATACATTAAATTTATCAGTTCTAAATTTAATCATCGGTAAAAATACCTGATCAGTGATAAATTTATCTGTAGAATCTATAGTCGCCGTTGTAGCAGGAACCTCAACTCTACTCATACCTGATTCTAAAAAGTTTACTCTATTTAATTAATAATAATAATAATAATATTAATACATATTTAAAAAATAAAGTAAAAGTTTTTCAAAATAAAACCTTCGAAACTTTGCCAAACGTGAAACTTTCGAAAAGTCTTCGAAACTTTTCCCAAAATTGAAACTTTCGAATATGTTCGAAACTTTTCCCAAAATGAAACTTCCGAATGCTCTTCGGAACTTTGCCTTCGAAGTGAAACTTTCGAAAAGTTTCGAACTTTTCAGTTTCAACAAAAGTTTCGAAATTTTCACTGTGAATGTTTCAACATCTATGAAATTTTTGAAATTTTTACAAAAATACCTTTGAAAATTTGAAAGATTCAACTTCTACAATAAAATCCTAAAATTCCGAGCTTAAAAAGTGATTTTTAATTTTTTACAAATAAACTTATAATTGGAAAATAGGATATTTTAGGCATTTTGAAAAAATGGGGGGTGGGAGGTTTAGGGGTAGGGGTGCATGGTATAAAACCCTAAAAATGAATTATATAAATTTTGAGATGTTACCGTTCCAAAATTGGGCCAATTAGTCCGTATTTCTAAAATCGAGCAAATTAGCCCCTCATATTTTCAAAATCAGATAAATTAACATTTTTCTTATATGACAATGAGTTGACTAAACAACTAAACTTATCAAATAAGCTATTAATATTCTCTCGTTAATAAAACAAATTAACTGTTGAACTATATTGTTCAACACTCCGAGATAATTTGACCATACTTATAGAAGATTTTTTAATGTTAATACAAATATAATTATTATATTGATATTTATCTTTTTATCAATCTACTTTATTTCCTTACCTCGGTCATGAGTTAACCTTATAATATCCTCATTCTCTACAGAGTAATCTGACTTGACAGTTATAAATTTCCTTCACTTTAGATGCCTAATTTCATCAACTCGTAATTCTTATCCAAACGTGGGACGACAAACTTGTTGCAGTAGCCTTGGAGTTGTAGTTCAGTGCTCACTTCAGAAGACATTGTAAACTTACCTTAGAATATCCACCTATTTGGCTTTCGAGCAACTACCACTGGCGCCAGGATTGTTTAGAATTTAGAAACATTTTATTTATCATAGGACCGTCAAATATAAAAATCCTTGAAATGCTAACACGTTTATTACCATCCACCCAAAGAAGTTAACACGTAGATTTATTAAAAATGCACTTTTTTCTGATACGTTAATCATTATAATATTAGGGGATGCTGTTTGCTTATCACACATTTCCCAACAAGCTATCGTAAAGTGGAAAATAAAAAAGACCTATCATTGCACTGTCGGTGAATTTTTTACAGCATGTATACTGTTAACCTTTTGTATCTGTTTTTATTGTGAAAAGATCACAAAAAAAAGGGAGGAAAAAAGAGGCAGTGCTTTAACTATCAACTGTACATGCCAACCACCTAGTACACATTTTCACAACCCATATCCTCTCATGGAGGTATAATAACACCTCAAGCAGTTTGAATAAGGGAAAATGGTAAAAAAGAAAATAATTTATAATCAAACAGATGAAACAGACATGTCCAAAAGATTCAAGTTCCTAAAAAGCTCGCAAGGCTCCTCCGTCTATTTTCTTTTAATGCTATCATAGAACAAAATGTAACCATGGTCTGTATTATTGTTGAAATCGTACGTTGACCCAAAGAATGTCTGAACAGAAGGCTCATCAACTACCTCAACGGTTTCATCGTCAAAACATAACCAATTGTTGTGGCTTTTTACAAGGCAAACATAATGCCCGTGGTTGGGCCCGCTCCCGACATGGACAACTACAGCCAATAGTGTATACTCAATATCTGCTTCTTCATCTGTATCACTCAACCTGAGTTCAAGGGGAAAGACCACGCGGTAAACCAGCTTCTTGTAACGGCCCAGCTGTTCCATGTACTTAAACCGCTTGAGATGAATGACTAAGACATGAGGCGGCTTTTTTATCTTCATCCTCTTCTGAGCTTCTTGCAAACTAATATCAAAAGAAAGTTTGCATCTCGGTTATTTAAAGGACATGAGTAAATGCTGTACCTGCAGCACTTGTTCAATATTCAGTGTAACAATAAAATCAAAATTCATGTCCAAGAATAAATGCTACATACCTGCAGCACTTGTCACAAAAAAATTTGTCTTCGGCGTTCAATGTCTCAGTCAAACTGAAATTTTTCAAACAACTTGTAATTGAACTGTTTTGTTCAATATCAAGACTCAAGTCGAGAAATGTTTCATCCCTAGCTGTTACTGTTTCGCATTGCAAGCACCTTGTCTCATTGATAAGTATGCCCTGATCAAAGCAGTTAACAATGAAATTCCAAAAAGAAAAATTAAAAATCTTATTTCTGTGATCATTATGGTTAGCGGCGAGTAAGTAATTTCCTCCTACATAATAGATTTGATTGAGCAAATAACAAGTTCACAACTTATGGTTACTCCAAGCTTTGCTGAAAGCAACATGTAAAATAGAAACATCGAATTACCAAATTACCTGAAAACTTTTGTGCACCCAAGTAGTTAAAGGCTCGTTTTTAGCCCCATTAGCTAAACCACTCTTTGGTCCAATCGCAATCTTCTCAGGTGATGTCTCTTGATTGCCTTTTGCAGCCTGGGCCTCTTTCTCCAGAGTGTCAACGAGTTCATTTAACAAATAGTTCAAGAACTCATGGGCATCCTACCAAAAAAGAGAAGATTTACAATGACATTGTTGCTTTATAATCTTTATAAAAATCATTTTTTTTAAAAACCATTAATAAGAGACATCATGCAACAAACAATACGTTTGAGAAATAAGGAATGACATTCCCTTAAGAAGTAACTACGATGAAAAAGATGTCTTGTCCACAAATAGAGATATACACCAACCTTGTTTGGACTAAAATTTTCACTATTCAGCCTCACTGAATATGAGTTAAAGAAACGCAAATTTTAAAAGATTGCATTTCCTGAAAGGCATATAATAGTCAACAAAAATCACTTTCCACACACGCAGTTCAGGTAGAGAAATCTTAATATATATTCATATAGAGAATCAATAAACCATGATCAAGTCACTATGTTCTCATCTTATAAAACATGGTTAAAAAGAATTTCTTTTCATTAAAAAATATGATTTCAGATCAAGGGAAAATAGATTGCAACCTTCAAATATTGATCGGCCAACTAGTGGACCATCATCCTAAGTCATAACCATGACATAAAATTTAACTATAAGCTCAAAGCTATATTTCTATCGGGTGTGACACAGTGATACACAACAGTAACTCGGATGAGAACAATGATCTACCAATCGAAAAACTATGACTTTGCCAGATTGAACCTATCATGCATATAATAGCATCTCTAGCCAAGTTTCATACTAAAAACAATTGCAACTAAGAAGCAATCAAGCAACTAAGCAGGGGCATTTAAAAAAGATGCCTGTATGTATAAACATCGCCAAACACTGTACACGTGTACAAGCTAATGTTCTATGCATTACTGTCAAAGGAAGTTATTAATTTATAAAACAATCACACCTTCTACTTTTGTGCTCATTCTTGTCAGTTTAAACACGTACCTGGTGCATATAGCTACGGAAGAGTTCATTCTGTTTTTTCAACCTCTGTATAAATCGTTTGGGAGCAATTACACCTGTTTTCCTCTTCTGGGAATTTATCTATACCAAGAGAAATAACGTGGCAAATTAAAAACTATGACAGTAATAAACAAGTAGGTGAGTACATAACTGGACATTTGAAGCAAGATATTGCTCAAAACATTGAAGACAAAAAATAGACACTCACACATACACTCAAACATACAACAAATTGATCAGATTTAGGCAAGCATGCAATCACCTCTGCCATTTTCTTATATCTCAAAGAAAAAGCACAACACAGAGAAATAGACAAAACATTAAAAATAGGTATTTACAAAAAAAAACACCACATATACTCCGAAGAAGTTTTTCAAAAGAGAAATAATAGGAAATGTATACTCAAGTATGGTGGTGGACCACCGAGGCACCGAATACCGATGATTTTGACAAACATACAATCACCACTGTCTGCCAATCCCTTGTACCAGGGAAACAATAATGAACAAACACAACAGCTAACAAAAAGGAGACAAATGTTAACTAATCAAATGGATTTTAGGCCCTACAAGTAACTAGTCATGTTTTGATAAACTTCACCAATAGTACGGTATGAAATTTCCTTAGTAACAACTTTGAGAAAAAAGACTTTGACAGAGATATAGAATGAATTGTGGGTGTTTGCCAAGTTCTAGTGTGATGTTTTACACTATTAAATGGGTATCCAAATCAAAACGATAAACAATGGTATGAAGATGGTCTTGACAACTGGATCTAAAGGAATGTAAGCTACTTAGCTACAATTTGCAAATGACCCTATTCTATTTTTGGATGATCACAAGGGCAACTTGATAAATTTTCTGACATATTACAACTAGCTTTTTTTACATAATATCTGGGATAAAGTGTGGAAGAAGTTACTAATTGGGTGAATTGGGTTCCTTCATCAAAGTAACATAGACACCATGTGCCTTTTTTACAAACAACAAGGCCGGTATAAATTCTATAATGATAAACCGTGATTTTGTCCATCAAATATGAAGACGCCTCGTGCAAGAAACATCAAGAATTTTTCTAACTGTAGATATGTTACCTGCGAAAATAGTTCGGCTAAGCAAGTCAAAAGATTTTCCTCTGCATTTGATATGCCTTTGTTTTTAGCATAATACTCAATCAATTGTTCTCGAAATGAAACACAGTAGTATAGAGCCTGTAGAACGGGATAAAAAAGAAGAATGTAAGGAAAAAACTACAAAATTGATTAGAAAGTATACAAACTAACATACTCAACAGACTTCTGGTATCCAAATACAGATCTCTAGGATGTGTTTGGATTGGTGGTATACGATGGAATAGAATCATAGAGTGAAATGGAATTGGACATCTATTTTTAAAAATTTGAGTAGCTTATTTCATTTCATTTCATCCCAAAACACCAATCCAAACATACCCTAAGGTTGAAACTTGAAAGTACTCTACAAAACTAGTTTATCAAATTCAGTAATCACTGTCTAGATATTTTGAATAGGCAATAGCTGATAACATTGATTCTAGTATCCTTTCCAATACTGAGAACTACAAACTAGTTTCGCCTCATTCTCCAGACCAGATAAACAAGGCCAAAAAACTATTCAAATTTGATACAATACCCAAAAATATAAAATATAAAATAAAAATCTTAGTCGTATTTCCATATTGTCATTAAAAATATATCCCGTGATGATTAGGTAAAAGATTTAATATCAAACTCATCCTTATATTCATTGGTTAATGAAGCGCTTAAAAATTGAGCATAACAAAAATAACACGTTCCTAACACAAAGAACCACCAGAAAACGTAAAATTAAATTAAAATAAATAAATGATGATTTGTAAATAAGCACGATCAAATTCCGAATCTGGAAGAAAAAAAATTAAGATTAGCGAATACCTGCAATACGCTGTTGCAATAACAAGTGTTGCCAAAATTCTCAAGGCCAAAGTAACGTTCTCCTTCGGGGAAATTGTCACCGAGAGCCTTTTCAAGCTTGGAACCAGAACCACCCATAAGCGCGTCGAAATGATGAGACAGATTCAGATCTTTATTAACCGGTTCAATTCAGTGAATAGAAGAATCGTAGAACATGATTCAGAAATACCATGGCGGTTTCTATATTTTTCTCACGCAAAAACTCGTAACTGTTTGGGTTGATTTGATATTGAGGAAAGAATGTAATTAGTTTTGGTTTTGGATTTAGATGGAAGGTAACTAACGAGGGTTTGTTTAGAGGAAAGAGAATGCACGTGGAGAATAAATGCAGAAGGAAAATGGAGAGGAGAAGAGAACGGCGTTTTTTTGAAAGAGGAAAAATTACACCCACACACGCACACGCACACGCACACGCACACGCGTATATATAAGTGATTACGGACGCTCCTCCATTCAACTAGTATTTTCCAATGGAATCGCCATAATATCCGAGCCAGATTTCGAAAACGGTTTGCACTTCCGATTCAATTTCAAATGTGTGTTGTACACTTGTACTGCAGGACACGTTATCTTTTTTTTTAACTAATGTTTAAATATGATTTTATAATTACAGTATTTTTTAGGTTTTAGTTTTTCATATCATATCTGCTCGATAAAATTACCCCACTTAATTCAATAAGTTGACAATAAACTAAAAACAACCTTTTTAAATATATACATATATATAGATGGATATTAAATCTAAACCAAAAAACTAATATAAATTAAAATAAAAAACAATATAATTGTAAAAATTTAAATTATATTTAAATTTTTTAAATTTATTAATTTGCAAACATTATAGTACAATATTGGCAAAAAAATATTTTTGACGAATAGATAATTTCCAATCCAATATAATTTTGTAGCTGTATATAAAGATTATTGTGAAAATATATATATAAATGATAAAATATAAAAATAAAAATATGAAAATGATAAAATATAAGATGAAAAGTATATTTAAATTTTTTTTCTTTAATATATATATATTTAAGAAGGAAATGTTGGTACATATCATAAAATAGTATTTTACATTAATATTGTATCACTAAACTTTATATTTAAACTGTTAAAATATATACATTAATATATACACATTTTATTAGAAGAAAAAAAAAGTTTGATTTTATGCATCAAAATTTGGCTAAAACTTCCAATAGAGTCCTTAACAAAAACATTGGTTAATCTATTTATTGATTAACTGATAAATGCTAATATATATCTTAGGAATATATGTTAATAATTTAAATGTATAAATTTTATTATATAACTTGTGTTTTTAATATTTTAAAAGATCAAACATTGTTTTTGTCAATAATTTTGTTTTTGGTATTCTTAACATGTGTCTTATGGCACATGTTAGTACGAACCTTATAAATTTTAGCATGACCTTATATAAAATTTCATCTAAAAAGATATTTATGAATTTTTTTTATACAAAAAGAGTTTAAGTCAATTGAGTTTTCATAGCCTCACCAAAATCCAAAAAAGTCTAGAGGCTTAGAAAACATTATTGACCGGTGTATTTTATATATTATTCACCAACAAAGTCTTTATATTAGTAATAAAATTCAAACTTAAATCTTTATGAAATTTGAGTTGAATCTTTACAATTAAACTAATGTTGATAAATGACGTTACGAATCTTATTATTCATACAAGTTATCTTTTTGTAGGAACATGAGAGTTATTATTCATCATACCACATGTTAGTTTTAAATGTATTAATATGGAAATCATTTAACACATATCCAAGATTAACGTGCAAACTAATATCCAACCAATTAATCAATGTTTTTTTTATGTTTCCCACGTCATGCTTTAATCTCATAGATCGTCGAGTGGTTTTGTCGAGTTTGTTTAGGTTGATTTATGTTCAACAAGAATTATTATAAAAACTCGAACCGAATTCATCAAGTTGGGTTGAATCATTAAATTGATTGTGTCGACTTGTACCTATTAGCACTCTACCTTCTATAAGGGGTGGAACCAATATGTCATGAGGGTGTGCATTGCACACTTTGAATTCTGAAAAATTGGATCCATGCTTTTCATTTTTTGCATTATGACCGCCCACATTCAAACTATCAAACTACTCTCATAACTTTGTTACACACTTTTCTTTATCATTTTCTCTAAATTTAATTTCTCTCGTCTCATTTTCTCATCTCCTATCCACACCAGTGACCACTGCATGTCCTACTTGCTTCCCTCCTTGTTCACGACTCTATTCGCAACCTTTTGGTGGCCATATTCACGGTCGTCTTTGTGACCACGACCCTCCTCCGTCAAGGCCACACAACCAACAACATTTTCCAGATCCTGCAACAAATAAACTTGACAAGTTCGAAAAGGTATGGATGATTTTAGGGTTTTTTGAATTAGGATTTTTCATATGACTATAATTATACTAAATTAGTTGTTTGACTGATTATGAAACTAACATTATTAATGATGAAATTAACACTATTAAGTATGTATTTATTTAATTGATTATGAAATTATACTAAATTAGTTGTTTGATTGATTTTATAGTGTTAGATTGATTGTGAAACTATATTAAGAGTGACTTAACCGCAGTATTTAGAGGGTATAATTATAGAATGGTTTTTTACGGTATAACTCCGATACAGTTTTAATTGGACTGTTTTATGTTGGAGACATTATGGTTGATAACATGTCTTGTATAATTGTGAGCAGTACCACGAAAAGTTTTAAAAAAGAGGGATGCAGTTCACGATTCAACCCATAATATTTTCGATCGCTGAAAATAATTTTTAAAATAATTTTTTTTCGAAAACTAAAAACAACAGTTTACATAGCAAATAAAGTAGAAAGCTATTTTTTTTCCTATTATGTCAATCCAATATTGATACCATATACTATAAAATAAAATTAAATAAAAGTGAAGCTTAATTGCAGTTTTTGTTCTTCTATTTTTACTGATTCACGAAATTAGTTCATCTATTTTAAAATCGACAGTTTTGGTCTATCGTTCTAATTTTCAAACTAAAAAATGATTATGTACGATATTTTAAATAACGTAATATATGTTATGATGATGTAAAATGATTAACACTAATAAAATTAGAATAAAATGTTGTAAAAACTTAGCTTTTAACTTTAGAAATTTTTCATATTTTTAATTTAATTAATGACATATGAATAATTAATATATATAAATAGTTATAAACTATATAATTGTATGTCACATTATTTAAAATATATTAAAATGTTATTTTTTTAGTTAAAAAATATAAATAAAAAAAGAACAAAACTATTAACTTTTAAATTAGAAAACCAATTTTGTAAATTAATAATAATAGAAAAAAAATTTAATTAAATTTAAAAGTAACAATGAATTAAATCCTTATGAACTCCAAAGCAAATCACATCATACTTTTAGATACGAAATTCGATTTCGAGGCAATACAAAGTAAAGGATGAGAAAACGAATTGAGAATTTATTAAAATATTCGGCTCATAAACATTGATGAGAGATGCAGCAATTGCAATAAACATACAAGGCAAAAAACTCCATTGATAAAAAATAAAAACTAATAGATTTAAGTACTACACCATTCTAGTTCCTTTACTTGCTATTCCCACCAAATATCAATTTGATAGTGATGCAAGCTTGAGTTGCTCCTGCATTTTATCAGCCAAAACCACAATATAATCAAACAATGCCACATAAAAACCGATTGAAGTAATCTAACTATGCAAGTTAGCCTCTATTCCCTCAGCTTGGTGTGATTAATAAATTTCTTTTTGCCTTTTATTTTATCATTAGCAAATAAGAGAAAAGAGGTTTTATTTTTTATAAGCGAGTTCATTTTTTATTGGTAAATATACAATAATAGAAATGAGTTTTTCCAGACTCATTACAAAAAAGAAAAGACAATAAATTTAGCAATATTGTAAGACATGACATCGAAGAGATATTGGATGGATGCACATTCAAATGATACTTTTAGTGATTAAATTAATTTTATACGGTTGATATTAATAGTTCTAGTTTATCAAAATAACTATTGATTTTAATGCTATATTAAGAAAATTAATTAAGTGTAATTAATTTTTAAAATTTTATGTAAAATATAATTCAAATTTTTTAAACTATCTTTTTAAATGTCAAATATTCATCTACAAAAATTAAATGTTTTTTTTATTAAAACAAATGTGTAAGACTATTAACATTAAATAAGTTAAACGTAATTAACGTTTGTTTATAACAGTAATCAAGATTTGATATCACTTTTTTGCATATAATAATGTTGGAGAGAGCTTTTTTTTTTTTTATGAAAAATAATATTTGAACACACATTTGACACGGTAAATAAAAAAATCAATTTTTGATTTATCACTAAGACATATTTTATGATACATTTATAAGTTTATACTATTAACTATTTTGAATATTTCGTTAATCAATAAAATATAAAATATAAAATATTAATCACTTATTTAACATATATCTCAGTAAGTACTAAAATGCAAGACATTAATCACTTATTTAACACATATTACAATAACCACTAAATAATTAATGATATGTATTTTAATAGTTAATGAAATATTTAAAATAATTAATGGAAAAAATATATATGTTGTGTTAAAAAAGTTTTTTTAATTTTTTTTTAAAATTTGCAAAAAAAGAAAATGATCAGTATATCGTATATATACACGTTGTTTGTGTTAAAAGTTGTCTTCTAATGACACAATTCTATTTTTATATTTAGTTATTTCAAATAATTTATTTTTTTAACTATTTCAAATAATTTTTTTTTTAACGAGCAAAAAGGATATTAATAAAATAATCACGATGAATGTGTGCCTAAAAAATTACTAGTTTGATAAAATACTCTTTATAAGAACATTACGATGCAAAAATCACCCACTGCCATTACCAAACCCGACAAGAGAAAAGATAAGCTACCGGAAGCAGTAAAATTTAGAAAATGTTGAAGACCCCAACTTTGACAAATTGTAATGAAGTGTTTTTACTTTTTAACCAACACTACGGCTTATCTTTAATATTCTCCAACACTTGATTAATATCAATCTTTCAAATTGACCAACACATATAATAGTCATAAAAGATTCAAAACTTTAGTGGTCCTCCTACCACCCATGCCCAAACTGCCAATTTGATTGGTATTATGGTCTAGAGCAATATTGGACCATGCACTGCATACATTCCACCATTTCAACACCGCCTCCCAAACCAAATTGAATCTCCGATACTCAAAAAATTGATGTGTGCCAAAAATTAATTAAAATAAAAATTTCAAAAAGTATTATTTGATTGATAAATTTATTATTCTTATTTTATCATTTTCAATTTTTAAAACAAATACAATAAAAAATTTGTTAACCATAAAAATTGTTGAGATAAGATTTAAACAAGTTGATTAATGAATTTCTTTTAAATAATTTCGATTTTAGTTGAAAAATACATTATTAGCATATTTAAAAAGTACAAAACGAAATATAGATACATTTTTATTTTTTGTGAAATTTAAATTTACACTTTATATAATTTAGTAAAAATATTAAGAATTTTACTGTTAATCAATTAAATTTAATATATTAATTTTAATTATTTTTTATTTTTAAACCCTTGTAAAATTTATGCTAACATCTAATTGTTTGACTAAAAGCATTTATAAACGTGTGCTTCCCCAGCAGTATATGAAACAGGCATTTTATTTTAGAGTAAAAAATATGAGTGTGGGAAGAAGGATGACTATGGAACATCATGGCTTTTTATTTAATAAATTATATTAAAATAAATGAATATTATAAAAAAATATTGGTGCTTATATTAAAAAACTATAAAATAAGTGATTTTTACCTGTGACACATTTCAGCCCCAAATTGAGGGGTGGGACGGATCATGATTTGGTGCTGTCAGCAAATGGACGTGGTGACGCTGTTACACATCGGTGTTCGTTCGATTAAAGATCGAACGATATAAATTCGAGCTCAAAATTTTATGAATTAGAAAATAAACTAAAAACTGCATTTTCTAGTTCCAGTGAAAGCAGTGAATCCATTTTTCACTGCATCCACCATCTCTCTTCCTCTATTTCTCTCTTGTCTGGTGACTACCGTTGAATATCCTTAGCCTTAGCATATTCTTTAACATGTATAATCCGAACCCAGATTCACATCACACGACCCGGAGACTTCACCCGCAAGAAGATCCAAATAGCACCCCAAACCCTCAGGTTCCGCTTCGGAACCTGTCCCTGGTTCGGACAAGAATCGATTCTCTACGAACCTTCTTATCCCAATCCATCAACACAAACACTCCCCTCACCACAGATCACATAACCCTCGTCTCCAACCAGATCGTCTCCGCCATCCACCATACAATAGTCAACGCCGCCGCCCTCGTCTCCTACTCTCAGAATCTTGCCGTTTCAGGACCCTCCGTCTTCCCACCGTTAAAACTGATACCAGAACCCTCCGCCATGGACAAAACCAAACATCAAAAGTCCGATTCGAAAATCGAACTCGCCGAAGACGACGACGACTACCTCGTCGACGACGATTGCGAAATCGTTGAGCTCGACGCCGTGGAATTGCTAGCCGAACACATCCACTTTTGCGAGATTTGCGGGAAAGGTTTCAAGCGCGACGCAAATCTCCGGATGCACATGCGGGCGCACGGGAACAAGTTCAAAACGCCGGAAGCTCTCGCGAAGCCTGTAGACGACAGAGGACGCCGCCGCGCGACGCGGTTCTCTTGTCCTTTCCAAGGATGTAACAGAAATAAGATGCATTTGAAGTTTAGGGCGTTGAAATCGGTGGTTTGTGTGAAAAATCATTTCAAGAGGAGCCATTGCCCGAAGATGTATTCGTGCAACCGGTGCCATAAGAAGAATTACTCGGTGCTATCGGATTTGAAGAGCCATATGAAGCAGTGTGGTGAGTGTAGGTGGAAGTGTTCGTGTGGAACCACTTTTTCTAGGAAGGACAAGTTATTTGGACACGTTGCACTATTTGAGGGTCACATGCCTGATTTTCTATTTGAAGACGAGGAGAAAGAGAAAGGGAAGCAAGTTATGGTTGAGGATAGTGAAGAAGATCCTATGGCCATGACATTTACCCAAGCTGAATTGGGTATGGATGAAGAGTTTTTTGATGATTTTGGCTCTATTGATAACTATTGTTTGAGGGAAGTCTTGGGATTTCCTAATACTAACTAGTTTCATATGATCATTCAAACATTAAACCCATGCATATGTGTTCTATACCACCATATGAAGTCTCATATTGTTTGAGGTTGGATTATTGGCGTTGCCTGTGCAACACTTTTTGTTCTCAACTTCAATTTCACAATTTTCTCCTGTCAAAATTATTATTCCATTGTTTTTTTTTTTTTTGTATACAAATTATTATTCCATTCTATTAGTAGTAGTTTTGTATTTATGACTTTATATTCACTTTTGTAAAAAAGAATAAAAATGTCTTTATGTCTTCTGTTCATAGGATGTTGAGAACTCGGTTTTTCTGTTGCTATCAGAAGTTAATAAAGTTTAACTCTTGGGTTTTTTTCCTCTTGGGTTTCTTGGGGAATAATCAAGTTTAACTCTTGAGACAGTCTTGCGAGGGAAATATGACAACAGGGTTTACGATTGCATTTGCATCATTGCCTCAATCATCAACAATCATTTATCACGTGAATCATCTGCATAATAATCAATGAAGAGCAAGGTTTAAGAAAAATAGAATGACTTTACTAGGAAATAGGAATATGCTGCTTGCTCACGAGTCTAACGAACCTCTACCCTCTGTTTTGAACAATGCTCCCATATTTCCTTATTCAAACTAGTACAATACCATGTTTGATTTTTACGAAACAAGTCAAATATGATTTTTTTAGGGTAAAATTCGTTGCCTCCTTCTGACACGGTTCTCCTTTCACATATATAAATACTAGTAGGTTGATAAGTTGAAAACACATCCAACACATCTTTAAGCATTTTGAGACACATCGATCCTTCCAGAACAAACGAGAATATAACTTTTTTTATTTAGTGTTGCTGAAAATGGCGGTTTCTTTAGAAGCATTGGCAATGGCAGGCGCAAGTGGTGTGGAATGTAGCATAGATATTGAACAATGGGAACACAAAGATTTGGAGCAATATCCACCACCACATTTGCTAGCCCAAGAAGAAGAAGAAGAAGAGAAAAGTAGCATTAATAGAACCATAAGGTACACTGCTCAAGGAAAAGTATATGGCCTTCCTACCACTACAAGTCATTCCTTCCGAATAAAAACACTAAAGAGAATGACAGCGAAAGTGTTACCTTCACCAATCATGGAGAAAAATTAGTTAGAACTATGGAAACGAGAAGGCCAGAAGAATGCACGAGGTCGATAAAATTAATTACGACGAGAGTGCTTGCAATGTTAATCATGATCTTGGGCTATAATTAAGCACAAGAGATTCTAACTAATTCTATGTTTTGTCCAAATGTATTTTGACATTTTATCAATATTGAAAACCAAACATGTTATTTACTGCATTATATTCAAGGTTATATATCCTGCTACGTCAGGCTACTAGCTAGATAATTGTAATTCATTCTTTCATGAGATGAGAATTACTCATTCATTTATCATTATGAAATTAATTAGGAGATTTTGGTTGTAAGTTTTGTTTACCAAGCCGTTCAATTCAGAACGATCACACTACCTAGTTTAGAGAGAATAAAAAAAACTGTATGTATATATATCTAGCATCCAGAACCCATGAAATGCATAAGGAGAAAATTGTAAGAAAAGCAGTAACGATTTACAATTAATCGTAGTATTGCATTAAACATAGATTGGTATTCTTAATTTCTTAATCTTCAACGACTTTTTTTGTTTTATATAGAAGAAATTCAACGTTTGTTGTTGTGTTGAAAGAAGATTTTGTTCAAAGTTTCGAATTTCAAGGTTATTAGTTTGATTTTAGAGATAAAGATTGATGTATAACTTTAGGTAAAAATGAAGAACACGATGATCAAAGGAGAAACACTATTTTGTGTTTTTTAATTTGAATTGAAGTTTTGTAATTTTAAAATAATATTAATTGTTTTAAATCCAAGAGGATTGAAATAAAATAAAAATAGAGAATAAATTATGTAACAATCAAAGAAAATGTTTAAATTTAATACACTAAAAATTTTAAATTTATATTCTCTTTATATTTTCATTAATTGAAATAAAATACTTATTTCTATTCTTTTAATTATATTCAGTTTTTGCTTAAAGACATTTATATCATTTTATAAATAATTAAATATAAAATTTTCTTTTCCATTTTCTTTAAGAATTTAAATTTTATGCACTGAAAATACCCATTCAAAAGAAATGTGCGTGTATATTAATTAAGATGCCATATATATGTCAAATTTATCTGGTCTATACATGCGATTCGTTTACCTATTTTGGTCAGATTACTATACCGTTGACACTAGTTTTTTTCTTTTGTCTTGGTCGTGACTCGTGACTCCATATAGATGCTCATCCATGATCGTTGCTAGAAACGCTCGTGCGATTAGAGTCAGAAATTTGAAGCTTAATCAAAGGGGGAAAAGCCTCGTAGTATTTTTTATTCCCTTTTCAGATACATGAAAAGCCCGTGAAACCTTTTATTAACCTTTTAGCAGCCAGAGAAGAACTTGCTTTGTCCCAATAATAATAATAACAATTAACTTAGTGTTTGGTTTTAACATGATTAAAATTGATTTTGAAGAATCACATTTGAATTCAAAAACTACAGATTATAACTTGAAGTTATAATTAATTTTCTCGACAAACATCTAATAATACCAAAATTAATTTTACAATTTTAAAATTAATTTTAACGATTTCAAAATTGAAACCAAAATACACTAATTTGCTCTAAATTAAATTAACAAGATAATCCAAATTTTTTGAGGGTATAGTATAGAAATAGAAATGTAGTTGAAGCATTAGCAGTGGTTGGTGTGGATTACATGGAGTATGCCATAAATTATTGTGCACTGGAAGAGAGCTTTAAGCAAATAGCGCCACCGCATAATAAGCATGAGACTGACCTTAGTTTCGGTCGTGGGATGAAAGTTTGAGGTTGGAGTGGGTGAAAACGAAGATGCGTGAATGGGCTAAAGCTATTGCATCAAACAATGAAACCAAAGCTAATATTAGAGTTTCAGAATTAGATGCTTTCTTGTTGTTTTTCGCAATTAAGATATCATTACCGAGAATTGCGAATTATATTGTTCTCTTTAATAAAATTTTAGGCACCTTTTACGATGGTGCAAGTAGACGATGAACCACAATATTTCTATGATATACATTGTATTGTTTTTAATATGCAATGTAGAAAACTGTTGTCTAATTAAACCCTCTAAATATGTTAGATTATGACGAATTGAAAATATGATATTATAATCATTCGAAAATATGAATGATAATATTTTATTTCGGCAAGGGGAAGAGAAATAAAATTTGAGATGAAGAAAAAAGATACAAGAGAGAAACATTTGAAATTTTTCTTAATTTTGGTGCAATGTGAACTTAGTGGAATCCTCGATAAATTATGCAACTAATTTGAAAAAATCTGCGCGAGCAGTTTTTTACCAACTCTCTGAAAACAAATCGGTCGACAAAAAAACCGACCTGTGAAATCTTAAGGACACGGAGGAAGACTCGATCAAGTAATAATTGATAAAGAGAAGTGGAACATAGCTCAGGATTTGGTCAAAACACACACAAAATGTGTGTCAAAAAAATTCGACGAAAGAAAAATACACGCAATAAATATAAATATTAAATTTTTTATAGTATTAAAAATAATACACCACACTATCTAAGTCCAACGAAACTAATCGGATGTCATCACGGCATACGGTGGTCTATTTAAGTACGTTTTGTCACAAAATTATAAATCCTTAAGACAAATCCAAATCTCATATCTCTTCACAAGACTACTAATATAGACACATCCAAATCTCATATCTCTTCAAGACTACTAATATGATATTTCTCTAGAATGTTAACTTCTTTATTTTTTCAAATTCACACCTCTAACTCTAAACTAAAACTTAATAATTATATAGGAATACAAGTTTTGACATCAATATAAAAAATCTTATTTTATTTATAGTGGTAAATATTTGTCTCATTTTATAATGTTTACCAATGATAAATATTAGTCTTGTATTTTTTTATTTTTTTTATTTATCAATGACAAATACATGTTATGTTATCTTTTATATGTAAGTGGCAAATATTTCTCTCGTGATTTTTTATATTTATCATTGTCAAATATTTATTTCACTTTTTTTTGTAATATTTATCATTGACATATATTTATCCAATGTTTTCTTTTTATATTTATTAATAAGAAATATTTGTCTCATGTTTTATATGTATTATTGTCAAATATTTTTTTTTGTGGTTTTTTCCAATTATTGAAATTAAAAAATAACAATTTTGATTTTTTTTATTATTTGTTTTTTTTGCTAGTTTTCTCATTTCTTATATTTGATAGTTGAAAGATAAAAGAGAATATATAGTTGGAAAAAAAATATATAGTTGAGTTGTTTGATTTACATATATAATAATAATGATTAGAAAATATTATATAAGATTGTGTAAAATATTTTAATAAAACAAATTGTCATTTTTATCCTTTAAAATGGTTAAAAACGAGGAGGATTTGAACCAGCGACCTAAGGATTTCAGCTTTTTTACCAAACAATGCTCCGCTCTACCAACTGAACTAAGGTCGGCTTATAGACTTTTGTTATCATTAACCTTATATATATCGCCTTAGAGCAAGGTACTTAGAATTTTAAACTCAACTTCAAGCTTAGTAATTAATTATTTTATGTAATTAAATTTGCTCTCAATTTGTTTTTCTTTCGTTCTACATAATTTTTCTTTTCAAGAGAAAGTCTAGATTCATTGATAAAAAAATATAACATTAGTGAATTAAAAAATATTTACATTCATTATTTAGTCTATGTTGAATTCCATAATTGAGGCCATTGAAATTGATTCCAAACTTGTAGATTTTATTTTGATGTGTTTGATTATACTCGAATAAAATTATTTTTTATTTATAATTAATTTTAATTTGAAGTTAAGATTTATAGTTTTTGAATATAATTTTATTTTTGCACTAAAATTTATTTTTTAACCAATTTTTACATAAAAATATTCAGACATAATTCACTATACATTTAACTTATTTTTAAATAAAATAAATTTTATAAAATCAGTTCATTTAAAATTAACGTTGATATAATAATATTCAATCTTTGTCTAAAATGGTGCGGTGTATAATATCAGAGTTGAAAAGAGGGATAACATAGTATCTAATACGAGGGGCTATGTATGTACTATAGATCACAAAAAAAATTATTCGTGAATTTTCAATGCATGTTTTGAGTTTATGAATAAAGCAAGACCGTCTTAGTTATGAATTTCACGGAAAATACTATGGGGCGATTGTTTCAAGTTATAAAATTACATACTCATTAATGATATTCGTAGGATTCCTATTACGAGGAATATTATTACCATACTTATGTTTGGTTAGTTCTTGATATTTATAAGAACCTTTTTTAAAATTCGTTCAATGAAAAAATACAAAAAATGTAAAATAGAACAAATAAATAGAATAGTCATACCTAGTTGCATACTATTCTCTTCATAATAAAAATAAAAACCGCACTCTTTAACATGAGAATATAAAGTGGGAGTTCATGTGTAAAATTTATTTTAAAAATATTTGTGATTCCGTACCTAGTTTCTAATAAATATTTGTGATTCACTAATGTTCAAACAAACACATCCCTTGTATAAAAGTGTTAGATAGTCAATCATAATTACTCTTGACATATTCATGATATTTTTTCAGTTTCTATGGTCATATTCAAAAAATTTATTTAATTACAACTAAAGATAAATTTCCAAAAAAAGAAGAAGATGATAATAATATCAATAATAAAATTATTATTTTAAGATAAACTATCTTTTTAAAATTTTTAATTAAATAAAAAAAACTGATATCTAGTTTATTTGATGAGTATATAAATTGACTTTTTTCTATCCCATAATTTATCCTCAAGTTTTCATCATGTATAGACATAGACTAGTAATAATTGTTTCATTTGATTTTTGTTTTGTCTTAATCCTCCAAAAAATTCGGACATAAAATAATAAAATCTAACTAATGTAGTCAAAATTTTCATTCAGTTTCTCTTGGACAAATTTTTTTAATTTGTTTACATTCTTGTTTGTTGATTTCACCCTAAAAAAAAACTTCAAACTTTAAATAAAATAATTTTTTTTAATTTTATTTTTAATATATAATTTCCATACATCAAATTGATAAGACTAAATTACAATTTAAAATAATGAAATTGTAAACGTCGATGAATTTAAAATTTAAGATTTACAAAATATCTATTTCACATTGTCTAAATTTAACCATTTAATATTTCATAAATTTAAAAATTAAAAATAGTAATTTTACAATTTTAAGAAAGAAAATGATGGTTTACTGAAGGTAATAATTATAATTTTGCATTCCAAATGAGAGCCGAGCGAGGTATTATTAGGGTTCTCTAGAATGAGCGACAAGGCAACCTTGGTGTATACCAAACTAAACTCGACCACCAGGTTCCCTTTCATCCATTCATCCATTCTATAAAGCCTTAACCAAAGCAATTAGAGAGAGAGAGTGAGAGAGAGAGTTCCACTTCCCAACACAATACCATTTGTTTCCTCATCTCCAATTCCCATTTCTGTTCTCTCTCTCACACCAGAGACTCCGAAGCAGCGCCTAAAAGGTTAACCAAAACTCAACCACCAACATGATTATCTTTCTATTCAAATTCAATCAAACATCGTTATATCTTCGAATTATGCGGCACATACACTTTTTTTTTAATTCACTCCTTCATTATAGATTGAACTATTGTCGTTTCTGCTCCTTATCTTAATTGGTTAACAACATCCCCATTAATTTCATTTCTAGTCTTGTTTATTAGTGCAAGTTGAATTACGAATTTGTAATTTTAGTCGATGTTTACATTTCCTCGTTCTTTTGAATTTGACTAGGTTCAATTTTGCTGCTTTATCTTATCTTATTGTTTTTTTTCTTTTTGCAGCCAGAGGAATTTCATCTAGAAATTCTATATTATATATTGTGTTTTTGAGAATACATATACACATATATAATATTAGATGGCGGTTACACCATTTGGTAGTACGTCAGCTACTCAATGGGGAATTCGTCCTCACCTTATCTCTAGATCCAGTACCTTGGCCAGATTTGCATCATCAGGCCACAAGTGAGTCTTATATTTTTAATTCTTAATTTTGTTGCTCTTGTGTATTGGAAGGTAGTTTTATCTATCATATTGGCACAGGATATAATATAACAAACAATAAAATTGGGTATAATAAATAAAAATGTGATTTTGTTACTCTAATTGTCAGTGATACTAGCTCTACTTTTGAATATAGACTCAGATTCTCTGAAATTAAGGTTTGTTTCTCATTAAATATCAATCTGCGGCAATGGGGTTTTGCTTGTTTACTTAAACCTTAAACTCCTACTGCAGTTTAAGAAAAATGGAGTTCAGTCATTTCAATTGTGTTCAGCGAATTTTTTCGATGGGAAAAAGCAGTTTTGTAGTGGGTAGAATTGATTTTGAGAGAAGTGAATTTTTTTTAGCTTTTCAGCTTGGTAGAATTTTTTCTTCGCGGGAGACTTGCATAATTATTTGTATTTACACCTCAAAATTGAGTATACTTTATTAGCCAAACAAAATCAACTTTTCCAAACTCCCTTTCATTCACCTGGCTCTTTTACTCGGCTTCGTGTCTAGGACTCGATGGCTTCAATTTAAGACGATTCAATTGTCTTGTTTTTTCTCAATCAATTCTTCAATGTCTTACGATATCATTTTGAAACAAATCAATTATTTCGACCTTCAAATTGCACAATTTGGTATGATTCATCTAGTGAACAATCTAAATAAAACAATCTAATCATGCACTTTTTATTCACTGATATGAACTGCACGATCCAACAATTTGTGTTTTTATCTTTTGCTTTTCTGTCACAATTCTCATTAAAGAATTGGAAGAATCAAACAGCTTACCTTGTTAAATGTAAAAAAACTGAAGGGACACTACTCAACATACCCTATTCAATATTCCACACATCTATTTTCATTCTTCTTAAATAGGGCCCATACAAAGTCCACTCGTTTAATTACTTGCTCAAACAGGGACTTCACACAATTACTGGCTCACAGTGTCGAGCTCTTTTTTGGCTATACCTTTGCTATGTTCTTGTTTTGATTTATGACATAAAACATATGATTTTGTGATGCTGTGATTAATTTGTGTTGCCGGTTCCTCATTTAAAATCATTGCCTTAAAACACTACATCATTTGAATGATATATTTGAGTTATTTTCATTGAACTTTTGAATATTATTATTTGATAAGATTTACGACTCACTCTTCAGATATTAGGTTTGGGATTCACCATTCAAATTGCGATTTTATAAATTTGACCTCAATTCTTTCAAGGGAAATGCTAAACTTGTTAGTGATCTAAATATAGAAAATTTTCATTAAAAGTGTATTAGAAATTGTGTATTCAAATTTTGAAGTGTTCAAATTTTTCTCTTTTCAAGACAAAGTTACTATTCTTAGCATGACCCTTCTTTCAATAATCAATTTTGCGAACATCTAAAACAAACAGATCCTTATTCATTAGGAACACAATTTTTCAACATAATTCATTGTGCCAGATAGTGTAAATTAATGCAATCATTTTTATTGCAGTGTTACAAGCAAGATAAGCTTTATGTCTGCCCCAAGTTCAACCTTTTTTGCTCGGGATACCTTGCGTTTTAACATAGGTTCATATCAAACTTTTCATCGTCGAAGGGGATCAAGGTTGATAGTCAGAGCAGATGCAGTAAGTCATGCTTATCTAGGCAACAATGATTTCCTTTCTGGTTTTCACGTACAGGGGTTCCTTGTGAAATTATTTCTTTTTGAAGTCATATAATTCTCATGAACATTCAATATATTGGTTGAATATCTAATATGTACCTGTCCCACTTGCAGGATTACTACACCGTCCTTGGGGTGTCAAGAAATTCTACTAAATCTGAAATTAAGAGTGGTATTTGTCTGCAGTCCCTTCTTTTCTGACTGATATAATTATGCCTCCATCATCAGTTGATGCGTTCAAATTCGTTGTTTTTGTTTACTCATTAGTTGTTGAATTCACCGTTGCCGTTTTTTTTAGCAAAGCAGTGATCTCTGTATTAACAGAAATCAATTACTCTATTATTAGCCCTAGTCTGTTAACGTCAAATGATTATCTCCTTTTATATAACTCTTCCTGTTTCTTTTGCCTTGATTAATTGAAATACTATTACTCAAAAAGGTTTTGATTTAATGTCTGTGAAGGATGCATGATAAGTCCTGATAATCAAATCTAAATGGCTGGTTATTTTTCTCGATATTAAAAAGGAATGGGGCTAGCTTTCCAAGCCAAATGTTGAAGATTTCAAAATTAGTTGCCTTTGATTGCTCTTTGGTATTGTATGGTGTTGTGAGGCTTTTGTATAGACTAACATAACAAACCAAAACTAGAATTCTGGCACATGATCCTCTAGGAAAATTTCTGCCCAAGACTGCAGAAGTTCAACCAAATTATCCATTTCGTTTCATTCTTTTTGTAATTTATTTAGTAATGGTTTAGAAAAGAAGTTTAAAATTAGACTCAGAAGCATCAATAGTTAGAGTTAAGTGTTGTCAACAGCCGTTATACAAAGAGTTGTCAAATAGCCGTTATTTCATTCTTTTAGTACAAAGTGTTATTTCATTCTTTTAGTACAAAGTGTTGTCAAATAGCCGCTATTGCAGTGCTGTAGCATAGCAGAATTTGAACAAACCGCTATTTTCCACGATCCGCAATTGACAACACTATTATTTAAGATGATGTTGTGATTAAGAAGTTATCATTAACCAGATCCCATGTGTGAGATTTACTTGGCTATGCACTCTTTTTTTTGTTGGGCGGTAAATTTCCCATTGTATCATTAAATTACCAAATCTTTCCACTGTGAATGTTTCAGCTTACCGGAAGCTTGCCCGAAATTATCATCCAGATGTGAACAAGTGAGTTTTTTTTTCTCTCTTTCCCATTGTCATTATCTGCTTTCATCCTACATTTGCCCTGTACCCACCCTTTCTTTATTTTCTAATGTTGATTATCATTGATTGAACTATTATTTATATTCACTTTATGCTGCAGGGAACCCGGTGCAGAAGATAAGTTTAAGGAAATTAGTAATGCATATGAGGTAAAACTAGAGGTTATTAAACATGGCTGACCATAATGAATGGCCAATTGTAAGTGATCTTTTGTAATTATAATTCTTTGGCAGGTCTTATCAGATGATGATAAACGATCCATATATGACAAATATGGGGAGGCAGGACTTAAAGGTTCTGGAATGGGCACAGGGGTAAGTTACCATTGAAGATTATGGAGAATTTTAATTTGTCATAACATACTATTGTTTCTCACAAATGGATAATCTTTGTGATTATAGGATTTCAGCAATCCGTTTGATCTGTTTGAGACGCTGTTTGAGGGCATGGGCGGCATGGGTGGCAGAAGTTCTTGGAATGGAGCAGTTGATGGTGAAGATGAGTACTACAGTCTTGTTTTGAACTTTAAAGAAGCCGTTTTCGGAGTGGAAAAGGAAATAGAGATTAGGCGATTAGAGAATTGTGGAACTTGCGACGGTTCAGGGGCCAAACCAGGGACCAAATCATCCAGATGTAACACTTGTGGTGGTCAGGGTCGGGTTGTCACGTCAACAAGAACTCCATTAGGTATCTTTCAGCAGTCCATGACTTGCTCTTCTTGCAATGGAACTGGAGAAACTCGAACACCTTGCAGTACATGTTCTGGAGATGGTCGGGTGAGGAAAACCAAGCGGATAAGTCTCAAGGTTCCAGCCGGTGTGGATTCCGGTAGCCGTTTAAGGGTCCGAAATGAAGGCAATGCTGGAAGGCGTGGTGGTTCTCCCGGTGACCTCTTTGTTGTTCTTGAAGTCATCCCTGATCCCGTGCTTAAACGAGAAGACACCAACATTTTATACTCTTGTAAAGTGTCTTATATTGATGCAATCTTGGGGACTACAACTAAGGTTCCAACTGTAGATGGCATGGTGGATTTGAAAATCCCAGCAGGGACACAACCAGGATCAACACTTGTTATGGCCAAGAAAGGTGTTCCTCTGCTGAATAAAAAGAATATGAGGGGCGATCAACTGGTTCGAGTTCAAGTCGAGATTCCTAAAAAACTTAGCGGCGACGAGAGAAAACTCATCGAGGAACTTGCGGAGTTAAGCAAAGGTAAGACTACCGCCAGTAGGAGATGATATTTTGTGGGATGAAGATGGAACTTGTATGGGACATAAATTTTCTTTTCCTTTTATGGATACTTCATTCATGACCTTGGTATATATAGGTTATTATTACTCTTTATAGACATAGGCGGATATGAAGAGAGGAAATGTGTTATTACATGCTTTTGTTTTCCATGGGGGTTGGGGATTGTTTAAGGATTATATACTTTCATTATTTTCTTGGATGTTGCTCTTTACCGCTGTTAGTTTTTGCTCTAGTACCAATTTTGTTTGTTTTTCTTTTTGTACTCCCTATGGCCATTATTTGGAAACTTAAGAATCATTTTAATTTCTCTAGGTTTTGTTTGAGTGTTAGTAGGGAAAGAGAGGGGGAGTATTTTGAATGTTTTACCTTGTTTGGTAGTGTTTTGGAGTTTAGCAGAAGATAATAATGTTTATGAATAATATTTTCTTTATCTTGAAAGTATTATTATTATTATTATTATTATGAAGGGTGATACATAATTTGCTAAGTTATGCAACTCCCTCCACCCACCCACAAAAAGCTTTCAAAATTTCATCCATTATATTTTGAGTTTTTCGTTGTTGGAGGATTTTAGTGTAATGAAGAAAAATAAAACACTTTAAAAAGTAGGGGGCTACTCTCTATTTTCCTTATCATTTTTTACTTCCTTTTTCCTCAAAGTTCTCTCATCATCCTTATCTTCTAAACTTTCAAAGAAAACCTTATGCTCACAACATTGGAAGTAGTAGGAATGGCAACGGGTAAGGTAGTATAGTACTCGTCTCCATACCTACACTCGTGGGTATCAACTTTAATTCTCGTACCTTTGCCCTTTCGGTACTTAAGTGCCCGTACCCATACCCATTACCTGCACTTTAATAAAAATATATCGATAAATAATTTGTGATTAAATTTAAAAAAATTCTCAAATATTTTAAATCCAAAATCATAAGTATTAGAAACTAAAATATTATCTAATTCAAAACTTCCAAAATATATCATGATTCAACATTAATACATTACTACAATAAATATCAAAATATCAAAAATAATAATATTTTATGAAGTTGTAAGTCATTGGACAGTATTCTCTAAGATCTGTAAAAAAATTGATATGTGTATTATATTAGTTATTTATAATTATAAAGTCACGATTAATAATATAAAAAAAACTCTTAAATATAAAATCACAATTATTTACCTCTTCATCAGAATCAAATATGTGTATAGGGACTAGAATTTATTTTTCAAATTTTTTTAACTATTAAAATTGTATTTTTTTTATTAAGGCCCAATTTTTAAGATTAGAATAAGACCTTTAAAATCTATTACTATTTACTAACATATTTTCGTAATGATTTACTTATATGTTTAGTTTTCAAGACGATCCGAAAATTATGAAATGAATGACCTAAATTCGTTGATTTGTTTGGAATAAAAAGGAGAGGTAGAGAGACATGAGATAGTAGAGAGTGAGAGAAATAGTAGATAGAGATTGGGAGGAGAGATAGAGATGCATAAGATAGTAGAGATCTATATGTGTATTTAGAAAAATCATGTATTTAAAAAATATTTTTTCAAACAAACATGTTTTCTCGAAAATCATTTTTATGTCCATTATGGTAATTTTTTAGTTTAAAAAAATTATTTTTATAAAATTATATACAAACATGTTAAAAATTATTGTACAAAAAAAATCATTTTAATAATAGTAAACAAACGGGAGTTAAAAAATCATATTTTAAAAAATCTCTAAAAAATAATCTCTAAATTATTTAAAACAAAAATCATTTTTATTTAAGCTCAAACAAACTTACATACTAATAATAATAATAATATTATATGTGCGGGGCGGGGTGGGTATTATAGTATCCGTACCCGCACCTATACTCATTACCCGTCCGCAATTTTGCGGGTAATTACCCGTCCGCATACTCATACTCATTATGCGGGTTTTTACCCTACCCATTACGAGTTTTTTCTGCAAGTACCCACTGAATCTGGGTCTAATTGCCTAAGGAGGATATACATTTGTTAAATACTATATTCAAAATTGATGAGGGTGGATATAAAATGTTTCATAACAATACAGTTAAACACTGTCTTTGAAACTACCGGTGATGGGTAAAGAGCTAATGCAGCAAATTGCAGCAAGTGACAAGGTGACACAATCGGCGACGGTGATGATACAGTGGCTAGTGACCGAATTGTTATTTTTATAAAAGGGTTTGTTCAAAATCATTTTTTAAATGTTATCAAAATATTAAACCATCAAATTTTGTTAATGCAACGCGAGTAATGCCTATTAAAAACAATGGAGATGTCCACTCCGAAGGAAAATAGAGAGGATATGGACTCTCTTGTCATCTTCAATCCGTTAATGGCTTTATAACTAACAACAAAATCAAGCTTCATCCTGAAATATAATTTTGTTCATTTATCATTTCGTTAATATTTATTTTGGTAATCTATTTTTTACAAGTGGTGTATTTTAATTATTTTTATTATAACTTTTTTAAACAAGTGTATGATTATTATTATGAACTATTAAAATCAAATTTGAAACCAGTTGTAAAGTTAAGTGTGCAATCTTAATAAGAATAGAGTGAAAGTACAATAAACTTTAATAAATGCATTTTATCTCAAAAAGTTTACATATGTTTCAAAGCATGCAAGAATATTTTTTTTTCAAATGCAAGTCTATTATTGGGTTAAAATTAATTTTTTTTTTTAAGAATATTATACTGGTTACATATTAACAATTGTTAGAAGGTATTCCAATCACTGAATATTGTTATAATTTTTGTTATGATTGTGATAAAGACTAAATACATCAATTATAAAAGATAAAAGATAAAAATAAAGATAAATTATCAAAATAAATATTAGGTAAAAGATAAATAACTAAAACTATATTTAAATCATAAAAAATGTTTCCCAAGTCAATAGTTTGACTGGTGAACTAAAAGACACCCAAAGAGTTTTAATCTAATTCCTAAAAAAATGCTTAAATAAATTTTTAATCTTACTATTTTAACTAAAATATAATTTTAGTCTCTTTATTTCTAAATTTTGAATTTTACTTCTTCTGTTTTACAAGTTTTAAATTTTTTCATCTCAAAACTTGGGTTTAGGTTAGTTTTTTTTAATGATGTCAAATTACATTTGTGACATTAATGATTTGGACCAAAAATTCAATTGTAACAATTTTTCCTATTTTTCTTTTTCAAAAATGACCTTTTTACTTCGTTTATATTGAGAAAAATATATAAACTCATTCTTTTAAAATTTATTGTTTCTAATCTGAATCAACAATCTCATATCATCAATTGTAATTGCATATCATTAAAGAATATAGCATAATAAGTCATAAACCTCCAACTAACTTTTGAAAAGCCAGTTAACATCATCTTTATTTTCTCTTATGATTTCTTCGCTATGTTGCTATAGTTTTGAATTGTTTTTAAAGTTACATCTAATTCTTCGATTACTAAAGTTTTGGGTATCTAAATACATATGATTTAAAAATTGTGACATATATTTTGTATAATTGAAATTTTATACATTCAAAATATTAGTAATTGAGTTTTTCATTTCTTAGGAGAAATAGAGAAAACTCTTACTCGTTTTTGAACGTATAAAAAATCTTTTTACCTTTAAATATCACATTATTATATTTTGAGTTTTTCATTTTTGTTGAGAAATAAAAAAGATCCTTACTCGTATCTAAGTGTATAAAAATTAGACTAAATAACACCCGTAGTCATTTAACTTAATTTCAGTTAACGTTTTAGTCTTTATCTTTTTTTCTTCTTTTCGATTTGGTCATTTATTTTAATTTTAAATGAAATAAAGAAAAAAATTTGAGTTTATTTAAAGATTTGAGTTACGAATCTGATGAAATTTGTGTTATATGAAAGAATATAATTAATTTTATGAGTTTTAGTTGAAAATTTTGATGAATTTTTGTAAAAAAAAGGATAATATTGTTGATATTTTAAAATATAAAAGATCAAATTGTCACTTAAAATTAAAATAAAAGACCAAATCGAGAAAAAAAAAGATACTGAAATTAAGCTAAGGGACCACAGATGTTATTTAGTCTAAAAATTATTTGCACAAATTAAACATCACATTATTATATTTATATTCTCAATACTATAATTATAGAAAAAATAGAGAGAATCTCTATCAAATTTTACAATGGTAAGCACATAAATTATACACATTAATTACCATGTAACTTTTTTAATATGCGTAAAAAGTGACAATGTTCTTTGGACCACAAGAGACTTGGACACGACATCTCAAACCAAAACTTTAAAGCAATAGATTTATGGATCACATATCTTATATATCCAACATTTTCTTCATTCCTAATCAATGTGAGACTTTTTAACCACTCACACTTGAATTTCCAACAAAAGCACATGCATTTTTTTATTTAAAACAAATACATGTTGATTAATCCAAAATTTTTACCTACAATTTACAGCTGGTTTTTTAGTTTTGTAAGTACTCGTTTATTTGGTTTGGAGTATTATGTTGGAAAATCTCAAAAATGTTGTATTCAAATTTATTTAAATATGTTAATGCATTTAATGACCTGGTCCAGTTTTCAGACAGAAACAAACAATTATTATTGGTCACTAAAAGTTTTTTACAACTATATGTAGTGGTGGTGGTCCTTGAAAATTTCTACATGCGGACCAAAAAACATCGAACAATATGATGAACCTAAGCTCATCAAGATTCATAACTGACCAGAAAAAAAAAAGTCACCAGAAAACTAAAATGAGTAAGGAATTGACATAACATTTCCAATGAACTATAAACTATTAGAACAATAATTTTTCATGTAGGCACACACATGCTTATTTTATAGGCACAGCACAACTTAAGAAATCTAATCCATCGAAAATTAAATACAAGCAAATATAGTATTTGAAAATTTGGTATATATGGTCTATAAATAATTTTATAAATATTATTTTTACTTATATTTTTACAAATATAGTATTTAATAATAGTTCATTTGTCTTCTAATGCAAATGCTACTTCAAATTTTTCCAATCAAACTTGTTGTAGGTTCTTCTGGACACCAAGATTTGCCATTACTCTAGTCTATATTGACTTGAAAGAGAATTAAACAAAAACACGAAGATAAAAAACAATTGAAAAGAAAGTTTGACAAAATTTAGACGCAACCATAAAGTAAGATTTCAGGTCTGTAACAAACTCTGTACAAGTGTATCAAACTCCAATGTACACAATCAATGCTGACGCAACTGACCCATCAGTGAAAAGTAAAAAAAAAAAAAAAAAAAAAAAA
>JBBPBO010000004.1:64945286-65043083 GCA_037974295.1 Cicer cuneatum | reverse complement strand
AGTTAAATTAAATTTATTTTAGAAATGCTATCCTAAAATACTATCTTTGTTTCCATTTATAAGGGAAAATAACAAAATACTTCAACATGTACTAATGAATTATTTTAACTTTTTGATTATTTTTACATATATATACTTTTATTGAAACTGTGAGACATTAAATACTCAATAGTAACATTAAAAAAACAAAAATCTTAACTAAGTGTATAGAAATAATTTGAACAATAAGTATACTTTAAAAATCGTACTTTTTTAATATATAAAACCAAAAAATTCTTTTATATATGAAATCATAGGAAATGTGAAAGAAGTTGTTGATATTTGTTTATATTAGTTTAAAGAATATGCGTGAATTTTATTTATATTTATTTTGCTGGAAGCATATATAAGTGGTTCTAATTTTGTGTGGTGGTTAAAAAAATTTTACAATGAAAATTAACCTAAATAATATAAAATAGCTTTAAATTACAGCATGTCTACATTCATCTCACAAACGAATGCCATTTTAAAAAGAAAAAAAAAATTTATCTCAAAATAAATATCAATTATAAGTTTACATATAAATTTAATTATTTTTGTTTTGTTTTATCTTTTAATTATTATTATATACACAACTTTTAAAATATTATTATAGTTCATATTAATAATAATAAAAAACTTACATATAATTAAAATCGATAATTTTATAAAATAATTTATCTCTTTTTTTAAATTTTATTATATTTCTTAAAATACATGTGAAATCTCAAACGAAATTTTCTTATTGTAAGATGGATACAATATAAAAAAAGAAAAGTCAAAATTGCATGAATCTTTTATCTTAATTGTCTTTTGTCAATGTAGACTAAGAATGAAAAGTTTGTCATTATTTCTAATTTTGTGTCGCGAATGCTTTTTACTAGTTGTGGCTTACGGTGAGAGGAAAATGGGTGCATAATATATATATATATATATAAGTGTTTTAAAAATATTTATTAAAAATTTAAATATAAAAAAAATTGTATATTTTAAATTGTAAAAAAATATAATTTTTTTATTAAAAATGATTATTTAGTTCTTTTGGATTTCTTTAAAACGTGTTCTTAGATGATATAAATTAGAAATGTGTTGTGTAGAGAAGAGAGGGATAGTGGAGGGTGAGAGAGAGTGCAGAGTGTGGCAGAAAAGTGAAAGGAACGATTCAATAAAGGTAAACAAATTAGGAGAATCCAAAGCAGTGTGAAGGACCCTTTGGTTCTATTAGTAGTTTGAGGCTCATTATAAGTAGCTGGGTGGAAAGCGATACAATTTTTGTATCTAAGTGGGGGTAAAAAACACACAACTCTACCAAATGACAAGTGGTAGTAGTTAAAACTACCATTTAATGTGCTCCTATCTAATTTTAGACTCACTTCTTCTCTTTCAACTTTGAAATGCGTATTTGCAATCACTCCTGTCTAATTTTAAATTATTTTTTATATTTAAAATTTTTTTTATTAAATTTAAAATCTAAATCGTTTTTTATCTCAATCAAATAAACTCACAATCATTAATCTTAAATACATGACTAAATCGAAATTTCTTTTTTTTAGGGTTAATTTAGATATTACTCTCTATTCAATTACACTTCTATAGTTTTGACTTCTTGACTACATTATTTTCTATGAAATATAAATAAAATGAATAAAAAAATTTGATATATTTAATATAAAATTTAAATTAAATAAATTAGTATTTTTATATATTTATGTTTTATTACATAAATTATAGAAAAATAGTTTTTTTTTTTGGGACTCAATAGAGAATAAAAAAGTTGGTATTTTAAGATTATTTATGTATCCTTTACGTGAGAGAGTAAGTTTATACTGCGAATATGTACGGTTGGTTAAAAAAATGAATAAAATATGTGAATAAGAAAGTAATTAATATTTTAAATGAATTATGATGAAAAGGAAAAAAAGTTCTAAAAATATATTATATATTTAGACATAGGTGGTAGTACATTTTACAATTAGAATTAGAAAGTTTTCCATATGATTATGTCTGCTGATGCAAAGTGTAGAAAATGAATTATCTTCTTTGGTTCTTAGCCCAAAAACAGGAGTCCTCCTACAAGCTTAATTATAGAAAAGTTTAACATCTACCATATGAACAAAATGATACATGCCGACATTTATTTATTACTTTACCCTCATAAATGGAACTCCTATACAGATCATCAAATAGTCTCATGTGAGATAGTATTTAATATCATGTGATCTTGTTTGTTCATGTCATAATTATTTTTAGCTTTTTTTTACCCAGCTGCCAAGAAATTGAGATGTTTGAGTCTTTTTAGAATTTATTTTTCAGAATAGATTCTAATAAAATGATATTTGAACTTATTATCTCCAAATGTGAGTTTTAGTTTCAAATTTATTTTTTGACAAATTTTTTTGTGATTTTTTAATTTGAAATTTGTTATTTAAAAATGTTAGGTACACATGAATCACTTTACTCAATTTTAATCGAAAAATTTTATAAAGAGAAATTTTATGGTCCCAATTGAAAAAACACGGGACCAGTCCAAATTTTTTGTAAAATGTTAAAAATAAGTTTTTCCCCATTTCTTTAAGGAAAAACTAAAAATACTAAAATAACACTAATTACATCTTTTGTGGCTCTTAAAATTAGTTTTATTTTTTTAAATACTGTTAATATTATTCTTAAATACATAGAAATTATAAATAGTTTCATCGTCGATTCAATGAAAAAACAAAGAAAACAAATGAACTTTAGTTTTAAAGCATTCGTAATTATTTATTTGAATCGGTACTAATCAAAATATTGTCTCACTCGTTATTAGGGTAAGTATATTTAACTTCAACTTCATGTTAGTACCATGAGCCATAATTGAAGTTTCTTATAATTTTTTAAGTATTGATTCATCGTAGAAGTTATAAAAATAGACCACCATGGAATTTGTTATACTGTAATTTTTTTTTAGTTTAGAAAAAAAAAATATAAGCAGCCTACTCCAATATAAAAGTTACATGCAACTCAATAATTGTAATTCAAAAATATATTGTGCTATGTCTTTTGACAAATTATCTTCTCATGTTTGGATAAACATTTTAACCAAGTTATTATTCATAAAATATTTTAGATTTTATGCAACTAAATTAAAATAATATGGATATATTATAAATTATTTTTATAAACATATTTAAACATAACATAATTATTTATATATATCATAAAAATGTTTGGCATGTGAAATATAAGCAGTAGTCTCTTATTTATTCGGTGAAACAATCTATCTATGAAAAAATGGATGTTAAATATTTCGTATAATTAATGATTTATAATTTTGGACAAAGATTTTATCGTCAAACCATCTGTGTAATTATTGTCAGTCCAACATAATAACTCCTCAATCTCCTTTCATGACCCTTCACATAAGTTCTTAAAAAGATATTGTTGAATTCTTCAAAACGGCTCATATATATATATTTTTTTATATAAGAGTTGAAGATTTTACACAAGAAAAGCTTGAAGGTATTTGGTTTCTCAGTTTCCTCTTGGAGGTTTGGGGATTCCATGATGTGATTCCACAGCTTTCAACTATATAGCCAAAGCTGCTATTGCATTGTAGACATCGCACTGAGAAACTAATCAGAAAGATTGTGACACTGAGTGACCAGACTTGTACGAACAATTTTCACTAGAGGAGCAAAAAGATATATCTGCCAAAATTGTATTATCTTTCCATTTTTGTTCAGTGTCTTTCTTCACACTTCTTTGATGTAACCAAGACAAAAATAAAATTGGAGTAACTATTTTTTTTTTCTTTTCTGGAATTATTTGTCAGTATATTTTACAATAAGAAATTCAATTATTTACCATTATAATATGGAAACAAGGACAATCATGCTGCCTCTGTAGCTTTCAAATCCTTTCTACCCAAAAAATGATATGGAAGTAATTAAGATGGGTTCATATTCGCATCACATGCAATTCCGAATTCATTGGTGACCGTAAAAACAAATTGAATAATTGCATTATAGTAATATTAGATTGGATAATATTATATCCAAATGGTGATTGCCCACACGTCCTTAATGACTTTCAAGTAAGAACAAATTGTTAGAAAGAATTGTGAAATTTTATTTACCTAAATTATTAAAACATCGTTTTCTTATAAAATTGGAGGGTTAAATATAAAAAAAAAAAGATCAACTATTATTTCTTACACATATGGTTAAATAAGTTTTAATCTATACAAAATTTTAATATTTTGTATTTAGCTCATGTGAAAATTTTCTTAACTTTTAATTTCAAAAAATTTCCATTTTCATTTTTTTATCTTTATCATATTAAATCACAGTCGTGTGCACCTTTCAAAATTTAAACGATTTTTTTTACGAAATGTTTAAAATATTATTACAACTATTAGAAATCAAATACTTCAACGTTTTATATGAATTTTACTTCAATATTTAGCCATGAATACTTGACTTTGTGGCAAAATAAAAATGAATAGCAATGGTAGCCCTAAATACAATAGAGATGGACAACAGTGCAATCCCAATCTTTGAGGAACACCAAATTGTTTTGCCTAGATCGTTTACTATATATAGATATTAAAATAAAATTTATATAATTTAATTTAAATTAAATTAAAATTATATACAAAATTAAAAATTAACAATTGACTTAATAGAAAATTTGAGTAGTATAGTATATATTTTGAGATTTTTGAATTCTTATATGATATTAAAAAGTTAGATCGCTCTATGATAAAAATTTGAAAAATATGTGGTAAGAATCTTAAAACTTACCAAAATTTGATAATCCTTATAATATCATTGGTGAAATTCAATTTGAAAACATTTAATTGTTTTGAATAACGTAGGCATACCTTTTAACTACTGTGTTATTACTTTATTTGTTGAAAAAAGTTTTTTAATTTTAAATAGTTAAAATTTTATGTCCGATCTATTATGCCGTAAGATAGATTAAATAATTTTATTTTGAATTCTATCAAAAAATGATTTTTGTTTAAAAAATATTATTTTTTTAGTTTCGAAAAAACTATTTCAAAATAAATTTATGTCACCGAAGATATTACTGATCTCCAAGATAAAACACCTAGACAAACTGTATCAAAATTCTACTGCACCGTACAAAACCGTTTTAGAATTATACTCTCAATATGGCTGTTAAAGCCACTTTCACACGGTTAAACTCACTTTCAATATAACGGTTAAAGTCAAAGACTGTGGTACGAGGACCACTTAAAATCGAATAACTCAAAAGAATTACGACACAAAAACCGCTCAAAAAGTATTGTAATATGAAGACCACTCAAAATCGAATGGACTACGACATAAGAAGAGCTCTAAAAGGGCAATGGTATTATAACTACTCAAAAATCGAATGAGCTACAACATAAAAACCGCTCTAAAGACTACTCAATATATAAAAATTTTCCAATGTGATGCTTCAACAATTTTTAAATTCTACCACTAAGATACTCTATGATTCAACTAATATCAATTATAATCTAATTATTAATGATTTTGAAAAAAAAAATTATATTTAAATAACTAATTACAAATGCATTAGTTTATTTTGTTAGCCCAAAGCACTCAAATTTTAAAGACTGACATGTGAAGAGGGTGTAAAACAATGTTGATGTTGATCGAGCTTTATATTTATAGCTAATGGCTAGCCAAACCCAATATATACTGAATTTAACTCTTTTGATGTACGGTTAAAAAAGTGTAAAGACACAACTTATTGGTGTATAAACTCTTACTCTAATGTGATCTCCGGTGTTTTAGACTCTATGTGCCTCGCGGTTTTTGAAAAATAGTCAAAATACACGTGCGATTCTTCTTTAATTATTAATCCAAAGTAACGGTCCTAGACTCCTAGGTGTTTCAGGCTCCCTTGTGACCCAGCACAACTCAATTATTAAAGGATTTATTTTCTAAGGTTTTCTGGAAGGATTTTAAAAACATTAATCTAATTTTTAAAAATTACATAAATTCAAACTTCAAATGGTAAACATATCTTTTTAAAAATACGGTTTTCAGAACTCAATGAATGTCAATATACAGTTATATCTTAAACAATTTGGAATGGTCAATCTTAGCAAAATCAAATTTGAACGTTTACTCAAGCAAATCATAATCCACAACTGCTAAAACAGAAGCTCACATATATGACCCTGGTTTAGGGAGCGGAGCAGAGCAGTAGCTCACATATTGAACTTGAAATTTTCTTCTGACTCCCCCATTTTTTGCTTTCCTCTCCCAAACTATGTTTGTACATTAGTATCCAGATTGTATCTATTTCTCACAGTAAATATGAAAAACATTATATAAACTATCTAAATATAATAATTTTTATGAAGAGAGATAGGCAAAAATTGCAGATAACCATGATCATGTCAAATGATCTTTTCCATATCTTTCATATCACAAGGGGTAAATTCAGAGCATAAGTTACTTTTCAAAAAAAAAATATTCAGATCATAAAGTTATACGTACAAGTGTCTAGCATTACTCAGACCAATAATGTTTTCTTTCTATCAATCAACTGCCTTACCAAACTAGGTCCTATACCTTGGCCATTTGCTACTTATTCGATCCTTCTACACCTAATATCAGTACTTAAACTACTTGTAATGTTTGGATTAACAATGGGAAAGTACCACTTAATTTTTTTCTTTCCTACTTCAGTTCTAGCTCTCGATCGCCATGCCCAAGACACTTGAAACGAAAACATTAGAATCGATACTATTACCTCTGACACAGATCAAGTTTATATCTAGGAGGTATCTGATTTCATGTTTGATCTATACAATTCCTCATCTTGAATCACAGTTGGAATACACCACGTGCCAAGAGGGTGCTCTGATACCTTTCCACCTACAAAATTCGATCGTGTACAGTTTAGGGTAAAATCTTGCTACCCAAATGCCTTCACTAACTCTAGCAAATTACCTTCTACAGTGGCTTCTGCACATCTTTTCTGGTAGCTCAGGGACAGCTTTGGATCCAGTAATTCCAGTAAACTTTGGTACTTACTTTCAGCCTCAGTAATGCACTTTGCCTGGAATAGAAAATTTTACATAATATCTGACAGATACTAAATAAACATATATAGTTACTATATTTAGACCAATTTTAACAGATGAATAAAACAAAATGATCAATATAGAAAAATAAACAAGGTTTTCCAATTGTAAAACGTTAGCCAACATTAGACTATAAGGTTCTCCTTCTTTCTCGTGATAGGTGAAATGCCAGAGACCTCTAACATGAATAATGTTATTGCACTATTCAATATGCTCATGATGGGTGGAGTGGAGGGAGTAATGTAATATTGGAAAATCTTCGATGCATGGTTATGTTATGCATAATACAAAGTGAAATATTGTTTTTATTTGGAATTTTGGTTCAACAATCTCCTAAGAATAAATGAAAGCTGAAAAATGTTGGACGTCTATAACACTTCGACTACAGATGAACAAATAAAAGAGGATATGATTTTGAGATGTGTTTGTACAAACACACTCTTGCACATTTTTTTAACACAGTTTTTGGATGAAAAATCTCACAGAGGTCTCACTAAATAATTTGGCTCATTCAATAGTGGGAAGTACCATGGAAAATCATGCGATACACTAAAAGTGCCTTGAAAAGAGAGCCTCAAAGTGTGTATTGCTATCAATTTCACTTATCTGATTTTAATAAAAGGTGGACATTGACCTCCCCACTAAAATAAATTAGCTTGGTTCAATCTATACATTTTAAATTGTTACAAGAAAGATACCAGCTAACCAACAGATTTAGAGAGAGTGTGCTATATTCTATAAGAAAGTATGCAAATTAGAATCACCACTTGTAACCAGCTTGACATACCAACATAGCAGAGGCAGATGAAGCTCCATATATTCTGATAAACATGCGCAAAATGTTGAAATTATTTTCTAAAACATCATCCTGCATGAGGGCTTTTTGTCAAATTAAGATTTAGACAATATTATGACAGCTGGAAGTTACAAAATAAATTTGGAATATAAAACTTACCTCGTAGTCATACCTGCAAAATTTTCACAACCAAACAATTATGTTGAATCCTTGAAATATTATAAAATAAAAGGAAAATGCACAATGTTCGAAGCAACTACAAAATTCTACCCAAGTATGAACTCATGTATGAGATATCATGGTACTCAGTACCAACTGCAACCAAAACAGTACTTACAGATCATCAGAAACTTCCACTAAGAACTCTGAAATTGAAAGAAATTCCATATGCAACTCGTCAGCCTTCAAAAAAGGTACAGAAGAACAGAATTATCCTAATGACATGTATTTAGCAAATACTACTCTGGAATGAAATATAATCAAAAAAGGCAACTGAAAAGTTGATGTATCTAGTCTTAATTTTTAACCAGATACATCAACTTTTTAACTACCATTTTTGTTTATATTTCATTCCAGAGGGAGTAGTTTTATGTCGCTTAAAGCAGATATTTATGTTGCCTGCATTTTTTTTGCTTATCCGTTGTACCTTAGCTCTTTGAAGTTGATAGAGAAGAAGATTCAGCACTCGATAATCAAAAGACTTTAAATGAACAGCCTTCATCACATCATCAATAAGAATCTGAGTAGAAAATTAATTATTAGATTTCAAACAAGGAACATAGAGAAGGATTTCATTCTGCATATACACTCTCTTAAGAGAATGAAAAGGGTACATGGATTATGTATACCTCATCTTCGTTTATCAGGGCATGACAGAGCTTTCTTTCAAGAGCCCAGTACTCTTCCCCATGTCTAAGTTCTTCTGTTATCCTTTAGCACATCAAGCAAAAAGAACAAAGAACCAAATTAAACTCAACCATACCTACTCCCAAAAAAAGTATGGTAATGAGTTCAGAACAATACCTTTCAGTCAAAAGGCCCCTGTGTTCAAAAATAGTCACAAGTGGACTAAATGGGTCATTCGAGAAGCAAGAAACCAAATCTTGAGTTGCTTTCTACATTCAAATTAAAATTATAAAGTTGAAATTTATTACTTAAAAAATGAAGATTTGAATTGCCACTGTACATCCCAAATGCAATCAATCACCTCATCGTTCCTTTTTGGTGTTTGCATCGAATTCTCATTCATTTTATCCAGCTGCATCACAACAGTTTCAAATTTTCAGCAGAAATACGAGCTTTTGCGTATTTTAAACGTACTGTTAAAATTTATTTAATTATCTGTACAATAGTAAATAGTAACACAATCATTTCATTAATTCTTAAAAGATATGTTTTTGAGCGGAAAAATGGCCAGCATCACCCTCTTCTATCACCTACATGCATCAGAGTCAAGAATCTCACCTCAACAAATTGAGAGGCCAAGTAATCACACTCTGAAACACTGAAGGAAGTGCATAGGAATGTGGGTGTCTAGATGGAAAGATGGTCATTGCAAGGCTGTGAATGGTAGTGAATCAGTGATGTTTATGAAATGTAATTGCTTTTGCGAAAAAATGTGGGGTGTGTTTGCTTTTAATAATTCTCATGCACATGGAGGGTTACTTGGCCTTTGACAGTTTGACTATTCTGAGTGTGTAGCTAAAGTGAGGTAAGTGCTTCCACAACCACCGCCTAGGATAAACGTCAATCCCCAGAAAACACATTTTGGGGAAGGGATGCATCATTCATACACATTGCACACAAACTGTCCAGGGATGACAACTGGTGTTATTTTAGCTGATGGAATGGCGGTCTTTATACAGGCCAGGCTTAAGACAACAAAGAGTCATCTAAGCTGATACTAGTTATCATTATTACTTTTCCATTCAAAATATATGCCCTGACTATTAATAACATATTAGCACTGCATATCCTTCATCTCAATTGCTAAAAAGATGTTACTCCTTATGAGTGATGTTATATTGATGCCTCTTAAAAAGGTCAATTAGTTTCATAGCTTGCCATGCCTTCCATCTAGCTTGAGGTACTCTATCAGTCTATATTTTTTCTTTCAAGACACACATACAGTAGAACTAATTTTAGGAACCCAACACTTTTGAACAAAAAATATCTGACTTGAATAAATAAAAAAGTCCCCGAATTGAATAACAACAATTTATTATGTACCTGATAAATATAACTCTCTGTGAATGAAAGAAGAGGTAAATATTTGAAGATTGATTGTGGCTTGTTTACATCCAATCCATGAAACATAAAATATGATCTGCACTGAAAAGAAGTTCACATCAACATTGGAATCACAAAGCAAGTTACGCATACCTAGGCACATTTGTTAAATTGTATCAAGCCTTCTATTAAACTACTCTTCTTGTGAATTTTCTGTAGAAAGAAGCAAACAAGTGGCACTTTATTCATCTATTAATCAATATGGTAAATAAGGATGTAAACCAGGTAATCTTTAATCTTTGACTATGTATCCTCACCATCATAGTTGTGATAGTAACTATTGGTTTGAAGATGGTGGTTAGGTAAATCCCCTTCCTCTAGAGTGACAACTCTAGGATTCCAACCTCTACATTTGAAAGTAATATTTGTTTGGGATCACAGCCCACGTTCACTGTGACCAACCGTTGTTAGGCTGTCACACACTCACGGCTATGATATGCAACTACTAGCACATTTTCCAAATTAATTACTGAGTAGTGAATGTTATAGCATAATTTTATTTTTATTTTATTGTTATAGCATACACATGATCATATCAAAGAGATTACTCTTGGAATATATACTTACAAAATCCTCAAGGGTAGAATTTGCATTTTGCATGGAATCCAGCCCGATCATGGCCATGTTTTCATCATAACTTTGTAATAAATTATTTTCTTTCATCTGATTGCAACTACTCAGTGCATTTCCAACATGATTTTGCTGAAAACCTAAGTGAAAATTCCCAATATTCATGAAAATAAAAACAAACAACAAAACTTAAGAATGAAAACCATGAATAGTATTATACAAATATTGATATGCGCAATATTAAAGACAGCAGTGGACGGCATTTGATTCCACCCCCCACCATGAACAGATTTTCAATACTCCTGTAGGACAGTATTCTTCTTCATTATATCTTGCAGTTTCTTTTACTTTTGTTTCCATAAAAAAATAGTTTTAAAATAAGGAATAGCTAACTAGGCATGCCAGGTGTTGGCATTTGAGTGCAATTGAATAAGTACTATAGTAGCACAAAAAAATTTCACCTCCACCACAGATAGTTGAAAATTTGCAGTACCTATTACCCTTCAGGGAAAATTATAGGAGATAGAAGAGAAAGTACAACTATATCTTAGAAAAATAAATCTGGATAATGCCACCAATAGTTACATCTATTTTACCTAAGGATATATTGGGATGGTGGAGAAAAGGAAAAGCAAGAGTTAGAGTGTGTTTGTTTCTTGATATGCAAAAATATTCTGACAAATGTGAGTTTGAAAATGTAACATTTCATGTGTGATACCAGCTCTAAAAATATTCCTAAGTGCTATTGATTTCCAGGAATGTATTTGACCCATGTTTCCCCACTTTTCATCCCTCAATGTTAAAGGGTGGAAATCTTACATCCTCATGAGTAAAAGTTATTTAAAAACTCAAACATCTGTGCCTTCCTATTTCCACCTCATTGTAACACATGTTCTCTAGTTTTTAACCAAATAAATTCTAAAAACATTTCTAAGAATATTAAATACTTTCCAAATATAGTTGTGACTTGTACTCACGATTGGAAATATACTCGAGAACACCGTTCCTAAGAATAAGATCCTATACCTTCGAACAAATGGCCTATTACTTTTATTTATTTATTTCAAATTGATTAATTTCCCACTAATAACATCAATGCCAAAGTTCCTCCTTCTAATTAGACAGATTTTTTATAGGCAGATGTTAGTTGTAGTATGTTATATTAGTAGAATGAATTTGAACCCTATACCTCATTCTCAAACTCCTTTGAGGGTTCAAACTCAAACCACTTAAGCAATGCTTTGAGGAGTAATAGGAAGATTTTATTAAAAGGAGAAGGAGAAAATGAGGGGTTTCTATATGATCCTTCAAAACATTCTACATTTTTATGAGCATTCCAAAGTTGTTCCAATTTAAGGTGATTTAAAACAAACAAAGCGATCGAAAATCATAAACTTCCTCTTCCATGCCCTTCCCTTCTTTTCATTTTTCTATTATTTCTTCCCACTCCATCTCCTCTCAACATCCAAACATACATTTAATCAATTCTAAACGTTTGCTTAAGGGCCTATTTGGATAACCTTATTTGAACTTATCAACGGATATAAGCACTTGTAAGACTATTCAGAAGAACGCTTATGGAACCCGCTTGTGACATGTCTATAAACTATTTTCAGTCTTTTTCATAAGCTCTTCAAGTTAGCGTATGAAAACAATTTGACTTTATTTTCTCTTTTGTTATAGAAATAAGTTATACATAAGCACTTATAGCAAAAAATAATATTTATCCACAAACACTTATATGATAAGCGTTTGAATAATTTATTTATCAAACAGAGCCTACGTGCTTAACTTTTAGTCCTAAATTCCTACTTGCAAATAGTTTTTCCGTTTCACCTTTTGAGTACAAGCAAAACAGCAAGATTCTTGAAATGAACAGCTACAGAATATTGAAGACAATCACAAATAATAAATAAACGAGTCGCTACAACTTTATTACAAATGAAATTACCACTGCTCTCTTGTTCAGTAACAATGTGTTGATACGCATCCTCGACAAACGGAGATGAAAGCTGAAAACAAAAGTTCGAATCGATTTTCAAACCTTATCATCAAAAGAGAACGCAGTTACAGTGAGGTGTGGAGAAATTACTCACCCTAGGCATAAGCTCAGAAATCAAGCAGCATTTTTCGTCGATGCTGAGTTCTCCGCAAGGTTCTAACAAAAAGAACATGAAATTAGCTAGGAAACGGTTACAGTGGTGATCGGAGTTTAAAACTGAAACGCCCCGAGTATCCATGAATTCAACCATCCTCTGTACTTTCTCGAGTTTCCGGAGCTCTTCCATTCTCGTTTACCCTCCCACAAGCACCACTGCGACGATTGCAAATTACGGTTATTTTTCTTGCCCCAATTATGCAAAAAATGACATTAGTATAGCTCAGTGTTTTTGTGAGTCAAATAATATCTAATAATAGTGGTTAATTAGTTGTAAGTACTTTTATAACTAATTTTATAACTAATTTGTATATAAGTAGTTGTGTAATAAATAGTAAAAAGAAGAAAATTCAGTTTTTACACTGCGTAGAAAAACCGACAGCAAAGAGTATTTGTACACTGTAATCATTTTAATCTCATATAGTGATGATTCGAAGTTGTATCCAGTCCTCCAGATGTAGGAGTTTTATATCTGAACTGGTTTAACAATTGGACGTGTTCATTTTAGTAAGATTTAATTCTGTTTAGATGAAAAGAAACAAAACCAGTAAACATAAACGATCTCCGTTTTGAAATTGATCAATCTCCGTTTTTAATTCAATCAATACTCGCTCTGAAACTCATTGATTTTTGGTTTTTTTACAACAACTGGTATCAAAGCTCAGTTTCGATTCAGGAAAGATGACATCAACAAAGTATGTACTTGAGAAATTCGATGGGAAGAATGATTATGGGTTATGGTGTCTCAAGATGAAAGCGTTGGTGGTTCATCAAGGTTTGGCAAAAGCACTGAGAGGAGAGAAAGGCATGACATCCACGTTTTCAGTCAAGGAAAAGAAGGATATCATGAACAATGCTCATAGTGCTCTAATCTTGAGTCTTGGAGACAAAGTTCTAAGGGAAGTGTCACAGGAAACCTCGGCAGCAGGTATTTGGCTTAAATTGGAATCTTTATACATGACGAAATCCCTAGCGAACCGTTTATACTTAAAACAAGGGTTATATACTTTCAAGATGCAACCTGGGAGGTCAATTGAAGATCATATGGATGAGTTTAATAAGATTGTGTTAGATCTGAAAAATATTGATGTAAAATTGGATGATGAAGATCAGGCCCTGTTGTTGATAAACTTATTACCAAGCTCTCTTGAAAATCTGTGTGATATACTCCTTTATGGTAGAGATTCTTTGTCATTAGAAGAAGTACAAGCTGCACTAATATCAAAAGAATTAAAGAAGAAGTTAGATGGGAAAGAAGAAGGCAATGGTGAGGGGTTGTTTGTCAAGGCCAAAATAGGGAAGAAGAATAAAAAATAGAAGAATAAATTCAAGAATAAAGAAAAGGACAAGTCTAAAATGAGGTGTTTCATATGCAATAAAGAGGGACATTTAAAGAAAGAATGCCCAGATTGGAAAGGAAAGAAATGATCAAATAGTGATGATGATTATGGAAATGCTTCAGCAGCCACTAAAGGATATGAAAGCACAGAAGTTCTTATGGCAAATTCAACTGAAATCTTGGAGGATGATTGGGTTCTTGATTCAGGGTGTTCATTTCACATGACTTCAAACAAAGATTGGTTCATTGACTATAAAGAAACTTATGGGGGCAAGGTTATCATGGGTAACAAATCAGTTTGCAAGGTAGTTGGGATTGGCTCAATCAAGCTGAAGCTGGAAGATGGAACTATGAAGATTTTATCAAAAGTCAGGCATGTTCTAGAGTTGAAAAGGAACTTAATATCTCTAGGAATGCTGGAAGAAGCTGGCTGTTCATACAAAGCAGAGAAAGTCTAAAAGTCATAAAGGGATCACTAGTAATCATGAAGGGAAAAAGAGATCATTGAGTTTATCTTCTCAATGGTCAAGCAATGACAGGAGCGGCAGCAGTAGCAGTTCAAACATCAAGCAAAGCTAGCTTGTGGCATCAAAGGTTGAGACATGTAAGTCTAAGAGGAATGCAAATTATGGATAGACAAGGCATGCAAGGTGTGGACAAGATTGGTGATCTTGACTTTTGTGAGCATCGTGTGTATGGAAAGATGCATAGGGTCAAGTTCTCTACAGGGAAACATTGCTCAAAAGAAATTCTGGAATATGTTCACAGTGATCTATGGGGACCTGCAAAGATTGCTTCACATGGAGGTAACAAGTATTTCATTACATTTCTTGATGATTATAGTAGGAAGGTATGGATTTATTTGTTAAAAATTAAGGATGAAGCATTCAAAACCTTTAAAGATTGGAAATCTATGGTTGAAAACAAAACTGATAGGAGAATTAAGACCTTAAGGACAGACAATGGTCTTGAATTTTATAGTGAGCAATTTAGTAGTTTTTGCAAAGCTCATGGTGTGAACAGACATAAGACTATGAGGCACACACCTCAACAAAATGGTTTAGCTGAAAGGATGAATAGAACCTTACTCGAGAGAATGAGATGCATTTTGTCCAATGCAGGAATGCCTGCACAATTTTGGGGTGAAGTTGTCCAAACAACTTGTTATTTGATAAATCTGAGTCCTTCAACTGCAATTGAACTAAAAACCCCTCAAGAAATGTGAACTGGACATGCAGCAAAGTACAATCATCTAAAGGTATTTGGATGTGCTACATATTACCATGTAAATGAAGGGAAATTAGTTCCTAGAGCAAAGAAATGGTATTTTGTAGGATATTCAAGTGGTGTGAAAGGTTATAGAATATGGTGTCCTGAAAGTAGGAAATGTATCATCAGTAGAGATATTAAATTTCATGAAGTTGATCTATGTAAGTCCTTAATCAAGGCTGGAAATAAAAGTACACATCAAACTAGAGATGAGGGAGGTTTGATCTTGAGGTGGAGCAATTTACAAAAACGAAGAAAGATCAACAGAAACCCAGAACGTTCTCTGTTTTAGAACAGCAGAAAACCAGAACGTTCTTCATTTTAGAACAACAGAAACCCAGAACGTTCTCTGTTTCAGAACAGCAGAGACCAAGAACGTTCTCTGTTTCAGAACAGCAAGACAAGATTGATACAAACCCAGCAGAATATGATATGTTTCCAGAACAAGAATTAGATGATTATAACCTCATCAGGGACAGAGAAAGAAGGACATCGAAACCCACTCAAAGATACGGTTATGCAGATATGATCAGCTATGCATTACATGCTGCTGAAGAAATCAACCAAGAAGAATGAGGGAATTCCAGGAGTTGAACCACCCAGGTTTAAAGCAAGGCTAGTAGCAAAGGGATTCACTCAAAGGGAAGGTGTAGACTACAATGAAATATTTTCTCCTGTAGTCAAGCATGCATCTATAAGAATAATTCTAGCCATGGTAGCACACTTTGACATGGAGTTAGAGCAAATGGATGTCAAAACAGCATTTCTCCATGGTGATCTGAATGAAACAATTTTAATGCAACAACCAGATGGATTTAGGACTCAAGGGAAGGAAGACTGTGTCTGCATACTAAAGAGGTCACTCTATGGGCTAAAGCAGTCAAGACAATGGTATTTGAGGTTTGATTCATTCATGCTTAGTCAAAGTTATGCTAGAAGTAATTTTGATAGTTGTGTGTATTATAAACAAGTATCAAAAGACATATACATTTACTTGTTGTTATATGTGGATGACATGCTAATAGCATCTAAAAGTATGAAAGAAATAGGAAAGTTGAAAGGCCAGCTGAAGAAAGAATTCGAGATGAAGGATTTGGGGTCAGCCAAGAGGATACTAGGAAAGGAAATCATCAGAATTAGAGAACAAGGAAAACTGATAATTTCCCAAGAGAGCTACATTGGAATGGTTCTAAATAGATTCAATATGAGTAAATCAAAGGCAGTTAGCTCTCCATTAGCAGCTCACTTCAAGCTTTCTTCAGCCATGTCACCAAACACAAATCTAGAAGGATAAGACATGAAGACTATTCCTTATGCAAGTGCCATAGATAACATCATGTATGTTATGGTCTGCTCAAGACCAGACATTTCTCATGTTGTAAGTGTCACCAGCAGGTTTATAGGAAATCCAGGAATGAATCATTGGCAAGTTGTTAAATGGATTCTAAGGTACTTAAAAAGAAACTCAACGCTTGTGTTTGGAATACAGCAAAAGTTCAGAACCATCAAAACCAGTCCAAGGATTTGTAGACTCTGATTTTTACTAGAGATTTAGATAGAAGAAGATCTCTCACAGGTTATATGTTCACAGTGTTCAACAACACAGTCAGTTGGAAAGCCAATCTTTAACACATAGTGGCATTATCACAAACAGAAGCAGAATATGTTGCTCTTGCTGAAGCTGTGAAAAAAAGAATTTGGTTGAGAGGATTGATCACTGAACTTGGTGTCAAACAAGAGTCAGTTTGCATAAATTGTGACAGCCAAAGTGCCATTCATTTGAGTAAAAATCAAATGTATCATGAAAGAACTAAACATATTGACATCAGACTGCATTTCATAAGGGATGTCATTGAAAATGGTGAGATAAATGTGGCAAAGGTACATACAAGTGACAATCCAACCGACATCTTCACAATACCTGTCACACTTAGCAAATTCAAACACTGTTTGGATATGTTGCAAATCAAGTCCAGAAACGGAGATCAAGGACTAAGAGGATCTGATTTGAAGAATCACATGTTGAAGTTGCTCATTTGGTACCAATGTGGAGAATTGTTAAAAGTGGTACTCAATTAAGAAGATTTGGGATGGTTACTTACAAGTTAATCTAACTTGGGGCTGTTAGTTTTCAGTTAATTAGTTGTAACTACTTTTTGTAACTAACTTGTATATAAGTAGTTGGACAACAACTAGTAAAAAGAAGAGAATTCAGTTTAGCAAGATTCAATTATGTTTAGATTAAAAGAAACAAAACCAGAAGACGGAGAACGATAAACAATCTCCGTTTTCAGACTGATCAATCTCCGTTTTTAATTCAATCAATCTCTGCTCTGAAACTCATTGATCTTTGGTTTTTTACAACAAGACTCAAACATCTTGGGCAATATATTTTAGTTTGGTGTTTTAAAATTATCTTTTAATTAATGTTTTATTTATTAAATGTCACTTTTAAATAATTAGTGAAATTGTTTTTTTTTTAAATTATTAATTCACCTAGTAAATTAAAAAGTGACTTAAAGTCATTTCTCATTGTAACTAAATTAACTTTTATTTTTATTATTTTTGTTATAAAAAAATAAAAATAAAGCCACCTACCTCAATAAGATTTATAATGAAATTTACGCATAATCAATAGAAAGTTTTTCAACCCGAAGCAAGACGACAACATTTAGTGTCAAAAGAAGGTTTCAAAGTATATATAAACTTTTAGAAGCCCCATTGGTTAGCTCTAAAAAAAAATTAAAGACTAAATAAACACATTGGAAATTCTAAAAAGTTGGTCTTTAAACAGACGTAATTAATTATGTTACCAATTTTAAAAATGTATATCAATACACTTTAAACTATCGTAATGGAGAAAGAAAAAAAGAGTCAGTTTATAACTGGAGGAAAAGTTAAAATAAGAGGTACTGTAATAGGAGGTCCTTGTTTCTTACTTTGTTTGATATTGTCATTATATTCAAGCCTATTGAGATGCACAATTCCTTGGTTTGTAAAAATGTTATGTATAACTTGGGAATTTGTAAAAATGTCATAACTGATGTATTTTGTTTAATGTATACATGTTTCACATAATTCTAAAAGCAATGATTTTTTTATATGTAAAAGGCAAAGCACACGTGGATTGATATGCTTCAATGGAGAAAGGAAATTGGTGTTTATACAATTATGGAGGTAAGTCTGTGTAGCAAAATAAAGTTTTGCAAACGATTGAGTGATTTCCTTACCATCATACCTACTTGAAACATCCATGTATGTGAAATGATTTATTTATTCTAGCTTTCTAAGGCTTTTATCTAACAGATTCTTGATTGATTAAGGCTATTTACACTACTTGACGTCACTTTAGGATCATTACTTATACAATTATTGCTTGAAGTAAATTAAGTTGGCAATTAGGATGATTCCTTCTTTTGAAATTTAATAAAATAATAAGACAAAGAAAATTGCTTGAAGTACTAAATGACATGCTAAATGTATCTATTTCTTACACAATTATATTTCTCTATATGTTTTAGATTTTTCATATTGAACAAAAGAAGGCAACTCTTGTTTTAGTGTGAAGCATATGATGGGTATGGTACTGCTCAAATCTCCCACAGACGCAACAATTGTTGCGTTCTCTTTTATTTTTTATCTATTTTTTCTAGCAGCTCTATTGTCTAGGTGTTCTCTATTTTACCAATCATTTGGTGTAATTTTTGTACATATTTATCTGAACATGATAAAATAACTTCTTCAACCTTTCATAGAAGGTTGAGAAAATCTTATGACATCAATAAAATCCTTTATTATTCTCATTAATTTCATTGTCTACTATATATTTGCAATCTTTATATATACCCTCGTGCGATGCACATAAGAATGAATTTTGAAGATTTATTAAAAAATAATGAATTTGAAGATGAAATTTACAAAACTTGAAACAGAAGTACATGCAAAGAACCAATTCATAATATCCCTATCAATAATTTCGAGTAATTTCTCCTAACCTATATCCACAGCAAACTTTATGAACTCTGAAAAAAATGAGTAATCAACAATTCAATGTACAAAGAAACGAAGGACTAAGGAAGAATGGCACCAAGATTTGCCACTTCGAAAATTCATGAACTTTCCTCCCTTAACTAAGCCCAAACTTCAGATTTGGTGGTCTTCCGCATGCTCTCCCTCATCCTCAGCTGAGTTAGTAGTTTCTAATCTATTTTGTTCTTTAAGAGTTGTCTTTACTTTCCCACGGCTTACCAGGCTTCCCAAGCGAGAGAATCAGATCAAGCTGTTTTTGTTGTTGTTCCTACATTAATGTATGGATACAAACAAGTCAGATTTGATGGTTCCTTTGACTACTCTCCCATCCCAGATCACCAAGGAAAAAAAAACATTTGCAATAATACTTTAGCAAGCAAAATGCCAAGAAAAATATTAACAGAACCAGCCACATATAAGTACATAACTATGAGTAATTGAGTACACTAGCTGTGCATAAGCTAATTAGTATAAATAATTATATTAGATCAGTAACGAATTTCATTCAGTTTTAAATTAAATACTGTCAGCTTTGTTGCGGAGGGATGATTACCTGCATTGCTAGTAAAACCTTTTGAATTTCACGAATCTCCTTCTCCAAAATTTCACATTGCACCGCTACAGCTCTTGTAGCCTCAGAGTTCTTCTGTGCTACAGCTGCAGACTTCAACAAAAAAATAGAAAGAATTACAACTTAGTATTTCTATGGCTAATCAGCATAATATAGAGTAGGCCTACTTTGATAGAAAATAATGGTATATATTTACTTAATTCTTTAACCAAATAAATGTCTTGTAAGAAAATCGATATATAAGAGTCTGAGTTCTAATTCATGATTCTCTACTTTCTCCGCACTTGATGTATGACTCTAGTCACTAAAGCTATTTGTTAACTTATACTAGAAGTTTAGAAGAAACCGTGTTATTAACTACAAGATAAATTACTCTCTAATGTGTGGGAAGAAGTATATAAAGTAGAAATCAAAGTCCAACAATTAACATTAACATTAGCATAAAAGTACTTGTAAAAAAAACAATTAACATATGAAAAAAGACAAGTTTTTTATACTTTCACACTAAGTGCTCTCACCCCTATAATACTTCAATCTTTTTTTTTTTGGTATTCTTCAATATCATTTTTTAGTTTTTCAAAATTTAAAATAAAATTTTCCGATACACAGAATATATTCTGAAAAAACTCAAATCATAATTTTCTTTCAAAATTCTGAAGAAAAATACTCAAATTTGAACTCTAGTAAAAAAATAATTTCAAATCGATTTAATTTATATACATTATTACTATAAAAAGATTTTACACTATTTGTCAATCACAATCATTAGATAGTTACATATATTTAACTTTTAGCAACATTACCTCTAAAGTTATTTCCATGAATGGGTGTGACGTACTGACCGTAAAACTTTTTACATCGACAATATATAGCAACTAAATTCAAATTTGAGTTAAGACAAAAAAATTTGTAAAATGTGCATAAAATCTTTTTATATCATCATTGCATAGTTATTAACCTCTTAAAAAATAATTAGATAAAATTTTATTCAAAACCAATTATCCAGCTAAACAAAAATTTTACTTTCTTTCCTTTTTTAATTAATTTCTCCATTTAAGCATATAACAAATATTAATAAATAGTCACAAAAATCTTAATATTTTTAATATCTTTATTTTACTTTATTCGTAGTGCTAGTAAAAATAATTTTGTATCAATTAGATGTATACATTCATAATATTTCATTGAAGTGGCCTCTATTGCAACACTTGCTAAGGGTGAAATCGGATTATTTGTTGTATATACGTTACAAAATTACAGCACTCAACCGTTTAATTTAGATCTACAATTAAGATCAATTTACAAAGTTAAATTGATGGTAGAATTTAAATTGTCCAATTTAAAATCAACTATGGATTAACACCGTAAAAACATTACTTATACTCAATAGTGCAAGGAAGCACGATAATTCAAACAGCCATATACCTTATTTGGTAACATTAATAAACTAACTTATAGCTTATAAGTTCAGTGGATTAAAAGAGATATGTTCAGTAAATAAGTTTTTCCGTTAACTTTTAACTCATTCCAATACGCTATTTTCGTTTTGAAATTTACATTTTCTTTCATTTAGTTGGAAATCAAATCAGCATTACCACAGTATAGTTTGAGTTTCACCAGACAAAATGTGTTGGCTGAAAATCCAGCTCGGATGTCTACTTTAGGGATTAATTGTTAGTTTAATTACAAGTTTAATTATTGATTTAATTATTTAGTCTGATAATAAACGTGGCAGAGAATAGGTTAGCTTAATTAGATTTCAATTTGGATGTTAGGAGACCGAGTAAGCAGGCGCGGAATTCTGCCTCTGACCGCGTTTTCTGCTTCTGGTTAGTGTGTTGTCGTATCCTCTGATACACTGTACCGGTTCGTCTGGTAATTCGTTTTCTGTGTTTTCTGGGTATTTAAAGCTCCAATTTTAATTAATAAATAACAATTCCATTTCCTTACATTGAGATCTTTAATTTTAGCATTCTAACAATTGGTATCAAAGCTTCAAAAGAGGCCTGATAATCGTGAGAGTGAGTGTGGACAAGTGAAGTTCAGAATAAACACGGGAGTTTGAGTGTGTGAGTAAAACACAAGAGAAATCATGTCAACCTCAGAAAGGTTCGTGCAGCCGTCTATTCCCAAGTTTGATGGCCATTATGACTACTGGTCAATGACAATGGAGAATTTCCTTAGGAGCAAAGAAATGTGGAATCTGGTGGACGAAGGAATTCCAGCACCAGCAGTTGGAAATACACCAGCAAGTAAGGCTCAGAGAAAGAGTGTGGAGGAAGCCAAACTCAAAGATCTAAAAGTGAAAAATTATCTGTTTCAAGCTATTGACAGAGAAATACTGGAGACGATACTTAACAAGGAAACATCAAAAGCAATCTGGGACTCAATGAAACAGAAGTATCAAGGGTCCACAAAGGTACGAAGAGCACAACTTCAAGCCTTGAGGAAAGAATTCGAGTTACTGGTCATGAAAGAAGGAGAAAAAGTTGATAACTTCTTGGGACGGACTCTAGCCGTGGTCAACAAAATGAAAACAAATGGTGAGGTGATGGAACAAAGTACAGTGGTTAGTAAGATACTCAGATCATTGACCCCCAAATTTAACTATGTTGTCTGCTCAATTGAGGAGTCAAATGATCTAAGTGTCTTAACCATTGATGAATAACATGGTGCGATGCTTGCTAGAAGACAAGAAGATGCCAACTCCATTCTGGCCAGAAGCTGTGAAAACAACATGCCACATTCTCAATCGAAGCCCTACTTCTGCTGTAAAGAACAAAACACCAGAAGAATGCTGGAGTGGAGTTAAACCTAATGTTGATCATTTCCGAGTGTTTGGATGTATAGGAAATGTACATGTACTAGAGGCAAAAAGGTCAAAGTTGGATGCTCGAAGTCAAGAGTGTGTGCTGATAGGATACAGTGAAGAGTCTAAAGGATACAAAATGGTCAACCCGATCACAAAGAAAGTAATAATTAGCAGAGATGTTGTGTTTGAAGAAAGAAAAAGCTAGGACTGGAAAAAGACAGAAGGAGAAGCCAAGAATGACATTCTTGACTGGGGAGAAGATGATAATGATACATATGCCTCCAGTGATGAGGAAAGTGAAGAAGAAGCAGAATCTGATCAAAGTACTACTGCCAGTGATACTGCTTCTGGTCACAGTAATATCTCCAGTGACACTACCACACCTACACTTCCAGGAAGAAGAATCACTCGAGCTCTAAACTATCTTCAAGACTATATAAGTGGAGAAGGACTATCAGAAAAAGATGAAGAGGTACAAAATCTAGCACTGTTTATATCCTCTGATGATCCTGTTTATTATGAAGAAGCAGTAAAATTGAAAAGATGGAGGGATGCAATGGATATAGAGTTCAGTGTTATTGTAAAGAATGAAACCTGGGAGCTTGTTGATGCACCAAAGGAGGCTAAAGTAATTGGTGTAAAATGGATCTACAAAACTAAATTAAATGAGAAGGGTGAAGTAGATAAGTGTAAAGCTCGTCTTGTGGCTAAGGGATATGTACAGGAGAAAGGAGTAGACTACAATGAAGTTTTTGCTCCAGTAGCTAGATGGGATACTATTAGAACAGTGATAGCTTTGGCAGCAAGAAATGGTTGGACAATTTTTCAGCTTGATGTCAAAAGTGCCTTTCTTCATGGTGAGCTGAACAAAAATGTTTACATTACTCAACCTCCAGGGTATGTGATCAGTGGGGCGGAGAAGAAAGTATATAAATTGAAGAAAGCACTCTATGGTCTAAAGCAGGCACCAAGAGCATGGTTCAGCAAAATTGAAAGTTACTTCATTAAGGAAGGGTTTGAGAAAAGCAGCTATGAGCACACGTTGTTCATCAAAAGAGAAGAAAAGAACAAGATTATAATTGTAAGTTTATATGTTGATGAGCTCATTTTTACTAGTAATGATTCTGTTATGATAAATGAGTTCAAAGAATCCATGAAAAGGAAGTTTGAAATGACTGATTTGGGCAAAATGAAATATTTTCTGGGAGTTGAAGTACGGCAGAACTTCAATGGTATTCACATTGGTCAGAAGAAATATGCAGAAGAAGTTCTAAAAAGGTTTGGTCTGGAAAATTGCAATGGAGTCAAGAATCTCATGGTTCCAGGAAGCAACAGACTGACAAAACAAGAAGATGGTAAGAAGGTAGATGCAACCCTATTCAAACAAATGGTGGGAAGTCTGATGTACATGACTGTTACAAGACCTGATTTAGCCTACAGTGTATGTCTAATAAGTCGTTTTATGGCCAACCCGATGGAGTCTCACATGATGGCAGCTAAGAGAATTCTAAGATACATCAGTGCTACCACTGAGTTTGGTGTATTCTACAAAAGAGGTTGTAATGATGAGTTGCTTGCCTACACGGACAGTGATTATGTAGGAGATCTGGATGATCGAAAAAGCACCTCTGGGTATGTTTTCATGCTAAGTGGAGGAGCAGTAGCTTGGTCATCAAAGAAGTAGCCAGTTGTGACACTTTCAACCACAGAAGCAGAATATGTGGCTGCTGCTTCTTGTGCATGTCAGTGTATTTGGTTGCAACAAATACTTAAACAGATTGGAGGCACACAGAGTACGAGTGTCAAGATATTATGTGATAATTCTTCCACCATAAAACTTGCAAAGAATCCAGTCTTCCATGGTAGGAGTAAGCACATTGATGTCAGGTTTCATTTTCTGAGAAATCTCACTAAGGATGAAATAATTGACATGGAATATTGTGGTACAAGTGAGCAGTTGGCTGACATTATGACTAAACCAATGAAACTGGAAGTGTTTGAGAAACTCAGAGAGACACTTGGAATGAAGTCAGCTGAAGAAATAAACTGAAATGTTTCTGACATGTTCAGTTTAGGGGAGCGATTGTTGGCTGAAAATCCAGCTCGGGTGTCTACTTTAGGGATTAATTGTTAGTTTAATTACAAGTTTAATTATTGATTTAATTATTTAGTCTGATAATAAACGTGGCAGAGAATAGGTTAGTTTAATTAGATTTCGATTTGGATGTTAGGAGACCGAGTAAGCAGGCGCAGAATTCTGCCTCTGACCGCGTTTTCTGCTTCTGGTTAGTGTGTTGTCGTATCCTCTGATACACTGTACCGATTCGTCTGGTAATTCGTTTTCTGTGTTTTCTGGGTATTTAAAGCTCCAATTTTAATTAATAAATAACAATTCCATTTCCTTACATTGAGATCTTTAATTTTAGCATTCTAACAAAATGCACGGTGTTAAGACACACTCCCAAGTCCCCAACATGAGTGGAGTATTTTGCAAAAGAAGAGAGAGATGATCACCTGAGTGATTGGATCCTTCAAAACGTGATGTGTACCCCGAATCCTTTTCCCCAATTTCTCAGCATGTCTCGACAAAACCCTAATAACTCTCATACTACTCCTCAAATCTTTCTCCAATTTCTCAACCCTCTCCACCAATCCACCTTTCCCACTCTCCCTACCAAGCCGCCTCCATTGCCGCCTCCGAATCCACGCCCCAAGTCCAACCGCAACCCCACTCATCAACATCAAAACCCCCCACACAACACTCACCTTGTTACCACTCACCATCAACAACCAATTCTTCGATCCATTTACCGCCAAATCAACCGAAACAATCGCCGACGAAACCAGGCACAACAACTCCACCGCCGAAAGGAGAGAGTCGAAATTGTGATCGCTGCTGACGTCGCGTTTCTGCACATAGACTTCGGATTGGCGGGATTTGAGATGAAACGCGTCGGTAGTTCGGGTCGTGAAGGATCCAAACCTGTGAAGTCCGAATGAGTTGAGGCTCGGAGTTCGGAAACAGATGGCGGGAGCAATGGTGGTTCTGGTGAAGCAGAGAGAATGTGGGAGGAGGTGGTGAGAAGTAAAGAGCGTCATTGTTGGAAACCGTTTTCTGTTGGAGTTTCAGTTTGTTGTGATTTTTTGGGTGGAAAATGAGAGTGCATTTGAATTGTAATGAGTTTCAACAAGTTGTGGTAGGTTGTTGAGCTTTTTTTTTTTATATAGTTTTGGTAGCTGACTGGTGCAAAGGGATATACTAGTTGCTCGCTGGGTAGCTCGAATAAGCGGTGGCGATGAAAATTCATAAACGGAATCGGAACTTGCATTCCATCAATGCCTCGTTGACCAACTTTAAATAGTGCTGATTAACCTTTTTTGAGAACTGATTAACTAATTTAATTAGCTAGTTTTATTTAATTAAAAGGAAAAAAATATCACTGAAAGTACTTTCACCCATGTTTTTTTTCTTTTTCTTTCAGTTATATCAGATATATTGCATGAATTCTGTTCAACTCAACTTAATTTACCACATATGATTTACTATATAAGTGTGAACGTGTTTGAGTTCAGTCTATTTATGATAAATAAATAAATAAAAAATTATTTAATATTTTAAGGGTACTTGTTAAATACAAAAATAAAAATTTTAAATAAAAATAAATAAATTTTGATCTTTTAAAAATTAGATATATAATTTTCAATAATTTTTTTAATATAACATTTATATCTTTATGTGCTTAATAAGTGTCACACTTGTTAGTATTTTCAATATTTTAATTAGGCTTTTAATCCATGTAAATATGGATATTTTGATTTTAATAATTATTTTTAATTTATAATTTTACAAAATTCAAAAAACTTTAAATAGAGTTTTTTATGTCATTTTTTGAAAAATGTTATGTGTTTCAATTTTGATAACACGGCACGTAATAATGATGCATCCCTCGGTGGCTTGAAAGGTTTTATTTATTGAGGGATATTTTAATATTTTTAAAAACAATTAACAACAAAATACATCTATAATGATTAGAAATATAGTTTTAGATTATATCTATCCCCTTTTTAAATATAATTTGTGTTTATATTAGTATGTCTCTACCAAATTTGAATAATTAATGATATTTCTTGCATATTATTAATTTAGTGATTTTTTAATTTTTAATTATTGTAAAATTAATCACTTATACTTAAATTTCGATAATGTTTTGCTCTTCTATTACATCTCAATCTATTCTCTCTCATTTATCGAGGAACGTCACTTATTAGAGAGTTTATGGTTACGCCACTTAATGGAGAGTTTATGAAAGCATGAGCAATAAAATAGTAAAAACAAATACGGTCTCCCCACAAAACTTTACGACCTTAAGATATGGGACACAGCTTAAATTTTGTGTACTAATACAAAAATATCTAGAAATATAAGTGAACAAAAATATAAAGTTTGAAGTTTTTGCACTAACTTAATATTTTTTAAGTTGACAAAAACTCTTTTTAGTCTTAATTATAAGAATTAAAAAGAAATATTAAATACAAATAAATTATAATTTATTTATTTATATTTAATGATATTGTTTTAAAAATATCATTATATCGTATTTAATACTAAATATAAAAATAGCTACTTTTTCTTTATAATGAGACCAATGTGAGTATGAAAAATTACCTTTAAAAAGAAAGTGAACGAATTTTTCAAAATTGGAAGTTTTACTAATTTTGCAAATTGACAAATAAATATTTGAAATTGTAAAATGTTGGTCAAAATAGTTTGTGTGTAAAGATTTACGATTAGAGATTATGATATAACGTGTTAATTGAATATATGATATTTTTGTTGATCTCACATCAATATCATCATAATATAAATTAATTAGCTTATTGAATTTAAGCTTTTCATGAATTATGTTATTTATTAATTAGTTCATGCACAATTATAATTTATGACAAATTCATCATTAAAATGGAAAAATTTCATAGGCATAATTGTCTTCGATGAGATGACATTGAAGTGTGATTAATGTGGGAAAGTTGTGATCAATTAAGTGCTATATTATGATATCTAACACCAAACTTTTATTTATAGACTATTTTGATTGACACTTTAAAGGTGATATATTGGTTAATATAAATATTAATTTGACCGACACTTATAGTTTTGATGATTAATTTCTCTATTCACTCATTTTCTTTTTTAAGGTAATTTCTCATACTCAAATTTGAAGATTAGTTTGATAGATACTCACAACTTTGAGGATCAATTTACATGCCTTTTCACAGATTTATTTTTTGAAAGTAATTTGTCATACTCGAAATTTTAAGACTATTTTAATCCACACTTACAATTTTGAGTAGGGCTGTATGCGGGTTGGGTTTGGTCGGTTTTGACAAAATTCAATACCCGAATTGTTCGATTATATTTGGGTTGGATTGAGTTCGAAATCCGTATTTTTTCATTTAACTCGAACCAATCCGATCAATAACAGATTAAGTTGGGTTAGGTTGGCGGGTTATACATAAATAGTAACATGTTTTTTATTTTACGAGAGAAACATAAGTAACAACAAAAATAATTTAATTGAATGAAAATATATTTAATATTTGAATGTCTCAAAAACTATAAAATTTCAATCACATCATTCAATTTTTTATAAAAGCCAACAACCTCTCACACTAAAAAATAAATCCAACAATCTTCAAATACATAAATAAATTCAACAAGCTTAAAATACATAGATAAAGCTAACAGTAAATCGATAAAATATGAAAACTCATCAATTCTAAGCAATGTCAACTTCAAGTTCAAACACTTAACAAATTCATCAAATTATGGAAGGGAATAATTGGAAATATGCAAAAACAAATATCAATGATAAAAGTGATAAGATAAAGAAAGAGAAATAATAAATAAGTAAAATATGCATAAAACAAAGCAATGACAACTACCTTAAAATGTAGTAGTGATTGTGTTAAGCTCAGCAGCAGTTGCCCCAACATCAATTGAAACTAATTCAGACAACTCTAAAATTTTAAATACAATACACAATTTCATTAGCACACCAAACGATTAAAAGAATAAACAAAAATAAAGGAAAATCGTTTTGAAAGTTAAAATAAAACATTCGTACCCGACTCAATCTTTTGTACTTCAACCAACTCAGCTGCTAAATCAATTTTATTAGGAGATTTGATCCAATTTTGGGTACAAATCAAAGTTTCAACAATAGTGGCATTTAATGAACTGTGAAATGAATCGAGAATTCGACCTCTTGTACTAAACGTCGACTTAGATGATACAGTAAACACTGGAATAGCCAAAATATCTCTAGCTATGCGAGAAAGAACATGGTATTTATTTGTTTTTTTCTTTCCAGCATTTAAGAATGTCAAATGTATGAGAGTCATCTTCAACACCATCCTTTGAATACCTATCTAGCTCACTTTTTTGCAACTCACCTTGTTTTTTCTTCCATGTTCAATCTAAACAAGTTTTCTCAATCATCCTCATCCCCCTTTTCAATGTTAGACTGTGAGTGCATGTTGAAATTCGAGGTACTAGAATCACTAGCTTAATAAGTAATGAGATACAAAACAATATAGTGTTCAATCAATTTACAGATGAGATTTTTTAGTTTTTCCATTATATCATCATACTTATCAGTGTCATACATTCTTTTAAAACAAAACTCAATATACTCAAGCTTATAATGGAGATCAAGAAAAATAGCATCAAACAGAAGAAAAAATATTATCTCATCACTATCCCAATATTTGTTGAATTTTACTTGCATATTTGCAAAGTCATCTTATTCAAAACAACATCCTCTCTGTTCTTCCATGTAGTCAATATTTTCTGAATTTCAATCAGCTATTTAAAAAAAGAGTTGGTTGTAACATGTAATGACCCAGAAAAATAAAGAGTCGCTTCATAGAAAATCTTCAAAAACTTCACAAAAACACAAGAACGTTCCCAATCAATTTCATTAGAACATCCTCCTATCTCACTACCATTAGACACAAATGTTAAGACAAAATCTCAATTAATTATTTTGATGTAAACAAATAAAGATTAATTAAAGACTCCAATTATGATTCTAAATAATGTGTTATTTAACATGTGCTTTTGAGTGTCACAATCCAAGATAGGTACTAAGCAAAAACAAGCAAAATCAGTTTAAGAAAAAAGCAAAAAATGAACTGTCAGAAACCAAGAATGTTCTTGACATTTTTCTGGAAAACCAAGAACGTTCTCCACGTTTTTCATTTCATCAAGAAAGTTCAAGTCAACATTTAATACACGGAAAAATCTTGCAATTCTCGAATGAATTTCCAGTACATCTACAAGGAATGTACAACTCTCATATTAGAAAAGATATGACTCAAAATAAAATGACACAATCATTCAAGACCAATCATTCTCCATGTTCAAGAACATTCACCAGCTTTTGTGATACAGACCAAAAACGTTCTTGAAAACTGAAACTTCCTCATGACTTTAAGATATTTATTCTCGTGACAAAGAGACTTTCAATCACTGCCCAAATCAAATGAAAAAGAAAGTATCAAATATGAAAGTCCAGCAGTCAAAAAGGAGAAAAGCTTCAGTCAAAAGTCTTGCTTTGAAGTCTGATTATTTTAATCTAACCTCTGACCAAGGGAACCTCTCCAACAGTCATATTAAGCTGTCATGGACCTCCTCAAAGCCTATAAAAGGAACTCCAAAGCTTAAAGAAAAATACAACATTCAATTGCTAAGAAAAATCCCCAATCACTTACATTCATACTTGAAAGTCTCACAAACGAAATCAGTAACATTCATTCACAAATCTATTGTCATTAGCTTACTGAAATCTCTTGTAAAGAATCTAAACCTCAAACAAGTATTGAGATTAATCAGATTCTGCCAACACTTTAAATCATTATTGTGTAAACTCAAAATTATAAGAGTTGTTTATAACTTGAGTAGTTTGTTAGAAAATCTTTTTACAGTTAAAAGGTGAAGTGTAAAATCTTCTCAAGATTGATAGGTGACCTAATTGAACTCCTTTATGGGTGGAAATCATTGTAGTTTGTAACAAATAAAGGTTAATATGAACTAGGTGGTGTAAAACTAATATGGTTATTTGTTTGAATACTTAGTGGAAAATCTCACGATTGTGAGGACTTGACGTAGCCCGAGTTGGGTGAACCAAGATATATCGTTGTGTGATATTTCTTCCCTATCTCTATTTACTTTTAGTCTTTCAAATATCAAAGTTAAATAACATTCTCTATCCCTATCCCTATCTCGTTGTGTGATATTTCTGTTTTTTAACTAACCAAGAATGTTCTCCGTTTTCTATTTCCAGAACCAATAACATTCTCCGTTTTCTGTTTTCACAACCAAGATCAATCTTGAGTTATTTTCTTAAGTTTTAAATAGAAAATTTTTAAATAGGCAAATTTACAATTCAAATCTCCCTTCCTTGTAAATTGACATTGTTACTTCAACAAATGCCACATCAACATGTTCTAAACAATAAAATGCATGCTCGTATTGTTCAGCAATATCCAACATAAAAAAGGCGGAGTTCCACCTAGTTTGTACATCAAGTGTCACCATTGCTTTAGAACATACATTCGCATTTTCTGCACACTTCTTAAAAGTAGTCAACCTACTAGGAGAAGACTTAACAAACTTACATGCAACCCTTATTTTAGCAACTGACGAGTCAATTTCCTTCAAGCCATCAGTGACAATCAAGTTCGATACATGTGCATTACATCTTATATGTAAGTACTCCCCATTAAATAAAGTACGACATTTCCAAAGAGTCATGCCTCTATTTAAATATGCAATAGCCAAACTGTTAGCATTTGCAATATCAACTGTAACACAACAAATAGACCTAATTCCCCACTATTTCATGCAATTTTCTAAAGTTATCCCTGTGGTTTCACTTTTGTGGCCGGAAATCAAACCAAAACTTAATATCCTATTCTTCAAATCCCAATCATCATCAATATAATGAGTTGTTACACACGTATAATTCATATTTTGGATCGATGTCCAAGTACCATTGGTCAAAGACACCATTTGTTTATTTGCAGACAACATACTTTACAACTTTTCCTTCTCATCAAAATACAATTGCAAGCAATCTCTAGCAACAGTGACACAGGAAGGAATTTTAAATCTAGGTTGAGCCTCACTCATGAATTGTTTGAGCCCTTCATTTTTAACATATTTAAAAGGGAGTTCATCAATAATTACCATATTTGCTAGTGCTATTTTAGTTCTCTCTTGATTAAATTCAACAAGTTTAAAACTAACACTATTAGGGTCATCATTTTCCTTTCCAAGAACAATTGTCTTTTGTTTCTTATCAACTTGCCTATTTGGATTTTTAAAGCACTTATTTATATGTCTAAGCAAGTCAATGGTTCCATGACTATAACTATTTGTTGTGTACACTTCCCACAATACTTACATGTACTTGTATAATTTCCCTTATTAAAATGTAACCAAACACTATAAGAAGCTTTACTAGGTTTTCTTTTGGTTACCTCGTTTCCTTGAGTTGGCGGCAATGGTGAGAGACCTAAATCTTGTGCTTGTGGGGCAAATTGATTAGGAGCTTCTTGTATTCGTTCTATTTGTCTCAAATCTTGTAATAATATAGTTAGAAAATTTCAAAGGCAAAAGGAAAAGTAAGAGAAAACAACTAACACTGCTACTTGGTCCACCACATTACTTTTATCATTACACATAACCTACCAACCATTTTAGTTACTAAGCTACCATAATTTTTTAATAGTAGTGTTTCATTTGTTTATTTTTAGAGTATTTACTATTTTCAAATAAAATACTAAAAAAAAGTGTTTAATAGATTTAAATGTAAACAAATTAAACTAAATTCATCATAAGCATCATTTTTACTCAAAAATAGTATTTAACTTAAATAAATAGTATTTAACTCAAAAATTTGTATTTCAGTTCATACCTTCATTGTATAAAACTATAACAAAATATAATATTTAAATAAATAATATTTAACTCAAAAATTATATTGCTATTTTGAAAGAGATTTTAAAAAATTAGATACAAATTTTATGAGTAGATATATACGAGATTACAAGACCAAAACAAATTAAACGCTAAACTGCGAAATAGTCTAGACGTATGAACACCTTACATCAGCATTCATATAAAAATAAGTTGCTATAACTAGTTTGTATAAAAATCAATTATGAACACCTGCAGAACAAAAGAAGAAGGTGGATAGGCTTCAGGAAGTCTGGAACATAAAGAAGGTGAACGCAAACGCATACGTGGAACATAAGAAAAAAGATGGATGATGGCTGCTGAAAATTTGAAGAAGAAAAATAGTAATGAAACCCTATTGGACTACCGAACAAAATATAAACGAGTTTAAATTGTTGAACCTCGAACCAAACATAAATGGGTTCAAATTGTTGAACCCATTATCCAAAACAAATATAAATTGATTTCAACATAATTGGGTCGGGTCGGACTCGAAAATGACCAGATACAGGTAAAAATCGGGTTGGATTAGATTGAGTGATCCGTTTGGCGAGTCGACCCGCACCCGAATTGACAGTTGATGAACTGATAGTTTATAGTTGATAACTAATGAATTAAATGATAACCAAAATGTTATGGCTTATAGTTATTGAGTTATTTTAAGTGTTTAATAAAATTAACGGTTTAATTAGGTTAATCTTTTTTATTAATTTAAATTTATTAATCTAATATATTTATCTATTTAGCTAGTTTATTTATTTTAAACTATTCACTTTAAAATATTAACTATTTTAAAATTTAAATTATTATAAAATATAAAAATATAATAAATAAATTATTTACCAATTTGATATATTTTATTTATTTATCTAATTTATTTATTTTAAATTATTTACTTTAAATATAATTTCTTAAAATTATTATAAATTATATAAACTATTAATAAATAAATAGTTATTTAAATTATTTAAAATTTAAAAAATAGTTATTTTAAATGTAATAAATTATTTTTTAAAATTATTTATTGATATAGCTAGTTTATTTATTTTAAATTATAATAAATAAATATAAAGAATGAAAAAGAATTTTAATTACAAGAATAAAAATAAAATTAACACAAAAAATATAAATTGTAACATATAAGTTCAAAAGCTAATTGAAAATAGTTTATCAAAAAACATTATAAACTATAAAATATAAACTCATAATAAAATAATTGTTAAGAAACTAGTTTTTTACCATTAAAACCTTTTGTAAATTTGAGTTCAGTACAATCACATTACAAAGGATGCGATAATCCATTCTCTATGGTCTCTTTCTTTTCACTTGATTTCATTTTTTTATAACAAATATTCTAGAATATTTGTTAAAAAAATAAAAAAAAAAGTTTAAAATAGAAAAAATTATTTTTAAAAATTTGAAAACTTTGAATATTCTATTTAATTATATTTCCTTTTTAAATTTTTTAATGTGGGGAATTAGTTAGCATTTCCTTTTATTTAAATTCTGAAAGTAAATTAAAATATCCACAGCTTCCAGTCTCAATCAACGTAACCAATCTTCTCGGGACCCCACCAACCAATAATCTCCCGCAACCTGTCAGAAATTCTTTTGACAATTAACACCACTCCGTTTTCAACTAAATTTAAACCCCGCTAATTAACTAATCAATTAATCCAGCTACATTTCAAATCGAAAAGCAAGAAAGCTATTAAAAGAGAGAAAAAAAAAATCACAGTATTTGAAATGGCGAGTGGAGGAGGGTACGGTGATCCAAACCAGAAAATAGACTACGTTTTCAAGGTTGTTCTAATCGGTGATTCTGCGGTAGGGAAGTCTCAAATACTTGCTCGATTTGCGAGAAACGACTTCAGCTTAGACTCTAAAGCCACAATCGGCGTTGAGTTTCAGACTCGCACTTTGGTCATTCAGCATAAGAGCGTTAAAGCTCAGATCTGGGACACTGCTGGCCAAGAACGGTTCTCTTCTTCTCTATATACTTTTTTCATTTTGCTATGGTTTTCATTTTTGCTTTTAATTATTAGTATTATTATTCACTTTGTTCGTAGATCTTGTTTCTTCTTTGATTTTCACTGTTTATTATATGTGCATGCTTTGGTGTTATTTTGCGTGTCTTTGAGTTTGAATTGAATTTCGCGGTAGTTTATTGTTTAACTTCCTTCGGTTACGATCGGATAGCGGCGAAGGACTTTTTTGTCATTTTAGCTTTGAGTTTAGATCTTAGATTTATTTGCTTAGTTGATATACTGTGAGCTGATCATGGCGTGTGTCGGTGATGTTGATTCAATGTTGTAGAGATCTTCTAGTTTTTCGTGTTTGCAGTGAACTTCATTTTTCAGAAGTGAATGGTCAAATCAAATTCAACGCCATTGTTTTGAACTCTAGAATTTAATTTTTTCATGTAAACTTTTTTATAATTTTAATGTAATTGTAGTTGACGCATGTTTGAATTAGTTTGACTGATGTCAACTACACGTGGTCAGAACTAAACCCTAAACATAATTCCTGTTAGTAATCTTTGTGTTGCTTGTTTTTGCCTAGGTTTTCTGTGGGATGATTTTGAGTGTGTATGAGCGGGATTTGACTTATGGAGGACTAAATTAAGAAAAGGAAGACGAAACTAATACTCAAATTGATTTAGCATGTGAACTAGAAATCTACTTAAGACATGTTTGGATTCACTTATTTGAGGTTTTTCTACTGACATAAGCACTTGTGACACTATTTGAGAGAGTTTATGGAAACAACTTATGACATACTAATAAGTTGGTTTTAGCTTATTTGCATAAACTTGCTAAGAATCTAGGATAACTTATAAAAAAAGCTTATAACTTATTTGAAAACAACTTAGAACTTATTTGAAAACAGTTTGACTTTATTTATCTTTTGTTATATAAGTAGCTTATATACAAACACTTATACTATAATACTTATGCTATAAGTGCTTAATTAAGTTTTTATCAAAATAACGCAGATTTATGGAGCTTAGAAGGGAATGAAAAAAATTCCATGATATTTTTGTCACAAGTAGAAATATATCTTGTACAGTTTCAATGTGCTTATATCAGCATATTAGAAGTTCACTGGTAGCTAACTAATCTTTTTGAACTTTTATTATCCATATAGTATGCTAATGGGGGTTTGATAACATCATAATTACCTTAAATCAAAAGATGACTTACACTTATGATACAATTATCCTCAGTAATGATTTCTTTACATTATTATCCTCAGTAATGATTTCATCCTCAGTAATGATTATCCTCAGTAATGATTTCTTTAAACTTATGATACAATCACCAAGTTTTAAATCAAAAGATGACTTACACTTTGTCGTCATCATTAAAACCGGTTCCCTGTTGAAAATGCATACGGCCTGACTTAATACAGGTGATATACATTGACTGATTTCAAATGTCTGAATTTGTGAACTGACAAAATGAGAGATGCTGTGCCATATTCCAATTCCAAATGAGACATAGTTGTCATGCGACAAATGCTACCAACATACACACTCTCTCTCTCTCTCTCTGTGTCTATATATATATATATATATATGATTGGCCTATTTTTAAACTCTTGTCTCCTAAACTGATTAGGTTTTTAAGTGTGTTGAATTTCTATAAACCAATCATAAAAACTGTGTTGAAAGTGTGTTGCTAGTCTTCCACTTGTAATATTTTACTTTTTGCATTTATTTGATAAATCTATTCCCTTTAATGGTTATGTTACGGATGCAAAACTGCTTATTTTAATTGGTTTAGGATTGTAACCTGATTTCATTCTTTACAAGAATTAAAGAAACGATAATTTAAAGAACAGTTATGAAGACAATCATAAGAACTGGATCCTGGAAGTTGGGAGAAAATAGGTAGAAAAACAGGAATTTTATGGAGAATGATCCTACTCTCTGTCGCTGAATTGGTAGAATTTCCTAGTTATAGAGAGAAGAAGGAATCAAAAAGGTATGGTTCTAAAACATAACTGGATCAGAAAGTAAGAATAATATGAAGAGACAACAGCCTGTTTGTTTAGTATAACTCTCTAGTAAATATGAAGAGACAACAGCCTTTTGCAGGGTCATGAAAGAGGAAGAAATCAGTGTGTAAAATGAGAGCCTCTTTCACTGTCCAGGAGTAAATAAGAGAGTCCTGCCTTTCCCTCAAAAACCCAACTACCGTGAAACTGAAGGGGGGCTGGGTTATATTACAGCACATATAATTTGAAAATTACCTCTATTTGAAATTAAAACTATCACTCTCTATATCAGTTAAATCCATTGGTTATTGATAAATGTTTTCTAAACTCGGCAATTTTGGATGATTATCTTTCTGTGTGGGGAATGTTGCTATAGTCTTAAAGTCATTTTCTATGTTCTTTTAGTTTGCAGAGTTTTGTATTATTTTTTCTAGGATTTATTTATAACTTCATATAAAGCTTTGTGTCTAGTTATTTCTGACCATTTCATCGGCTAGTTAAATTACACGTTCATCAAATTTTGATTGCAGTTTTCCCTGATATATATGAATGGTTTATTCTACAGTTATAGAGCAGTTACAAGTGCATACTACAGGGGTGCTGTTGGGGCAATGTTGGTTTATGACATTACAAAACGTCAGAGCTTTGATCACATACCTAGATGGTTAGAAGAACTGCGTAACCATGCTGATAAGAATATAGTCATCATTCTTATAGGAAACAAAAGTGATCTTGAGAACCAGCGAGCAGTACCGACAGAGGATGCAAAAGAATTTGCTGAGAAAGAAGGCTTATTTTTCTTAGAGACATCTGCACTTGAAGCAACTAACGTTGAGACAGCCTTCACGACTGTTTTGACAGAAATATTTAACATTGTCAATAAGAAGAACCTGGCTGCTGATGAGAATCAGGGAAATGGCAACTCGGCATCTCTGGCTGGCAAGAAGATTATTGTACCTGGTCCTGCACAAGAAATCCCTAAGAAGAGCACGTGTTGTCAGTAAATCCTGTGTTTATTTATAATTTGTTCCTATGACCAATTTTTAATGGTTTGGCGCATTTCATTTGTATATTTTAACCATTATTTTGGTTGACCTGCGATATAAGTAAGATGTGCAAACGGAGCTAATTACAAATTGCTTGTTGCAATTCTTAGGAATTTCGTAGGTGGTTGGATTAGGAACATTGTAGTTGATTTTAATATTGGCATGTCAAATGGCCTAATATAGGACTTGGTTATCTACGTGTTGCATGGCTGAACTTGCGGTTATATTTAACTGAAGTTCCAGATTCAAGTCGATCACCATTATTACGAAAACTTGCTAGTAGTATGGGGAGAGCCTAATTGCAAGTGCTACAAGATCAGTGATTCGTTTATCTTTATATGTCAACTTAACCTTAAAGAGAAATATAACACATTTCTAATGATCAATTATTAAAATCACTGATTAAATTTTTAAAAATATTTAATTATCTCAGTAAAAAAATGTGTTAAGAGCGTGACCCAATAGATAAAAGATAAAAATTGGTGTGCATATGCCCATAACATTCTAAAGCTACGTTTAGCTAATGTCCAGTCCATTATTGATAACAGCTATGTAAATTTGAACTTGATAAAATGTTCAATGTATGGCTGGTTTAACTAGAAAGGAACGCATCTCTCGCGTTAAGCAATGTTGATGAACTTTCCTAAGCCATCGAATATTAATATTGATATAGTTATACAAAATTGAAGCAGTACGTTAGCTTTTCTATGAAGAACGATGAGAACACAAAAGGTTATGAGCCAGGACTAAAAATGTGTAAGATTAGGAATGGGAGCCATGATCAAAAACCTACTCAAAATTTAACTATTTGCTTGATGTCTTGCATGATTACGTGACTAATAAACTCAACCAATAAAAAAAATCAAGATAATATTAAAATGATTTCAAAATGAATTTTGATGCCTGCTTGGCTGTGCCCAATAAATAAGAACTGCTTTGGCTTTTAACACCAAGTAGCTTCCACATCTTTGCTGTTACCGTTTGACTCCTGTTCTGCATTTCCAACGTTATTAGACGGCTCGTCCTCATGCATGGAGGATCCCTTTTCAGTTACCCTGTCTGAACGCATTAAAAGCCTTTCAAGCAGTTCTTCACATTCCATTGATGTAACCATCACGGTCACACTTGCCCCACCCTTCCAGCATCCAATGGCTATTGATGATTCATCCACCTTGAGGGCCTCTGATTCGGCTCTGTTTCCTGCAGAAAAGTGAGTGTGGTCAAGTTAACAATCTAGTTCATGGCCCAATGAGTATGTGCTCTCTGCATCAAGGTGGTAAAATACCTTCACCCAGAACTACCACACAACAGCCTGGCATTAGGTTTGCTGCCTTTTCACCAAACTTGGCATCGACAAAATCTGCAAATTTTACATTTCTATACTGGAGAAGATGCTTGAAATCTATAAGAGATGCACTTAGAATCTGTTTGGTGATGTGAGGGAGGATAAGGGGCAATCCTTCAGAAGTGATCCGGAAAGCACATTGTACAGATCTACCTTCACGCGATGTTTGTCTTTCCTACATGATGAAAGCAAGTAGATTTCACTTGGTTATTGACAAGAAATGGTACAACTAATCAAAGAACATGATTTCTCACCAACAGTCAAGGACTGACCAATAATTATTATTATTAGAAATCAAAACAGTTTATGGCATAAAGTAATGGGTGCTAACTTCTTGAATTTGAAAGTGTTTACAAGACTGTCTAATACTTTTGCTAATAAAACACAATTTAAATAAATTATTTCTGTAATTTGGTGGCTAGATCTACCATCCTTAGCTATGTACGTTTTTCCCTGCCTCTGCCTTTAAAAGTAATTATTCTCTCTATTGCATTGGACTTATTTAAACTAAGGAGCATGTGCATTAAGTAATATTATAACGATAACAGAAGCAACAAGTGAAACTAAGAATATGTTATACTTACAAAAATTTTCAGGCCAACAGAAGTTATTTTAAGTTGCTGCCCAACTGAGTTCAACTCAAGAACATTCTTGACTGCCTTGGAGACATAGTAAATTCTTTTTACATGGCTTGTATCACTGTGTCTTGTTACAAGATGACCATCTAATGGAAACTGGTTGTGGATACCATAAAATGCCTTTATGGTTTTAATAATTACTTCATCTTTGAGGAAGACGACAGGGTCAACGCCTCTCCATTTGCTTTGTATCCGAAGTTTTCTTTTGCTTGGAATGATCTTTGCTATGTTTTCTACATTGCAGAGCTCCTCGACTTCCTTGGAATCCCCTTCATCTATAACAGGACTCAATTTAAAATCTGCATTGTTGGTTTCATTTTTATTATCCTCAGAAATTTGTTCCTGAACTTCTTCATGTGTACTTTCTGATGGATTATTCTGCAATTCTTGTGTGTCCTCATTGCACTGGTTTACTGATTCTACATGCTGATTATCAACTTCTTTTCTAGTTTTTACCTCAATTGCTGCAAAACAGGAAAGAAACATATACAAAACATTAAAAACGTCAGCTTAAATATTATCAATATTCATTCAAATTCCTTGGCTATCTTTATCTGCACTTGAGAGAAATAGAAAAACAGCATAAATCATATAAGAAATTACCTGGCAGAGGAGAAACTTTTTGCAATACAGCTATAAAGAAAGCTCCAGAGTTCTGATCATGGGGCAGTAACCGCATGCATCGCTCTAGTGGGAAATCAGAAACTTCCTCAGTAAACCCGTGCATCAAAGGATACACTGCCTGAACACCATCTTCAGAATTTCCATTAACATCGAAAATTCTGTTACAGTCAATATCTCGATAGTTTCCGCCATTCGGAAACATACTGGGAAGAACAACACTTCTACGATCCTTGGGAACCTCTTTACAGGAAACCAACGAATTGCCCTTGTCACATACCTGAATCACCAAAGTCACATCTTCAGACGTGTTTAAATGCATACAGCTGCATGACAATTCAACCCTCTCTAGTCTTCTAGATTTCGATATATGAGCTATCTTACATACATATGAATTTTCTATTAAGAAAGTTTGAGACTCAATGTTTCCCTATGAACAAGAACATAGGAATAACTAGACGAACATCCAAATGATACAAATGGAAAAATCAACAAGATGCATTTAAAAAATAAGCCAATAAGAAACGTAACAGTCCAAGTCCACAGTTGGCAATGGATAACATCTTTTCCTGATTAAACAACATATCAACTAAGTAGTGGCGAGAGTTAAGAGATAATTGTCAGTCTGAGCTAGATTTTCTGCCCACAGCTACTATATGAGAATTATACTATGCTCAAAATATTGATTATAACCAGAAGGGAAAAGCTGAGGAAACATGCACAACTTTTCCAAGTGTAAGCCAATCAAGATATCCATTTCTTGACATTACAAGTAGTATCTTCAAAACCCTAGAACTGAAGGCAATAAATGGTCACAGAAAATACAAACCTTCCATCTCTTCAGACCTGGCCGGCGAATAAGTTGGGGAAGCTCACTGGAAACATCGACAAGTTCAACGGAGCCTCCACACCTCCGTAAAACCTGTAATTGATAAGAAAAGTAGGCTGAGAGGGAAACAATTAAGCCTAGCCCCTCACTGTAGTATAACATACTAAAAGAGCCACAAGCAGTGTTAAAAGTATTCTCTAATAGATATCAACTATCTTTTTTTGAAACAATTAAGCCTAGCCCCTCATTGAAAACAAATGTTTCTTCTTTTTTTGAAAAAAACTTCCTAGTATTTTTTAAATTATAAAAAAGTCGGTGTAAGTTAAACAAAATGCAACTCCTTGTGTTGTATATTAAGTATAGAGTGGTAACATCTCAAGTGGTTGTCCTTCGTAAGCACAAGTTCACAACAACTGAATGCTTTATTTTAGCTGTAGTAAGAATGATGAATAACATTGAATTATAAATGACAGAAGTAGAAATGAGGGACAAGGCAGAATAAGATAATTGTACTGTTGATAGTTAGCTCCAGAACTATATTATTCCATCAGTTAGATTCCATTAATTAAATTACACACTGCTATCAAATACACCTTCAAATAATCAAATCTAAGTCCAAGTTTCACCTAACAAAGCATGGATTATTTACTTGATTTTATGAAAACAAAACACTTCATTTACAAAGCTCCCAACTGACAGACTACTTAGCATGGTTGGAACCAGATATAATTACAGAGCCTTTAAGGCTGATTACCTCTGCAACAACAGCTTCATTTTCAATAGGATTCATTGAGCAGGTTGAATAAACCATTCTTCCACCAACTTTGAGTAAAGATAGGCCTGATAACATCAAAATAGCATCTGAGTTAGCCAAAGTCATCTTACGAAACAAGTCTTATTATCCTTAGTTCATATATACATTTATAAGACAATAAATAGCATGTTTTCATCTTAGTAGGCCAGTACTAACTTTGACAGTTTTACAACCAAGGCCATAAGACACAGTCAGTTTATGCTAAAAAAAGATACTTGGTGTAAGGAATACTTTTCATCTTCACTATGGCTTCCCTTCCCAATAATAAGTGTTTCACTATGATTTCCCTTCCCAATAATAAGGGTATTTTTATTTTACCCATAGTGATCCTAATGGAAAAATAAGCATATTTTCACTTTACCCACAGATGGCCTAAATAACAGCATTATACAGTGTCCTTGCCCAATAAACCAAAACATAATTATGATTGACCCACCCAACTTGTTTTGCATCAATCACATCTTAAAAGGAAAATAAAATCAAGCCTAAAAAAGCAAGTCCTAAAAACAGGTTGACATCAATCGAAACATACCTTGCATGGCAACTAAAATTTGTAGGTTGTGAAGCCCATTTCCTGTCCCTGTGTTCCTGCATACAAGCAAAATTAATCTTAGCAATAAAAAGAATATGGTGGCTGAAGACAAAAATACGGAAAGAAAAAAAAGAGAGAATAAAAAGAATATGAAGATGGAAGGAAAAAACCACCATCTCCTCCAAAGATCAGGTGCCTTGCGGAGGGTACCATCTCCACTGCATGGTACATCACACAGAACACGATCAAATAACAATTGGGAAGCCTGCTGATCTGGACCCATTTTATCATAATGCCTGTTTAAATGACATCCTGGGAAGTGCTGAGCTTCATGGTTGGTGACAATTAGGTTTGCTGTGCATGTTCGTTTTATTTGGTGGATGAGAAGATTACATCTTTGCACATCTAGATCATTTGCTATAACCTTATTATTAAACAATGACTAATCAATAAATTATGCAAATGAAGCTTGATGAGGACAGGTCACAATCAGAAAACTACGTGGTTTGGAAAATCAAATGTAATACAGAAAAACATGATGCAATTATATATTCCCTCTTTATTTTACAAAAAAATCATGTACTTATACAAAGACACAAACCATTCCATCAGGCAGTGATCCTGCTGTAGTTGATTGGTGTAAAATCTCAAGCAATTGGAATGTTTTTGAACCTGGTGCAGCACACACTGAACAGACGAAACGTAAAAGCGAAATAGTTAGAAACACTGAAATTAACATACCAAATAAAAAGAATAGACACGAGGCGGTAAAGATGACAAAAGTACCAGTGCAGCATAAGTTACTTACTATCAAGTAGAATATGATTTGAATGTACATCTAAGAACAGAGGAGGCACCTGCATTTTTTAAATTCTTTAAAGGTAAGTGCCTAAAGTAAACTACATGCACTAAACCGTCCAGGTTAACAGAAACGTAAATCGTTCTATATGGTCATGACAAGTGATAGACAGTATGTAGACTGGCCTACCATGCTGACAGCTTCCTGTCTTGTAATATTTCCAATTTCATTTTCCACCTTTAAGAATTCATGAAACCTGAGATATTAACATAATAAGAAGCACAAGTTGGCATAATGGTAAGACTCATAAGCATTTAAGGAAATAACCATATGTTAAGAACTACATATTCAACTCTAGTCAATAGTGGCTGTAGCGCCACCAATAGCAGTGGGTACAGTGAAACTCTAGAGAAATTCAGATTTTTTTGGATTTTGGAATTTTTGGACATTTCACCTTTAAATAGCTGTTTTCTCTCAACTTAAAGTCACTTCCTCTTTCTTTTTGGACTATTTAGTCATTTCACCCTAAAACTCTGAATGACAACAAAATAGGGTCCTTATGTCTTGTCATTTGATCTGAAAGCTTCAACTGCGCTCCTCACCTTGGAGATAGTGATTCCATTAACGAATTGCTTGTATCTGTTTTAATTTAAATGTTTAGGCGAGTTATTTTAAGCCTTGGAGGCTTGGAAATTGGTAACAATGAACTTTGACTATTAGTTAACAATATACCTTCAATGTTGTGTATTCTTCTATTTTTTAGCTTTTATGTGTGATATAAAATTCTTGTACTGTTTCCCTAAATTTCGACATAGCGGCCAAAACACTACCCGTTATACTGCTATAGCTTTTTGAGGGTCAGCCACTATCCACCATTGACTACATAGATGTCCAATGCAAAACTCGCTTGAATCAAATGCACTCAGACAATCATAGATAATAATTTATTTACCTCTGAAGTGCTTGATTCTTCCTCAGCTGCATACGGGAAAAATTAGAATGCCAAGCAAGATTCTCAGAATACCATGGCAAAGGTCTAATAGCATTCTCTTCATCTCCTTGAACAACCTATATGCAACAGTTCAGGACCCAAAGAGACTTTAAACAAACAAAAAAGAAGCAGTTTGAGTATTGATACATCATTGACAATGATGACTTACGATGGCCTGAAGAGCAGGTGTAAAGTCATTTTCCAGCTGGGACCGAATATCAGCATGAAACCGGCTACTGAAATCACAAAACAAAATAAATAAATAAATAAATAAATAAAAATGAAAGTGAGCTATGCATCAAAACTATTTGGATGAACTAATCTACATCCAAATGGATTTGAATATTACTAGCTAGTAGTATCTGTACATTGCAGGGTATTTTAAAAATTTTAAAATACCATTAAAAGAAAATTATTAAAGAGAGAAAATATTGAAAACTATAATATACATAAATTAAAGACATGAGACTTTTCAAACTATGAAGAAAAATACACAAAAAATACTTTTGTCAGAGACTCTTGGTATCTAGAAATCAAATATAGATCTCGACTAAATTATATTTGTATCAAGTTGGATGGACTACTCTTGGAACAAAGTTTGAATCCAAGATGTTGCTTAAGGATACTAAACTTCTCATCACAGGGACTTGGACCAATAGACAGTATTTAGGAAGAGCTTACTTAGGCTTATGACAAAAACAATTTAAAACAGCTTACTAAATAACTTAATTGTAAACATGAGTTGTTTTCAGCTTATTTTGATAAGCTCTCCATGATAGTTTATGTGGAGCTTTCCTTCATTTCCTATTCGATTGTAAAAACAACATATCCAAAAGAACCTATACAGCAAGTTCTTATTGAATAAGCACTTTCTATCCAAACACCGTTTTACAGCTTTTGTTATAGATTCTGTTATGCCGGTGTATCATGCATGTGATTTGTTAATATTCTATTGCACAGTCAAATAAATTAGTTAGAGACGTTATGCTAGTGCAGATTAGTTGAAGCTTATCTAAGAAGCTAGATCGTACTCCATATTGGGATATAGAAATTTCATGGATTGATTATTTGCACGCGCAATCATTATGTATTTTGAAATTCTGTTACATTTTGGTAACTACCTTTGAATTAAATTGAAATCAGTTAGTAGACACTAGACAGTTGAACTATTACACTACTTGATAAAATATGTAAGTCCAGTAGAAAACTGGAATGATAAAATGAAAACCTGGAATTGATTCTAAATGCTGCAGGCAATGGAGTTCTGAGAACTTGCACAAATGAATCCCATTCTTCGAGGGACACGATGTTCTGCTCCTTGTAATATTGATCGAAATCGGGGTTTTGAATATAGAAAAGATTTGTGGTGGAAGGTAGTGATTCTGGACGCGGTTGCTTCCAAACATTTTCTCTGTTTTGCTGGAAATGCTTTCTCTGAGTACGGCTCTTCCCTCCTTTGCCTCTACCCATTGCGTTTCACTTTCAGTTTCGGAGAGTGCTTGTTGCTGTTTGCACTTTGCATTTGCAGACCGGTAAGACATAGTTCTTTTGGGCCTTTCTTTTAATATTGGATTGGGCCTTTTTTTTCTCAAATCAAGGTTTAAATTATTATTTTTTAAATGTTTATTTAAATTAAAAGGTTTATTAAAATTTTCTATATAAATAAATTGACAAAAAAAAATCATAGATACAATTTTATGCGCTTGAAATTTTATAGGTTTAGTGAAGATTTAATGAAACTTGAAGAATTTTTGTTGGATATGATATTATTAATATCTATAAAGAACAAATATTAAGATTGATATCTGGTGAAATGTAATGATTTAGTGGGAAGTTTGGAATAGAATAAAAATTTAAAATAATTTAATTAGGAGTTTTTTTTAACCTTTTGACTTTCATTGGAATAAGACTTATTAATTTAGAGTTTTGTTGAAGATAAATGACCCTACTAATTAAAAGTTTAATGTATATCTATTGATAATGTAAATAAATAATCGGACGCCAAATGAAATCTCATTATTTAAATATGTTATAACAGTATTTAAAATGTAAAATACTTACACAATTTTTAAATAGTAAAAATTAATTGAATATCTTAATCTATTTATATTATCGGTGCACACAAATTTAATTTTCCAAGAAATTAAATTTGTAAAGTAAAAACAAAATTTTAATTTCTTTTTTTTTTATGTAGAGAAAATAGTAAATAAACTTGCAAACAACTACGAGATTCCGAATTTAGACCTGAAACATGGTATTCAACCTACTAATATTCACAGTTTTATAAGAGTATTTTTTTTCTTAGAAGAAATGGTAAATATCATCGTAAGTACAAAATTTTACTTCAAATTCGAAACAAAACATTTAACTTAACAATATCAACATTTGTCATTTGAGTTATAACTTAATTACAAAAAATTTAGAGTTTTATTTGTGAGAAAAATAATAAAGAGTGTAGCAGGATTGCATCCCTAAATATTGCCAAAAAAAATAATCCCACAATTCCACATAATTAGGGGGATTTTTTTTTCAAATTAAAATAATTTAATAAACTAGATGGATTAATAAATAAATAAATGTAAATTATAACTTGTGGATATGATCAAAATGATTATGATTATGATGAATATGAAGAATGATTATATTATTATTATGTTAAAAAGGATAAAAATAATACTTTAATTGCTAGTATTATAGATGTTTGCAGCAGTATTCTAAGTACAAATAAAAAATATCACAGGCATATTTTGACACTGAGTTCAAATCCTCTCCTCCACACAGTGTGTGTGGGAGAAAAGAGGCAACATGAAAATGGAATAGATAAACCACTTGAGCTGAAAAAGATTGGCACAGTACAAAAGCCTGAAAGTTTAATTTTTTAAAGCTTTCCAAATTTGCATTCTTGGGAGTAGCTTTATTGCCAAATTAAGATGAAAAGGACTCAGCACTCGAACAAAAAATAACTTTCATATTAGCTTCAAAGTTTAAACCACTTACTCCTAGTGTTATGCAGCATAGAGTACATAGTGCCCTCTTTCACATCAGAAACCAGTTCTCTAGTGCTTTTATGCGATACAGATGGATCACTTATTTATAGTCCCACTTTATATTTGTCTTTATTTTGTTTTAAAATCCCAAATAATAAAACAACAAGAGTATATTATATACGTGCAGAAGAAAAGCAAGAAAGCCGGGATACCCCTTTATTCTAACTTTTTAATCAGAAAATAAAAATCAAAATGCACATAAAGAGAAACATCTTATCTTATCTTAATGTTTGAGAGACAATTGGTCGTCAAAACAAAACACAAAAAAACTAATACTCACTCACATATCACACACAAAATCAAAATCATCACTTGTTTCTATATCATTATCAAAATCATCATCTGCATCCATCTCATCATGATCCATGCCTCCTCCAACAAATTGTCCATCCACTCTTGGACCCTCACCTGGTTTCCTTGCCTCTTGAATTATGGACAGTATTTCCTCAATGCTCTGACATGAATCATCCACATTATTCACATCATTTTGTAACTTACTTTTCCCTACCTCTATAAATTCTGTTGGCAATTTATTAAGGAACCAAGGGTGCATTTTAATTTCTGGGATGGTGATTCTCTGCATGAACAACATAGAAAACATATGGTTATAATTAAAACCCCATATATTTTTATTAACTCAACAAAAATATTTATTTAAGAATGAACTAATTATTTTACCTTCTCAGGATCGGCCACAAATATTTTAGATAGAAGATGTCTACAGTCTTTGGAGATTCGAACATAGTCAGGAATTGAATATTGGACCCTAAGAATTCGCTGTCAAAACATCCCAAAAAATTAAAAAATTAAGTGTCAAGTTTATATTACAATACTAACATATATAACACAATACTCGCGTTGATATTTATAATAATTTAAAAAATAAAATAAATTAAATGTAAGTATATACATAAACACGTGTTAGACAACAGACACATATTTAACATGAAGTGTCAGTAATACACTTTGAATAACGTGAAAATTAATTATAATTATAATGCAAAATATTTATTTGTTTAATAATCTAACCTCAATTGTCTTTCTAAAATTTCGTGGATCATCTGGATCTTCAAAAGGATAACCTCCAACAAGCATGACATACAAGGTAACCCCACAAGACCAAACATCAGCAACCTATTATCAGAAAAAAGAATATTTGTGTGGCCAATGTTAGCTACAAATTCTTATTACGCCAAAATCCAATTAATTATTATTTAACAAAAAATAAATCAAAATTAGCAGCAAAATTACCTTCCCATCATATTCTCTTCTTGACAGTACCTCTGGCGCAATATATGCTGGAGTTCCCACTGTAGATTTAGGCTGAGAATGCAGAACAGAAGACTGAAAGAAAGAGGCAGAACAATTGGTAACAGAGTTTAACTAAAATTTGAATATTTGATATATGTTACTGATTAAATGCAAAAATAAGTGAAAAATACTTGCCTTGGAGTAACCAAAGTCACATATTTTGAGTTGTGGCGCTGAGCTTCCATCTAAAAGTGTGTTTTCTAGCTTAAGATCTCTATGGCAAATTTCCTGCATCAAAATTATTTTTTTTTTAAGCTAGCTAAAATAATTCTAGGACTAAAGAAAAATATTCCCTTAAAGCAAAATGTGACAAGAATAATACCATTGAATGACAATAGCTCACTCCAGAAATCAACTGTTGGAAGAAATATCTTGCCTATACATGCAACAGAAGAATTTAGAATGCAGATTATTTAATGTGTAACATTTTTTTTTTGGTAGAAACCAAGTATTAACATTTTTATAATAATGAACATTTATTATTTGAATATGATACATGATAGTTATAGGAGTTAACATCTGATGAACAGTTTCGGGACAAGTTATCTAACAACTTGCTATTGAAAAATTCAACATCATGGTATTGGATATAAATTTAGATTACTAATAAAAAATTATATATAAAGTTAAAAATGACACTTTTACTTTCTTTAATACAAATTGTAACGTGGATGCAATCTAATCCTATTGTTTTTGTGGAATTAGTGGTAAACAAACTACATAACTAATATAATGGGTTCATGGAGAAAAGCACTATAATTAAGTCAACTTGAACTTTCAAATATGATAATAATCATCAATTAAAAACAATTTAATATGTCTCATAAATACAACCTAAATAATAGTTGCAAGAACATTTGATATGTTGTTGAACAAATTCAAACATTAGATACCTTTCTTTCTCCACTTTAACATTTGCAAATTTCATCGCTAAATTTGTTATAAAATAAAAATAAAAATAAAAATAAAAATTGATATACCTCGTCCTCACAGAATCTACCAGCACTGCATATTCTTTCAAATAGTTCTCCCCCAGAAGCATACTCCATCACTATAGCTAGATGAGCTGGAGTACACAGAACCTGCAATTATTTTCCATTTTATCTTAATCACAATAAATATTACTATAATTTAAAGATCAAATTCACAAGTTCCACCTAATTTAGAAAGAAAAAAAATTGCAACAACTAACAAATACAAAAATTATGCTTCCATTCTCTTTACTAGTTTGTAGAAAGTAATAACAAAAAAAAAGTTCTTACCTCCTTAAATCTAATGATATTGGGATGCTTCAAGGACCTATGATTTATAATCTCCCTTTGCACATGCTCATCAATCTGCAGCACTAAAGTTGTTATATTCCAAAGTACTAGATAACATACATGCATATAAAAGGCCAAAAAAATATAACTTAAGGCCTAAGACAACCTAAGACAAAAACAGCATACATAGGCAAAGAAATTAAGTAAAAAAAAACAAAAACAAAACTACAAACCTTGAGGCCTCTATCAATGATCTTGACAGCGTATAGTTTACCACTTTGTCTCTCCTTTACAAGCTTTGCTACCCCAAAGTTCCCTGACCCAATACCTTTAATAATCTCATACCTTTCTTCCATTCTTATTGCATGTACAATTAATAATATTACAATTTACAACAGTCAATTAAGAGTGTTTTTGTGTTGAAGAATATATGAGCTAGCAAATTGAACAATATTCTCCCTCTATATGTAGAAAATCTCCTCCTTTATTTTTGGCCTCAAAATTTCTATGGGAAAATTAAAGATGTTTAGCTTTGTTGCAATTTATATCTACAAGTGGAATTTCAATGTGCCTTCACAAAGAGGGCTCAAAATAAATGACATAAATAGCACGTGTTCACAATCTACTGGCTCAAATTCTTACGAACTAAAAACAAGTTGATCCGACGTGGCTTCTGATAGATCCTAATAAAAAAAATCACAATTTTATATGACCGTCCCTATTAACATCTAAAAATTTATTAATTTATTCAAATTTCCTTTGGATTCTCAAAAAAAATATTAATTTGTCTCATCCATGGTTATTTGATGGAGCTGTATTCGATCATCTTAATCGGTATATTATTATAGACAAACGTGTTCAAATTCAATTCAAAATCCTCCGTTGAATGTGATGAATATATCATGTTTGATTATTATACATGCAATTTTTGTATGTACTTTTTTATGATAAAGGCATACATATTTAATAAATTATGTAATATTTATTCGGAGAGAGGGGTATAAATTTTTATGATTTATTAAAAATATAAATTGAGAAGTTGATAGAACAAATAAATTAAAGAATAAGTCAAAGTTTGACTGGATGTAAGTATGTTGATATCAATAATATTATTATACTTTATATTATAGATGTACAAGATAATATTTGGTCCATCTCGCGAACTAGTCTTGACTTGTAAGCAAGGGGATCAGTCTGATTCAATCTCAAAAAAAATTAAGGACAAAAAATAAAGACAAGAGAAAAACAAGGTAGAAAAAGGAACGAGTTTGGGTTATACATCGGGTTATCCGTTCCGTTCCAAATTACGCTAAAAACAAATTATTATTTTTTGATATTATTTTATGTTATTATTGATTCATTCTCTCTAAAAAAAATTAACAATCGGATCACTAACTTAGTATTTTATAGTTTGTAAAACAATATTATAACTTACTAATCTAGAAAATGAATTGGCAAGTGATAATTATATTTATATTTAATTTATTTTTCTAAAAGAAAATTTAAGGGTTACTATTTGGCGTCTCTTTTTTTATCAACTCGGCCTCGTCTTTATTTCATCTAATCTTTACCTATAACTCATTGTGTTTGATCGGATGGATTAAGGGACATACTAAGGTCTAAAATTTAACTCAATCAAATATTAATATCAAATAAATGACACATCAAATCTGTCCTAGGCCGTGTTTCCTTTATACATACACATATAATCTTTGACACCGTAAATCATCATACTCATAACAACAAATATCCAATTATGCTTATCGTGATATATACATTTTACATATTATCATCTAATCCATTTACCAATTATAATATCCTTTAACTTATGGCATTTGAATGTGTATTAACAATCAATATCTTCATAGCATAATTTTTTGTACCGTTACAACTTATAGTATATAATTTGCTTCATTTCATTTTGATCTTAGAATAATACTTGCACTTCTACTTCAAAATTTGTCGATTGATAATTACCGTATTAAACATAATTGCTGTGCAGTAAACAAATTAAGATACTATGTGAACAAGTTATTATATCAATTATTTATAATTTTTAGATTCTATATACTTTTGCATTGAACTAATACTATTTCTGCATTAATATTGCAACTATTTCATAACCAACATTTCATCTTAATATGATTTTTTGGATGTTTACAATAAGATGGTAATCATGGACAACATCGACAACAACCCGACATTCACTTTCAACATTTGTAGTAACAAACTTTTGTTGGCGTCTTAGGGGGTAACATCTAACATTTTAATCTCAACACCCAAATGGTAACATCTACTAATTTGTGACCTTATTTTGAGATTGAAACAAAATATGAAATTTTATTCTATTCAATTGAATGTGATAGGTGCTAGTCCACTTGATACTTATATTGTATGGTATAACTATAAATTATCTAATTTATCTATTCGTTATTTCTATTGACATATGTTTCACAAAATATCTCTTGTCAATAAAATTAAACAAAATATATATCGCGGTCTTTTAAATTATAAAAAAAATAACATATTAGTTATTTATTTTTATTTTTATATTAAGTTAGTCTTATTTTTTTATGTCAAATTTGTCCTTTATGTTTATAAATATTTACACTGATGATTCAAATTTAAAACTAGCAAAATTAAAATTCAAAATGTTCCCAAATTTTCAATAAACTCATCACTCATGTAATTCTTAAAGAGTTTTGATTGCAATAATTACAAGAACATAAACTTTCAATCAACTTTAGAAAAATAACTGAATCCGAGAGAATTCGAGTGAGATATCATGATATTATGGTTTATGAAATTAAACGTGAAATTATGTTAATTGAGATCATAAAAAATTAATTTTTTTGTATACGATCGATAACAAAATTTATCGTAAAATTTTAAAAATCTCTAACTAAAAATTATTGAAATGAAATTATGACTAAAAATAGTTTAACATTTTAATGTTTACAAACATAAATGACTAACTTAATACAAAATAATATTAAATGACTAATATGATATTTTCGTATAACTTAAAAACTATATAATGTATTTTTTAATAAAATTATATATATATAAGACGAGTACATAATACAACATCAACGACCAACGCCCAATATTCTACTAGGCAAATTGGACAAATCAACTCATATTCGTGCATATGCACACGTTGTTTACTAGTTTCGTAAAAAAAAGTTATTAATTTAATTGAAACTAAACACCCAAAAACTAACCATTATTCCATTAATAACAGAGATTAACTCATGAAATTTTTGTCCCCTAAATAAAAAATGACAAGGAAATAATCCAGCACATCTTATTAATCAGTAAAGTAAAGACTTGACTCATATCTCATAATTCAATTAATAAACAAAAGAATAGAGGGGAATGACGTGGACAGTGAATAGAATGAGAGGCAAGCTGGATGTGGGGCCATTGTGCAATTTGATTTATGCTACGCTATCTATGGGATTACGAAGTACAATAAAGTTCGTTTGATTGGCGTTGCCAGGAAGAGATTGAAAGTGAAATGAAGGAGAGACGCGTGCGTACAGGAATGTTTTGAACGTAATTACATCAAAAGAGCAAGTTGGGGCATCTATTATAAATTAGGGTTAGGAGAGTCTGACATATCTTTGTCGTTGATTTTTGTGTGCTCACTGCTCAGCTTAGCTGGATTCTAACCTCTTTTTCCTTTTTCATACTATCTAATTGAATATTCAAATTTTAAAAATATGCATCTTAGAATAAGTTAAATGGTTGAGTACAGAGAAAATGTAGTTTGGAGGATGGAACCCACTTAATTAATTTAATGTGTCCAACATATTTTTTTATGAAAATTAGTTACCACTAAACAATAGTGTAATCTTCGTAAGTTATATAAAAAATGGTTTGCATGAAGAATTTTAGAGGTATTGGTATGCTGTACAAAAAATTATTTATCGTTTGATAATTCAAATAGGTGTTTCCATCTAAAATATAATTCAAATAAAACGCGTAAATTTATAGTACAGCTTTAAACAGACCAAACAAATATGTCCCTTTAGTAAAAAATAAAATAAATATGACCTTAATTATTGCTCAATCTTGAACGAAATAAACTAGGACTGCTATGATGCTATGAAGTATAGGTGACTCTAGCAAAGTATTCGCATGGAGTACTTATTTATATTTTTAGGTAATTTGCTTTTTTCTTAATTATTTTATTTGAATAAAAATTGATGATTTTTTTTACATATGAATATAATGTTATTTGTATATTTTGGGTATTTAAGTTTATTTGTTATTAGAATCGAATACAAATTTGTGAATTTTAAATTTTTTATCATGATTTTGTATCGTAAATTAAATAATTTAATTTTTAAATTAAATAATTTAATTTTTAAATTAAATTATGTCAAAAATTAATATTTTTCATTGACGTACACATACCTCAATTTTTTTAAAATATTGTATCTGATACTCGTATCAGTGTCCGATTTCAGACCAAATATTAGCCCTAAACCACCTCCTCTAGGGTGAAGAAAAAAAAGATGAAGAAATGGGCAGCAACACCGATAGGTTTAGGCTTATTTGGTAAAATTATGCTATAAGCTAACTGAAAGCTGAAAAGTTAACTTATAGCGGATAGTTAATAATTAATGACTTATAATTGAAAAGCTAGTCGATTGAAATTAAAGTGTCTGATAAATTTATCTTTTATAAATATAAAATGACAACAAAAAAACATAATTATTTAATTTTAAATATATTTTATTTTAAATGTATTAAAAATATTTTAAAAATAAAATACGAATTTCGAGCAAATTCCATTTCTTTCTCTTCTTTTCTCACGGTTCCTCTCTCTCCCTCACCATTTGTTACTCTTTCGATTTTTCTTGTTTATGAATTTTAAGGAAGAAAAAAAAAACAAATCAATAAACCTTGTAACAAATACAATTAAAAATTTGAGTAAAAAAAATTACAATTCCAAACTCTCAAACAATTTTTCATATACAAATTATTGGACCATGTGGCTGATAAAAGGACAAAAAATCTAATTGAAAAAAATAGTTTTGTTTGGTAAAAGATATCTCTAAAATGAAAATGAATTTTTTATAAAAATATTACAGAAAAGACGAAGAACTTAACAAATAACGTGAGTAAGGTAGTTATATAATATTTGATAAAAAAATAATAATAAAATTAAAATAATAAAATTATAAATGAACGAAAGTAAAAAAAAAACTATAATTTCATTTGCCGGTTAAAAATAATATAAAAAAAAAAGCCATGAAAAAATTTTATTAACCAAACATGTCTAATTTGATCAAACAAAGCTTTTAAGTTAAGTCCATAAGCTATAAGCTAGCTTATTAGTTTTGTCAATCAGACACTTAGCCTTTCCATACCTATGCTTAGAGCCACATTCTCCATTTTCATCGGTATTTTGTTTTTGTAGCATTTTTTTCTTTATTTAAAATGGGTGATTTAAGACTAATATTTAGTCTAAAATCACTTTTTTTATATTATTTTTTCATTTTATTTTATTTAAATAAGTAATTTTCACATATTTATTATTTTCTTTTTATGTTTTTTGTGATTTCGTTTTAAAAACACGTTGTTTTTGTTCGTCATCTTGGTGTTACACTGTTTTAATTTTTCGTCTCAATGCAGTATATGTTTGGTTCAGATTGAGATATTAACTTCAATTGATCCGATGTAAATTCAGTCAATAACTTTGACATGTCCAACATTATAAATCTAAAAACATGTGTAATTTATATTATTAATTTAAATGTTAAGTTTATCATTTTCGTTTTTAGCAAAATTTCTACGCTTACATATATTATTTTATTTAGCAGCTGTATTCAAATAATTTAGTTCGTGTAATTTTTAATAAATTATGAAGGTTTATCTTGTAGGTGCAACTTGCTTTATTTAAAAATAAATTTGCATCTTAAATTGTTTTATTCTCACGGTTTCACAACGGCTTTTAATTATTTTACATATATATCAATAAAAGAGGGAAAAAAAGCTTTTATTAATTTATTTTTATCAATTTTTGACGTGTTTGTTGTTATCATTAATGTAAAATAAAATAAAATTAATGGTTTTTTTTATAAATAAATACTAATAAATTAATAGTTATATTAATTTATCTAAATTTAAACACACAATCTCAAAAGATGGTTTAAGGTTTAGGGATTTGTTTACTCACCTATAAGTAGGGGTGAGAATAGGATGAGTCGAACTAGACTTTGTTAGACCTGAGCCTAACCTACCAAAAAATTCAATGCATGAGTCTAGCATGTGCCCTATCATAAACTTACTTTTTAGGTCTGAGTCTGACCTTAATAGAAGTCAATAACGAGTTAATATTAGGCTGACCTATTTTATTTTAATATTTTTGAATAGCTAAACAAACATATCTTTAAATAGATCAACGAGTTAATATGTCAATAAAATTAAGTTATATTTTGATATTAAACGTGACATTTTGAAGAATATGACTATATATATCATACTTAAATTATATTTTTAATAATATATTTAATATGTCAAAAACTAAATGAGGTTAATATGCATATCTATATTTATTTAAATAAGCTTAAAAGATTTATTATGTGGTAGATAGTCGAACATTTTTAACTAAATAGATTTTTTTAGAAGTCTTAACCTTATCTATTTTAATTTCTTTTTTTATCTAACCTGAATTAAACTAAATCGTAAACCTATATTAAATGATATGACCTATTCTCATCCCTACCAATATAGTCCGAGGGAGTGAGAAAGAAATAACTCATGTACACCCAAATGTTCCATCCACCCAATTAACACCTGTCCATATGGCAAACATTTATTGAGTAACCTGTCTACGTGGCAAGAAATAATTGAGTCAGCCAAAATCAAAATTAAAAAAATATAAGAACCGTCGCCCTCTTCTTCTTCTCCATCCCGATGTGTATAACCGCCGCACCTCTGCGCATCAACACCCATCATCCACCGCACCTCTGTCACAACAGCACCACCATCGCACCAACACCCATAACTTCCCGCTGTGGTTGTTTCGATTTGAACCTCGCCGTCTCAGAATCGTCGATGTGATTTTGGGGTTGGATGACATTGTCGAACAACCAGTGCTAAGGTGAGGTTTTGTGCGACGGTGACTGACAGCCGCGAGGCGAGATACTTTGGTCGGCGAAAGAGGCGGCGTAATACAAGAATGAGAGTGACGGAATCGCGAAACGGCGATGACGACGAACGAGAGATGAAGACTTTTTTCGTTCTTTTTGTTTTGTTTATTTTCGTTTTTTTTATTTTTTGGAAAAGTGAGTTTTGCCACATAAGCAGGTGTAATTTGTGTGTAGCTTACTGGTGGGTGTATGTAAATCACTGCTCTTTTTAAATAGGTCCCTGAACTTAAAAAAAAATATATATATATAATTAGATCCTTGAACTATTATAATGTTTTCAATTAAATCCTTCTTTTAAATGAAAGTTAGTCAACAGTTAATCAATACATTTTTTTTTATAATAATTTTAATACTAAAAAAATATTAATTAAATCCTTAAATACATTATCCCTTCTCCTCTCTTCTCTCCTTTTTCAGATTCAACTATGTTATTGTGTGAAACACACTTTCAAAATCATATTGTGAAACCCCCTTCTCAAATTCGTGAACCTAAAAAAACCAAACAGAATTTGGTTAGGAAAATTTCCAACGCCTTAAATGGTAGCTATTGCTTATGATGTAGCTGCACTTGCTCTTAAGGGTAAAAATGTTGAATTGAATTTTCCTAATTCTTCTTCTTCTTCTTTACCTGCTCCTGCTTCTTCCTCTGCGTGATATTCAATTGGCTGCAGCTAAATGCATTCATGAATGAAAGAAACATGCAGTGACACCAAGAGTTTTTTTCAAGTGGAAATGAAAACAATAATAGTGTTTATGAATTTGGTGATGAGGATTTGATCTTCAATTTTACTACCAACACCTCCATTTTTGCTACCTACACTCCACAATTTTTTTTTATAAAAATAAAATATCTAAAATGTCCTTACTTATTTATAATATTTTTTAACTCTTACGTGAATTGAATTCAAACGCTTACGTGAACTCAATTTACGTAAATTTAAATTCTGTATACCTACTTGAACTCAATTTACGTAAGCAAACTGAATTCACGTATGTTTACGTAAAATGGGTTCACGTAGGTGTACGTAAATTAAATTTACGTAAAAAAATTTATTTAATAAAAATGTCTTAAAATTTTTTTTATTTAATAAAAAAAGTCTCATATTCTAATATTCTTAAATTAAAACCTATAAAATCTTATATAAATTTAACATTATCTCAACAAATATTAAATCAATAGACATTATTATCAATTATCAATTCATCTATAAAAAAAAATCTATATTAACTCTTTTTATTCAATAAAAATTTGAGCTCTTTTTTATTTTTGTAAGTTTGAATAATTTGATTCATATTTTCGAGTTGACATTTATACGTTAAATTATTTATTATGTCCATTGATAATTGATAATAATGTCCATTGATGTAATATTTGTTGAGATAATGTTAAATTTGTATAAGATTTTACAGATTTTAGTTTTAAGAACATTAGAATGTGAGACCTTTTTTACTAAAAAAAAAAATTTGAGACCTTTTTATGAAGTAAATTTTTTTATGTAAACTCAATTAATGTACACTACGTGAATTTAATTTACGTACACCTACGAGAATTCAATTCACGTAAACGTACGTGAACTCAATTCACGTTAACGTATGTGAATTTAGTTCATGTATACTTGATCTCAATAGACTTACTTAAATTGAGTTCACGTAAATACACAAAAAATTGAATTTATGAAAATGTACGTGAATTCAATTCACGTAGGAGTTAAAAATATTACAAATGGACAAAGATATTTTAGGTATTTTATTTTTATAAAAAATTGAGAGGTGTGGGTAGCAAAAATGGGGGTGTGTGTAGCATTGTTTGATCTTTGATACATAATGTTTTGGTTAAAGGGGAAGAGGATAAGTTATAACGTGTTTAGGGAATTAATTAATTTTTGTAATATTAAAAAAATATATTGACTAATTATTCACTAACTTTAATTTAACATAAGAACTTAATTAAATATAAAATAATAGTTAAGAAACTTAATTACATTTTTTTTAATTTAAAAATCTACTTAATTTTTTTTAAAATGATTTAAGGAACCTACATATTAATTAAACCTATATAATAACTGAAACCTATATAATAATTGATTATTGATTTGTGACGTTTTCACTTAAGATGGTTGCAGTGTTAGGGATAAATTGTTTTATTTGTAACGGTACACAAATGGTTAATCATCATTGTCAATAATTTGTTATACCACTTATTGTGGCCATCATCATTCTCAAAAGAAAAATAATAAATGTGATATATTAATGATAGAATAAAAAATAAAATATTCAAAAATAATGTTTAGCGTTGAGAAAACTTTTTTTGAAAATAAATGTTACATTGACTACTTTAAAAATAAATTCCACGTGATTAAACCAACTTATGTCTCACTCAATAAAAAAAAGTGAGTGTTAGAAAAAAGAGAAAGAAACTCGCGTTGTTGCACTACTCAAGTTGTTTAATAATTGTAGAAAAAATAGTGGTTTACATGGAATATTATTTTTAAAATATGCACTTGAACATTTCTCCAAAGCCATAAAATGTGGATTTTTATTAAAATCACACTGACTCGCCTAGATTTAAGAATCCCACTTTCAATCAAAAAATACAGTAACTCTAACGGGCATGAGAGTTTCACCTTTTCCGATGTGGTAGCTCTAATCTCCATTTTATATCAGTACACAAACATCAAGATCTACAATAGACACTTACCAGTTGCTAGTTTAATTAAGAGAGCAAGGTAAATTTTGAATGTAATAAAACAAGTCTAATTATCCAATATTTTAGTACACATTATCATCTAAATTAATAGCATCAGAGCCCATGACCAACATGCCATATATTCACACAATATATTCTCATTACAAAATAACAATTATCTCTATAAAACCATCTATAATTCATAGCCTGGAAACCTAGAATTAGCAGGTGCAAGCAAATCAAACCAGAGGCATGCTGTCCCAGCAAGTCCATGGAAGAGAGAGTAACCATTGGCACCCATAAGAGCTTGCCCTTCAGCTGCAAGAACTCTAGCATTATCATACAAGAAGCAAGAGAATGATTTTGCCCTCTCCACATATATAGTGTCTTTGGTTAGTTTGTAGAGGGAAAGGAAGGCGTAGGCGTTTCCGGAGACGCCATCAGCAAGTCCTACCTTCTTCACCAATCCATTTTTCCAAACAACTTCCCCTGCTTCTATTGCTGCATCTCGTAGTTCTCTGTCACTTGGAAAAACCTGCAAACACATAACATATATCCAAAGATTTTGTCAATTGTCACAAGCACTTAGCTTACACACATAGTATATATATATATATATATCGAGCCTACAACTACAAATTATGCAACGTGTCATTGAAAATGGAAAAGTATGGACCTATATGTTTTTGTTTTTTTTTCTCATTCTGTTTTTGTTTTTGTCTTTGTTTTTATTTTAAATTAAAGAACTGTCACTTTCATTTCTATTTTGAAACAGTTATGTATTATTTTTTGAGTGAATCACAATTTTGGTTCTCCAAATGAATGTGAGCATTATCTTTTAGCATTAAGACAAGTGATGAAGAATAATTTGTTTTGGAAACTAGTTCATTACCTGTGCTGCTTTAGACAATGTAATGGCCATTCCAGTTGCACCATGACCCCACTGCACCAACTTATCTCTTGGATTCCCTTCACTTGAAGGGTAATTTCCACTGTGAGGGAAACGTTTACTTATCAAATATTTCAAAGTTCCCTTAACATCTTCAGCATCCTCACTTGGAAGTGGAAAATGAAGGAGCACATGAAGAATACCAGCAAGACCATTTGCTGCACCTAAGTACCTAGTCCCATGCCATCTATACATCAATGGACAGTCTTTAATATCAGAAGCTCCTGCTCTACCACCAGCCAATACTGCATCCATAATAGACTTTAGAATATCTTTGGGCACTGTGTCTTCTCCTAGGTGTTTGTTTCGGAACAATGCAGCCCATAAGAATCCGGCTCGTCCGTATAGAAGATCGTATGACATTCCGAAACCGCCTTCCTCGGGTCCAATAGGCAAGGCTCTCTCTTTTGCAACCTGCATATTAATGGTATGGGATGTTGTAATGTCGGGCGAGATAGTGTGTGAAATGATCAGATTTTTGTATTATGATGCTGCATATAACTGATGAAATTAGTCTATGAAGTGTTAGCTCAGTTAAAAGAGTTTAACTTTCTCTTATGGAATCAAATCCCCTCAAACAATTGTAAAATATTCGTTGATATTACTTTAATTAATAGTAATTCTTTCTACCTCAATTTTAAAAAATGATCAAGACTATTTTAATAAGCAGGCCCATCATGATAGATTATGGAGAGATTTTCATCTAAGAGCTTGTGAAGCTAAATAAAAAATTCCAATTGAATAAAATTTCAAATTCAGAATTCCATCTTACTTTGGATTTTAGTCCTAACGGTTAGAGACAAATTACTGTCTGATTCATACTAAAATTCGAACAAACGGGAGGACAGGTGATGGTGGATTGATTAATAAGGGCCTATGTATAGATAGGAATTGGGTGTTACTACTATTGAATATTGATATTACCTCAACAAATAGACCCAGAAACAGGTCACGCTTATCGAGGTCCCCCATGTAATTAGCAACAACAGCTCCAAGTGCATATACGCCTCCTCTTCCACACAAAAATGTCACGTGTCTGCAACGAGTACTCAAGTATAATTAATATATTAATTTTGTTGGTTAGGGAAAAAACAGGGGTGTAATTAACAACCATGTTAATATATTTTGGTTAGAGATTTAATAAAAGATTATTTAATTAGGGTACTTGTTTCACATTCTAGCGTTATAAAAATGAATACGATGAAAAGGACATGAGATAGAACTTTAATTTAATTTAATAAAAAAAAAAGAGATAAACCAAAATGAAACAATCTAGTAATGATTTTTTTTTCCACATACGCACTTATATTCAGGGAATTACTTGGTTTAACTTATTCCATAATACTACTAATAATACTACTATCAATTTTTTTGGAAGAACTTGTCAATTAACATCTTTTAATCCACACCTATATTTAGAGATGATATTAAGTAGTAATCATTATTCACCTAATCAATATTGAATCCAGGAGTTAGGAATCTTGCAAAACTGCTTGAAAGTTATATTTGGTACCCTTTCCTATAGGAATTTCCCATTTATACAACCCATATACTTCAATAATGTAAATCCATTTATAAATATTTATAAATAAACCTGTAATAAGATCTTCTTCTTTAAGTATTTTATTTATCTATGATTCAATTATTTATGCACACTTTACCTTGCAAATAAGCTTGTACTCTAAATTTCTAATTATGCTGTTAATTAAAAAATAATCTAATTCACCAAAAAAAAAAATCTAATTATACTAACCGCATACACGTAAGAAGATGGGTTTTTGCAAAAAATTAAATAAATAATGGCGTTATTTGCATTTTATTTTTTATTTTCCCAATTTCACAGGTGTGTTAAAAAAAATAGAAAACATAGCATAAATACATAAAATGTGAATACATATTCCCTCATTATGAAATATAAATAAAAATATATTAAATTCAATTCTTTCACCACCATTTCATTCCGAATTGAGTATTAATTAAAAACGTAATCACAAAAAGATTTCTATTTAAAACCAATTAAAATTCACTCATAATGATAACTTTATACTTAAGACACAGGTTAAGAGTTGCACCAAAAAAAAAAAAAAAGTAAAGAGTACCTGAGGGAGGCCCGTGCAAGAGCGGCACAAGTGTCAACGATCTCCGAACATAACAGCAAGTCCTTATGGCAACCGGTCACCTCGTACGATCTGAGGCAAGTAAAAGCCGTGCCAAGCAGACCCGTATACACCGTTGGATCAATCACTTCTCGCCGATTCCAACTCATCTCCACCACCTGCACACCCATAAATAATTTCACTAACATTTTTTCTTTTCAAAATCAATTCCAATAATGCAAAACCCAAACAAGAAAATGAAACGAACTACAATTTATGAACACGTGCCTCATCCTTGAGAGAAATCGCGGCTTTCAAAAATGTTTCACTAGGAAGTGAAAGGTTTACAGCCGTTGGATTCATGATCAAATCCGAAGGCTCGTGTTTACCCTCATCGTGTCCACCTTCAATCACCGAAGATGTCATTGTCTCTGAAATTAAAGAGAGAGAGAAAGTGAATTTTGTAATTCAATTCAATTGGTAAGAAAAACTGGAAGCAGAAGAAGAATAATAGATGAAGGCACTGACCCAATCCAAGTGAATATATTCGGTTGCTTGTTAGCAACTTTATATTACTATATGCTGCGGTTTATGGGAAGAAGCAAACGTGTCGAGTTATAGTTCTATGTGCTAGCGGTGTACGGAAATACAATACGCCTACTTGCCACGTAAGCAACTTTTGTAAAAAACACAATATCATGCGATTCACGTGGTGTTCTGGATAAGATACTTTTCCTCCTCCTAATATTGGCTGTTTCGGTTACAACTTACAAGATTAGAAACATTATGTCCCGTCCGATAATTATTTTGCAATGGAAGGAGTAATGAGTGATTCCTTTGAATTTTCGTAAGAAAGCCCATGGTATATTTAATTCTATGTGAACTGTCTGTATTCTAAACGTGTTTAATACCTTTCATGACTGATTAAATCTTAGATATCATTTTTTTTTTGGACTAATCTTAGTAGATATCAATTTAAAGGTATAATGATAATAAAGTATAAAAAATGATAAAAAGATGTCGATATTATATATTTAATATTCCTTCTTTGTTATGTAATGAATTACTCATCTTTTCTGAAAATAAATATCGTTTTTTAATTAATAATGTACCGTCTAATTTGTATTATAGACATTACTTTAAATTTAATATTTTTTATTTTTTATTTTACATTAATAATATAGTGAATACACTATCATAAAAATATTTTAATAAAATTTATTTATTTTTAAACTTTTTATAATTTATATGAAATTGTGGATTGAATCAATTATTATAAGACCAAAAGAAGTAAATTAATACTATTTTGGAAAAGAATTAATAAATTTATGTGGAAATGTGAAACCAATCAACTCAATCTTCTTTGAATTGGTATCAAAAGGCATTTGAAAATCATTCTTTAAAAGTTTGCCATAAAAAATTTATTTTACCTAAATACTTAATCAACCTCATACTATTTGATGTAGAAGTTAACTATGACACATAGGTAGATATAGAAAGAATACATGTTACGGTGTTTTTAACACTGAATTGGTTAAAGATTTAGTAAATGTTGATGCAAAATGTGTTGATTTTCTTTTTGTCTTACGGCTTATGTTTCTGAATTGTATGCCTACTCATGTATTTAGTGCTCTTAAATGTGAATCCTAATCTTTTCTATTAATGGAGTTCAGAATTATAACTCTTTTATTTTGCACACATAAAAATTGGTTTGAGGCAAATAAATTGGAGCCTACATTAGTTAATATTTATCATCAAATGTAAAATTGAGCTAGAGCCATAATTTGCAATATGAAGACTAGCATAAAGTTGCATTAGTCAATTTTCAACACATGATTCCCTACATGTACATACTCAGTTGTATTTTATTAATCATATTGAACATACCCTATCATATTCACAAGAGTGAGGTCTCAAAACAGGTGTATGCATAGTCTGTGAAACTATGTACACATTAAACAAATAGAAAGTAAAACAACATAAACATTATTATATTACAGTCTAATAGTATTTTATCCTTGAAGAATCTGCATTACGTTTGTAGATGTTCCTCATGGGAAAGTTCTTTTCGATGAAAATGATGATTAGTATTTTTTCTCCTTATAAGATCACCAAACCTTTTCAACAAAGCTTTACTTTTTCTGTTGTTTCTATCACCCTCAGATTCATCAAAATGCGATTCGTCATAATGTTCAAAATCATCTGGAATTCCCATATCCACATCGTGATGCGATTCCGAATCAGATGAATCAACTTCATCGAATATTGAACCCCTTAACGTATCATCTTCTCTAATATCTTTGTTAACCTCTAATTCATTTCCCACTTTGTGTTGTTGCTTATGTGCTGTTATCATGTCTTTTAAATTAAGACTAAAAGTTTTGCTTAAACTCTTTGATTCTCTATGCTCTTTATGATGATCGCCCGAGTTATGCGCCTTCGCTTTTTTACCTGTTTCCTTATCCTCCTTTGTTGTTGATTTCTCAATATCTTCATTTTTAAACTCTTTTGTCGATGATTCTGATAGCATTCTTTTCAACTCCACGATATTCTCAAATGATGCAGCTTCATGAATTTTCAACGTCTCATTCTCATGAACAAGCAAACCGAGACTATCTTGTAATCTAGCATTTTCAGCTTTTGCAATTTCAGCAGCTTCTTTTGCTACATTAGCTTCATTCAAAGCTTGTTTTAGTATATCACGCAGCTTTTGATTCTCTTCTTTTGAGACCTTTGTTTTACTCTCAGCTTCTTTAAGCAAATCAAGTACTCTTGCCGTTTCTTGTTGTGCAAGCAACCTTTCCTCTTCAGCTCTTTTAATACAAGTCACAAACTCAGTTTCTTTACCGTTCCATGCTAAAAGTGATTCTTCAGCTTCTAATCTCAATCGCTCCGCGGTGTTTTTGAACCTATCAGCTTCTTTTCTTGTTACATCAAGAAGCTCTTTGTACTTCTCTTCTGTGTTTTCCAACATTGTTTTCCAACGCTCGGCATCTCCTTTCGTGTGCTCTAATTCAACTTGACTTAAGGTTAATTTTGCTTTCACTTGATTAGCTTCTGTTGCTACTTCTTTTAATGCAAATGCTAAATCATCCATTGCTTTCTTGCTATTTTCTTCTGCTTTTGTTGCCGATATCAATTCGCTTTTAAGTAAATCCAATTCTTCAACTAAATTTTTTGCATTCATAGATAGTCCTTCTTCATAACCTTCTTGAGTTTCATTTAACTTCTTTTTTGGTAACTCTTGTTCAATTACTTTCATACCCTCTAAGCCTTTGATATTGTTGCTTTGGTTTGAACCCAATTGAAGTGTCTTTAATTTTTCTTCAAGAGAAGAAATCTCAAGCCTTGACTCTTCAAGCAAAATCTTGTTCTGCTCAAGCTGTTTTGTTTGCATCACCAATGTATCAAACAAATTCGATTCGGATTCTTTTTGCTTTTCCAATTCGGCCTCTGATTCTTGAATTTTCCTCTTGTAATCAGACAATAATGCCATTGTGTTTTCATCTAATGAATCAGTGTTGTTTCGTGGCACTGAATTAGTCCTCTTTGTGGATATTACTTCATTAACCTTGGCATTGGTTTTTTCAGATGCCGATTTTGTCATATGATTCTTGGTGTGACTCTCGTCATGTTGATCCATACGATGTTGTTGTTGTTGCATCATTGGAACCTTGTGAATATAATTTACTCACGAACTATACCCTTTTTCAAAAACCACAATCATATTACAACAAATCAAAATAAGTATCTTCATTATTTAGAAGGATAAACATAAAAGTTTCATTTTCAACAATCATGATTACAATTATCACAAAAAACAAAAGAAAATATAAACGTGTTATTATGACGATAAAAACAATATGTATGACTCACATGGATTTGGTGGTGTTGTTCCAAAAGGAGTTGAGCGCAATGAAAGAATATGTTGAAGCAGCAGAAAATAAGGAAATGAATGATTTGAGAAGTAAAGGAGGATTGGAAAAATATCCTTAGGAGGATATTGTGGTTGAAATGTTTAGTTTGTAATAACAGGCAAATCGTGAATTTAGGAAGGTTCTGTTATTAGAATGTTAGAAAAATAATAAAACAGGAATATTGGAGAATCAGAGCAAAAACAGAGGTTTGGTTTTTTATAAAAATCTGAGGTTGTGGTATTAGTTTAATTAAGGAAGATGAGAGGAAAATCTATGAAATTGGATGGAATTGTTGGGTAGATATATTGGACAGAAACAACGTCGAACAAATCAACGTCCTTCGTCGTTAAGAATAAAGCATAAAAATAAACTATACTATGATTTTATTTATTCAATTGCAGCCCTCAACCGGCTGACATAGTCCATATTAGACTAATTATTTTTATATGACAAACGGAAACGTACAAACACGTATTAGCTTGACTATATATATCATATTATTTTGGTTGGTATGTTTCGAGGGAAAAAAAAATTTAAATAAAAAAAATAGTTAATTTGATTGAGTTTTTATAATTTTTATCACAAATTTTAAATTTAAACCGAAGAATAATATGTTAATTTGGTTTAATTCGATGAGGTTGACATTAATAAAAATTAACATACTTATTTTAAAAATATAAATTTCTTTTTTCAAACACTGAATTATTTATACTATTAAAACAATTACGTAAACACTTTTTAAACTACAATAGGAAAAATAATATGTAAATGATTAAAAAATTTTAAATACAACATATATTTAAGATAACACCACTAATATAGTCTAATGATTAAATAAAGTAAAATTATACTCAAATCAACATTGATTGAGTTTATTTGATTTGATTTGTTTCAGATTAAACTTGAAACATAAGAAAAAAAATCATTTTAATTGATTTATATATATTTTTAATTTATTATATCGTTAGTTTGATTTTTATATCTACAAACTCAAAACCCATAAAATTAAAATTTAAATTAAAAAATGTAGTATATTTTTTATAATCATTTTATAAATTATTTTTATTTTAAAAAAATTGTTGGAGACATTAAAGTAGCCGTGACAGTCTATGTTGTCACCAAGATCCGTCCGAGTATGCATAAACCAAATACACCATTCCATCCACAGTTGGTATCATTTAAAATTTTTACATACATATTAAAAAAAATAAATGTAATAATTAAAAAAAATTCTTTTTATAAAATTACCAATCTTAATTATTGGTAAATTATTTACTATTATTTATATAAATTACAATAATATTTTATAAATTATGTAAATAATAATTATTAAAAATTAGTATAGCAAAAAAAATAATCAAAATTAAAAATAATATTTATTCTAAGACAATTTTTTGTATCGTTAAAATGATCCTCGTTAAGAAACCAAAGGAATAATTGATTACAAAAATTGATATTAATTCTAATGGTTTTTGCCAGGGGGTAAACATGCATGGTCAGTTCTCTGTGCCATTGAAAAAGAGATAATGTAAATTTTATCGTAAATGTTTAATGAATTTTAATGTTTTCTCTGCCATACATTGAAATCATCTTTTCAATCTAAATTATTGATTGGTTAATCATCTCCCCTAAATAAAGTAAGAGATAGAGAGCATAAAAAAAGGACGAGAGAGAAAAAGTAGGAGAGATCAGTAAAATTAACCAGGGAAATAAATAATTATAGACGGTGGGTAGAGAAAATTGGTGCGTAGGATCCACATCCTACTTGTTGAGATACTCCGAATATCGTAAATTTTTGTTAGACTTATTTTGTTTGTGATAGCTTATTTTTTTTCAATTTAATTTACTTTTCATTTTAATTATTTTATTTACAATTTTATTCTATATTATCAAATCAAATAAAAGAAAGCAATTGGACATTTGAGAAAATAATAATCTATAAACAATTTTATCTTTATTTATTTAATTAATTAACTGAATTTATAAAATATCTATAACTATAAATAATTTTTAAGGATAATAATTTAGTAAAATAACTATTATTTTTTATTTATTTATTATATTTTCTTAAATTATGTGAAATAATTAAATACGATGGTTATTTTGTAAAGAAAGAAATAATGATTATTGAAAATTGTCATGAAGGGTAAGATCAAAGTTCATAAATTTAGATTAGACATTTAACGAATGGATGTATTATTTTAAGATTCAACTGCGGTCAAACCAATAATAATAAAATATTTTTTTAACATTTTAATATAATATATTAAATAATATTAAACAAAAATTAACAAAGTTCAAAACTATATAACCGTTAATTACACATAAATTTGTCGTAATTCATAATATATCATATGTAAAATATCATAATATTTATTTGCTTTATTATTAGTTTACTTCAATATGGCCACTAAAAGTAACTGAAAATACTTGAAAAATGTAAAAAAGAAAAAGTTGTTTTTGGATTTTTTTAAAAGTATAACATGTTTTATTTTTTAAACCATTTTGAATCAATCAACCACTAGCTTATTTTGATTTTAGACCAATTTTATTGCATCAGCGATTTTAAAAGTCAATAGAACCAAATAAGAGGTCAATTTTTGATTTAACTAACTGCACTATTAAAAAAATTCATTTTAGCCGTCATATTTAGCATCGGCTCCCGATTCCGATGCTAGTTAGCGTCTGTTTAGCATCGGTCAAGTGCACGCTAATAGGTTAAATATATTTTTGCGTTTTTATTAATCATTTTTGTCGGCTAGACCGACTCTAAATAAAATATGACAAACGCTTGTTGTTTTTTTATTTTAAATACCATTGTAGAGTCGGATGGATCGATGCTACATAGTTGATTTGTAAAATTCTTTTTTTTTTCTTGATTTGAAAAATTAAAATTATTTTCCCCTCACCCCCTTTTTCCCTATTTCCCTCACTTCATTTTTCAGTAACCCTCGCCCTCCTCACACTCTCACCGTCGACCACCTTCTCGCCGCGTCACTGTTTCCCCTCCTCACACTCACTCTCGCCGCCTCACCCTCACTCTCGTCTCTCAACCTCACTCTCATTGTCGTCTTTTCAACGTTCATCTTTCAGCCTCATTCTCGCTGTCTCTCTTTCGTCTCTCAAACTCACTCCGATTATGAATTTGTACTCTTTATATATATATATATATATATATATATATAATAGTCATTCTCATTTGATGGTTTCAATCAAGTCATTTATTCTTTTTTTTAATTTTTGGGGTTTTAGTGAATTGTTTATAATTTTATATTGACAAAATTATTTATTTATGGAATTTTCTTTTAAAATAGGATGATGAGGAGATACCTTGTCATGGTCAACTAGCCTTCATCATGTTTTGACATAATAGCAATTTAATGATTATTCTATGTAAACATATATCATGTCTTCGTTTAAATTATGTCATTTGATTACATTTAGAATATGGAGTTGGTCATGGCTTGACGTCTTTAACTGTGTAATACTTTGCATGTGTTTGTTTGGTCATGTGGTTTTCAAACTTGTTGCATGTTTTACATAGGTGTGATGCCAAAAAAAGAAGAGATGATAAGTTATAAAACACTAGTTCAACATATATTTGAGGAGTAAATGTTTCTTCAATGAAAGGTGATGTACTAATCCTGATTTTTATTGTCTTGATTTTTGTTGATGTTCTTATCACTACCGAGGCACAAATAGAGGAGCTGATATTATTAGATTCTGCAGTCAAATTTAGTAGATAGGTGTCTATTCTTTTTAAGCAGGGTATTTTGTTATTAAATTATTAGTTATGCATACAGGAGAAATATATATATATTTTTTTTACAAAAAATAAATTTTTAAGTCGATTGAGATTTAATCAACTTAATAGCTAATAATTTTTTAAATTGCTTATTTTTAATTTTGACGCAGAACCAACTTAATAAATCATTTTTAACTAATTTAAAAAGATATTTATGCACTAATGCATTATAAATTTACAAAAGAAACATTTGAATGGAAATGATAAAGCAAAGTTTATTGTGACTGATCATAGTCTAGGTGGAAGTCTTGAAATTCTATTTGCTTCAATATTTATGATGCATGTGGAGAATTTTCTTTTCGAGAGGCTGGAAGGAGTGTACATATTTGGTCAACAGAGTTGGAGATGAAATATTTGCTGAGTATATGGAAAAGAATTTGAAGAGGGACGGGGTTGAGTTTTGCAGGCTTGCTTACTAGGCTGCCTTATGATCATAGGGATACCATATTTAAGCACTTTTGGGACATGTCTTTATTTTGACAGAAGCTATAATGGCAAGGTGAGTCATAATTTCAACTTTTTTTTTTTCTCGTGAGCATTGTCATTTTACAAAAATATTTCACCTAACGCCTATTAATTTCGTATAAAAATATAGATAACTAATTTAAATAGATAATTAATTTAAATCACGTTAACAATTATAGTTAATTATTTAGTAAAATTAACTATATTTTTTGATAATTTGAATTAACTGTCTACTCAAATGAATTAATTATATTGTTGCATATACTTAATCATTGTTGCATATATTATTAATGTTTTATTTAATATATTTTTTAGCCATTTCAAAAAAAGATTAATGTTTTATTTATCAAAGACATTATTTTACCTCAACTACTTTTATATTTTTCTATTAGCTTATATATAATAATTTTATCAAAATAATAAATAAAAAATAAAATATGGACACCAAAACTTATTTATTGTTAATAGTTATTTAAATTTAATTCAATCACCAAAACCAACGCAGAGGTTGATTTAAGTCTCTTAATAATTGGTTTGTGTGTTTCATTATTGACTAGTGTATATAAAAAACGTATGTTAAAAAAAGTCTATTATATAATTAAATAAATGAATCTCAATTATGTCGAATGATTAGTCTATATAATTGTGTGCATAGATACTTTGATTTACCTAAAACATTCTATTACAAATGAGATGAGTAAGATGATAACACTGACATTTAGAGATGGTGCAAGAGGAGCCAAACATGAACTACTTCACTTTGTCTGCGATAATTCGAATGAGAGTGAATGCTTTATGGGATATCATAAGAAGCTTTACTATGGGGTCTAGATATGCTTATGAGTATGAAGAAGGATGGCTTCTAAAATTCTTTAGACTTGCAGGCTTGGCATTTTGTGGATTAACTAATCACCTACCCCAAGATTATGTTAATGTTACCCGGATGGGATCGATCCCCTCACATGTGGATTGATGTATCGTTCAATTGAATTGAATCACTAAAGTTTAGGCTAAATTATTGTTTTGTTTTCTTATTTATTTTTAAGTTTTATTTCGACTCTTTAATTAATTTTTATTTGTTTTAAACTCTTATTTATGTTTTTATTAGTCACCCTAATTATTTCTATGAATTTTAATCAATAAGTTAAACTGACACATTAACTTAGATGTTTCATTAAATTGTTTATATCAGTATACAAATGTTAAATATAACATCTCTCTTTAACATAAAGAATTGATAGTAATATTTTTTTATGTTTTACTTATTAATATACAATTATAATTAATAATAATGAAAGAAAATAGAAGGGGAAAATTACTAAAACTAAGAAAGAGAAGAAAAGAAAAATAAAAAAAGAAAACAGAAATAAGAAGAAGGGAGGAGGAGATAAAAGAAGAAACACATACAGGGAGAGGAATAAAGGGTAAGAGAGAGAAGAAGAAATAGTGAGAAAGAGAAGAAGGAAAGGATAAACAAAAACAAAACAAACAAAAATCAGTGGCAAAGCAAGAAAAAAGAAAAGTGCATTTTTGTTAAAATTTAAGGTAGAAAGAGTTGAGAGTATCATCATTTTCTCAATCTTTTTGAAAATCAAGATGTGGGTTTCCTTTTTTTTTCTTTCTATTTTTCTTCATACATGTGTGAGATAATGTTTACCATAGGCCAGAAATTTGGGGTTAAGGGTTTGAAATTAAGAAAAATATTTTTATTTTTATTTTTTGGTTAGATTTAGAGATTTTGAAATAGATGGTTAAAATAGTTTATACATTTAAGTGTGTGATAGTCTTTAATATAATTAGTAATAGATGATGTTATAATTAATAAGTGTTATTATATATATATATATATATGTGTGTGTGTGTGTGTGTGTGTATTGTTATATATAATCACTAGATGTTTGATTAAGGTGAGAAGTATATGATTCATTCTAGCTAGATAAATTTTTCGTGTATATACGACGGAAGCGAAGGTAAGTGAGGCACCACTTACGGACGTAATTATGTCTAATCTTACCAAAATAAAATTACTAACAAGAAGAGGACATTAGTAGAACTAATGTAGTCTTTATGACATGTTTGTTAGGTAGAGTTTAAGTCATTGGATTACTCACGTTTAATGACTTAAATACTTAGAAATAGTCAAAACTATACATAGAAGGAGTAACTCGGAAGTAACTATGAAGAAAGAGAAACTCAAACGATAAATATATCTTTGAATTAGAATGTTAATTGATTTACTTTCATCCATTGGGACCCACTAAGATGTAATCTCATTCCAATTATTTAAATGTTTTACGGGTAAAAATACTTATATCAAGAGTTTAAGTAATGAAGTATAACAGTTTATGCTATAGTTCAATTAAAATTTCTAAGAGATTATTTTGAACCATGAATGTGTTATGTACTCCATATTATTTTGCTTTCTTTTGAAGGATTATTATGTGTATTAATATATTTTCACGACTTTGTGTTGGAATTAGTATTAACTATCTCTTTTGTCAAATTATGTTATCGTTCAAGTTATAATTTCAGACAATTAACTTATAGTGTTACATTAAAATTATGATTTTCATACATTTTTCTTCTCTTCCTCCTCCTTCTTCACAAAGTTGTAAAATCAAATGAAATCATTGATTTGAAATCATCATTATGCTTATGTAAATTCAAACGAAATCACTAATTTGAAACTATCATTATGTTTTTCTTATTGTTTTTAGTATTTCTAACACCTTAATCTTTATTCTTTTTCATTGATTTGAAATGTTTTGTAGAAAAATAAGGTTTAACGAAAAAAATTGAATATCTATTTTTTCAAATCTTATTTTTCATTATTTTGTTTGAATATTTTTTCATATCTTGTTAAAATATTTTTTTTCCTTGTGAATTTAAGTTTTTTGGGTTTGGAGTTGAATGAGTTTTTGATGAATTTATGTATTTATCAAAGTATTTTTTGTGAGTTTGACTTTTATTTTCTCATTTATTTCATTTGTTGGGGTTATAAATTTGAGGAGGAGGATAAAGAGGAAGATGGTGACTCAAAAAGCTTAATAAGACATTCAAGTTAACATATTTAACGTTTTATTTATTTATTAAAACTTATGGGAAGGACTAAAGTGGCTCACAAAAATTAATTCACGGACCATGAATTAATCATTCTTTGGTTGAAAAAAACAATAATCATGAATAATAGACTCTTTCAATTTTTAATTAATTTTTTTAATTCTATCTTTTAATGAAAACTAATTGCATTGCTTTAAACTTGCAATATCTTACTCCTTATTTATGATATTAATATTATATTAATATCTAACAAAAATAATTTAATAAATATAACATTATCTTTTTTATTTATTTACTATTTTTAATATGTGTCAAATAATTAAATGACTTAATTACTATGAGATAGAGGGAGTAGTTATAACTTCTTATCCTAATTATAAGAGATAATTTATAGATTTCTTTTGAAATTTCTTTTATACTCTTATTGATTCTAAAAAATTATTTTAATATATAATAATTTGGAAAATTTATTTTAGAGAATTCAAAAAAAAATATAAAAAAATTTATAATAAAAATTACATTTTAAAGAAAATATAATTTTTTTTAATGTTACTGAAGACAGTTTTTAATTTAAAAATAAACTTATCGACCTTTTCCAACAGTCTTTTTATATAATTAAATGAAATACAAAAGCTGATACTTCTTACGAAACAAAAGTAAGTCTTAATTTAGTGATTTACTTCAATTAATAATAATAAAATTATTGTAAGAACCATTATACAAAAAGAAATAAAACAAAAAAGTACAAAAACACAACTTTGAGTACAGTTACATTTGCGATTTATGAACGTGTTAACAACAACAGGGAAGAGAAAACTTGACACAGGGGAGAACAGTTGTAGCATAAGCGAAGATTGAACAAAGTACTTTTTCGCCGGAATTGAACGCGGTGTGTTAACCGTCTTAACTCAACCCTACCTACCTACCTACTCCGTTTGGAGCTTGAGCAAGAGGTGGTGCTAGTTCCGGCGCGTAGCTATAATCGCCACCTCGTTTCTGCGATTCCAATTTTGCAATCGATCTATGATCTATTTCTCCGATCATTGTTGCTGATATAATTAAAGTGTGTGATAAAGAGAAAGAGAGGGAGAGATGTGGGTGTTTTACCTGATCTCGCTTCCTCTTACAACCGGCATGGTGCTATATACTCTGAGGTATTTCGCTGGTCCACATGTTCCTCGCTACGTACTATTCACCGTTGGATATACTTGGTTCTGTTCTCTTTCCATCATCATCCTCGTCCCCGCTGACATTTGGGCGGTACTGTTTCTTTTCCTCTTCCGATTCCGTTTCTGATCATTTCACCTTTTCAGATTTTGTTTTCTTACAAATTTCAATTGTTCTGCTGTAGATTTTTATTTAACTTAGTATTTTAGGTTTGGCCGGAAAAGTAATGTTGAATTGGATGTTTGATTAGTGTAGAAACAAAATTGAAAAAGAAATCTTAGGTTTGGCTAGTTTCTCCTTTACTTCTTTTGCTTTACAACTGAGAAATGAAGGGAACTACTCTGGGAAGAGTTAGGAATAGGAAATATTTGTATGCCCTTAGGTAATTGGGATGCTGGTAATACATAGGCGAGTACAAAACATAGATTATAACACTTAACACTTTTCTTAATAAAAATTATTCATCTTAGAGGAAGCCTAAACTTTCAAAATGGAGAAGTTGTGAGCAGTTTTTTCTTTTTTGTCTTTATCCTCCGGCTCCCAAGGGAAAAGAGATCTAGTAATCCGAAGTTTGGCTTAGAAGTAAGTAATATCTGACCAATTATCAGTGTTGTTGATGGCGGAATATGGCAGAAGGCAAAAAATCGGCCATATAAACGCACTATTGCGGCCTATGGCACCGCCATGGAGGACATTCCTTCACAAATTGCCTAAGTCAGTTTTCCAAAAATCTGCAACACCATGGTGGAATGGCGGCGCCGTGGTTTAACAAACACTGCCAAGGATGTTTCAGCCAAAATTTGAACTTGAATTTTCTCGAACAATTCATCTGTAGTTGTTGTTAACCACTTGAGTCCAACCACTTGGTTGGAATAGTTGGTTTTTAAATTAGAAACCAGGAGAAGGATTTATAATTAACACCGGAATGATTCACTTTGAATTAGTGTCAAATCTCCAAAATTTGACAAAAAAAGTGCTTCCTCCTTATTATGGACCAGGTAGTTTATGTCATTTTATATTGTAGTTATGCCTATGTCAATTAAATCAGTTTTTATGCTGCATTGCCTCTTCTTTTTTATTCAGTCAATGTTTTCCTTCGAAAGGTAGATTTTTTGAACATTGTATTGTTTTAAGGTTAGAAAAATGTGGTTAATTGAATAACTGTATGTGCATTATTTCGCTCATTTATTCACTAGTGGTGCTTTTATGACACTTTCAGACGATAGCTTCTCACAATGAGAATGGAGGTATTTCTTTCTTTTGGAGCTGGTCATATTGGAGTACATTTTTGCTGACTTGGTACGCCAATTTGAAGTTTCTGTGAATATATGTTTGCATCACTTTCACAGCCTTCTGTTCTGTGTACTTCAAACCACGTAGCTTATTTAGAAAGGCATGCCAATTCTGAGCTCCCCATGTTGGTTGATGATCCAAACTCCAAAGTTTTTTGACCTAGTTTGGTTTATCATGTGATAGTTACTTTGCTCACTCAATATATTCTTTCTTTTGAATATATTGTTTTTTTTTTTTGTATCTGTAATTTAAAACTTCTTATACATAAGGCATGAATGCATGTTAGCATTTTCTACTACAAAACAGACTTTGAGCTACACTGGAAGTAGTAATGAATAACATATGGTATAGCTTCTATGCAGAATTGCAAAATTTAGTTGATTTTGTGTATGCAATGTATTGCTAATGTGTTTTGTATGCTTGTCTTCTAATATGTTTGATATTAATCACGACATTGCAAGGAAATATTTAATTAGTTTTTACGGATCAGAGATGCAATTTCCTCATATTTAAATTATTTATCCTAAGCAGGGCTGTGGTGCCCCTTATCCAGGGTTTTGAAGATGCTGGGGATTTCACTGTATCAGAAAGATTGAAGACTAGTGTACATGTTAACTTGGTCTTCTATCTAATTGTGGGATCCATTGGCCTTTTTGGAATCATTCTTCTCATTATGATGCACAGGACCTGGTTGGTTCTCATCCTCCTAGCCTCATTTATTTTTTTAAGCTGTTGATTTTAGTTATTTATAGTATGATGTTAGCTCTAATTTATTTCTTCTTAGAGTCACTCTCTCACCAAGATTGTTGCTTTCACTTAGTAACTTCCTATAGTTTTGTCAATGACACACATACAACTGATTTCTTTTTTATTATTTACTGTTATGTATGAACATTATTTGTTTTGACGTTTAACTACATTCTTTGTTATGATATGAGTGACTGATGTATTGATATTTGAGCCTTTGCAGACCAAACTCTCCCTCCCTTTGTGTGTGTGAATAATGAAATTTTAAAAAACTTCTGTAAAATTGTTATCTGTCTGATAAAGCTTTGCATTCACAAGCTCATATTTCAATCTAACTTATGTAGTGTTTTGACATTTGTGCATTACTCTGTGAGGCTAACACAGAGGTGTGACTTCATTTGAAATGAAGTATAGTTGTTTATATGTGTTGGAGTTGTGGGATTTTAGAGAAAAGGAGAAGAGAAAATAGTAAGGGTTTGAATATTATTGATAATAGATTTATGCTGACTTGATTACAAAAGACTCAATACTAATCTCTATTTATAGAGAAACACAGACTCAACTCTAAATCAGGAACAAATCATAATAATAATGAGAGATATTATAAGATATCTCTATGATTATAAATTGATCCTAAAAAATAACTTAAGATACTCTAATATAATATAAAAGATATTATAAGATATTTTCTAATATTCTAACAATATGGGTACTAGACCATGCTAGGGCTAGGGGAGGTCACATCATTAGAGTGGTGTCTTACTACTGTCTATGGATCTACATCAGGAGATCTGAGAAGGGTGGTGGGAGGTTGTAGGATGTTCCAGTAGTGTTGAACCTCCTCCTAGTAACTTCTGACTGGGTTTAGATATCTATTAGAGAACAAAATGGAACATAAAGAGGTAGACGGAATAAAATGGAATGGACTATTTGGATATTTTGGTGGTGGAATTGAGAAAAATGTTTCATCTCCAATACCCTCATGTTGGAGGGGTAGCCAAATTGAGGTGTTGATTTGATCGGGATGAAATGCACTTCACCATGTTCCATTCTATTCAATCCTGTTTCAAACAATCCATCCAAACAATGGAACCCATCACATTTTCTTTCCATTTATGTCATTCCTTTCCCTTGCATCAATTCAATCATAACCATACGCATGTGTCTCAATCAAGTGTGAACTAGGCTCATGGGATAAAGAAATTACAGGTCTAAATTGTATATGTAAGTCATGGCTCTTCAATAATCAGTGGCTTGTACAGCTTTTGAAGTCATAAACACATAGATATCTGTTCATTTCCCAACTATTTGTTCTTTTTTGTCATGGTTGACAAGTTAGCATGAAATAGGACTTTTTTCCTTTGTACTTGTGTGTTTATTTTTTCAGTTTTAAATGGAGCCATACTTATTTAGGAATGACTTCTAGTTGGTTGATACTTCTGTAAGCAGGAGTGGGAGTCTTTTGGGATTTGCCATGACTTGCTCAAATACTTTTGGACTTGTTACTGGTGCATTTCTTCTTGGCTTTGGTTTAAGTGAAATTCCTAAAAGCATTTGGAGAAATGCTGATTGGACCACCCGTCAGAAAGTTCTTTCCCACAAAATTGCCCAGATGGCTGTCAAACTTGATGATGCTCACCAAGAACTTTCAAATGCTATTGTTGTAAGTGGTTCATCCAAGTTGAATGTAAAATAAATTTTGCAATTTTACTGTTGACTAGACATTACTGTGAATTGATTTATAGAAATTTTTGGTTTTTAATAGAACCCAATTTAATCATTTAGTCTATGTAACCGAACTATCAACGGAGACAAGGCTTAGTTGCGGCTGTTTTCCTAGTGCACATTTACAGTTTGAAATATTTGTTAATCTTTCACTTTGAAGCAATGTAGAACCACCTTTTCTTGTTTATGATTTGTGTTTTACTTTTATTAAAAAGTTTACAAAAAAAAAAAAAAAACCACCCTCCCTAGTTGCCTTCCTCCAGTTGGCTTCATTTCAAGTTCTGTATACATTGGAAATTTATGAAGGGTATTGTTGGCAGTCCAAAAACAATGAAATATTGGATTTTTATCAACTTTTGTGTATATGAAAGATCTCAAATGCATTATGCTTTGTTTTTGCTGGCATGGTTATGATGCAAAATAAGAATTGCTTGCTTTTGAGTAACTCTGTTTTTAGAGTAACCTTACAACCTGCTCCCCAACATGCAGACACACATAATTCATGGAGCTTAATGATTGTTTATTTGTATAGGTTGCCCAAGCAACATCCAAGCAGATGTCCAAGCGGGATCCTTTGAGACCTTATATGGATGTCATTGACGATATGCTTGCTCAAATGGTATTGAGTACTTGAGCTTACGTCCTTTGATTAAGGATTTAAATACAGAATCTGTATTGCTATCTTTGTATAGACATAACTTTCAATTTTTCAGCTTAGAGAAGACCCATCCTTCAAACCACAAGGTGGACAATTAGGGGAAAATGATATGGATTATGATACAGATGAGAAGTCAATGGCGAAACTAAGGCGTCATCTCCGGAATGCTCGAGAGGAGTATTACAGATACAAAAGGTAAACCATGTGATCAATTTGGCTTTTAGTGGTCTTAAGTGTTCTTGAATCCTTTGCAGAAGTTATGGACTTATGGTAAATTCAATTGTTATGTTTTTACGAGGAAAACATTATTAGATCTATAGTGATATATTTTTGTTTTGCATGTCATCGATAATGCCTACAGCTTATTCATTGGATTAGTGAAAATAAAAAATTTCTGTTTCTTTACATTTTATGTACTTCTGAATCTTACAATTGGTCTAATTAATAATCATGGTCTTGAATTTCAATCTTTTGGTTTTACTTGGATCGTGAAAAGTTTAATATTTGCTTCCTAGCATCTATTAATATGAAAGACACCTTTTAAAATTTAGCTTTCTTGCCAGTGGTGAAATAGATTACGTCTTGCCTCTTACTGAATGAATGATATATGGTGATATGATATATGTGGCAGTCTTATTGTTTGTTGTAGCGCTCACTTCTGTTAAATCTTTACAACAAAGGCGCCTTAGATTTCCTTGTCAAACTTTATTTGTTGTTACTTTTGCAGTGAGTATATTACTTATGTACTGGAAGCCCTTGAGTTGGAAGATACAATAAAGAATTATGAACGTCGCAACTCAACTGGATGGTTTGCTCCTAATTTTTTGTTTGGGATGATACTTCAATATCCTCTATAATATATTGCAATTCTAGAACCCTCACCTTACCCAAATTTTCATGCTATAATTTCAGGGAATATAATTCAAGCATCAGACCTGATCGAACTGGCAAGTTGGGGTCCTTATTTGATACATTGGGTAACTATGAGAATTATTATTAAACCCGTTTAACTTCACAGAATATTTCTTTGCTGCTTATGGAATAGCATGGATTATTTTTTTTAATTATCTATAATGCTCTTTTGAATAAGGAATATTTTGGTTAGAGGCATTGAAATTGTGGTTCTGAATTAATGGTGATTCTTTGCAGAATTTTTCTGGAAATGCTTTTTAAGGAAACAAGTTGAGAAAGGCTGGGCTGTTTTACTTGGTATCATGTCTGTTGCAATTCTTTTAGCAGAGGCAACTCTGCTGCCTAGCATTGATCTATCGCTTTTCTCCATTCTCATAAAATCTGTTCGAACACAGGAGCTGCTTGTGCAGGTAGACCAATTTTTTTAGAGATTTTTTTCGTATGGTGGACATTTAGATGTTATATGTTTGTGTGTGTGCATGTATTTAAATGTTTTTCTTCGTTCTTACAAAATCTGTTGGAACACAGGAGATACTTGTGCGGGTAGACCAATGATAGTTTTTCTTCTTCGTATGTTGGACATTAGGATGTTGTATATATATGTAAAATACTTTTCACCTTTTTAAAAGACTTTTGGGGTGAATATTTCATTGTGAAATTGAAGTTATTGGATTTTTTATGAAGGGAGGAGAGAAATAATAAGAACTTTGAATATTATATTATTGATAATAACTTGATACAAAAGACTAAACATTAACCCCTATATACAGGGATACAAGACCTTCAATCCTAAATAAATGGGAAAATTAGGAAGCAAATCATAGTAATATAGAAACTAATCTTAGGGCATGATCTAAGATACTCTATATGAGAAACTGTTCCTAGGAGAAAAACTAAGATATTCTAACATAATATCAAAATAGGCTAAATAGCACCCGTGGTCCCTTAACTTAATTTCAGTTAACGATTTAGTCCTTTATTTTTTTTTCTTTCCATTTTGGTCCTTTATCTTTTTAAATAATTTCAGCGTTACCCTTTAAGTGGGATTCCGTTACAAAAAAAGTTACCCCTCCGTTTCCTTTTCCCTGGGTTTTCTCTTACGTTTATGTTTCTTTTGTTTGGTTTAGGGTTACCTTTCTTCTCCCATTCACTTTCTCCCTTCATCTCCTTTCTTCTCGTATCATCTCTTTCCTTCATCATCTTCTCCCTTCACCCACGCATGAAAATCGAAGCATGAAATCATAGAAAACACTATCGGAATCAACATTGAACGAAGAGGAAAGGTATGTTTTTTATTGATTATGATATTTAGTGATTCCTTATTTTTTTAGGATTTGGGGTTTAGTGGGTTCTATATGGTATTTATTATTTGCATGTGTTTGATTTTTGAATGAGTTGATTACTGCATATTTTGTTTATTGGGATCTAGGGTTTGTGATCCACACTTAAATATTCGTTCCTCTTTTTCTAAGATTATGAGACCAGTTTTATGGTCCCTACCATGTGATTATAGTTTTCTATTAATGAGTTTTTTTGTCTTTTCAATGTATAAAAAACAGAATGGATGTGTTTTTTGTTGATATCCACCATGGAGGATATTTTTTGGATGACACAATGGAAGTGTACGAAGGTGAAGTGTCAAATTGGAAATGTGATGCTGACAGGTGGAGTTACTTTGAGATTTATGATATTGTTAAACAAATGGGGTATCCTGAAATTATTAGTATATGGTATGAGGTGTATGGTGAGAAAAAGTATTTGGAAAATGACTTTGGGGCTATGGAAATGGTAACTTTTGCCAAGGCTCATGGGAAAGTGAACATGTATCTTATTCATCCAATATCTCAGCCCATATTTGGTGATAATGTTCAGAATGAGGCTGAAATAGATAAAGTTAAACAGACCCATCAAGAAGCAGCCCAAGATGCACATGAACCAACCCAAAATGCACACCATCAAGAAGCTTCCCAAGATGCACATGAACCAACCCAAAATGCACATGAACCAACTCAAACAAAATACAATATTGGGTCTGATAGTGATGATAGTGCTGCTAAAGTAATTTTTGGAGACTCAGATGATGAATTGCCTAATAATGACGAGTTTGATGAGGTCCAAATAGGTGGTGATGGAGTTGAAGAACAAGGAGGGGTAGGTGGTAAGGAAATCGAGTGTGAAGTTGAAATTGAGAACATGAATAGTGCAACTAAGAAAGGGTCTAGTACTAGTAAAAAGAAGAAACAAAGTACTGGTAAGAAAAGAGGGAGACCTAAGAAGATCCGTGTTGAGAAATAACATATTGTGAATGAAGATGAGGAGGTTAATGTGCCAAGTGATGACTCTTTGAATTTGACTTCAAAAAAAACGAAGCAGTTAAAACCAACTGAGAAGGAATTTTGCGATGAAGAGTATTTGACAGAGGAATTGGAGAGTGATGATGATGAAGATGACACTCAAGAGAAGTATCATTTATTTGTGATGCCCAAAAAAATGGAAGATTATAAGTGGGTTTTAGGAAGCTTTTTCACCGATAAAGAAGAATTTAAGGAGGCTATGACATATGTTGGGCATATGTTGTCCTAGCCTCCTTAAATTCTTCTTTATCGGTGAAAAGGCTTCCTAAAACCCACTTATAATCTTCCATTTTTTTGGGCATCACAAATAAAGGATACTTCTCTTGAGTGTCATCTTCATCACCATCTTCATCACTCTCCAATCCCTTCGTCAAATACTCTTCATCGCAAAATTCCTTCTCAGTTGGTTTTAACTGCTGCTTTCTTTTTGAAGTCAAATTCAAAGAGTCATCACTTGGCACATTAACCTCCTCATCTTCATTCACAATATGTTATTTCTCAACACGGATCTTCTTAGGTCTCCCTCTTTTCTTACCAGTACTTTGTTTCTTCTTTTTACTGGTACTAGACCCTTTCTTAGTTGCACTATTCCTGTTCTCAATTTCAACTTCACACTCGGTTTCCTTACCACCTACCCCTCCTTGTTCTTCAACTCCATCGCCACCTATTTGGACCTCATCAAACCCGTCATTATTAGGCAATTCATCATCTGAGTCTCCAAAAATTACTTTAGCAGCACTATCAGACCCAATATTGTGTTCTGTTTGAGTTGGTTCATGTGCATCTTGGGCAGCTTCTTGATGGGCTTGTTTAGCTTTATCTATTTCAGCCTCATTCTGAACATTATCACCAAATATGGGCTGAGATATTGGATGAATAAGATACATGTTCACTTTCCCATGAGCCTTGGCAAAAGTTACCATTTCCATAGCCCTAAAGTCATTTTCCAAATACCTTTTCTCACCTCATACCAGATACTAATAATTTCAGAATACCCCATTTGTTTAACAATATCATAAATCTCAAAGTAACTCCACCTGTCAGCATCACATTTCCAATTTGACACTTCACCTTCGTACACTTCCATTGTGTCATCCAAAAAATACCCTCCATGGTGGATATCAACAAAAAACACATCCATTCTGCTTTTTATACATTGAAAAGACAAAAAAACTCATTAATAGAAAACTATAATCACATGGTAGGGACCATAAAACTGGTCCCATAATCTTAGAAAAAGAGGAACGAATATTTAAGTGTGTACCACAAATCCTAGATCCCAATAAACAAAATATGCAGTAAACAACTCATTCACAAATCAAACACATGCAAATAATAAATACCATATGGAACCCACTAAACCCTAAAAAAAAGAGGGAATCACTAAATATCAGAATCAATAAAAAACATACCTTTCCTCTTCGTTCAATGTTGATTCCGATAGTGTTTTCTATGATTTCGTGCTTCGATTTTCATGCGTGGGTGAAGGGAGAAGATGATACGGGAGATGAGATAAAGGGAGAAAGTGAATGGGAGAAGAAAGGTAACCCTAAACCAAACATAAACGTGAGAGAAAACCCAGGGAAAAGGAAACGGAGGGGTAACTTTTTTTGTAACGGAACCCCACTTAAAGGGTAACGCTGAAATTATTTAAAAACATAAATGACCAAAATGGAAAAAAAAAAAAGATAAAGGACTAAATCGTTAACTGAAATTAAGTTAAGAGACCACGGGTGCTATTTAGCCTATCAAAATATTATAAGATATTATCTAATCTTATGTTTAACTTTTTAATCAAAATTGAAGTCTATCCTATCTCCTATAAACTTCTTTGTGATTTAGATGGGCTTTGTTAGTGTATTGGTCAACATCATATGTGATTTTCTTCTAATATGGAGGAGCCTTCGTCTCTATTTTTTTATGAAAAAAGCTCTCAGTCCTTTTTACTTAGGGATGTACATAATGCTAAAAAATGTTAATGGAATCTTAAATAATGTGTCTTTGCTTCGATAAGATGCTTTTGATTCTACATTGCTACTTATTTAAAATGAAGACAAACTTCTTTTTGAATCTCATGTCAGTGTTGTGCTTAACTGTTCTAGCATCACAGATGCATTCATGCCAATTTAGAGTTTTATTTCCATGTATTGGAAAATCTAACAACCTATTTTTAACAATGTGAATCATACTGTGATATATTTTTTTGTTCACTCTCTGATCTTTGTAAGATTGTATGAAATCACTGACCTTCAATTTCTTGTACAGGCATTTGCTTTTGTTCCACTCATGTACATGTGCATCTGCACATACTATTCTTTGTTCAAAATTGGAATGTTGATGTTTTACTCGCTGACGCCCAGACAGACCAGCTCAGTAAACTTGCTTATGATATGCTCGTATGTTTTTATTTGTTTTTTTATTTCATATTGCTGCCGCTCGTCTATGTTTGTTGAATTGCCTGTGCTGTCAAATAAATACCAGTTATATTTATATCCTATCTATTCACAGGATGGTTGCCCGTTATGCTCCCCCTATATCATACAACTTCCTCAATCTCATTCGACTTGGTCCTCATAGAACAACTATATTTGAAAAGGTATTCTTATGAATCCATTTACCTGTCAATCCCTTTAAAATATTACTTTTCCTGTCTAATCCAACAAAACTGTGGACACTGGATGTGATTCCATGTGTTGCTGTCTGCTGTGATATTTCTTTTCTTGCTTATCTTTTTGGCATAAACATCACAATACTTTCTGATAGGAACATAAATTGAAGAGAAAAATAAAATTGTATTATTAATGTAAAAAGAGAGCTATTACAGAAGATAATACCACTGTAATTCTAGAGCAAAGCTCCTCTAAGGCTCTAAGATATAATTTCCTAACATCACTCCCACTTAATGGACTTGGGCCACTGATTAACTAATTGCCTATTTGGGCCCACCTTCTCATATTGGGTCCTAACACTTCCTAATAATCCAAACCATTAAGAGGGATTCAGATTTCAAATGGTCTATCATTCGACTTGATTCATATATATGATATAATACGCCGTTTCGTCAATTTTCCCAGCCTCATTTAGCCGGGAAAGGCTTTGGTGGTTTTTGTCATCCTAGAAATTGCCATTTCATAGTTATATTGGTTTGGTGCATCATGCATTGTAAGATAGAGACATAATGCACTCAACTATTTCTTCATTAAGTTTATCGACTGAAATTTATTTCCTTCTTTCTGTTATTGTTTTAGCTAACATAACATTTTTCTTAGTTTTTTAGTCTTCATATGTGTGTGGTTTTGTTGATTATGATTTAGTTTTACATGTCTTTTCCATAATTTTTTCGTGATAATGTTTCACATTTGTGCTTGACTTAGCTAGCAACTGCTAAGTTATCTGAACTTTTGCCCCAAAATGTATTTGCTCCTTTCCTTCCTCTTTTTAATCCTGTGCTCAATTAATCTATGTTGCAGCGAATGGGGAACATTGACAACGCCGTCCCTTTATTTGGGGATAAGTTTAACAAAATTTATCCACTTATTATGGTTACGTACACTCTTTTGGTTGCAAGCAACTTTTTTGACAAAGTATTTGATTTTTTGGGGAGCTGGAAGAGATATATTTTCAAAACTGAGGCTGATGATATGGATGGTTTTGATCCATCCGGAATAATTATTTTACAAAAAGGTATCAAATGAAAATTTCTATTGTTGTTAAAACTTTAGTTCGAGTGGGCAAATGACAAATCTTATGTGATCTATTGAATGCTGACTTTGTAATACTTATGATTCATTGGTTTTGTTTTATTTGCAGAGCGGTCTTGGCTTGAACAAGGACGCAAAATCGGGGAAGAGCAAGTTGTTCCACTTGCAAGGAACTTCAATGGTATTGACATTGAATCGGGCCACAGTCTTATGGTATGTAGGCATACCTTCAAAAAGTGGAAGCAATATTGTCTTCATTGTTTTCGTTCATGTATCATATCCCATTTAACCTAAGGGATTCTTTAGCTGTAATGTATGGCATTTGGAACTACTTTCTTTTGGTATTATAGTTTACTCATCTTATACCTTGTATTTCTTCAGGAGAGGAATGGTGTTGAAATGAAGAAAACTTCTGATTTAATTACTGAAGAAGCGAACAGAGGTCTATCCAAAACTTTGGACGAAGAGACAATCAGATATGGCTCGAGCAGAGAAGCCATTAGCAACAAGTATGCTGCAATTAGAGGGCAGGGTGGGTCGTTATCTAAATTGAAGGCAGAAGATAAAAACATAGGTTCTTCTTATTCTGTGCTTGATGAAGGCGATACTAATTCTAGAAATTCAGCTGGAACGCCGTCTTCCGGTTTGGCTTCGACATGGCAAACAATGAAGACAGGCTTTCAGAGTTTCAAGTCCAACATAGGGGCCAAAAAGTTTTTACCCATTAGGCAAATACAGGAAAATAAGGTCACCCGTGTGTCCTCGTCAGAGTCACTTGATGAGATATTTCAAAGACTCAAACGGCCATCTTTGGACCAAGTTACTTACAATGACGAGGACTAAGATCAAGACCGATACTTGTAGTCCATTTAGGTGATATTCATCATTTGGCAAGAACTTACAGATGTAAAGTGTTATTGGATTAACAATGCAGGTCCATGTTATAATGTACAGTGATGGGGAAATTTTAAATGCGCTGCTTAGAAAAGCAATACTTAACACCCCCATTGCAGCCTAAAGATGAAAAGATAGGCTATTATAGAGAACCTCCTATACGTTACAAATTACAAATCAATGTCATACAAAAGCTAGCTGATCCTTAGAATTTAGAAACAATACTTAAAAAATTGTACGGGTAAACAGGGTAACTATGTTTTTGCCTGGCTTAGATTCATGATTTAATTCCAGTCATAATTACTTTAATCAGATTGCATTCGATTTGTGGGATGCCCATTTACTCCTTTTCAAATTTTTTATAACAGTAGATATAAAGAATGAAAATAAAATATTTGGGCAGCCATTTTCTTCCGTCACAATACCAATTAGTTCAGCAAAATAAAGTCAATTATTGACTCTGACCCATTACAGAGCAGTGCCCTATATTTAATAGCATGTTTTATTACAAAATACTCCCTCTAGTACTATATATAAGAAGAAAAAACAAAAGTCATCAAGAATAAGAATGTTTATTTAATGTGTTGGTTTTAAAAAAAAATTATTAAAATAATTGACATTAAATGTTTTCACACTCGTTAATATAAATATTAATTCCATTTATAATAAAAGTAAAAGAGTATAAAAAACATTTAAACAATAAACATATCTTGAAACTTGTAATTTATTTTTATATTAGAGATAAAAAATATTTCTTATATAAGAGAAGGATGGAGTAGCATACATGGAGGACCGAAAGAATGCAAAATGAACTTTGTCATTTATGTTGGGAGAATAAAATAATAACAATAACATCTATGATTGAAATCTAAAGAAAAAGTAAAATTTCTGATACGATCGAAAACAAAAAGTCACCCAAATTATGATACAACTGTATATGTAACGTGTGATACGATGATATCCACCGTCAAGTTCTTGAACTAATGACAGATACCTCTGTATCCTTTCTCTTCAGTTTGAGTACCTTGGACCAAAAGCCATCTTTCTTTCTTCCCCTGCCACCACCAACATCCCTCTCCCTGTTCCGGTTCCTGGAAGCAAAGACAAGCGACTTGCTTTTCTTCAAGTTCAAAGCATAATTAAAGTTTATAATGCAAGCCGAACCGTTCCCATGTGAAGCATTCCGGTGAAAGCGTCTAGGATGAGATGAAGACCCACGATTTCTTGAGGCGTCATCAGTGGATTGAGGAGAAGCAGGTGAAAAAGGAGAACAATAGTAGAGAGGATCAATAGGAGGATTCTTTGTATAAAGTTGTGAAAGTTTGTCTCTTAAGCAAGAAGAGCAAACACCTGGTAGTTGTTTATCATTTGGATGATCTTTGCACCCTGCTTCTTCTAATTCGCACCACTTTATTTGATTCATTATTGATAACTTTTTCGCTTGTGGATAATAACATGTTCGTGTGGAATGTTATTTATATTCATTTTCATTGGTCAAAGATACAATGTGTTCAAAGATACAATGTGTTGAAACAATGCATATATTAATAATTATTATAATACTACTAATAGTATAATACAAAGGTCGACGACCACGAAGGTTCATGTTTTTCTATTATTGCTGCTTTTAATTTAATTTAATATAAATGATTTTGTTTGTATTATACCCATGAAGATAAGGAAAATGTATTATTAATTATAATGGTATAATATCGCAACGAGATTCTTATGTTATGACTGCGTTCAATTTAATTCATCTTTTCGATTTTGTTTTTTTAAGAGCTAATATTTTTTTTTTTTATAAAATTAAGAGCTAATCTTTGACGCAATTTGTAATTGAAAGTGACAGACAAACAAACCGATGAAAATTTAGTACTCGCTTTTTATTACATGATAATATCGTTGTACTTCTGCCTTTATGTTTGAAGTTTTTTTTTCCTCCTCGATATGAACAAGTTTTTATTATAAAAAATATACATTTTCAATGAAAACAATTTTTAGACCGTAAACATATTATAACTATAAAATTATATTTTAAAAAATTATATTTGTTAACAATAAATACATTAAATAGGAATTTTTAAACTTTTGACTCTTAAAAAATTATATTTTAATATATTTTTGTCAAAAAATTTAAATCTGTGTGTGAAAGTTTCTTAGAGTGTTTTAAATATATTTAAAAAAATTTATGTAAAATTTTGAATGATACACATGAATTGACTTAAAAGTAGAGAGAAAATATATTGAGTGAATAAAAAGTTGTATATTCTTGAGAAACTAAAATACTTGTCTTTTTTGATGAAAAAATTACTTTATTTAAAATTCTTAAACAATATCTTTAGAGAATCTTTAGTGATTAGTGTTTTTCCTAATAGGCACAATGTCAAATATGAACATTTAATATAAGTCAAAAATATAAGTGTATATAGAGAAGTGTGTATTATAAAAACACACTCTCTCTCTTCTTTTCTAATTTCGTGGTTTTTACTTAATAAATTATATTAAGTTAAAGAATTATACAAAAACAAATTAGTGTTGATGAAATCTAATAATAAATTATATTAACAACACCCATAAAAGATATATTAGTGGAAAAAGTTAATAAATTATTTTTTTATGAAAAAAAAAGTTTGATAAATCTTGTCACAGTATCCTAAAGGGATAAATAATTTGAGAGACGCTTAAAATAGAGAGAGTATAAGTTACGAGTCTAACTAACAAGTGTATTACTCGAAGTATATTTTCTCAAAGTAATAAAAATAAAATTTTCTCACTACGTTTATATAATTCAGGTGTTAGTTACAATGACATTAATATTTAAGATTGTAAGTTTAAATTTGAGATTTTTCACTTTTCCATACTTAAGGTGTGTGAATCTAATCATTAAACTATTTGACTTATAAAAACTTAATTTTTTAAGCTTGTTAAATAATGTACTAAAAACACTCATTAATACTTTAAAGGGTCTTACTAACATATATATTCTAAGATCACTTATTTTGAAATAATTAAATAAAAAATCATTGGATTTTTTTAAAATTTTAAAAAAAATTAAATACACAATTTTCAAATCAATACTTCTATATTTAATTATTTAGTATTTCCTTTTAAATGGTTGCAATTGTTTTTGTAATTGGCACTCCTTGTGGCTTAAACTTTTTTAATTTATTATATATATATATATATATATATATATATATATATATATATCTTTGCTCTTTTTTTTAAATAAAAAATTACTTTTAGAATATTTGTTAGTATTTACCTTTAAATGATATATTTCACTTTAGCTTTAGTTTTAAATTATTAAGTTCGTACAAATTTTTACTCTTTCAAATAGATTAGTTTGTATTTTCTTCTATTTTTTTCCTCACAATTGATGCTATTTCTTTTCCACCATTTTGTGCACAATTTGCACTTTATTATCCCTTCTTACATATTTAGCACACTCAAATATAGAAGAGTCTTTGCCATGCAATATTAATTTTAATTGCATTAAAATAGTCAACTTGAGAATCCTTTAAGGATCAAATTTGAGTTTTAAATAGATTTTCAAATCTTATTTACTTGTTTTGAAAAATATTGTAAATAATTCTTTTATTTTTTTAAGGAATTATTATAATATTGTAAGCAGTTAAAATTATTGAAAAATATTGTAAACCATTATTTAAGAAAGTGTGATTCAATATTTCACTCCCAAAGGTAAAAAAAACTGTATGTCAAATTTGACGGTAAATTAACACTTAAATACAATAACAATGCTATAAAGTTATATGCAGTGTTAATAAAATTTCTTTTACAAGAATATGTGAGAAGCAATAACAAAAACTTTCACAAAAAATATTAATATTTTAATATGGAAAATTCATTAAAGTAAAGATAAAAATCACATGCTGTCCGGAACAACAAAATAGTTCCACAATAACTCAACAGTAGATTAATAGTCTTAATATGGTCCACATCGTGCGAACAATCAGTCAAATCTGCAACAAATGTGCAAAGTAGATTTCTCTTTGACTAGACTCATCTCGCCAATCCAATTGATGAAAACTAAGAACTACGTGTTGCGAACTTGCTGTTCAAAACTCATCCGAGTTAACGGTGAATCAATGTGTAATTTTATTTTTCTGAGACTGGTATGAGAAAGCGGGAATAGTTTTTCTCTCTTCTTTCTCTCATTTATTGATTGTTTATTTTTTTTCTTTCAATAATATTCTCTTATAACTCTAATATGACTCATCTCCACTTAAATAAGTGATTAGACACATAATGAATAAAATATTTATATTTTTCTTCGTATAAGAAGAGAGTCCAACACCGAACAACCTTAAATGTCTTGTTATTTAATAATTATTATAGTAATTCGTCGATTTTAAAATAAATGTAGTTTAAAATTATTTCATATAGATGAACAAAATGCAAAATTGTCCCTCTTCACTATTGGCTATTATATAACAAGAGAATAAATAGAGTGCATTGACGGTCATCCAATCATAACTCTCGCCAATATATTAGATAATAAGATAATTGATATTGATTTAAAAACTATACAATATAATGTGTCATATTAAATTATCATGATTGAATAACGGTGTAAAATTATATTACATTGACAGTATACTATCTTTATATTTATATAATAAATTGAAAGTTATACACACAATATTAATTTGGCGGTAAAATTAGAAAAAATTAATTATTGTTGTATTAAGAAAGTAAAACAATACTTAATTTAAAAACAAATTGCTAAAATGATATTTAGTTTAGAAAAGATGTAGTATATCATATGATGTATATAAAATTTGGTGGTACTGAGGCAAAAAATAGTCGGTTGTACTAAGGAAAAATGCAACTTGGATACATATGGGAATCATATAGTGTTGGGACATCACTGTTCCTACTCATAAGAATAATAAAGGAAAAAATTTATTTTAAGTGCATATTTTATAGAGTATAATAACGAGGGATATAAAATAATATAATCAAATTATCCTCACCGTTGGACTACAAATGCTTCGATGATGCTAACCATTACAAACAAATTTTTATAGAAACATGTTTTCGGAAACTCTCTTAATTTATTACAATCATTACATGTCATAAAGTCATCCCATACCATACTGTTTCTTGGTAATATTGTGCGATTTACTATAACTACTTTAAAATGCTACAAAAATGCCAGAAACAACACTCACTTATTTGGCATGCAGTAGCTATTATGATAGATTTTATTTTATACCAAAAATATATTTACCAATGATTTTTTTTTTTTCAAGCTTATATATGGCCGCTAGAAGCTAGCTAGAATCATGTTGTTTGAAGCTAGAAGTTAATATAGTTAGAGCTAGAGTAAGATCATGCAAGACTTCAAGTCTTTTGATTTTGTTTCCCAAGCCTTTTTTTTCTAATTTAATATTGGCATGTTTGTTTATGAAACGAATCTTGCTAAACTTCAAGCTACTAATTAAGAATTGTTATTTTTGTGTATGATATATAGTGTCTTAAATATTAGTTGTTGGTTTGTTACTGACTTAAATACTATTGATTGATGAAATATAACTTTAACTCGTTTCATTTTTAAATTTATAGAATCTCTCTCTCTCTCTTTATGTGCTTAATTGTTATAGAAGATGGATGTTTCTAACTAAAGATAAAAAATAAAAACTTAATTTAGACCCATTTTTTAGATTGGAACTTGTACAGCTTCTCTTGGATTGATGTGAACCAAAGAATTTGATTTTGATGAGGCATTTTGTACACAATCTCTGATGTTTTTTCAGTCTTGCTCAAGTCAAGTATATGAATTGAATTCATACTGTTTGCTCAAGTATATGTAAAGTTAACCGTTTAATTATATATGTTAAAAATGTAAAATAACGTACAAGAATATTCTTAATCATTTTAGAAAAGTAATTTGCTATTCCCGAAATGCAAGAGCTTGTACGGATTCAAGTTGTAGACACTAAGAATCCTAAAAAATACATTAATTAATAGGATTGAGTTTAGAAGAAAAAAGAGCTTTAACTTTTCATAACACGGTAAATCAAAGTTGTAAAAATTTTAACCATATAATTCAGCTTAAAATAAATACTCATTTCTTCTTTTTTGCGTTATCTCTATTATTGTCTCTTCCTTTCCTCTTTTCTTCCTTTATCTTCCTCTCTTCTTCTTTCCTCTTGCCATCTATTCTTTTTTTCTTTTCTCCAATCTTCTTTCGTTTCCTCTCCTCTTCTATCTTCTTACCATCTATTCTTTTTTGCTTTTTTCCTCTCTTCTTGTGATCTTCGCCTTTTTTCCTTTCTTCTTTTCGGACCTTTGAATTAGAGAAAGGACAGAAACAATGAAAATGTATATCTCTCCAATTGAAGAACATTCTACAGTTGGTTTTATCGAATGTATTTTGAAAAGCATGTAAATGTTGTTCTGCGTGTATACCACCTGACAATAAAAATAAATGTTCATTAAAAAAAACTAATTCTATACATAATTCTAACAAAAGTTCAAATACGTGGGAATAGTTGAAGATGAATATGTGAGAATAGTGGGGATATTTTTTTTAGGAGAATAGTGGACATGTATAATATAATTAGTGGGAGGAATACATTATGAATTTTTTTTAATTAATTTTATACATAATAATATAATCAGTGAAATGAATACATTAAGAGAACAAATTGTATAACTATTTGTAAATCAATGGTCTAAAATAGAATAAAAAACTTTTAATTTTTTTTTATATTAAAAATGGCTTAGAGTAACTTCAAATAAAAAATAGTAATTTTCATTAAAAAAATAGTAGTAATAATTTTTTTCTGCATTGAGAAAAAGAGATTAGGAGGACGGATAGTTTAACATCAATATGTGAGAATAGTGGACATGTTTTATTTTAACTTGCATATTCACGACCATGAAGATGCATTTTTTCTTATTTTTTATTTTTAATGTTACTTTAATATGATTGTCGAAGCAAATAATTTTACAGTTTTATCCATAAATTACGAAAGAAAATTTTATTTAAGTAACTAATCAACTTTTATAAATAATTGATTTTATTTTTTAAAATAATTAACTAATTAATTATTATGTTAATATTTCTTTTCACCTAAATTTAAATTCAGTGTTTTTAATTATTTCATCGATAACTCAAATAAGTTGAATTAACATACACTCCGAAGATTGATTGCAAGATTTTCAGTTTTGTCTTTTATGATAAGGAAAAGATAAACACTTGCCACTTGACCAGGGAAAAAAATAGAAGCAATCAGAGGAAGCACAGTAGTATTAAATGTCAAAAAACTAGGAACAATTTCATAATATGTGAGTACCAAAGAGTAAACATGACATGGATTTTTATCCTCTCATTTTTCTTTCTTTTATTTTTTTTTCTTTATGTTTAGAGAATATAAATATATAATCTATTTTTTATTTATTTTTGGTTTTGTGTATTAAATTTATCAAAATAGTTGTTGTAACTATTTTTCTAAATATGAGAGGAAAAACAATAGGAAAAAATGAGATGATTCAAACCCAAACCAAATCTCTGTATGTGTTTTTCATAAATTTGTTAAAATTCCAAAATTTTTACTAATAGAATCTAAATGTATTATTTTTAAATAAAATATAAACAAAAATAATACTTAAAAAATTAATATATCTATTTAAAATTTTAGTTCAAATATATCAACTTTTTTATTATCATTTTTAAAATAAAATTATTACTAAGAAAAAAAATACTATTCAACAATAATTTATAAAAAAAATTAGTATAAAATTAATAAACAGTATTTGTTGGGTTGAACTCATTAATTTTGTACATACTCTTAGATATTTTCTTTTAGGGTCAATTACATTTTTTTATCCACGTAGTTTGAACTGCGTTCAATTTTGGTTTTTCTCTATATTTAAAAGAAATTATTTTTTCAAATTTGTTGGTAAATATTGTTAAGTTGAATATCTTATCATGAGTTCGAACTTAGTACCTCATAGTTGTGAATTAATTATTGTGAAATTTACTATTTCTTCTAAAATAAAAAAAATTATTCAAAGTTTTTTTTATTTATGCTTTTAGTATTTTTATCTTACTATAATGATTAATTAATCATAATATTGTTTAAATAAAAAATAAATATTTTACTTTTATTCAATAATTTATTTTTTATTGTTTACTAATTAATTCCCAAAGACCATTTAGTAGAAAGCCCCATTGTTTATTTTTAATGAATAAAATTCTACAGTGCTATATGTTAGCCATTATTTCATAATTTTATTAGCTTCTTCTAAAAATATTCATAATTTTAATATAAAATATAACAATTAATTTTGGCTTAAATATAATTTTGGTCCTAAAATATTCGTTTTAATCTTTTATATATATTTTTATTCATTTTAGTCATTTATTTTTTATAAGTGGTGTTATTTTAGTCTTTTTTTTATTATAACTCGTTTAAACAATTGTATAATTATTGTCAAGAACTATTAAGATTAAATTTTATATTAATTGTAAAGTTAAGCGTACAATTTTAATAAAGTTGTGAAAATACAATAAATTTTTCATTCGTTTAAAAAAATTTATATATGTTTCCAACCATGCAATAAGGATTTTTTTCAAATGCAAGCATTTTATTGGGTTAGATTTATTTTTTTTTTAAAATATTATATTTGATACATATGGACAATTGTTAGAAGAGATTTTAATTATCAGATGTTGTTATAATTTTTATTGTGACTGTATCAAATAGTAAAATACACTACTTATAAAGTATAAATGATCAAAATAAATTAAAATAAAGACAAATGACTAAAACGAATATTTAACTTATTAATTTTTTTTAATGATAATGAGTAGGGTAACAAACATAATTTTCTTTCTTTCATTGTCAACTTAAAATTGAAGTGCTTGCTTTCTTGGATAAACTTAATTATTTGTCATTATTCTCTACTTTCTCATTCAAATTTGCTAACTTAATTGAATTGACATACTAATCAAACAAACAAGTTCATATCTTAATATAAGAGAGGAGATAACTTTTCACTTAAAATATGAAAGACCATGTAAATATTTTGAGAAAATTAAATGATTAACAAAAAGACTCCTCACTTTAATCTTAATTAAAGTAATGAACAGTCTATTTAAAAAAAAAAACTAAAGTAATGAACATTAATATGAAAAGCCATTAGTTAAAGGCACGAAGACTTGAAAAAACATTACAACAATGAAGCTAGCATAAGTAATCACAAAATCGAATTTTATGAATAGCAGGTGCAATATAATAAGATCTTAATTAAAAATAAGAGAACGAAGAATAGGTTTTGAAGAAAATAACTCTATATTACCTCTAGAATAAAATGGTTAAGGAGAGTTCAGCAATCAATGAAGACGAGAGCGTAAAGGCCATCCATTTAGGTTGGATGGTAATCATAGAGGCGTTCATTCATTTTTAAATTGATAAGAAGAGAAACTGCGTCGAGGGTTCCATTGCGCCAACATGACTCAACAACTAGACATCAGGGGTACATTAAACAAAGGAATTAAGGCCTTAGTTAGGAAATAACGTGCCTATAACATGGAACTAGGGATATTTTGGTCATAACATCATTAACAAAAAAAATATTCGAATAAAATTAAGTGCGAGTGGATAGCGCTGTTAGATAGAAAAAATATATTTTAAAATTAAAAAACACTTATAAAAGAATTTGTATTTATCTTATTTCAATCGCACTTAACAAAAATCAATTGAACCCACTATATGTCCGATCTAATATTTTTTTTTTTCTTCTACTAAAATCAAATAATTGAGAAGATAATAGGGTCTTATTTACTCACCCAGCCATTCACAATAGTTAATATTGTCTTGTCTCATCATATTAACTGTTGACTTTTAAATATTCGTGTGTCGCAAGACTTTTAAATATTCGTGTATTGTCTCATTATATTAGACTTTATACAATATGTCATGCATATATATATATATATATATATATATATATATATATATATATATATATATAT
>JBBPBO010000004.1:64912552-64931485 GCA_037974295.1 Cicer cuneatum | reverse complement strand
AAAAGGAAATTCTACTTATATTTTATGAATTAACATAATATAATTGATTGTTAGTATAAAATAACTATGCAGTAGATTACTTTTAACCTCTTATACTTATTTCAAAGGCATTAAGAAAAAAATGTCAATCTAGTTTAAAGAAGTAATTTTTTAACAATGTGTATTAATTTTTCAAAGTTTCTCATGTAATTATTGACCTTATAACTTCATTATTTTAGTATTTGCATTATTTCTTCCAATCCTTTCAATACAGAAAAGTTTATGCTTTCCATATAAAATAACAATTAAGAATTCGTTTCTAAATAAACAGTTAACGCAATGAATAGTAATTTAAAATGAGAATTATAAAAAAACAAACACCATGCGAAAAAAATCTTATATTTAGAATAGAGAGAACATAAAAAAAAGTTATTACTCGAACCATGAAAAATTAGGGTTGAAATAGATTCGGTTAACACATTTTCAAAGACCGAGAATATTTTGTTCATTTGATATTATTTGTTTTTAAGAAAAATGTGGCGTTAAAAATATTTTAAATTAAAACATAATTTGTGATAATACTTTTCAATATGTCTAATTTCAAAAAAGGGTAAATAATTTTACAATGTTTTTATAGTCGTCATTATAATAACAACAACCAAATTATGAACGTAATATATGCATTTTGTTAAATATGTTAGTCTTATTGTTGGCCGAATATCCAGTTCGGGTGTCTATTTTAGGGATTAATTGTCAGTTTAATTATAAGTTTAATTGTTAATTTAATTGTTTAGTCTGATAATAAACGTGACAGAGAATAGGTTAGCTTAATTAGATTTCAATTTGGTTGTTAGGAGACCGAGTAAGCAGGCGCGGAATTCTGCCTCTGACTGCGTTTTCTGCTTCTGGTTAGTGTGTTGTCATATCGTCTGGTACACTGTACCGGTTCGTCTGGTAATTATGTTTTCTGTATTTCTGGGTATTTAAAGCTCCAGTTTTAATTAATAAGATAAGCATTCCATTTCCTTACATTGAGATCTTTAATTCTAGCATTTTAACAATTGGTATTAGAGCTTCGAAAGAGGCCTGATAATTGTGAGAGTGAGTGTGGACAAGTGAAGTCCAGAACAAACACGGGAGTTTGAGTGTGTGAGTGAAACACAAGAGAAATCATCATGTCAACCTCAGAAAGGTTCGTGCAGCCGTCTATTCCCAAGTTTGATGGCCATTATGACTACTGGTCAATGATAATGGAGAATTTCCTTAGGAGCAAGGAAATGTGGAATCTGGTGGACGAAAAAATTCCAGCACCAGCAGTTGGAAATACACCAGCAAGTGAGGCTCAGAGAAAGAGTGTGGAGGAAGCCAAACTCAAAGATCTAAAAGTGAAAAATTATCTGTTTCAAGCTATTGACAGAGAAATAATGGAGACGATACTTAACAAGGAAACATCAAAAGCAATCTGGGACTCAATGAAACAGAAGTATCAAGGGTCCACAAAGGTACGAAGAGCACAACTTCAAGCATTGAGGAAAGAATTCGAGTTACTGGTCATGAAAGAAGGAGAAAAAGTTGATAACTTCTTGGGACGGACTCTAGCCGTGGTCAACAAAATGAAAACAAATGGTGAGGTGATGGAACAAAGTACAGTGGTTAGTAAGATACTCAGATCATTGACCTCCAAATTTAACTATGTTGTCTGCTCAATTGAGGAGTCAAATGATCTAAGTGTCTTAACCATTGATGAATTACATGGTAGTTTGCTAGTTCGTGAACAGAGGATGCTGGGACAATAGGAAGAAAAACAAGTGTTAAAAGTAACATATGATGAAAGATCAGTCAGAGGCAGAGGCATGAATAGAGGAGGAAGAGGTAGAGGACGAGGCAGACAAACATTCAACAAAGTTACAGTTGAATGTTTCAAATGTCACAGACTGGGACACTTTCAAAATGAGTGCCCAGAATGGGACAGAAGAGCCAATTATGCTGAACTGGATTAGGAGGAAGAACTTCTGCTGATGTCCTATGTTGAGTTCAACAAGTCAAAAAAGGAAGCAATATGGTTTCTTGATTCTGGTTGCTCAAATCACATGACAGGAAACAAACAATGGTTCCTAGAGTTGGATGAACAATTCAGTCATTCTGTAAAACTGGGAAACAATCTCAGAATGCCAGTGAAAGGGAAGGGCAACATCAGACTTGAAGTAGAAGGAGCAACTCAGGTAATCTCTGAAGTGTACTATGTTCCTGAGTTGAAAAAAAATTTATTGAGTATGGGTCAACTACAAGAAAAAGGGTTAACTATCCTGATACAAAATGGAGAATGCAGACTTTATCATTCTAAAAGAGGACTAATCATGCACACACACATGACCTCTAATAGAATATTTGTTGTTCGAGCCAATGTTCTGATGGATACATCTTCTGCATGTCTGAATGTGAGCAGTGATGATACTGGTGACTTGTGGCACAAGAGATATGGTCACCTGAGTATTACCAGTCTGAATTTACTACACCAGAAGGAACTTGTCAGAGGACTTCCCAAGTTTCAGATGTCAACATATGTATGTACAAGCTGTATGAAAGGAAAACAACATCGGAAGATCATTCCAAAGAAAAGCAAATGGAGAGCAACTCAGAGGCTACAACTTATACACTCAGATATTTGTGGACCCATCACTCCAAAGTCATATGGTAACAAAAGGTATCTACTGACCTTTATTGATGATCTGAGTCGTAAGCTCTGGGTTTACTTTCTGAATGAAAAGAGTGAAGCTTTCACAACATTTAAAAGCTTCAAAAATATTGTGGAGAAGGAGTCTGGTCTATCCATTTGTGGACTAAGAACAGACAGAGGAGGGGAGTTCACCTCCAAAGAATTCACAGAATTCTGCAGACTCGAAGGTATCAAGAGACAACTGACTACAGCCTATACTCCTCAACAAAATGGAGTTGCAGAACGTAAAAATGTACCATACTTAACATGGTGCGATGCTTGCTAGAAGACAAGAAGATGCCAACTCCATTCTGGCTAGAAGCTGTGAAAACGACATGCCACATTCTCAATCAAAGTCCTACTTCTGCTGTAAAGAATAAAACACCAGAAGAATGTTGGAATGGAGTTAAACCTAATGTTGATCATTTTCGAGTGTTTGGATGTATAGGAAATGTACATGTACCAGATGCAAAGAGGTCAAAGTTGGATGCTCGAAGTCAAGAGTGTGTACTGATAGGGTACAGTAAAGAGTCTAAGGGATACAAAATGGTCAACCCGACCACAAAGAAGGTGATAATTAGCAGAGATGTTGTGTTTGAAGAAAGAAAAAGCTGGGATTGGAAAAAGACAGAAGGAGAAGCCAACAATGACATTCTTGACTGGGGAGAAGCTGATAATGATACATATGCCTCCAGTGATGAAGAAAGTGAAGAAGAAGCAGAATCTGATCAAAGTAGTACTGCCAGTGATAATGCTTCTGGTCACAGTAATATCTCCAGTGACACTACCACACCTACACTTCCAGAAAGAAGAATCACTCAAGCTCCAAACTATCTTCAAGACTATATAAGTGGAGAAAGACTATCAGAAGAAGATGAAGAGGTACAAAATCTAGCATTGTTTATATCCTCTGATGATCCTATTTATTATGAAGAAGCAGTAAAATTGAAAAGATGGAGGGATGCAATGGATATGAAGTTCAATGCTATTGTAAAGAATGAAACCTGGGAGCTTGTTGATGCACCAAAGGAGGCCAAAGTAATTGGTGTAAAATGGATCTACAAAACTAAATTAAATGAGAAGAGTGAAGTAGATAAGTGTAAAGCTCGTCTTGTGGCTAAGGGATATGCACAGGAGAAAGGAGTAGACTACAATGAAGTTTTTGCTCCAGTAGCTAGATGGGATACTATTAGAACAGTGATAGCTCTGGCAGCAATAAACGGTTGGACAATTTTTCAGCTTGATGTCAAAAGTGCCTTTCTTCATGGTGAGCTGAATGAAAATGTTTACATTACTCAACCTCCAGGGTATGTGATCAGTGGGGCAGAGAAGAAAGTATATAAATTGAAGAAAGCACTCTATGATCTAAAGCAGACACCAAGAGCGTGATTCAGCAAAATTGAAAGCTACTTCATTAAGGAAGGGTTTGAGAAAAGCAGCTATGAACACACGTTGTTCATCAAAAGAGAAGAAAAGAACAAGATCCTAATTGTAAGTCTATATGTTGATGATCTCATTTTTATTAGTAATGATTCTGTTATGATAAATGAGTTCAAAGAATCCATGAAAAGGAAGTTTGAAATGACTGATCTGGGCAAGATGAAATATTTTCTGGGAGTTGAAATACGGCAGAACTTCAATGGTATTCACATTGGTCAGAAGAAATATATTGAAGAAGTTCTAAAAAGGTTTGGTCTGGAAAATTGCAATGGAGTCAAGAATCCCATGGTTCCAGGAAGCAACAGACTGACAAAACAAGAAGATGGTAAGAAGGTAGATGCAACCCTATTCAAGCAAATGGTGGGAAGTCTGATGTACATGACTGTTACAAGACCTGATTTAGCCTACAGTGTTTGTCTAATAAGTCGTTTTATGGCCAACCCGATGGTGTCTCACATGATGGCAGCTAAGAGAATTCTAAGATACAGCAGTGCTACTACTGAGTTTGGTGTATTCTACAAAAGAGGATGTAAAGATGAGTTGCTTGCCTACACGGACAGTGACTATGCAGGAGATCTGGATGATCGAAAAAGCACCTCTGGGTATGTTTTCATGCTAAGTGGAGGAGCAGTAGCTTGGTCATCAAAGAAGCAGCCAGTTGTGGCACTTTCAACCACAGAAGCAGCATATGTGGTTGCTGCTTCTTGTGCATGTCAGTATATTTGGTTGCAACAAATATTTAAACAGATTGGAGGCACACAGAGTACAAGTGTCGAGATACTATGTGATAATTCTTCCACCATAAAACTTGCAAAGAATCCAGTCTTCCATGGTAGGAGTAAGCACATTGATGTCAGGTTTCATTTTCTGAGAAATCTCACTAAGGATGAAATAATTGACATGGAATATTGTGGTACAAGTGAGCAGTTGGCTGACAGTATGACTAAACCAATGAAACTGGAAGTGTTTGAGAAGCTTATAGAGGCACTTGGAATGAAGTCAGCTGAAGAAATAAACTGAAATGCTTCTGACATGTTCAGTTTAGAGGAGCGATTGTTGGTCGAATATCCAGCTCGGGTGTCTACTTTAGGGATTAATTGTCAGTTTAATTATAAGTTTAATTGTTGATTTAATTGTTTAGTCTGATAATAAACGTGGCAGAGAATATGTTAGCTTAATTAGATTTCAATTTGGTTGTTAGGAGACCGAGTAAGCAGGCGCATAATTCTGCCTCTGACCGCGTTTTCTGCTTCTGGTTAGTGTGTTGTCGTGGTACACTGTACCAGTTCGTCTGGTAATTCTGTTTTTTGTATTTCTGAGTATTTAAAGCTCCAGTTTTAATTAATAAGACAAACATTCCATTTCCTTACATTGAGATCTTTAATTCTAGCATTTTAACACTTATATGTTTTAAAGTTTTTTTAGAAGATGTACACTTTGACGTTTTAAATTTAAAAGACTTTTAAAAAGTTTTAACTTTTATTATTGAAATAAGACTAGTATGGTTCAATCTTTATATAGGTCGAGTTGGGTCAAAAGTCTCTATTGACATGTCCGATATATCTTTATTTCTAATTTAGAGACATACTATTTTCTTAAAGCAACAATTTTGGTTAGAATTAAAATTAGTTATATACTCTTATTTTCAGAAAATGATCTTAATTTCATTTGATATTTGATACACATTTTTAACCTATAAATAAATGTTTATAAAATTAATGTAAATGCATTTTCCCATATAATTTTTTTTATAGATGCATTTAATTATATTTCATTATGTAAATTATCTAGATATTTTGCATAATGAAATATAATTGAATGTTAGTATACAACTTTTTTGACCTAAAAATGCATAACAATTAAATTTTAAAATAAATATTTATATTCATGTAATAATTAAAAAAAAATATTATTATAGAGACACATGTTTATATTTATTTTTGAATTTAGAAAGTTGCCTTAACTCTCAACAATAGATTATTAATCTTCAAATGATTACTTCAAAGAATAATATATTCTTCAATTGTGAGTTTTTTAACTAAACTAAAAAACATTAATTCAAATGAATATTTTGATACTATAAAAATCTACTTAGAATACAAGTATATTTTAGTTGTAAATAACTCTTAATTTTAACCGTTCTGTCTAAGATGGATGGAATTTATGTGAGATTTACCACATTTGAAATAGATTTCACTCCTAAAATTGAGAATAAAATATAGAGTAAATTAAGAAGTTAGACTCTAATTAAAAAGAGCTTTTATTTATGTCTGCAAAATGGGAACCACTATAAATATAGTGCAGTTCTTTCACATGTCATGAGCCCTATACCGAAAAACATGGAGTTTGCTCTATATAAATAACTCCAACCTTATCCTAATACGGATAAAGGATATATGTAGAAGTTAGCTTTGCATGGTCATTATTTTGGGCATGGGACATACATATTCATTGATGTCGCTGACTTGGAAAAAATATGCATAATTACTCTGTTCTATTTTCTTAACACTAATAATTTCTTAATAAATATCTAACTTCTAAAGCAAGTAATTATTTGATTATTAATCATTTCCTCAAAAAAGGATAGAAAATAATCTCAAAGTACAAATGATTATTAGATGAGGTTTTATTTCAAGTAGACAATATGATTGAATCACTGACTTAGTAACAAACACTAAATTAATTTATTTTTTATATTTTTTTAAAAAAGTGATATATTCAACTCTTACATCAGAAGCTATAATAAAATCAAATTTCCTAAATTTTATTATCAAGAGTTTAATTTTTATGTAGTAATTTTTTTACACAATTGACAAATTTTAACCAATTATATTGGTAAATTTATAAGTAATTATAAAAAAGTTAAATATTGTTACCGATCTAATGGTTGTGATTGATTGACAGTATAAAAATGTTTTCCACTAAAGATGTATCATTAAAAGTATATTATTATTATTATTATTATTATTTAATTCATATATTGCAGCTTCAATTGTGTATCAATCCTTTAACTGGTCTTTATTGTTAATTCCTTTATATAAATTAAGTATATCAATTAAGTAAAATGCTCTTTATTATTTGGTAGCTACCGTTTATGTAGAGATTTTATTCTCTTAAATGTTGTTGACTATTGTACATACTGTATTTCTATATATGTTGTAACCGAGCAACAATAATAATCGTAGTAAGTCATTTTAGCACAATTACAATTTTGGCTTATTTTATTTCTTACATGGTATCCGTTGTTCCTTTTTACTCATAATCATATCTGATATACCTCCAACCTCCATTTCTTCTGACAACTCAACAACCATCAAAATAGACAGTTGTGTCATTCATCGTTCAAATAGCCGTTCAAATAGACATGATCTCAATGAAGAAGTCTATTGCTGCCATAAAAAATTGGTCATTACATCAATTGGATGTAAATCTCAATGAAGAAGGCTATATGAAACTACCACCTGCATTTCTCCACTAAAGGCAAGCATGTGTTGGTATATTAAAAAAATCCATTTCCAGTTTTAAGTAGGCTTTTCGCCAACGGTTCTCTAAATTTTCCACCACTCTTATTCAATGTGGTTTATTGATAGCGTTTCAGCAAATGTACTGAATCGTTGTAAGTAATAATTAAATGACTGTACCGAGTGTCGAACTCAAGGATTGAGTTTTACTATCGAATTATGTTTAATTACTAAAATTGTACAAAAAGTTTCTGAATTAATTGAAATAATGTTTGACATAACAAGAGTAATAGAATTAAACTTTTAAAATGAGAAAAATGTCATATATGAGTTTTACTACGAGTCCAACCTTGGTTTCTAATTTGATCCTAGTTATTAATTTCCTTTATTGAATTATTACCAAATTCTATTTATTATTCTTGCCCTAATGTCTTAGTGAAAAAACCTTTAATTCCAACGTAACCCTTAATTTCTTAGTGAATTTAAGATTAGAATTAAGCTTTACAGTACAAAAATTCTTTTATTAAACTACTGTATCTGCACTAATTCAATTGGTTTCATGACATGCATCTATTCCTAGAATACAATCTCATGAATTTCTCATCTCAAACATTCGTAAAGTCCACTTCCGTTTCAAAATACCAATCGTAAAACATTTTACAGAGATCAGAAAAATAATTCAATAAATTTATTCATAAGAATCAAATCAGACAAATAAGGGTTTCGTCTTGTTTCACTCATCTCTAACAAATAGGGTTTAGTTACTCATGACAAAGATTAAAGAAGAATTACAAGAAAGATTCATGAATGATTATTGATAAGAACTCCTTCAAAGGTGTTAGAAATAGTTGTCTCTCAGTTTATCTGCTAGTGCACAAGTCTCCAAACTTCCCAATAGACCAAAAGATCCCTAGAAAATGAGAAAAACTCGTTTTTATACATTCTGCAGAGCGCCACGCGTCCCAGACGTGGGATTTGCGCCTCATACACATTTGGCCAGATTCAGGAATGCAGAAATGCGCCCCATGCGCGTGATTTGCGCTTCAGGTGCACAACATCTGATGTCTCACATTTACGACATTTTGCTCCTCTTTTGAGTATGAATTTGGTTCAATTGTCTTCATGAAAGGTGTCTCTATGGATCTTAGGTTTCATTTGCACTTAGTTTGACTCCAATTGGACATCTACAACTCCAGATATAACAAAAATATTTCATGTAAGTCTTGTTGATTTCTCACCAAAATTCAGAACTGCACTAACACAAAGAAACAACATAAAACTACAAAAAAATCTCTACTTAATCAAGAAAATAAGAACATAAACATTTTATTAAATTCAAGAACTTAAATCAACAAAATATATCAAATAACTCCTTAAATTAACTAATGATTGAAGATAAATAAGACTAAAAACAGTAAAAAAAAATATGCATATGATGAAGAGTTATCATTTATGTCAATCCATTTCAGATTGTAGTCTATTCAGTTACATTTGCAATCAAACATTTATTTTTGCCCTCGTCTACGTTGATGACATTATCATAAACGAAAACAATGATGATGTTATTTCTGATATAAAACAATTCCTTGCTCAATCTTTCTTTATCAAAGATATTGAGAATCTTCATTTTTTGTTTCAGACATGGAGTTTCTCTATCTAAAAGATGATTGTTTTATGTCAAACAAAAATATATGTTGGACATTTTATCCGACTCTGGTATGTCTGGTGTCAACTATTAGATTTTTCTATGGAGCAACACCTTCGTTTACCGCTGAATGATGGCACTTCCTTTTTTATCCAACTGTCTATCATCGTCTCGTTGGTTGCCTGGTAACAGCCACATGAGTTCTTCACTATCTTAAAGGGATTGTAGGTAAAAGTTCTTTTCTACATCCAACTCTTTAAATTTAGTTGGATATGCAAACTCTGATTGAGTTGGTTGCCCTACTACTTGTCTATCTACCACCACATATTTTACCATGGTGGATTCTAACCTCATTTATTAGAAAACTAAGAAGCAACCGACAATATCTCGATCTTCTACTGAAGTAGAATATCTTTCCCAAGCAGCTTTTGCTTATGAGTTGCAATGGCTAAAATACTTTCTCTCTGATCTTTGTATTAACCATTCTCAATCAATCATCATGGGATTTTTGTGCAGGTTTACTAGTAGACCTAATATGGTGCATTGACGCGCAATCGAAATAGTCACGAGATACCTAAAAATGACTATGAGTCTATGATTACATTATCAAAGATTTCCTCCCGTCCTTGAAGAATACAATGATGATGATTGGAACACCTTATCAAATGATTCCAAAGTAACCAATGGCTATATTTTTAGTATAGCCGATGGTGCTGTATCTTAGAAATCGAAGAAATAGACGATATTGGTCCAATCCACTATGGAGTCTGAAATGATAGCACTAGCTATTGCTTGTGAAGAAACGGACTGGTTGAGATGCTTGTTAGCTGGGATCCTTTAAAGGAAAAACCTATGCAAATGTGTTGATCCACTGCGATAGTACCGCGGTTATTGCAAAAATTGAGAATTGTTATTACAACGGTAAGAGACGACAAATACGTCGTAATCACAACATAGTTAGAGAATTACTTTCTAAAGGAGTTGGTATAGTGGATCATGTACACACTGATGAGAATTTAGCAGATCCTTTGATGAAAGGATTGGCTAGAGAGAAAGTCATAAATACATCCAAAAGGATGAGACTATTGCCTATAGATCAATGAGTCACTCATGATGGTAACCTGACCTAAAAGACTAGAGATCCCAAGAATTAGGTTCAATGGGTAATAACAAGTCATAGTGATATGAGATAAACATGCTATTATATATGAGAGAAGCATGATTCTAAAACGATGAAAGGTTGAGATAATAGAAACTCTTAATGAGATATATACTTTATGTGGAGGGAGTACCTAGCTACATAAGTATTCTTGATATACTCACCTTTATGAATATGGAAGTGGGGCCGCTTCCAATGGAATTTCGAGGCAAAATTCCTAGAGCGTTCATTATACTGGGATAGCAAGTAGGGCCATAAATGCACGAGCTTTTGAGAATACACCCAATGAAAATGTTGTGTATGGGTTTGATGTTAGAGATAGAGTTCAAAACCACGAGTCACTCTTGTTAAATCTGAATCTTACTTGCTATGCAAAAGTTCAAGTCAAGAGACACATCTATTTATGCACAAATCTTATGGAAGCGTTTGACGCTATTTCAGAATCTCTTTTTTAAATTAAAGTGAGGGATTGTTGGAAATGATGATAGTTAAAGCTAGTGATGTGAATTGAAAAAATAAGGAAGTCTCACATATGAGGGATTACACACACTAGTAGTGTTTATAAGGTGGAGGTATGGAACTTGGGGTGTGCCCCAAGAAGTACCCACTTTTGTGAAGGGATTAGAACACATGCAAATAGATCACCACGCACCCGTGTGCCGCCTATCGAGCCTGAGCTAAATGGTGTATTACTTTTTAGTATATGGAAAATTAATAATTTATTTATTTAATTTTAAATGAATGTTTGTGTTTTTATTTTATTGATATGTTGTACACGTGTTTTTCTTCCACTGAGTCAATATTAAACATCTAATCTGATCAGTTCCTTCCCTCGATTTCGCGCATCTGGTTTCTGGTCAAACCCTAGTTGTTTTCTCGTTTTTTTTTGTGGACTCACACATCAGTTAGTCGCCTAGTAAAAAGCCTATGAAAGATTGGAGCACACGTTTATGTGGATCTGGACTAATGGATCACTCGTTTTTCTCTCATCAAGTTGCAGATTTTCACTATAAATAGACGGTTCTACTCAGTTGGAAAAGCACACAAAAAGCTCTCCAAAATTTGAGACTTTTCTATGCTTCTCCCTATTTTTCTTTCTTTTTCTTCTTCTTCTTTTTTTCTTTATTCGAGTGGTCGTAGTATCATATTACGGGTGACAACCATTCGACTATCATATTGAGGGCTAGAACGGTTTTCTACGGCGCAATGGAATTTCGATACAATGTATTTGAGCTGTTTTATCCTGAAGATTTCGTGATTGATAGTCTGTCTTGCATAATTTGGGCAGTGCCTCAAAACATCTTAAAGAGAGCGACCTAGTTCGCGACTCAAACTAGTAATATTTTCGATTGCATAAATTGATTTTTAAACAGTTTTTTCAAAACTCAAAAATAACAATTTTATATAGACATCAAGTAGTCCAATTCGATACTCAATTAGTTGATTGAATAGGCCCCGAACATGTGATATTAGATGATGAAGGGCAAATCACTCATTATACACTAAAATACTGTAGGCCTAGATCAATATCGCCAGTTAGTCCTACCCAATTATGTCAGCTAGAACAATAATGAAGTACAAACAATTGTTAAAAAAAATTAATCTGTTGAAATTACTTTCTTTTTTATTTATAGATATTTATTAAAATGTGTTAAATGAACATACATGACACTTATAATCTAATGTATTTTTGAAAAATACGTGAAAACTCATAGTGAACTAGAAATTACATTAAAAGTCAAAATAAAAACTATAAATTACATATTAGAGCTCTCATAAATTACTGTGGGGGAGTTCTAAACACACATCTTTGTTTAGTCTAGTTATTTTTAAAAATGGAAAGGAGAAGTTAACTAATTTTTTTTTTTTTACGTCAAAGGAGAAGTCTACTTTAGTTAAAAAAAAAACAGAGAAATCTACTATTAGTAGTAAATAAGTAAAATTCGGTTGCAATTCCATGAATATGAAGATTAGTAGGGAGATGAGACCAAAACAAGCAAGTTCATGAACGATCAATCAGAGGACCACATGAGTAATCAACTCATCCGTCCGGTGCTTTGGAAAGAGAGGGGCCTTTTGGTTTAGCTATATAGCTCCCGGGGCCTACTAATTGATGTGTGTATAGAATCCAACATGGATGCCCAATAAAGGAAAAATAAAATTGACATTAACATATCAAAGTTTGTCTCATAGCTATTAATGCCATTACAATTAGCAGATGTGGTTATTCATCTGAATTCGGTCTGATTAAATTGAAAAAAAAAATCATTTTGATTAGATATAATTTAGTTTTCTCTAAAATTAAAATTTGAGATAGAGATAGATTTGAAATGTTGATATTCATTTTGTATCTGTTTTTTAATGTGTCTTACTAGTAATATTATTAATATTTTTAAATTTTATATATACGTATATAATTAATATTTTTAAATATTAAAAATTAAAATATCTTATATATAGAAAATATGATTTTAATATTTTTTTATTGTTATATAATTGTAATTATTTTGTTATATTAATTATAATAAATATGACCTTTAAATTTATTATTTTATATATATATAAATGAGTACAAATACGAGACGAGAAAACTTAAACTATTTGTTCTGGGCATTGACAAATTATAATTGTAGGTAGTTTATTTTTTAATTCTCTCTCTTTTTTTTTTTTTAATTTTTGAGTGCTTTTCAAATACCTATAATTCTTTTAAAAGAAGTTAAGTGGACAAATAAAATTATTAACATGATATCTCCTTCGTGCAATTGTAGAGATTAATCTATCGAATAAAATTGAATTTCATGAATAATAAATATATAGATATATAGACTTAACTAAATCATGTCAACCAACCCAGTTTTTTGTTTCAGATTTATAAACTATACCATTTTTTCACATAAAATAATTTTAACTTTGTGAAATGGTTTCAAACTGGTTCATAATCGATTTTAATGTATATTTGTAATTAAAACCTATTTATGTATAAGTTGGTTTTAAGTTACTGATTTTCGGAAAGTGTGATTAATTTAAATTTCTTAAGCATCTCGGTACGAATGAAGACAATCAAAGAAAAATTAGAAGTTATTATAAAAAGGATGAATTATTAGAAGTATAAGGTTATAGAAAAAGAAGATATTATTTCCAAAAAGATAATGAAAAACAGAAGAAAGAAAACTCATCTCATAGTCATCAAAATCAGTATAGAAATTATTGATACAGAAATTTGCTATTTGAATTTTGATTAACCGAGTAGTTTCATTTGTACACAACCAAAAAATGACATGATGATACGTAAGTTGTCGTTGCTGCATATGGAACCAATTCCTACACCACTTTCAACATCGCTGTCTTTAGGATGCTCTGTCCATCAACGGATTTAGATTCTCTACTTCACATTATCTCTATAACCACCTTTTATTTTATCTCTCTCAATTTTAGGTGTTCTCTTGATTAAAAATAAAAACAGTGAGATATTTTTAAGAAACATTACAAAGTTTAAAATTTTAAATTCGAAAAATTAACCATATACGTAGGGAGTTGAAATAATCAAGGGGACATATATGGAATAAATTTTGTACATCAAATAATTATCTTTTATCTTTGTTGCAAAGAGAAAGAATTTCGAGGTTTTATATTATTATTCTTTCAAGTTTTCACTCTCTCACTATATATGTTAGTTTTCACTCTCCCATTATATATGGTGTATATAGAAAAATTATGTGAGAAACTTAAATACCAAAAATTTATTTATAGACATTTTACCATCGAAAATGCACTGAATATTTGTTGTCACTATCATAATATACGTAGAACTGTGATATTTCATATACATAACTTATGAGTTATTATCATTTTAAATTATAGTATTTCGTATGTATAACTTATGTATCAAGTGAGATTTCAAATAGTTTAGATCACTTAATATAATTTTTATGATAAATTTATCGCATTCTCTCACTTGATCCAAACAATCAACCCATTGACCAAAATAGTTAATTCTAAAATTTACTAAAGAAATAAACGTGTGAATCATAGCAATAATTCCTCTTATATTAACTATTACCATTCATATACTACAAGATGTATAGTTTTCCAAGTATTAGACTCAGTGTGACAATAAAACTTAATGAATAAATCCAACATTTATTCTTTGTCCAAAATGAAATGTATTTTCTAAAAAACTAAAATGCACGTGAATGAGAAATCATCAAAATGTAAGAGTTTTATTAATAAAGTGTATGTATTCATACATTCAAAAAGTGGAACTAAGTCACATTTTCTCCACATGATCCTTGAATTTTATAGGTGCCACGCCCTTATTCAAATGATCAACAATCCTTATATCAGTGACAATGTGATCAAGGACCACTATTTTATCTTTAACTTTGTCTCTAATGGCTAAGTACTTGATGCTAATATGTTTGTTTCGACTTCAACTTTTTTGTTCTTAGCCATAAGACAACAATTGAATGATCGCATAAATTTTTTCAAAGGTCTGGAAATAGAATATATGATTCTAAGCCTTGAAATAAAACTCTTAAGTCATACACCATGAGAGGTATCCTCAAAACAAGAGAAACAATATTTCATTCGAAATCTCTCTAGAACCTTATTAATGTAGGCTTCCTATGATATACCTAAAATACCTCGAAGTGTATCTCTATGAATCTTAATGCTAATGACATAAGATGTCTCATCCATAACCTACATTTCAAACTTTTTAGAGATAGATTGTTTCACCCCATGCACTAATATCATTTGAATCAAGTAGAATAACATCCACATATAAACACAAGAAAATAAATTTTACTTCAATTTACCTTTTGGTATATGCATTGATCCATGAGATTTTTTACAAATCTAAACGAAGAAACTATTCTATAGAATTTAAAATATCATTGACAGAAAACATGTTTTAAATGATATATGAATTTCTTAAATTTGCACATCAAATTTTCATGTCAAAATTGAGGCATATTTATCCAAATTGTTTGTATTGCAATTGTAAACATACCATAAAATAAAATTTTGTAACATAAAAATTATATGTGGACTAAATTTTTATTTTAATAAGATTTATTTAAACTTTATGATGAATTTATCAAATTATGTGCACAATTATATACCAAAATGCCTTTTTTATTGACATTTATATACTAAAATGTTATTTTTTTTTACCTTCAAGGTCGCAAGCGGGGATGCGATCACTTGAGGATTTTTTTCTCACTCTAATAGGAGGTTGCATCCTGGATATGTGACAATCTATTGCCATTTATTTTTTATTTATAACAAATGATTAATAATTAATTTAATAAATAAAAAATAAGAAAAATAATTTAAAAATAAATTATATTAATAAACAAACAAAATACATCTAATGAAAACAAATTATGCATAGATGTGTCAAAACAAACAACATGGATATATTACTTGAACAATTCTCTCTCTTATTTTACATATAAATTAACAACTTTATTCTGTATTATATCTTGTTAACTCCCTCCTATTTTTTTCTCATATTTTATCACAATTATTCCTTCTCAAATTCAAAGTTATATAAAAAATAGTTGCCATAAAATAGAAGAAAAAACAAAAGGATGTTGTTAATAAAATAAAATAATTTTACTAATTTATTTGCACATTAAGAAGGAGTGCTTAAAATAATATAACACGTTTTATGTTTCCACATCTACTTAACTGCTTTTGGCACATTAACTCGACCACATAAATTTTAATGTATTTTTTTCATTAATTGCATTTTGTTTGATTTTATTAATATAATATAGTTTTTTTTAATTATTTTTTATTTATTAAATTAATAATTAATTATTTGTTATAAAAATAAATAAATAAATAAATTTATGGCAATAGATGATCGCATGGTGATGCGACCTCTTATTAGAGAAAAAAACAATCCTTCACGTGGTAAAAAGATAAAGTATTATAGCATATAAATTTCAATGTAGAGTATGACGAAGAGTTTTGAACAAAAAGGAATATAAATGAAAAAAAATCTTGTACTATAGAATATAACAAAGATTTTTGAATAAAAATGAATATAAATGAAAAATATCATTTACCAATTCATATTTCAGGTGGACAAAGTTATGAAAATAATTTTACATTTTATTCTAATTAATCACACAAATAAATGAAATTTTTGTGTGGTAAAATTCATTATACCACATATATTAATTACAATATTATAATTCTAGTTCCTTATGTGATCTAAAAAATTTAAAAATAGTTTTAATAATTAAGGATATTGTGGCTAATCTAAAAATAATAAAAATTATTAAAGATCACTAAGCATAAAAGCTAAATTATACAAAAATAACAAAATTTCTACTTCAAATGTAGTCTAATGATAAATAAAATTATCACATAACTGCATAACTAAAACATAATATTATGCATTTAATTTAATATATGCATGGAATAAATTTACTTTTGATATAATTATTCATGTTAAAAAATAACCGGAAAAAAGGAAACAACATAATGATATAAAAGTAATATTTTACTTGCTTGCTTCTCGGTGGTTAAAAACCATCACTAATTCCTGTATTTTTCCAGAAATCCAAAAGAACTTTATGGCCAATAATCTATTTATAAACATTCTATCATTAAAAATATATAGAATATTTATTATTACTATCATTTACACGAAAACAACGATATTTCATATGCATAATTTATAAATCACTATCACTAAACTATAATTCTTTATATGTATAATTCATAAATCACCGTGAAGTCAAGTAAGATTTCTAATAATTTAAATCATTTAATATAATTTTTTACTTAAATTAATACAATTTATTCATTCACTTTTGGTCACCATCTATCGGCCCCTGTTTTCATCCAATTTTTTTGGTAAATTCTTATGTCCTAAAAAAATGGGGTACTGATATACCTTTATCTTCTAGTCGAAATTAATTCAAAATTTAAATTTACTTAACAAATAATTAAATATCAAAAAATGACTCAACACCAGATGATTTAGTATTTGATATTATGTCAAATAAAACTCTAGAATAGAAGAACATTCAACTTTTTTTAAATATTCTCAATGATATATAAAAAACTCCACCATGTGAGACTACAAATTGATTAAGTCACTCAATATAACATGAAAAGGGAAAACAATAGTACTTTTTTTTTCCAATTGTAAATACTCTGAGCCCTTCCCAAGCCTCCAGAAAAAGAAAGTTGCCTGGGTCAAATAGTTTGATAATGGCCATATGCTGTGGGATTAATTTGTGCACGGGATCAAGTTTGATCTGAGTTTTGTGACACTGAATGGAGACCAAAGTTTATTGGGTTTGGTTTTAGTCATTTTCGTCTCACCCTAAACTCCCAATATATAAAAAAGAGAAAAATTGTTGAATAAAAAAAGGAGAATACATTTTGTTCGATCTTCGACGATGTGAGACTTAAGTCAACAAATTTTACCCATATTTTTTAAAATATATAATTATTTATGTGTTTCAAAATATTTAAAATTTACATTTTCCAAAATACAAATGTGATTTATGTTTCTAGACACTCACTTATTATCTCAAATTTTATCTTTGTTTAAATTATTTGTTTTAAATTGGAAAAATTACCCCGTTTGTCATGAATTTTGGATGTCTTCCTTTCTTGGCATACAAATATTGCTCTGAAGGATGATATTGTTTTGATTTCTTTGTTATAGTGGACAAAAATGTAACATCTCATGTGCCACCACTAAGGTTCAAAATGGAAAGATTGAAGGTGTTTGGGTATATAGGTAAACAGGAGAGGAGATCATAGATTTAGATTTATGAGGTGCAAAATTGAAAGATTGACAATGTTTAAATTTTATACATATGTTGAAATACTGGTAATGAGTGTGTCATTGACTCAAAAAAAAAGTGCTAGATTGAATCAGACACAATTCACACACCAGAAGTGTTTGATAAGCATATTTTTGAGTTAGAGAAAACGAGTGTAGTAAGTAGAATGATCAAATACGATTTACATCATAAGTATTTAATAAGCATGTTATTGCATCAGAGAAAATGAGATGAACATAATGGACTAGAATGAATTTGTCACTGATTCCATCAATTTTTTTTAAATGATATTGATTTTGGGTATTTCACACAAATATTTAACAGAAATTTGTATACGAAGATGCAACCCCATGTATTTTTTTCTTTTGTTAAATACATACGTTTAATTTTATTAATATAATTTAATTTTTTTTATTATTATTTATTTGTTAAATTAATAAATAAAAAACTAAATTATATTAATAAAAATTAAACAAATATATTTAATAGAAAAAATATATCAATTATTAATGCGGTTGAATAAATATACTAAATAAAATAACGTGTTATAATATTTTTAACAACTTCATTTTATTTTGTTAACAATTCTATTTTATCTTATAACTTAATAAATAAAAAATAATAAAAAATAATAAAAAGTAAAAGTTAAATTATATTAATAAAATCAAACAAAAAATAATAAATCGAAAAAATTCATTACATAAAAAAATACATCA
>JBBPBO010000004.1:64761911-64912415 GCA_037974295.1 Cicer cuneatum | reverse complement strand
AAAATGTTGTTGACAAATATCATAAAATAATTATTTTTTTATTGTATATAAATTTTATTGTAAATAATAATAATTTTTTTTAAAAAGAAATATACTGAAAAAATATACTAAATTTTCACCAATAATTAAAAACACAATTCACGTCGTTCACAATGATATAAAAACTGTTAATACATTTGTTTTTTTTTTTTCTCTTTCTATACTTTATAAACTTATAATAAATTACTTTATCTATCTTTTATTAATATTTTGCTTGTTTGATCACTTACTTAATTGGGATCATGCATTGAGTATCAAAATATTCTGAAATAATTATTTCTTTCTTAAAAACTGATTAGCATTATACAAAAGAAAACTGAAAATTGAAAAAGAAAAGAAAAAGAAAAAGAAAAAGAAAAAGAAAAAGAAAGTAGTAGTCCTACAGGCTACAGTTACGCTAAACAGTTGGAGGGAGAGAAAGTACAGTGAGTAACCCAACGGATGAGTAGAAACCAAGAAAAACACAAACACAAACACCAATATTAATAGAATCAAACCCAAATCACACACACACATCACATTCCACTTTTTCACTTCACTTTCTATCAGTTAGGGTTTCATTCTTTCTAGCTAATCGCTTCTTCATGAAGAAAACCTTTCCCCCCAACCACACCGCCCGCTTCCACCGTCAACCACCGCACGGTGGTAGGTCTCCATGCCCCGCTTACCATTACCGGAAACCGGGATTCCACTCCAACCACCGAGTTGACCGTCCTCCAGAGCGAAATCCCCCTCACCGCGTCCCCGATATCATCGTCAAGCTCCACCTCGGCCGCCGTGCCCTCCACCGGGACAACGTCGAGTCTCTGATCAGCTTATGCAAACCTAAGCCAGATAATTTCTCTTTCTACCCCTGCGACGGCGTCGCTGCCTCCCTCAATTTCCTTCAGTGGACGGACGCGCGTGACGCCGTCGTTTGGTTTTGGGAATCGCGTCTCGCCGAAGGCCATGATTTCACGCCGGAGCTGATCCCGAACGTTATGGTTCGTTCCGACAGGATTGAACTCGAAGGTCGTCTCCGAAGCCTTTTCGCGAGCCACGTGAAGGAATCTATGGAAGGGAAGGAAGTGAAGAAGTTGGTGGATGAGTGGGAGCGTTTATCGAAGGAGATCGCGCTTGTGGCAAGCTTGTTGGGTAAACCTTTTCCAATTAGAGTGCAGCAACAGAATATTCAGAGAAAGAAAAAGCTTGATGATGAAAAGTGTTTGGTTGAAAGGAGATTAAAGGAGTTTGAGTATGCAATGGAGTGTATTTTGCAGTATCTTGAAGAGAATAATAATGTAGAGTGTGGTGATGATTTTGTTCCTGTGTTTAGGTTTGGTGGAAAATTTGATTGGGGGAAGATTCACCATTTCATTGTTAGGGAACGTCGCAGACTTCAGGAAGGATTGCCTATTTATGCTTACCGGAGGGAAATTCTTCAGCAAATACACCATCAACAGGTATCTTCCTACAGCTGCTTGAAAAACTAATGTTTTTTTTTTCTTTTTGGTAATTCTTACATTTGTTCATGGGAAAGGATATAACTATTACAAAATAGGCTATTATTAAAATTTTGCTAGTTACGCCTCTTTTATTTCCGGTTACACCCAAAAAATAACCCCGCGAATTAGTATGTTTTTAACTAAGTTCATGTGAACTATATGGGTGTAACTGGAAATAAAAGGGTGTAACCAACAAAATTGATGTTATTAATTGTGGGCCGTGCATAAAATATTTGTCTTTTTTTGCCAGTTGATGTTATTAATTGTGTTGCTATTTGGAGTATTCTGACTAGAGTATGTACAGATAACAGTGTTGATTGGAGAGACCGGTTCTGGGAAGAGTACTCAGATAGTGCAGTTTCTCGCCGATTCCGGTATTGGGGCTGATGAGTCAATTGTGTGTACCCAGCCGCGCAAGATTGCTGCCAAGTCATTAGCTCAAAGGGTTCAGGAAGAAAGCAGTGGGTGCTATGAAGAAAATTCAATCCAGTGTTATTCATCATTTTCATCCTGCCACAAGTTTGATTCTAGGATATCATTCATGACAGATCATTGTTTATTGCAGCAGTACATGAGTGATATGAATTTGTCTGGGTTCTCGTGTATCATAGTTGATGAGGCTCATGAAAGGAGCTTAAATACTGATCTGCTGCTGGCGTTGATAAAGAATTTACTTTGTAAGAGGGTTGAGATGCGGCTAATCATCATGTCTGCCACGGCTGATGCAAAGCAGCTATCTGATTATTTCTTTGGTTGTGGAATTTTTCATGTGCTTGGGAGAAACTTCCCTGTGGAAGTGAGATATGTTCCTTCTGACTATGAAGAACATTCTGGTTCTGCTGTTGTAGCCTCCTACGTTATTGATGTTGTCAAAATGGCAACTGAGATTCACAAAACAGAGAACGGAGGAACTATCCTCGCCTTTCTGACCTCACAGGCAGAAGTAGAATGGGCCTGCGAAAAGTTTGAAGCCCTATCTGCAGTTGCTCTGCCCTTACATGGAAAACTTTCGTCTGAAGAGCAATTTCATGTTTTCCAGAACTATCCTGGAAAAAGAAAAGTGATATTTTCAACCAATCTTGCAGAGACATCACTTACAATTCCTGGTGTTAAGTATGTGATAGATTCTGGGTTGGTGAAAGATAGCCGGTTTGATCCTTCCAGTGGGATGAATGTACTTAAGGTTTGCTGGATCAGCCAGAGCTCTGCTAATCAAAGGGCTGGTCGTGCTGGGAGGACTGAGCCTGGCAGGTGCTACAGGATGTACTCAGAAGCTGATTATCAGTCTATGGAACTAAATCAAGAACCTGAGATACGAAGAGTTCATCTTGGCGTAGCAGTTTTGAAGATCCTTGCTTTAAGGGTGAAGAATGTGCAGGATTTCGATTTTGTGGATGCTCCAAGCTCTAGCTCTATTGAGATGGCAGTCAGGAATCTAATTCAATTAGGATTCATTAAACTGAACAATAAAGTTTATGAACTAACTTATGAAGGTAGGTACTTGGCAAGGATGGGGATTGAACCTAGGCAGGGTAAACTTATTCTTGGCTGTTTCCAATTTGCTTTGGGCAGAGAAGGCATTGTCCTTGCTGCCATGATGCCCAATGCTAGCAACATATTTTGCAGATTTGGTAATGAAGGTGATAAACAAAGATCTGATTGTCTCAAAGTGCAATTTTGCCATTCTGATGGTGACCTTTTAACTCTACTCTCCGTGTACAAGGAATGGGAAGCTCTGCCTCGAGATAGGAAGAATAAATGGTGTTGGGAAAATAGCATCAATGCCAAATGTATGAGGAGATGCCAAGACACAGTTTTGGAGTTAGAATCTTTCCTAGAGCGTGAACATGGCTTTGTTGTTCCAAGTTACTGGCGTTGGGATCCTCTTAAGCCTTCTATTCATGATAAGAATTTGAAAAAGGTTATACTGTCCTCACTTGCTGAAAATGTAGCCATGTTCTCTGGACGCAATCAACTTGGTTATGAAGTAGCACAAACTGGACAACATGTTCAACTACATCCATCTTGTTCCTTGCTCGTATTTGGTCAGAGGCCTAGTTGGGTGGTTTTTGGTGAGCTTCTCTCAGTGTCTAATGAATATTTGGTTTGTGTGAGTGCTGTTGACTTTCAATCACTAGACAGCCTTGTACCTCCTCTCTTGTTTGATGTATCCAAGATGGAAGAGCGGAAGTTACAAACGAAGACATTGACTGGTTTAGGCCCTATTCTTCTCAAGAGATTTTGTGGGAAAGGCAACAGTAATGTGCTTGGTCTTGTTTCACGTATTAGGAAAGCTTGTATGGATGAAAGAATCTTTGTTGAAGTGAATGTTGACGAGAATAACATCCAGTTATATGCCACTTCACATGATATGAATACAGCTAGTATGTTGGTGGATGATGTTTTAGAGTATGAGAAAAAGAGGTTACGCACTGAATGCATGGAAAAATTTTTGTATCACGGGTCTGGTTCCTCTTCACCTGTGGCCTTATTTGGGCCTGGTGCTGAGATAAAGCATTTGGAACTTGAGAAGCATTCTTTGAGTGTTGATGTGTTTCACCCAAACATAAATGCAATTGACGATAAGGAGCTCCTGATGTTTTTTGAGAAGAATACCTCAGGTTGTATTTGTGCTGTGAACAAATTTGCAGGCATGCTGAAGGATGGCGAGGATAGAGAAAAATGGGGCAGGATAACATTTCTGTCCCCTGATGCTGCCAAAAGAGCTACTGAGCTGAATGAAGAAGAGTTTTGCGGCTCGACCTTGAAAATACTTCCGTCACACTCAGCTATGGGAGGTGATAAAACATTTTCATTTCCCGAAGTTAAAGCAACAATTTTTTGGCCTCGTAGACCTAGCAAAGGATTTGGCATAATTAAATGCGATAAAAATGATGTCAATTTCATGTTGAGGGATTTTTATAATCTTGCAATAGGAGGGAGGTATGTTCGTTGTGCGCCCAGTAATAAGTCTATGGATTGTATTGTGATTAATGGGCTTGACAAAGAGCTTCCAGAACACGAAATTTTTGATGTACTAAGATCTGCTACAAGTAGAAGGATTCTGGATTTTTTCGTGGTCAGGGGAGATGCAGTTGGAAATCCATCGTGCAGTGCCTGCGAAGAGGCACTCTTTAAAAAAATTTCCCCCTTAATGCCCAAAAGAAATCCACTCATTAGTTCTTGCCGTGTTCAGGTATTTCCACCTGAGCCAAAGGATTCTTTCATGAAAGCTTTAATTAATTTTGATGGAAGATTACATTTAGAGGCAGCAAAAACTTTGGAGAAAATTGAAGGACAGGTATTGCCTGGATGTCTTTCATGGCAGAAGATAAAGTGCCAGCAGATGTTTCATAGCTCCTTGATATTTCCTGCTCCAGTGTATCATGTGATTTCGGAACAACTGGAAAAAGTACTTGCTGGCTTCAACAATTTAAATGGTATTTCATCATTATGCTCCTTTTCTTTTGTAGATGCTTGTAATTCATCAGTTGATGCCTTTTATATAAGCCACACCTTTTGTTTACATACATGGCTGCAACTTAATATTTCTCCCCTAAAAATTTGGATTTTTCCCACGTCTATTGTTCAATTGTGTTAATTTTTTCTTCTTAATAATTTAGTGTATATCCAGCTAAATTTTAGCAGTAAGTTTTCATACCCCTTCCTCCCTCTCTCCTGAAAAACAGGTTTGGAAAATGAAAAGACAAGTGTAGTACTTGGACTAAATACATCAACTTTTATTGACTCATTTTTGTTTATAAATTGGAATGGAGGGATAGTGTTTTTTTGTTGTTGGGTCACTTTTTTTTACTTGTTTCTTAGCAGTTGATGCATTTATTTGGATTTAAGGCACTGTTTGTTTAAGATTAAAAAAAAGTAAGGTTTTATACAAAGTTATTTTCATTTTCGATTTTTTTGTAATGTGTAAACTATTATTTGTTTGGTTGCAATTATAAAAAGCACCTTGTATTTTGAAACTTGTGATTAAGGATGTTTTTGTACTAAATAAATCATCCTTATTTTGGTTGGTAGTTCCACTGTCATTGTCATCTATTATATCTTTTTTTTTTCCTTCCAAAAGCTACTACTTATTTTTGCTTCTTTAAAGGATCTAAAAATTATTCTGCATTTTCAAAAAAAGCTTTGCAACATTTCCGATATCACATAAAAGAATGAGCTATTTTGAGGAAACAAATCCCTCATATTGATCCAACTTCTCTACTATTGGATAAACCATCTGATATCACCCATTTAAAGCTGATAAAGTTTTTTTCTGCAAAATTGTGACATTGACTACTGTTGAGAGTTTTAACATAGACAGTGTGGGTCAAATTAATGTTTCATACGCACTAGCTAGTTATGTGAGACAAATTTAGTTGCATTTTTCTTAATAATAATCTTATTAAGATTTGACTGCTGACAACTAATGGTCTTCTTTTAAGGTCTTGAGTGGAACCTAAACAGGACTGCTAACGGTTCCCATCGACTGAAGATAACAGCCAATGCCACAAAGACAGTGGCAGAAGTTAGGAGACCTCTGGAAGAATTGTCGAGAGGGAAAACCATTGACCATGACAGCCTCACCCCTGCAGCTCTACCGCTCGTGTTGTCCAGAGATGGCTTTAATCTTAAAAGCTCAATACAGCAAGAGACAAGAACTTACATTATTTTTGACAGGCACAACCTGAAGTTACGGATTTATGGTTCGCCAGACAAGATTGCTTTGGCTCAGCAGAAATTAATTGAATCTCTACTGTCCCTCCATGAAAAAAAGCAGTTGATAATTCCTCTGAGAGGGAGGGACCTACCTTCTGATTTAATGAAGCAAGTGGTTAAGAATTTTGGGCCAGATCTTAATGGACTAAAAGAGAAGGTACCTGGGGCAGATGTCAAACTTAACACTCGCCAACAGATAATCTTTCTTCATGGTAACAAGGAGTTGAAACCAAGAGTAGAGGAAATAACTTTGGAGATTGTGCGTTCAAGTGATCATTTAGCTGAGAGACTTGACACGGGACCTAGTTGCCCGATTTGCTTGTGTGAGGTTGAAGATGGATATCAACTTGAAGGTTGTCGTCATTTGTTTTGCCGTCTGTGTCTGGTGGAGCAATGTGAATCTGCTATAAAAAACCAAGGCAGTTTTCCAATATGTTGTGCTCACCAGGGCTGTGGAGATTCTATTCTGCTTACAGATTTGAGAACTCTCCTTTCAAATGAGAAGTTGGACGAACTTTTCAGGGCATCTTTGGGAGCTTTTGTAGCTTCAAGTTCGGGAACTTATAGGTTTTGCCCGTCTCCTGACTGCCCCTCAATCTATCGGGTTGCAGATCCCGACACAGCTAGTGAGCCATTTGTTTGTGGGGCTTGTTATTCAGAGACTTGTACCAAATGCCACTTAGAGTATCATCCATACCTTTCTTGCGAGAGATACCGTGAATTCAAGGATGACCCCGACTCATCTCTGAGGGAGTGGTGCAAAGGGAAAGAACAAGTCAAGAGCTGTTTCGCTTGTGGGCAAGTAATTGAGAAGGTCGATGGGTGCAATCATGTTGAGTGCAAGTGCGAAAAACATATCTGCTGGGTTTGCTTGGAGATCTTTTTAAGAAGTGACGAATGTTATGATCATTTGAGAACGGTACACATGACCATATAAATTTCTATTTGCGTGGTCATTGTAAGTTTAGTATAGTGGAATATATAATAATATTATGTACATAGATGGCGGAAAATGTACAGTTTATTTATATAATCTAATGTATATATACTAACAGTTCTGCCTATTTAATGTAAGCTGCATCGTTCTTATTGGTCTGTGTTGCGTCTTTATTGGCTGTTCATACACACTATCGTTTATATTAAGACCATTCTGTACAGCTGCAAAAATGTCGTTTGAGACAATGGATTAGTAAGAAATTATATTTGAGTATAATACAGTATAAAACAAAAATTTGCATATGCAGATTTTCTTTCATGTATCAACAATACATCTGCAATAGCAGCAGGGCTAGTATCATCCGTAAGCAAGGGCAGTGGCAACCCCAATTCCCAAAGAAAAAATTAAAGCCAGAATCCATGGAACACCAGTGGTTTTTTCATCGCGGTCATTTTCATTGGGTAATCCTACAGCTCCCTCTGTGGATCCGGCACAGCAACTAGACATGTCCGATTGTTGGAGGTTCAAAACTTGAAGCTCAAGCAATCTCACCCATTGGCGACAAGCAAACAACTGCATGGCCTCTTCCAACAAAGCAATAGAGAGACCATCCCTTTCTTTGCTTAGTATTGCAACCATATTTTCTGCTTCTCTGGCCCGCTTTTGAGATGCTTTCAACGCCTTAAGAAGCTCTATTTTATCCTTTTCATCATCACCATTTTCAAGCCGGTACGTACCATAGTGTTTGCTATATTGCTCCTCTTTGCCTGAAATATTACAGACCCTATTCATGGACAATATAACAGTCTTATCTGGACCCAGAAAAACCTTAGAAGGTGGAGGAAGATCACAGTTCTGCATAAGCTCAAACCCTGCATGCTTGTGAGAAACTGTGAAACCCATAACCTGATTCTGTGCTCTTTGACTAATCTTCTTTTGTTGGCCACCCATTAAAAATTCAATCTTTTTACGATGAATGATTAAATTGCTTCAGATGAAATCATGGATTAATTTCTTAATGGACTAATATTGAGAATTTCAAGTAGGAAACGAAAATATGCAGTTTGAGGTGTGAAAGGAAGAAAAAGGTGGTAGGTTTGAGAATTGGTGGTTGTGTGGGTGCATTGCTTTCATAGTGGAAAGCGTGATGAAGAGGCAGTAATTTTTGTGATTACAGATTAGTTTACTTTGTAACTTGCAAGTAACTCTGATTTGATGCTTCAAGAAATTCCTTGCTTGCAAGTTTGGATCAATTAGATTATTAAATTACCACTACATGAAAGATTCCTATTCGCATTATAAAACTAACGCCACGCCTCATGCTTTTCTTTCTTTCAACCTCAATTTTTTATTTTAATTCATAAACATGATGAAATCTTTTGTCCAAGTATCTTGTAAAATTTGGACTTTAAAATATTGAACCAAAATATGTGAATTGACTAACATAGTTTGGGAGGCATGTAAGTAAATTAATATATGCCTTTACTACTATGTAGTAAATTAATATAAGTAAAAAGATTATTTAAAAAATAGATATATTTAGTTTAAAATACTCTATTTGGTCTCCAAATATATCACAAGATTTTATCTTATCCACTTTTTAAAGCTTTAATCAGTTCTGCAAAATTTATCTTTTTCACTGCCTTAAAAAAGCAAGAAATTCCAAAAGAGTATATATTTTTATCCTCTTTAGCTTCATGCATTAGCATTATTAATAACTAACTATAACTGTTGCGAAGGAGAAAGAAAATTAAGAACTCAATCCACCGACCACCATTGAAGATCTAGATAAGGTGGCGATCACAGTTCTTTCACCTTGTCCTTTCTGATTCTGTCTAGGGATGATAACATAACTCACACTCGCGAATACTCATCTGAAACCGTCTTAATTTGCGCTGAGAAAACCCGCTTTAATTGATTGCAGATGCGAATTTTTCCCAGAATTAAAATTCGAATGTAGGTGCGGGTGTATTGATATCCACTCCGCACCCGAACCCATCCCGCTAGTAATATTATTGTAATTTTTAAATTTTATATACATGCACGTGTTAAATATACTTAATCTTTTTTTATATATTAAAAATTAAAATCTCATATCTATAAAAAAATATTTTTTTAATTTTATTGTCTAATAATAATTATTTTGTTATACTAATTATAATAAATATACTTTTTAAATTTATAATTTTATATATATAAATAGGTGCGGGTGTGAGCGAGGAAACCCGAAATCCGTTGCAGGCGGAGATGTAGTCTAAATTTACACCCGCTAAAAACGGGACGAGTGCAGATTAAATTCGATTAGTCGGATGTAATAGTGAGAAAGACAAAATCCGCCCTCAACCCACTCAGTTGCCATGTCTAATTTTGTCTCTTCCGGTTCTCCTTCAAATCCAACCACTGTTGATAATGAAAACTCACATCCTAATTAATCAATAGATTGCTCCCTCCCTTTCACAATTATTAAAAAAATTACTATAAAAAAATTATAAGATTACTAAATTATTTTTATTAAAAATGGTTCATCACTTTAATGAAAGTCCAACATCCAATGAGTTAACGTCTATTTGGATCCGCGCCCCAAGCATGTCACCGCAAAAACTAATACTTCAAGCTTCTATACAGGATTGGTTGAATTTTCTACTCCCAATTTAACCTATATTTCCCATTTAAAAAATTTATATTTGAATTTATTAAAATATCCTTAAGTCTATTGTAAAAACAAAAAAATTTAAATGTACATGCACAATCTGAATTTTCTGTAACAAGTAAATTTTTTTCTCATAAAATCTTTTATCGAAAATTTTAGGAACAAAATTTTCGGTACTTATTTTCGAATACCGGAAATTTGAAATTTGCGGTAGTTATTTTTCAATATCGAAAATTTCAAATATCCGGATGCAACTCATGGAAATTTCATTCCTTCCTGAAATTTTCGGTACAATGTTTTTTTCTTCATTTTTTTCATTCAATTTTTTCTAGTGAGACTAGAGGAGCAAAAAACACCGTTGATTATTCTCGAGTTCGACCTCATACACAATCTAATAGGAGAGCTACCGCTGAGAAAAAGAGAAAGAGGAACAGAGATATGTAATAAGAAGATTATAATATTCAGCTTGAGTTTGAGCAACAGGATCCTGTGTTTGATGATCAAGAGAAGCATCAACAGCACCAGGATAACGTGCATCACCATCAACAGCCGCCTGAACAACCTTTATTTCCTGGAGGTTCTTACGATCTTTCCGTCCTTAAGGATTATGAGCACCACATTGCAGTTAAAGTGTGAAATTGACAAATTAGTAAATAATTTATTTTATTACATGTTATAATATAGCGTAATATTCATAGTTTAATATATTATAGTATAATTTATTATAAAACTGATTTTAGGAACTCAAACACACGATATATATAGTTTAGTTTATACAAAGCTGATTATAATATAGTTTATTACGAAGCTGATTATAGTATAATTTATATGTATATTTTAACATATTTATAGTATAGTTCATTAGAGTTTAATTAATTAATTAATTGTATATTTATAGTATAATTTATTGTGTGTTATTTTAATTAAATAGGATAGACGAGCTTTGAAAGTTGTTTCAAATGAAAAAAAAACAAGATAAATTCATTGATATAAGATATGTATTACCTACTCAGATAGATCACAGATCAATGGATTACTCTTGACGATGTTAGGGGTCTTTTGGGCATACCATGTTATGGAGAGTTTTTCACACCTCTTACTAATGTGAATGAAGATTTGGCCATTGCTGCTGTCGTTGAGTTATTGGGAGTTGATCATGATAAAGCTGTGAATGAAACTAGGATCAGTAGAGGTGCTTCATATATTTTTGAGTGGTTGAAAGCTATATTTTTTAAGAAACTTCGTGAAAGACGATACGACTGTGTAGCGAGGGCATACCTTCTTCATTTGGTAGGGTGTACCATACTAGCTGATAAAAGTTTTACCCGTGCAAAATATTTGTTTCTTTTTCAAGACCTTGATACCCGTGGTAAATGGGCATGGGACTAGATGCTCTTGTTGTTTTATATAACTATCTTAAAAATGGTATACTGCTTGCAATGAGGCAGATTGAAGGATATTTATCACTATTCCAGGTACTATTTTATTATTTTTTATACTTGTTATATTGTTATTTGATAAGATGCTTATTTAATTATTTGTATTCTTTTATTATTTACAGACATGAATTTATGAACATTTCCCTGACATTTGTAAGCGGGATATGACTGAACCTATATCTTCAATGTCACAGATGTTTGGATGGGCTGAAAAACAAACATAAGAGAACGTTGCATACTACAGAGCAAAGTTGGGTGCTTTGAGAGATACTGATATTATATGAATGCCAAATTATGATGAGAACTCCACGATAGAATTTCAGTCTATGTCGATGTTTACAGGGTACATTCGTTGGTGTTCCACGATGGTACTGTATTTACTCGAGAGATGCATACGACAATTTGGGTATACTTAGCACATCCCTCCTACACCATTGATGCTCGTTGTAACTGATGTTGATGTTGAATGGAGTATGTACAGGAACTCTGTACAATCCCATTGTATTTGATTTCATCCGTTTATTCAACCACTACTCTTTTATTCAATCACAATGTGACTTATCTTTCAAAATATTATTGAATATATTATCTCAAATTTTCTACTTCAAGAATATATTCAAGGAAGATAAATAATTTTCTTCTTCTTAATTTCCTTTGCTCCAAATTATGCCTAGATCTAATAGATTTTCAATCATGGTCTAACGGTATAGTTCTTCGAGAACTCAATCACAAATCCCTTTGTACTATATTGCATCCAGCTGCATATTCACACGAGACTGTTGAGGGATACATTTAGTGGTACTATAGGATATATCATCCTCGAATGATCCCTTACGTTGCTGCAGAACCTCCATGCTTTGATGTTCCTAGTCATGATGTTGGTGCTGGTCCTAGTCACGATGTTGGTCCTGATACTACTCATGGTGAATGGTATACACGGTGTCAACTAATGGGTGGTCTTATACAATAGATTTTAGATTTACACAGGCTAGATCCCGAGGATGAGATGCATGTCTTATTAGAGAACATATCTAGATGGTGGGATTATTATTAGTACTGTAGTTGGATTTTTATCATCTTATTTTATTATTCAGACTTATTTATTTAGAGTTATCTCGATTGACTTATTATTCAAACTTTATTATTTAAATTTATTTATTTAAACTTATCTCGATTAACTTATTATTCAGACTTTGCTTTATTGCTTTAGACTTATTTTGTTAAATGTTGAAATGATTTAATCTATTTGTATATTATGTGAATGAATTTTGTTACAAAAAGGAATGTGAACTACAAAGGAAACAAACTAACTAATTGAAAACTGTATATATATAAAATAAAATTTTAAATCAAAAGTGTCAATGATAGAACAATGCAAATTAAGAGGAATGAGGGCCCAAAGAGTGGACCCCACTCACCCAAGTCACACAACTCACACACATTTAGTTTCTAGAATAATGAATGAAGAGAATAAAAGCTAGTTAATAACGTCCCTTATTCTACTGATATTCAATTAAAGGAATGAGAGAAGGGGAAATGGGAAAGACATTCAGTTTCAAGAAGGATGAATGAAGGGAATAAAAACAAATTAATAATGTCTCTTATTTTATGTTATAAGAAGGATGGAATGGGAAGAGAGGAAGATAGGCAGAAAATATTTTAAGAAATAAATAGGGGAATTCTTTATCTGGTCAGGAACAATTCTGCTCTAGTTTACGAGTTCTTAGAACTCTGGTTTAGTTTTTCTTTCGGTATCCTTTCCCAATCTCGTCATTGTAAGAGATACTACTATGAATTTTAAGACATAATATACTTTTTTCTTCCATTAAAATTCTGAGTTCTATCATTGGTCCAACCTGCCAGATAGAGATAGAAGCTAGCGAAACCAAATGCCACCGAAAATGTCTGACAAAATTGAGGCTTTGGAGATATGAATGGCTGAGATGGAAGGTTCGGTGCACCAAACCTTGGATGAATTTCGTCATGCTATTTTGGAAGAGTTTGCAAAACTGTTGAATCGGCCTACACCTGGGGTGTCGCAGACAACCGGGGAGCCAATTACGGAATACAAGATGGCAATGAAGAAGGTGGAGCTGTCGTCATTTGATGGTGACGATCCAGTGGGGTGGATCACACGGCAGAGACATATTTTGAGGTACATGAATATATGAAAAAGTGAAGGTTTGTTTGGCAAAAATTAGCATGGAGGGAGCAACCATTCATTGGTTTAATCTTCTACGAGAAACGGAGGGTGACCTCACATGGTTAAAGTTGAAGGAAGCGCTGATTGAGAGATATAGAGGAAGAAAGAGCGATAACCCATTCGAAGAATTGAAAGATCTTCAACAAATTGGAGATGTGGAAGAGTACATTTCAGATTTCGAATATTTCTCTTCCCAGGTTATTCGTCTCCCCGAAGAACAATACCTTGGGTATTTTTTGGGTGGCCTCCGGTCAGAGGTACGTTTGCGAGTAAGGACCTTCAAACCTAAGACACGTGTGGAGGCGATGAAATTGGCTCGTGATGAAATCTATCTTATGCAAGAACTCTACAACAGAATCGAGTTGTTGAACGAAAAAATAGAACACTTCAAGAAATGGCAAGAACAATCTTAGAAGAATCAAATGTTGAAAGATATTTTTGGGTAGAAGCCATTAACACTTCTTGCTACATTTTAAATCGTGTATCTATTAGAAAAATCATTAACAAAACTCCTTATGAAATCTGGAGAAATAGAAAACCAAACATTTCATATTTTCACATTTTTGGATGTTATTGTTATATTTTAAACAAGAAAGATGTCCTTGGAAAGTTTGATGCAAATCAGACAAGGCAATATTTTTGGGGTATGCAACTGACGCCAAGGGATATCGAGTGTTTAATCTGAGAACCAAGGTTGTAGAAATCAGTATGCACATGCTATTTGATGAGTTTGATGATTTGGTACTAAATAAAAAGGATGAGGAAGAGGAAATCCAATCTGGTCTGCAACAATAGAATGATGTGCAGGAAACCGAGATTGATAAACAATCTTTGTTTCATTCTCCACCAAAAAGCTGGAGAACAATTGAAGGACATCCTCAAACTCAAATAATTGGAGAAACAACTGATGGAAATCAAACAAGAAGATCATTTAAGAATGACGAATGCAACATGGCAATGATATCCCAGATTGAACCCGAATCCATTAAAGAAGCAATAATAGATCAATCTTGGATATAAGCCATGAAAGAATAATTGCTTCAGTTTGAGAAAAATGAAGTCTGGACTTTGGTCTTGATCCACAAGAAAAAACCATCATTGGTACAAGATGGGTATTCAGAAATAAACTCAATGAAGAAGGCAAGGTTATTCGCAACAAAGCAAGGCTGGTCGCGCAAGGCTATAATCAACTGGAAGTTATTGATTACGACGAAACGTTGGCCCCTGTTGCAAGGTTATAAGCTATTCGATGCTTTTTCAAAACTCATGCAAAGTGAATTTGAAATGAGCATGATGGGGGAGTTAAGATACTTTCTTGGTTTACAAATCAAGCAACATGATGATGACATTTTTATTTGTCAAGAAAAGTATAAAAAAGACCTTTTAACAAAATATAAAATGAATGAAACCAAAATCATGACTACTCCCATGCATCCATCTTCTTCATTGGACAAAGATGAAAATGGAAAATCTGTTTCTGAAAAAGAGTATAGAGTCATGATAGGTTCTTTGTTATATCTAACTACAAGTATGCCTGATATTGTATTCGCAGTAGGATTATGTGCTTGATTTCAATCTGCACCCAAAGAATCACATTTAACAGACGTAAAACGCATCTTTAGATATCTTGTTGGTACTACTGATCTTGGCCTTTGGTATAGAAAAGGTTCACATTTTGATCTTGTTGCTTATTGCGATGCTGATTACACTGGAGATAAAATTGAACGAAAAAGCACAAATGGAGCATATCAGTTCTTGGGTGAAGCATTGATAAGCTGGTCTTGTAGGAAACAAAACACAATAGCCTTATCAACCACCGAAGTTGAATATGTTTCAGCATCAAACTGCTGCTCACAAGTTATTTGGATTAAAAAGCAACTTGAAGACTTCTATGTAAGTTACTCAAGTATTCCAATTTATTGTGATAATACTAGTGCTATCAATTTATCTAAAAATTTTATTCAGCACTCACGATCAAAACACATTGAAATTAAACAAACACCATTTTATTCGTGATCATGTTAGCAAGAAAAACATTGAATTAATCTTTGTTGATACACAAAATCAGCTTGCTAATATATTTACAAATCCTTTAGTTGAGGATAGTTTTAATTCAATTAAAGAAAGACTGAAAATCATGAAAAATCCAGAGAAATCTCATTAAAATTCTGCTTATGCAGAAAATGGAGAACATCAATCTCTGTTTTTCAGTCATCTTTCTCCGTTTGAGAAACAACTTTCTCCTCCGCGTGTCACTTTTTCTCTGCGCAGGCAAAAGAAGAAAGGGGAGTCTTGGCAGTTAATGCTCCTTTCCCTTGCCTCCAAAAAACTCCCTGACACACTGTCAATTGATGTGTTGCATCTCCTCATCATCTTTCCCTAGGTTTTCACTCATCATTACTTCTTTCTTTCTAAATAAGTAACATTGTCTCTGAAGTTTCTCACGAACCCTTCAAATCCTTCTCTCCATCTTCCTCTAAACCCTTCTTTCTCTTTGAAAATTCCAATGGCAAGAACGAAATCTTGTGCTTGCAAATATGCGTATACTGAATCACCATCACCACCACCCTCTTCTCCGTTTCACAATCGTTCACCTTCTCCACCACCCAGACCTTCTGTAACACCCCGAGTTTAAAACACAGCGCAGATGCATTTTTTTTTCAATAAATAATTAAAATGAGTTTTCCAAAATTAATATCAAGGGAATTAAAATAAAATCAGTTCATTTCAAAGGTTATCACCCAATCAGTGTCAGAGTGCAGAATAATACAGCGGAAAAAGTAATACATTAATTCCCAAAATAAAATTACATTTCCCAAAACTCAAGACCCTATACAAAAGTCTAGACTGATCATGCACTAAGCTACAGTAGCACGGTCTCCACCGTATCCTCTATAAGTCTCGTCTTCAGCCAACCGTCCGTCCCTCTGCGTTGTCCACGTAGACTCCGTACGTAAAGATCAGGGGAAATTAATGACGCTTCCGTCGTTAGTGTATCCGTCGGTAGGACGGGTTCGAGTAACATCTGAGGGCAAAGCCCAAAGTCCACAATATAATAGCAAGGGTCACCGACCGAAATTAACAAATAAGCACATAGCATATATCTCACAACAACACATATATTCATGGCATAATATATGACAATGATGAGGAAAATAATAATGCTCATTTGAAATTTAATGACATATATGCCTTTTCAAAACAGCAGCCAATTATTATGAAATATGTGGTAAGTACAAACAACACCTCAGCAAATCACAATCATTAAATCAGAAATTCAGATTCTGAACAGTACTCACACACATTCAATTTCCACTCATCATCATAATCCAATCGTGACCCACCGGTCAATCCCCCAATGCAATATGTATATGCTCATGTATACAATTTTCTTGGAATCACCAAGGTGCAGTCGCTCACAGACCAGCACACGTGCAGTCTCTCACAGACCAGCACGATTTATATATGTCAGACTTTAACGGCCCTCAAGACCAGGGTGCAATCTCTCACAGATCAGCACCAGTGCAGTCGCTCAACAGACCAGCACGACTTCACAAATGGAATGGACCGTCTAATACACGCGGAACCATTTCGTAGCCCAGATAGAATAGACCGTCTACTACACGCGAAACTACTCTAAACCCGGATAGAATAGACCGTCTAATACATGCGGACCTATTCTATAACCATCATGGTCACTACAATTACATGTATTAGCCTCTCACAGGCCAAATACAGAGAAGTTAAATCCTCGCACGGATAGAATGGACCGTCTAATAGACGCGGAACCACTCCGTAGACCGAGTAGAATAGACCGTCTAATACACGCGGAACTACTCTGACCCCAGATAGAACAGACCGTCTAATACACGCGGAACTATTCTATAACCCACGGTTACTACTTAACTTCGCGGCCCATCACAGTCACCACATCAACTCTGTGGCCCATCGCGGTCACCACTTGACTATGCAATGCATGAACTTGCAATGTTTTCTCTTCACTGAAAACAGTATGCAAAATCATAAAAATTCATGCCATCCCACCATATTTCAAAACATCTCAACATAATCGATAACATCATCAACACATCAATGATTAAACAGTCAAGCAATCATTAACAATTCACATTATCTCACAAATTCCATTCTTAATTATCTCAAGTCTTTCCATTGTTCCCCAAACTCTTAAAATTCACAAAACAGTGTTTAAAACTGAGTTTTCTGGAAAACACGAATCTGTATTCGAATATAGCTTCCTTGTATTCGAATACAGAAGCTAAAAACTGAGTTTCTGGAAAAACACGAATCTGTATTCGAATACAGATCCCTTGTATTCGAATACAGAAGCTGAAACTAGTGAAAATCTGCAATTTTAACATTCTGTATTCGAATACAGCATGCCTGTAGTCGAATACAGAAGACAAAACCAGAATGATCAACATCAGATCATCAGAAAATAGAACCAGAATCAGAATGATTAACATCAGAACATTAGAAATAGAATTAGAATCGGAATCATCAACACCAGAACATCAGAAACAGAACCAGAATCATCAACACCAGAACATCAGAAAACAGAACTAGAATAATCAACATCAGAAACAGAACCAGAATGATCAACATCAGAAACAGAACCAGAAGGATCAACATCAGAAACAGAACCAGAATCAGAATCATCAGAAGCAAAACAGAATGACTCACAGTAGAATCATCAGAAGCAAAACAGAATGACTTATACCAGAATCATCAGAAGCAAAACATAATGACTTATACCAGAATCATCAGAAGCAAAACAGAATAATTCACACCAGAATCATCAAAAGCAAAACAGAATGATTCACACCAAAATCATCAGAAGCAAAACAGAATGATTCACATAAGAATCATCAGAAGCAAAACAGAATGACTCACACCAGAGTCATATGAAGCAAAACAGAATGATTCACACCAGTATCATCAGAAGCAAAACAGAATGATTCACACCAGAATCATCTGAAGCAAAACAGAATGACTCACACCAGAATCATCAGAAGCAAAACAGAATGATTCACCAGAATCATCAGAAGCAAAACAGAATGACTCACACCAGAATCATCAGAAGCAGAAACAGAATGATTAACATCAAAATCATCAGAGGCAGAAATAGGATGATTAACATCAGAATCATCAGAAGCAGAAACAGGATGATTAACATCAGAATCATCAGAAGCAGAAACAGAATGATTAACATCAAAATCATCAGAAGCAGAAATAGGATGATTAACATCAGAATCATCAGAAACAAACAGAATGATTATCAGAATCATCAGAAGCAGAAACAAGATGATTATCAGAATCATCAGAAGTAAAACATAATGATTCACACAGAACCATCAGAAGATGAATGTATCAGAGGATACATTCTGAATTTACAGAAGATGCATTTCTGGAATTATCAGAAGATAAACTAGAATGTCCAAAACCGACCAGAAGATAACTTTGGAGGTTTATATCAAACAGAAACAAAATCAGAAGAACATCTGGAAAATACCAGAGGGAAGCCTGCCATAATATGACTAGCTCCAAACAAGAATGATTCAAATATCAGAAGAAATCAAGAAGTTATACTGATCAGAACATAGTCTGGCAGTGTAATTTCAACACAGTCCATATTTGTCCAGAAGTGACCAGAAGATATCTTTGATGGATTATATCAGAGGGAATAAATATCAGAAGATTCATTGGACCATACCATTTTGAAGCCTGCCATGTGGAGAGTTGTTCCAGGCCATAAGTTGTCAAAAGCAAGAAGTAATCCAGAAGATAATTTGACCAGAACATGGCATGACAATCGAATTTTGAATAACCCAAACTTCATCCAGAATTGATTAGAAGAAGCACAGAATGGTTCATGCCAAAATCACCAGAAGCAGAAACAACAGAATGATTCACATCAGAACCATCAGAAGCAGAAACAGAATGTTTCAGATCAGAACCATCAGAAGCAGAAATAGAATGGTTCACATCAGAACCATCAGAAGCAGAAATAGACACAGAATGATCCACACAAGGATCATCAGAACCAGAAACAGAAATAGAATGATCCACACAAGGATCATCAAAACCAGAAACAGAAATGGAATGATCCACACAAGGATCATCAGAACCAGAAACAGAAACGAAATGATCCACACAAGGATCATCAGAACCAGAAACAGAAACAGAATGATCCACACAAGGATCATCAGAACCAGAAAAAGAAACAGAATGATCCACACAAGGATCATCAGAACCAGAAACAGAAACAGAATGATCCACACAAGGATCATCATAACCAGAACAGAAACGAAATGATCCACACAAGGATCATCAGAACCAGAAACAGAAACAGTATGATCCACACAAGGATCATCAGAACCAGAAATAGAAACATAAATTCTTCTTCTGTATTCGACTACAGGGCTCGTAGTCGAATGCAAGTTTGAAAACTTAAGTAAAACATAAATTTTACAGGTTGTAGTCGAATACACACATGTTATATTCGAATACACCTTCGAAAACCAGTGAAAATTTCCTGAGATTCAACCCTTTTCAAACTGTTTTCTTTTAAAACAACAACCAAACAACAGAACAGATTCAACACTTTTTTTCCAAAAGACACTTCCCTCATTTAAAATCTATTTTCCTTTTAAATCATCAACACCACCAGAATCACACAAAATAGAAATGGAATCAGGATCCAACCCCAATCATCCAGAACCAGAAAACAGAATGTTCACTCACCAGAATCATTCAGATTTTGAAACCATCAGAACAAACATGCAAGCATCACAACTTTCTCAAAACATCAGAATAACGTGTATAGCATTTCACCTTTTCAAACATTCAGAACAACATGCAAAGCATTTCAGCTTCCTCAAACATCAGAATAACATGCATAGCATTTCAGCTTTCACAAACATCAGAACATGACTAATGTTTTCAACCAAAACAGAAATCATCACACAGCAGCAAAACACCAACAAAATGCATTTTTTGCATTTTTAAAACTATTTTCCAAAACAGTTTTATGAACATGTATTTTAACCATCTTTAAAATAACATGCAAGACATCTTCAGTTTTCTCACACAAGTAAAACAGCATTAATGCATTCAACCAACAACCACCATCACAAAATCATCACATATCAACAAAAATGCATTTTGTTAATTTTTTTAAAGATGTCATTTCGAAAACAGTTTTTTTTTTCTTTCAAAACAGAACTGAAATAACATGCATTTACAGCCCTAATGCAACTAGAAAGTTGGAAGGTGCCCTTACCCTTGTCGCGTGTTCTGCTTCTGCTCAAGTCTCTGTTTTCGTTCCCGTTTCTGCGCCAAAATCCGGTGAAACTGCTGCCTGAGTTTGCTGCTACGAAACTGGGTTCTTTAGCTCCGTAATGGGATGGGGATTAACTTTTGTACTGGGGTTTTGGCGTTTCAGTGCTTGGATGTTTCAGTAATGATACTTTGAAGAGTTCCCTCTCTTCCTCTTTTATAACCGTGACTGGAAATGGGAAGGCAGAAAACAGAGGCAGAATGGGAGGGAAAATGAGTTACTATTACATGCAGTATGGCAGCAAGGAAGGGAGGGATGGTGTTCTGGTCTTTGCTCAGTCCCCCTGCCGTGTACTCATAGAACTACTTGAGTGCATTCCTTCTTAAAATACTAATAAAATAATGCTATATCATTTCAGCACTTAATCCTTTAATTAACCACTAATCCTTAATTAATGGTCCAATTAATTTAATTACTTGAAATTAAATTAATTTACTTCTTCATCCAATAATTTAATTCATCTTCCAAATAAATATTTATATATATATATATTCACTCAAACATACATATATTAAATATTTTACAAATATCCCCAAAATACAATTAAAATTAATTCCATAATTTTAATTAAAAATTAAGGGTCTTACACCTTCTCCCATTAAAATGCCCTTCTCATCATCAGACTCTTCATCTTCGTCATCAAGGGAATCAAGTCTTATCCATCTCCCTTTTAGACCACTCGCAACTGTTTTCCCTCCATCTCAATCTCAATCTCTACCAAACATTGCTCAAGTTCCACCACATTTAAGAAATCCAACAAAACCCACTAAAACTCAACGACGATCTATGAGAATTCTTGCTGGAATAGGGACATCAAAACCTAAAAAGACTGATTCTCCCATGTTTATAATCTCTGACAGTGATGAAGAAGAGACTGATTTTCCTCCTTCCAGGGTCCCTCTAGAAACCTCTTATCAAACTAGTAAGACACCCCCAACATAACGGCAAACTATGTCTTCTGAACCATCATTTACAACTCCTCCTAACCAGAACAGGAAAAACATAGATGAAATTGTCTCTCCTTCAAAGCCATCTCAACCTCCTTAAAAAATCATGAAGAAGAAATCCACCATCACCCTCTCTCAATTTCTTGCTAAAAAGAAATTAAGGAACCCTCAGAAGACCAAATCAAGGGCTCATAAACAGACCAAACATAAGTCTTCTCTTTCTGTTGAAAAAACTCCAAAACGTTCCCAAGAACATTCCTCCATACCTGAACATTCTCCGTTTTGTGAACCATCTCCTTCTGCCCCCCAAAGTTCTTGTAAGACCCTTAAATTTAAAATTAAATTCAGATTTAATTTTAAGTGTATTTGGGAATATTTGTAAAATATTCAATATATGTATGTTTTGTGTAAATATATATATATATTTGTTTTGGAGGTGGAATTAAAATTATTGGATGATGGATGAATTAATTTAATTTCGAGTAATTAAATTATCGGGCCGTTAATTAAGATGTTCTCTGCTAATTGCGACGAGACGGGTTAAGTGCTGGAGGATCAAAAGATATTTTAATACAATTGTTGGGTGAGGTGGCGTAGATATTTGTTAAGAAAGAAACAATTCCTTCTTTCCTCTGCTGTGTTAGTCTGCATTTATGTGGATATTTAAGTGAGAAGTTTTTTCTTCTTTCCTCTACTGTGCCAGATTCTGCTTTATTATCTTCTTCTTCTTCGGATATTTCTGGGTGTTGGTGAAGAAAAACAGTTTACTCAAAAGACATTTTTCTTGAAAATCTGAGTGTCGAATCAGAAAGTGTCGAGTACGAAAGTTATTCATCTGATCGTTACGGAGCTAAAGAACTAACTTTCGTAGCGGGGAACGCGAACGGGAGTATCGTCGACTTTTGTCGCAGAAGCTTAATCGAGCAAAGAGAACATAATTAAGGTAAGGGCACCTTCCAACTTTCTAGATTGCATTTAGGGCTGTAAATGCATGTGTGATGAATGATTATTGGTTTATGTTTGTGAAAAACATTGTGTTAGGTTTTGGAAATCAAACTGTTTTGATTTTCCTGCTGTTTTTCAGTGAAGAAATTTTTAGTGTTGATAATGTTTTGTTTGTTGTGTTGAGTAAGAAATCATTCTGTTGTGTTGAATGATGATTTGTTTGGTGTTGTTTTGGAGATGATCCAAATGCTTGAGTTAGTTTGTGTGGGAATATTTTGTAGTTGACTTTCTGTTTTGGTGATTTAAGAAAAAATCAGTGAGGTTATCCTGGTAGTGATGATTCTGTTTCTGATTGTGCTTTGTTAAAAATCTGTGGTTGATGTTTAATGAAAAATGTTATGAGTTTTGAGGTGTCTAAAGAGTGATAAATATGATTCTGGTGTTGGGTTGGTTTTTCAAAGGAAAAGGTTTTGAAAATGTGTTAAAGTTTCAGGAAAATTTCACTGAATTCGAAGGTGTATTCGAATACGGCTTGAGTGTATTCGAATACAGCCTGCAAAGCTTCTGTTTTCTTCAGATTTTTGAACTTGTATTCGACTACGACCCTCTGTAATCGAATATAGATTTGCCAATTTTGCTTCTGACTTAGCATCTGTATTCGACTACGACCCTCTGTAGTCGAATACAGATTTGCAACTTTTGCCACTGACTTCGCAACTGTATTTGACTACGACAACTTCGTATTCGAATACAGAATGCTGATTTTTCACTGTTTTAGCTTATGTATTCGAATACAAGGGAGCTATATTCGAATATAGATTCGTATTTTTCAGAAATTCAAGTTTTAAACAATGTTTTATAAACCTTAAGTGTTGGGGTACCTTGGGAAGGTTTGTGGTGAATAAAAATGGAATTTTTGTGATATTTTTGAAGTTGTGGTGATGAAGTTTTTGAGACTTTACTGAAGTTGTGGAAATTCTGACTTTTGCACTGTGAAAGCCTCTGTATTCGAATACAAGGAGTCTGTATTCGAATACAGGGTGTTGGTTCTGCCCTGTTTGGCTTTTGTATTCGAATACAATGAAGTTGTATTCGAATACAGATTCGTTTTTTTTTCTCCAGAAATTTCAGTTTTAAACACTGGTTCTGAATTTTGAGAGTTGGGTAAAGACTTTTGATAATTAAGAGTTTAACCTTGAGGTAATGCAAAGTGATAATGTTTGCTTGAATGGTTAATCATTGATGTGTAGATGATGATATTGATTGTGTTGAAATGTTTTGAAAAATGAGGGAAATGCATGAATTTTACTAATGTTGCATACTGTTTCCAGCGAAGTGAAACACTGCATATTCATGCATTGCATAGTCATGTGGTACCCGCGATGGGCCACAGAGTATTGCACAACCACGTGCTGATCTGTGAGCGATTGCACTAGGTATTGATCTGTGAGCGATTGTACCTTGGTATATAAGTGCTGGTCTGTTGAGCGACTGCACTTGTACTGGACGGTGAGCGTCTGTACCCTGAAATGCGCAACCACGTGCTGATCTGTGAGCGATTGCACGAGTGCTGGTCTGTTGAGCGACTGCACTAGGTATTGATCTGTGAGCGATTGTACCTTGGTTTATGTTTAACGTGCTGGTCTGTTGAGCAACTGCACGAGTGCTGGTATGTGAGCGACTGCACTGGTGCAGATCTGTGAGTGATTGCACCCTGGTCTTGAGGGCCGTTAAAGTCTTACATATGTAAAATGTGCTGGTCTGTTGAGCGACTGCACCTTGGTGAATCCAAGAGAATGTATACATGAGCATATACATATTGCATCGGGGTGATTGACCGGTGGGTCACGTTTTGGTTTATGATGATGGTTGAAAATTGTTGTGTGTGTAAGTACTTTATGAATTCTGGAATTTCTGATGAATTGGTGTGATTGTTGAATTGATTGTTGTACTTACAACTTGATTTTCATATTAATTTGGTTGCTGTTTTGCAAAGGCATACATGTCATGTATTTTCAAAATTGATCATCATTATTTATCGTCATTGTTTTATGATGTGCCATGAATATGTTTGATATTGCTGATATAAATGATATGTGGTATTTGTTAATTTCGGTCGGTGACCCTTTACAATTATTGTGGAAATTTGGGCTTTGCCCTCAGATGTTAATCAAACCCGTACCCCCGACAGTCACACTAACGACAGGGAACGTCGTTAATTTTCCTTGATCTTTACATTGTGGGCTACGTAAAGGGATGGACAGCTGGGTGAAGATAAGACTTGTGGATGAAGCGGTGGAAACCGTGCTACTGTAGCTTAGTGTATGATCAGTTTAGACTTATGTATAGGGTTTTGAGCTCAGTGGTTGTAAATATTTATTTTGGGAATTATTGTAAAACTTTTCTGCACTCTGATAAATATTTTGGTGGATTGAGAATCCAGTTTTGATGTATCTTTATTTTAGTATATTATAAAGATCAATTTCCCAAAAATATCTCATTCGATTAATCGTGATGTTGTTGTTTATTTACCTTACTGTTTTGGATTACGATGTCGAATGATATTTAATTTGAATTGATTTTAATTCCCTTGAAATTAATTCTGAAAACTCTTTTATTTATTTATTCATTTAAAAAAAAATACACTCGCGCTGTGTTTTAACCTCGGGGTGTTACAGTTTGGTATCAGAGCATTTGGTTAAAGTTTTGGGTTAAAGCTCTGATTTAATTGTTGGTTTTAAGTCGTTATCTGATCATGCATAGGAGCAAGTAGTTAGAGTGTCAAGTCTTGTATAGTTGTGGTGTGCTGAAGTAATGATGTTGTTGAGCTATATTTTGGAATTATTCTAAACGGTGTGAGATTTCTACTTGATGATGGTTTTGTAGGGAACAATGCCTCCAAGGAGAGACGACACCGTAAGAACCAATGACAGCCGGGAAGATAGGATGGCTTAAGCAATGAATAATATGGCTGCGTCTGTTGCTGCGCAGACGGCTGCGAAGACTCAACGCGACTTAGAGAAAAGAGAAAGAGAAATTCGTGCTGTTGTGTCAAGAGGACTAGAGGATTTTCGTCGTCATAATCCTCCAAAGTTCAAAGGTGATGAGGGTCCAGAAAGAGCGGACCAATGGATTCAAGAGATGGAGAAAATCTTTGAAATGATTAACTGCCAGGCACCAGTAAAAGTCAATTATGCTACATATCTGCTGCTAGGGGATGCAGAGTATTGGTGGAGGAGTACAAGGCTACTGATGGGGGCCGCTCATGAGGAGGTGAACTGGGATTCGTTCAAGAAGAAGTTTTTGGACAAGTACTTCCCGATGAGCACTAGGACCAAGTTGGGTGACGATTTTCTGAAATTGCACCGGGGTAACATGACAGTGGGAGAATATGCGGCTAAATTTGAATCGCTGTCCAGACATTTCAGATTCTTCCGGGAAGAAGTTGATGAACACTTTATGTGCCACCGCTTTCAAAATGGACTGAAATATGAAATTCAAGACTCCGTTTTACCCTTGGGAATTCAACGTTTCCAAGTTCTAGTAGAAAAGTGTAGAGAGGTTGAGGACATGAAAAATAGGAGGGCCAACCGAGGAGGGAACTTTAATTCGGGACGACCCAGTCGGATGAACTATCAAAACAACAAAGGAAAGCAAGTGGTTAAGCCATATAACAGACCCCAAAACAACAGTAGAGGCCAAAATCGGCCAGGAAATCAGAACTTTGGAAGACAATTAGGACAAGGAGTTCGATGCTTCCGATGTGGAAGAGAGGGTCATATGGCTACAGCTTGTACCACAAGGGATCTTGTATATTTCAATTGTCAAAAACCAGGACACGTTGCAAGGGATTGTCGGGCTCCGAAGGTGAAACCAATAGTGAACGCAGCTAGGGCCACTCGTCCTATTGCTAGGGGACGCGTCTACCACATGGGTGCTGCTGCTGGAAGTCAAACTCCTAATTTAATCCAGCAAGACTGCCAGATTGCAGGTAACACATTAACTGCACTTTTTGATTCGGGAACAACTCATTCTTTCATTGCTATGGATTGTGTGAATCGTTTGAAGCTATCTATGTCTGCTTTGCCTTTTGATTTGACTGTTTCCACACGTGCTCAGACTTTGACCATAAATTCTGCATGTTTACGTTGTCCTATAACAATCCAAGATAGAGATTTCTTGGTTAATTTAATCTGTCTACCCCTACAATCACTCGAGATAATTCTCGGCATGGATTGGATGTCTTATAATTATGTAGTCTTGGATTGTGCCCACAAATTAGTTCTTTTTCCCGAACCTGGAGTCGTTCGATATTTGTTTGCTAACAAGCTCGGAGTATCACTGAGAGAAGGAACTCAAGAATTTTTATCATTGGCTAACGTGGAGACCAAGATGGATGTGAGCATAGAAGATGTAGTGTTAGTCAAAGAGTATCCGGACGTATTTCCAACAGAAATTCCAGGATTACCCCCAGTAAGAGAAGTGGAGTTCTTCATTGATTTGCACCCAGGAACTGGACCTATTTCAATTGCGCCGTATTGAATGTCGCCATTGGAATTAAACGAGCTTAAGTATCAAATTGAAGGTCTATTGGAGAAAGGATTTATCAGGCCAAGTGTGTCACCGTGGGGAGCTCCGGTGTTGTTAGTTAAGAAAAAGGATGGAAGTTCACGCTTATGTGTGGATTACAGGCAACTTAACAAGGTAACCATTAAGAATCGTTATCCTTTACCACGCATCGATGATTTGATGGACCAATTGAGAGGAGCAGCGGTGTTTTCAAAGATCGATTTGAAGTCAAGATATCATCAGATTCGAGTAAGAGAAGGAGATATTCAAAAGACCACTTTCAAGACTCGTTACGGGCATTATGAATATCTTGTTATGCCATTTGGAGTTACGAATGCACTAGCGATTTTTATGGATTATATGAATAGGATCTTCAGCCCATTTCTGGATGAATTCGTGGTGGTGTTCATTAATGATATCTTGATTTATTCAAAGGATGAAGAAGAACATGGAGAGCATTTGCGTCAAGTTCTTGAAGTTTTACGAGAAAAGCAATTGTACGCCAATCTGTCGAAGTGCGAGTTTTTGCTAGAGAAAGTGAACTTCTTGGGACATGTAATAACAAAGGAAGGAATTGCTGTAGATCCGGCAAAGATTGAGACAATTCTTGCTTGGAAACAACCTCAGACCATCACAGATATAAGAAGTTTCGTCAGACTGGCAGGATACTACAGGAGATTTATTGAGGGATTTGCTAAGATTGTAGCTCCTTTGACACAACTCACCAGGAAGAATCAGCCGTTTGCATGGACAGAGAAGTGTGAAGAGAATTTTCAGTTGCTTAAGGAAAAGTTGACAACCTCACCAGTATTGGTTTTGCCACAACCAGAGGAACCATATGAGGTTTATTGTGATGCATCTCACCAGGGTCTGGGCTGTGTTTTGATGCAACACCAGAAAGCTGTTGCCTACGCCTCAAGACAATTGAAAGCTCACGAACGGAACTATCCGACTCATGATCTAGAGCTTGCTGTTGTAGTGTTTGCATTAAAGGTATGGAGGCACTACCTTTATGGATGCACGTTCACGATATTCAGTGACCATAAAAGTTTGAAGTATCTGTTCGATCAGAAAGAATTGAACATGCGTCAGAGGAGATGGATGGAGACTCTCAAAGATTTTGATTTTTCATTACAGTATCACCCTGGAAAAGCCAATGTAGTGGCTGATGCATTGAGCAGAAAAAGTGTGTCAGTATCTTCAATGTTAATGGCCAAACAACAAGAGTTGTGGGAAGCATTTAGAGATCTACACTTGGACGTAGAGTTTGCACCAGGAATTTTAAAGTGTGGAATGATAACAATTTCGAGTGGACTACTTGAGGAGATTGCGAACCTGCAAGATGACACATTAATTCAAGAAAAGAGGAACCTAATAGTACAAGGAAATACAGCTGAGTTCAGGGTTGGAACAGATAATATTATGAGATATAATGGAAGGATTTGTGTAACGGAAGTTGTAGATATGAGAAGGACGATCTTGGAAGAGGCTCATAAGAGCAAATTGAGTATTCATCCTGGAGCGACCAAGATGTACCAGGACTTAAAACAGAATTACTGGAGGCCAGGAATGAAGAGGGACGTAGCGGAGTATGTATCGGCTTGTTTAACTTGTCAAAAAGCGAAGGTGGAACATCAACGACCTGCTGGAATGTTGCAGCCTTTGGATATACTAGAATAGAAGTGGGATAGCATTTCCATGGATTTTGTAATTGGATTGCCCAAGACAAGAAGAAAGAATGATTCGATTTGGGTAATATTAGATCGATTGACAAAATCTGCACATTTCTTGCCGGTAAAGACCATTTATAAGGTAGATAAGCTGACAGAAATCTACATTGCTGAGATTGTGAGATTACACGGAGTTCCATCGAGTATTGTATCGGACCGTGATCCAAAGTTCACATCTCACTTTTGGGGAGCGTTGCATGAAGCGTTGGGAACAAACTGAAATTGAGTTCAGCTTACCATCCACAAACAGATGGATAAACCGAGAGAACAAATCAGTCCTTGGAAGATCTATTAAGAGCATGCGTATTGGATGACAGAGGAAGTTGGGATGATGTACTGCCATTGATTGAGTTCACCTACAACAACAGTTTTCACGCGAGCATTGGAATGGCACCCTATGAAGCATTGTATGGACGCAAGTGTCAGACGCCTTTATGTTGGTATAAAGACGGAGAAAGTATGATTGTTGGACCTGAGATGGTGGAACAAACTACAGAAAAAGTCAAGACGATACAAGAGAAAATGAAGATTTCACTGGATTGTCAAAAGAGTTATGCGGACAAGCGTCGCAGACCTTTGGAATTCCAGCAAGGCGATCATGTATTTCTAAGAGTCACGCCTACAACTGGAGTGGGCAGGGCTATTAAATCCAGAAAATTGACTCCAAAATTTTTTAGATCATACCAGATTACTGCACGTATTGGACCATTGGCTTATCAGATTACTTTACCTCCAATGCTGTCCAATATTCACGACGTATTTCACGTGTCGCAGTTAAGGAAATACATTACAGATCTGTCACATGTGATCAAACCAGACACAATTCAGCTGAAGGATAACCTGTCATTTGAAGTATTCCCTGTAAGAATTGAGGACAGGAAGATTAAACAGTTGAGGAGCAAGGAAGTCCCACTAGTCAAAGTGATTTGGAATCCGACTACTGGAGACGCGACTTGGGAACTAGAGAGTAAGATGAGGGAACAACATCCTCATTTGTTTAACGACATGTAGTTTCGAGGACGAAACTAATTTAAGGGGGGTAGTAATGTAAGACCCTTAAATTTAAATTTAAAATTAAATTCAGATTTAATTTTAAGTGTATTTGGGAATATTTGTAAAATATTCAATATATGTATGTTTTGTGTATATATATATATTTGTTGTGGAGGTGGAATTAAAATTATTGGATGATGGATGAATTAATTTAATTTCGAGTAATTAAATTATCGGGCCGTTAATTAAGATGTTCTCTGCTAATTGCGACGAGACGGGTTAAGTGCTGAAGGATCAAAAGATATTTTAATACAATTGTTGGGTGAGGTGGCGTAGATATTTGTTAAGAAAGAAACAATTCCTTCTTTCCTCTGCTGTGTCAGTATGCATTTATGTGGATATTTAAGTGAGAAGTTTTTTCTTCTTTCCTCTACTGTGCCAGATTCTACTTTATTATCTTCTTCTTCTTCGGATATTTTTGGGTGTTGGTGAAGAAAAATAGTTTACTCAAAAGACATTTTTCTTGAAAATATGAGTGTCGAATCAGAAAGTGTCGAGTACGAAAGTTATTCCTCTGATCGTTACGGAGCTAAAGAACTAACTTTCGTAGCGGGGAACGCGAACAGGAGTATCGTCGACTTTTGTCGCATAAGCTTAATCGAGCAAAGAGAACGTAATTAAGGTAAGGGCACCTTCCAACTTTCTAGATTGCATTTAGGGCTGTAAATGCATGTGTGATGAATGATTATTGGTTTATGTTTGTGAAAAACATTGTGTTAGGTTTTGGAAATCAAACTGTTTTGATGTTCCTGCTGTTTTTCAGTGAAGGAATTTTTAGTGTTGATGATGTTTTGTTTGTTGTGTTGAGTAAGAAATGATTCTGTTGTGTTGAATGATGATTTGTTTGATGTTGTTTTGGAGATGATCCAAATGCTTGAGTTAGTTTGTGTGGGACTATTTTGTAGTTAACTTTCTATTTTGGTGATTTAAGAAAAAATCAGTGAGGTTATCCTGGTAGTGATGATTCTGTTTCTGATTGTGCTTTGTTAAAAATCTGTTGTTGATGTTTAATGAAAAATGTTCTGAGTTATGAGGTGTCTAAAGAGTGATAAATATGATTCTGGTGTTGGGTTGGTTTTTCAAAGGAAAAGGTTTTGAAAAGGTGTTAAAGTTTCAGGAAAATTTCACTGAATTCGAAGGTGTATTCGAATACGGCTTGAGTGTATTCGAATACAGCCTGCAAAGCTTCTGTTTTCTTCAGATATTTGAACTTGTATTCGACTACGACCCTCTGTAGTCGAATACAAATTTGCCAATTTTGCTTCTGACTTAGCATCTGTATTCGACTGCGACCCTCTGTAGTCGAATATAGATTTGCAACTTTTGCCACTGACTTTGCAACTGTATTCGACTACGACAACCTCGTATTCGAATACAGAATGCTGAGTTTTCACTGTTTTAGCTTATGTATTCGAATACAAGGGAGCTGTATTCGAATACAGATTCGTATTTTTCAGAAATTCAAGTTTTAAACAATGTTTTATAAACCTTAAGTGTTGGGGTACCTTGGGAAGGTTTGTGGTGAATAAAAGTGGAATTTTTGTGATAGTTTTGAAGTGGTGGTGATGAAGTTTTTGAGACTTTACTGAAGTTGTGGAAATTCTGACTTTTGCAATGTGAAAACCTCTGTATTCGAATACAAGGAGTCTGTATTCGAATACAGGGTGTTGGTTTGCCCTGTTTGGCTTATGTATTTGAATACAATGAAGCTGTATTCGAATACAGATTCGTTTTTTTTCCAAAAATTTCAGTTTTAAACACTGGTTCTGAATTTTGAGAGTTGGGTAAAGACTTTTGATAATTAAGAGTTGAACCTTGAGGTAATGCAAAGTGATAATGTTTGCTTAAATGGTTAATCATTGATGTGTAGATGATGATATTGATTGTGTTGAAATGTTTTGAAAAATGAGGGAAATGCATGAATTTTACTAATATTGCATACTGTTTCCAGCGAAGTGAAACACTGCATATTCATGCATTGCATAGTCATGTGGTACCCGCGATGGGCCACAGAGTATTGCGCAACCACGTGCTGATATGTGAACGATTGCACGAGTGCTAATCTGTGAGCGATTGCACTAGGTACTGATCTGTGAGCGATTGTACCTTGGTATATAAGTGCTGGTCTGTTGAGCGACTGCACTTGTACTGGACTGTGAGCGTATGTACCCTGAAATGCACAACCACGTGCTGATCTGTGAGCGATTGCACGAGTGCTGGTCTGTTGAGCGACTGCACTAGGTACTGATCTGTGAGCGATTGTACCTTGGTTTATGTCTAACGTGCTGGTCTGTTGAGCGACTGCACGAGTGTGGTCTGTGAGCGACTGCACTGGTGCTGGTCTGTGAGCGATTGCACCCTGGTCTTAAGGGCCGTTAAAGTCTTACATATGTAAAATGTGCTGGTCTGTTGAGCGACTGCACCTTGGGTAATCCAAGAGAATGTATACATGAGCATATACATATTGCATCGGGGTGATTGACCAGTGGGTCACGTTTTGGTTTATGATGATGGTTGAAAATTGTTGTGTGTGTAAGTACTTTATGAATTCTGGAATTTCTGATGAATTGGTGTGATTGTTGAATTGACTGTTGTACTTACAACTTGATTTGCAAAGGCATACATGTCATGTATTTTCAAAATTGATCATCCTTATTTATCATCATTGTTTTATGATGTGCCATGAATATGTTTGATATTATTGATATAAATGTTATGTGGTATTTGTTAATTTCGGTCGGTGACCCTTTACAATTATTGTGGAAATTTGGGCTTTGCCCTCATATGTTAATCAAACCCGTACCCCCGACGGTCACATTAACGACAGGGAACGTCGTTAATTTTCCTTGATCTTTACATTGTGGGCTACGTAAAGGGATTGACAGCTGGGTGAAGATAAGACTTGTGGATGAAGCGGTGGAAACCGTGCTACTGTAGCTTAGTGTATGATCAGTTTAGACTTATGTATAGGGTTTTGAGCTCAGTGGTTGTAAATATTTATTTTGGGAATTATTGTAAAACTTTTCCGCACTCTGATAAATATTTTGGTGGATTGAGAATCCAGTTTTGATGTATCTTTATTTTAGTATATTATAAAGATCAATTTCCCAAAAATATCTCATTCGATTAATCGTGATGTTGTTGTTTATTTACCTTACTATTTTGGATTACGATGTTGAATGATATTTAATTTGAATTGATTTTAATTCCCTTGAAATTAATTCTGAAAACTCTTTTATTTATTTATTCATTTTTTTTAAAAAAATACACTCGCGTTGTGTTTTAAACTCGGGGTGTTACAGTTCTCCTCTCCACAACACCAACAACATCCTTCTAATTCATTCCTCTATATCTAAGTTGTACAAAGAGAAATTGGCTCAACGCCCTATTGGAGTGGGAAGAGTTGTTGTGTTTGACAACCTGATTGTTGATGGAAATGCTGTAAAACATCACACTGATGTTTTAGGCTGAACCTCTTTTCTTCAAATATCAGAATGCTACTATCCAGATGTCATCAGGGCTTTCTATTGTCAAGCAGTGACTTTCTTTGACAAGTCCCTAATCATCTCAAAGGTTAAGGGGATAGAGATAAAATTAACCCCAGAATCCCTGGCCTCCATCCTAAACCTCCCTACTGATGGTCTTGCTGTTTATGGAGATAAATGGCATGAAGCTTTGAATTTAAACAAGACAGAGATACTCTCTGATCTTTTCCAAGAAGGGTCTACGCGTCAACTTTCAAATTTCCTCAAACCCCTTCCAAAAATTTTCAACAGCATCAACCACCATACCATACTTCCTCACTGTGGAAGTCATGAGTATGTGTCAGACAATGATGCCATCATAATCCATCATCTCCTAAACTGCAAGTGCCTCAACCTTCCTCACATCATTATCCATCATATGATAGCTGCTACAAATAAGGACTACAGGAAAAACACTGTACCTTATGGGATGATTCTGACCAGAATCCTCAAGCACTTTCAAATTCCTCTCAGCAATGAGAAAAGTCTGATCAAAATCTCCAAGTTTTCTTCCAAGAATATTTTGAAGTAGCAAAATTGATTTACAAGGAAGGGGGGTTTGAATTGTAAATCTCCCTTTTAAAAATTTCCTGAAAAACTTCAGTTTTAAACTCAAGAAAATTCTTGGTTAAGGAAGCAGAAAAATGGAGAACTTTCTTGGTTTGAATAGAAAACGGAGAACGTTCAGATTAGTGTTTAAAACAGAAAACAGTTTTGTATTTTAATCTTTGAAACACGATTAAACTGAATAAAGAGATAAGGGATAAGAAATATCACACGCAGATATATCCTGGTTCACCCAAACTTGAGCTACGTCCAGTCCTCACGAAGTGAGATTTTCCACTAAGTGTTTAAAACAAGAACCTTCTTGGTTTTACAGCACCTAGTCTAGATCAACCTTGATCTTTGTTTACAGAACTTAAACTAATTCCACCCAGAAAAAGTTTAATCAAATCACCTATCAATCTTGATAGGATTTCTTACAATCTACCCAAACTATCTTTTACTCTTATAGTTTGAGTTTACAATGATGATGAGATTGTTTATTTGTTAGAATCTGTGAAGTCTCAACTCGTGTTTGAGATTCGATTCTTTACAGATAAATCAGAATATATATCAGAGTAAAACGATTTAACTAAAAACTGATTCTGTAAGGGATTTTCAGAACTTCAAGTATAAATGTGAATGATTTTGATCGCTGTGTTAGGACTTGAACTTCTGATTTTTCCTTGAGCTATGGCCTTCCTTTTATAGGCTTGAGAGCACTTAATGAAGGTCAATATAGCCGTTGTAAAGGCCTTGTGTCAGACTGGACCAGAGACTTTATTTCTAATTAAAAATAATCCTTTTATTTTCCTGATCAGTCTTGAGCTTTATGCGTTTTGGATCAATCTTTCTTGAGTAGTTAATGATCTTTTAAAGCTTCTGATAATTGATAACATTGCTGGCTTGAACTGAAGCTTTGGATCAGTAAAAACAGATTGAGAACAATCACGAAAACTTGATGTAAGAAGCTTGTACTGAAGCTTCTAAAACTGACTGGAGATTGATGATCATTCTGGACTTTTGTACTTTAAGTATCCTAGAGACTGATGATCAATCTGGACGTTTTTTAGGCCATACTGGAAACTGTCTTGACTTCAAGATTGTTTTAACAGTCTTGACAGTCATTTCCAAAACTATATGGACAGGCATGCTTGAGAGCCTTTTTCTTTCTCAATTCGAACATCCTCTTGATTTGAATAGATCCTATGTGTTCTCTGCCATGTAGTGATTATATCCATATAACTTCCAGAGCCAACAACTTCAATTAAGTGTTGGAGAAATTTTGGTCTTTATGGTGTCATGGTCTGAGAAACATTCTCCGTTTTCCAGAATGTGGAGAATGTTCTTCTGCTGCTGTTTTCTTTGATTCTTTTGAAACCTGTCTTTGATTTAGAACACTCAAAAGCACAGATTAAATTAATAATACATTTAGAATCATAATTAAACAATCTTTAATTAACCTTTGTTTTCATCAAAACATTAACTTTGAGAACTGTCTTAACATATTTCTCATATGAAGAAAACATCTTCTGAAACAAGTGCTCCTTCGTCATTCTTTCGATCTTCACTGAAAAAGAAGCGTTCATCAAGGAGAAGAGCTGCTGCTCCAGCTCCAGCCTCACCACAACCCTCACATGAACTTCCAGAAGCAGTAGCAGAAACTGCTCAAGAACGTTCGGCTGAAAACCGAGAAAGTTCACCTGCCCAACCAAACCGTCTCCATACTTTCTCCGTTTTTCCCCAACCTTCAACTTTATCCTCAACAGACTTTCTCCATTACTTTCAGTCACCTATTGACGATATGTGCACCATTATTCATTCCTTCCCAACCATCACGTTTCCTCCATGTCACCATTACTCATTTCACCCCAGAAAACCAGCCCCTCACTCTTTGGAATAAGTCAATTTTTGACTTTTCCGATATACCTGGACCCTCTATTAACTAGAAGTTCATCTCTAATCCCTCACCACTTGCCTCCACTCCTCCAAACTCCACTCATCCTGCCCCTTCTATGCCTCTTTCTCCTCCACCAAAAGAACCTACAAACTCTGAGATCATGGCTGCCCTCCAAACCATCATGGCACACCAAACTCAACAAGATTTAGAGTCCACCCTAATGCGCACCTGGATGACAGAACAAATTGCTCCAAAACTTGGACTTGTTCCCCCTCCTGTTCATCCTTCTCCTCAACCTGTTGCTGAGCCTGCCAAGTCCTCTTCTTCAGAAGGATCTTCACCATCTTTGGCATCTTAGGATCTTTTTCTCCTTCCTTTTTGTTATGACAAAGGGGGAGAATTAATTTGAAGATTTTAGATTAAGTTTAAGTTTTTTGTAATTAGATAGAAGTTATTTCTGTATATGGTAGTTCTGTATATCTTTTGACTTAATCTCACTATGTACTCATCAACTAATGTCATCTAATGAAAAGTCTTTATTATGAATCTGTTTGCTCTTGAATTTGCATGATTTTTTCTTCTGTCAAAATTAAATCACTGCACAAATTGAAGGGGAGATTTTAAGCTCTTCAAAAATTATAAATTAGAATCAAATTAAAATCTAAATTAACATGTTTGTCATCATCAAAAAGGGGGAGATTGTTAAGACAAACTGTCATTTTTAAAAGTTTTGATGATAATAAATGAAAGTTAATTAAAAATGTTAATTATGATTCTAAAATGTTGTGTTAATTTAACATGTGCTTTTGAGTGTATTTATTTAAAAATATGATTCAAGCAAAGCCAAGAAAACAACATAATAAAGAACAGAGAACATTCTTGATATAATCTGGAAAACGGAGAATGTTCTCCAGGCCATGATAGCATAAAGACCAATCAATCTCCATCACTTAATTGAAGTTATTGCCTCTGGAATTTACATCAGTATTAAGAGTACATGACAAGGAATATATGTGATCAATTACAATCAAAAGAAACCATTCGAATCACAAAGAAAAAAGGCCATGAAACAAGCTGCCCAAACAAGACTGAACAGTCTCCAGTTTTGTTGTCAAGACTGATAAACGATCTTGACAATGTACAAGGCATCAAGACAGCTTCTAGTATGTTCAGAAACTCGTCCAGATTGATTATCAATCTCCAGCAAACCCAAAAGCTAAAGCTCCATATTGATCATCAATCTCCAGCAACTACACTTCAGTTTTCTACAACAAACTTTCTGTGATCTCTTCGAATCTGTTTTAATCAAGTTCAAGACTCAAATTCAAGCTACAAAGCATCATCACATATTTGCAATATTGAATGATTATTAAAGCCAAAAATTACAGATCAAGAATAAATAATTCTGCCCAGTCAAAACAGAAATTAAAAATAGTCAAAAGTTGGATTATTTTTAATCAGAAATATTGCTTCTGGTCAAGCCTGACAAGGGCACTACCAACAGCCTATTGACCTCCATTTAATGCACGTAAGCCTATAAAAGGAAGGCCAAAGCTCAAGGACAACGCAGAAGTTCAAGTGCTAACAAGTCTCTCAAAATCATTCACATTTACATACTTGAAACTCTCTTATCACTTAAAAGAATCAGTCTGATTAAATTCTATTTACTCTGATACATTTGTACTGAATTCTTTGTAAAGAATCGAATCTCAAACAAGAGTTGAGACATCTCAGATTCTAACAAAACAATCTCATCATTATTGTAAAACTCAAACTATAAGAGTTAAGTATAGTTTGGGGTAGATTGTAAGAAATCCTATCAAGGTTGGTAGGTGATTTGATTAATCTCTTTCTGGGTGGAATTAGATTAAAGTCTGTAACAAAGATCAAGGTTGATCTAAGCTAGGTGCTGTAAAACCAAGAAAGTTCCTGTTTTAAACACTTAGTGGAAAATCTCACAATTGTGAGGACTGAACGTAGCCCAAGTTGGGTGAACCAGGATACATCCGTGTGTGGTATCTCTGCTTTCTTAACCAAGAACATTTTTGAGTTCAAATCTTAAGTTTTTCAGGAAATTTTAAAAATGGAGATTACAATTCAAACCCCCCTTCATTGTAAATCAATTTTGCTACTTTAGTGTTATGACCACTAAAAAATCGACGGGACTACAGTATAAAACTGCTCTAAAAGGATAGTGGTATTAGGACCACTCAAAACTCGACGGAACTACGACATAACAACCGCTCTAAAATATTGAATGAACTATGATATAACAACCACTTTAAAATATCGAAGGGTTAGAAAGAAAAGGGAGAAATGGTTCGGTAACAATTAAACAAAATATAAGAGGGAGAAAAGAAAAAGTTGGGAAATGTATCCAACTTTGGCGTGTTTTTCACAATACAATCTTTATATAGTGATGGAAACAAACTCATATATGTTTTCTATACAATGTGGGACTGCAACAAAATTTGAAGAATATTTATATAATGATTAAAACTATTCAAAATGAGAGTTTTTCAACATTATGTTCCAACACAAACTCACAATTATACATATATTATATTATATATATATATATATATATATATATATATGTATATATATATATATATATTAATTTAATGAGAGAGTGTATGTTTGTATATATGTTTTGGCCACTATTTCTGCGTCCCATTGTCTTTGGTTTTCGTGAAGTTAGAAATTCAAGTTTCCAAATTGATGTGAGTTGGCACCTAGATTCCAAATGCTCAATGTTTATGTAAATTTGATTTTGAACTATTTTTGCCTTTGCCTTGTGGGTATAGATACTCAACCAAACATTAAAGTACCAAAAACATTACTTATTTTTCTTTCTAAAGTGACATTAACTATTAACTGTGAGATGAGAAATTATTTAATTATAAATTAATTATTAATTCAATAGTAGAATAAAAAAGAACTCCACAACTCCTCCCCAAGCAAAGTTTCCAATTTGAGTTTATAAACAGTGTGTGAACACTTTTCCCCATCCCTTTCTTTCCCCACTCCACAAGCTTCTTTTTTTCATTCATCCTCATTTCATTGGCTAGCCACGATTTTCAGCATAACTGAAAACATCATTCTTTTATTAGCTAACTGATGAATTGAGATAACCTATCCTTATGCTTGCACATAATTCATGTTTTGCTTTTTTGTAAGATGGATTCTGCATTTTTGTTTTCTGAGTGCTTTTGAAGCCTACAGTCTTGATGGGACTTGTTTTTACCAAATGGGCATGCACATTTTTACTCTCTTGTTTTTTCATCACTTCTGGAGTATTTTCAGGTAAGGTAAATTCTGTTTAACTTCAAAGTTTTCATGCCTTACGCCCTTACCCCTTGTTTATTCTTCAAAGACAATGCTATAATTTATGAACCCAATTTCTTACTTGTTTCTTGTGTTGAATTGATTGGTCTCTTATTGTTCAAGAGGAGGGTTTACATGGAGTTTCTAAAGTTAGAGGAGTGAACTTAGGAGGGTGGTTGGTTATTGAAGGTTGGATCAAACCTTCATTATTTGATGGCATTGCCAATGGAGACATGCTTGTGAGTAAGCTAATTCACATTTGTATCCTCACTTTTCTATGAGATAATACCTTTGTCCCTATTTATAAACACCTTTTCGCACTTTTTATATATAGAAAATTAGATAGTGTATTTAGTATGTCAATTTTATGTATAAATGTTTCTAAACTACCAATTTATACATAGATGTGTTTATTTTAGTTTTAATCTTCCAAAACACTTAGAAGTATTAATTAAGGGTATATCTGGAAAAAAATAATAATAAATGTATCTAGTAATTTGAAACAAATCTTATATTTAAGGACATTATTTTTCAAAAGGTGATTATAATTAGGGACAGAGGTTGTACTTTATATTATTTTGGGGTTTTAGTGATTTATCTGGTTGATCCGGATGTTGATGATATTTTTAAAATGTAGGATGGGACAGAGGTGCAGTTTAAGTCGGTGACATTGCAGAAGTATGTATCTGCAGAGAATGGTGGAGGAATGAATGTGACAGTTGACAGGGATGTTTCATCTTCATGGGAAACATTCAGGGTAAGATTGCTATTGTCTTCTTGTTTTAATTTTCTATCCAGTATTATATATGTTGCCATGATTCTTATTAGCAAACTCTATACTATGAAATCTCATTCTCCTTAAAAAAACTTAATAATAGGGAGCAAGTACAAGAGTATATATAACATTTGTTATATGTTATAGCAGAATAACAACTATAATAGAATAACAATTAAACTGCAACTAACTTAATTAGTTAGTTACAATGTAAAGAGTAATCTAAGTATAGTCTAATAATTCTATTTTTGCAGATTAATGACAATGTGTGTAAATGTTAGTCCTTATCCTGTACTGACTTTATCCATTTCATGATTTCATCTTTAAATCTGTTGAATTTCTGATAGAATTTTCAGATTCGAAGTTGTTAGAGTGATGTGTGAAGACCTTGAAATTTTACAAAAAGATTATCCTTTTTTTCTGTTGCAGTTGTGGAGAGTATCTAAATCAGAATTTCAATTCCGTACCACCCAAGGCCAATTTCTTACATGCGGTGTTGGAGGCTGCACCGTCTCTGCAACAGCAAAATCGCCTTCATCATCAGAGACTTTTGAAGTTGAGTGTAATGAGAAAAACAGGATTCACATCAGGATAAAGAATGGTCCCTATCTGCAGGTAAATTAGAACATAATAAAATTGGAAGTCACTTAGTTGCATATAAAATTTTGATGCTGTTTTTGCACCGAATTCTAACGCAATCCCTCTATAAATCATTTCACAACATTCTTTTAAGAATTTGTAAATTGTAAGATGGCATATGAAGTTGCTTTACTATTGCAAATGATATTGATATTCAACTCTAAGCAGATTCGCATGAATGCTTATATTGCTATCTTTGTAGGCTACAACTAGTAATCAGCTCACAGCAGACTATCCAGATGCACCAGGATGGGATGATAATGCAGCCACATTTGAAATGAAAATTGTAGCAAATAACATACATGGAGATTACCAGCTAGCAAATGGTTATGACCATGATAGTGCAGAAGATGTTCTTAGGGTAAAGTCTTATATTGTAAATATTTTCTATATAATTTTCTAGTGCCACCAAGAATAAGTCTCAACATATTTTTCTGTTACTTCCTCGACCACAAACATAATATTACAAAATAAAATAGCGGATTGTGTTTCCTATTTGATTGTTGAGATTTCTGTAACTGCAGAGACATAGAAATAGCTTTATTACAATTGAGGATTTCAATTTCCTAAATAAACATGGAATAAATACAGTGAGGATACCGGTTGGGTGGTGGATTGCTTTTGATCCCGATCCTCCTAGTCCATTTATTGGAGGAAGTCTTGAAGCTCTAGATAATGCATTTTCATGGGCACAGTAGGTTTTACTTTCTCTGTATTTACCTTCATTGTTTTTGGTTTCAATTGAAACTTCGTTTTTTGTGTAACAGTATGGTTAATTATTACTCCTATGTTGCAGAGAATATGATATAAAATGCATAATTGACCTTCATGCTGCTCCTGGTTCACAAAATGGAATGGAACATAGTGCAAGTAGAGATGGATTCACAGGCTGGCCAACATCTCCAGATTACATTTCAGAGTCCTTACATGTTATAGAATTTTTAATTTCTAGGTATGTTTGGATGTGCATATATATATTTGGAGAAGTTCTTATTATTAACTAAACAATGAATGTTTTGGCTCAGAAATAGTACTGTTGTGAAATTCATCATAAAGAACATATCATAAAAAAATAAGACCTTACTGGATAGAATTTCTCATTTGCAGATATGCAAAGCACCAAGCCTTGCTGGGAATTGAGCTTTTGAACGAACCATCTGCTGGCATAGTTCCCTTAGATATTTTAATTTCCTACTACAAGAGGGGCTACCAAATTGTTCGGAAATACTCATCGTCGGCTTATGTGATAATGTGTCAAAGGATCGGCCTTTCAGATCCTTTGGAGCTTTATCAAGCCAACATAGGATCTACCAACTTAGTTTTGGATCTGCATTTCTACAACCTCTTTGACACATTCTTTGTTAATATGAGTGCCGGGGATAATGTTCAATACATATATAAAAGCCGGGAAGGTCTGTTGCAGGCGTTCAACAATTCAAACGGCCCACTAATTTTTATTGGTAAGACAATTCTCTTTCTGTTTGTTTGACATTGCATTAGATGCTGCTTAGATGATTCACAGTTATACACGTCAACTTCATAAAATCCTTGAATGCATAATCAAACTTTTCCTGAATTTCTAAAACTTTTTGTTGTAAAGTCGTGTTTTTCTTCTCTTTAAAGTGGCCATAAATTGAAAATGGACTGAGTTCAAACATGGTTATTATGATACACGCGAGTCGTTTCAGTCATCTCAATTTGAAATCTATTTGAACCCAATCATTACAGATTGTTGTGTGTATCTATTTTAGACATGAATCTCAATTCATTATGATAGATTGTATTTGTTTTAGAGTTTCAACACTTTTTTGTTATTTTGATTTATGACTTGAATTTTGAATTATTTTGAAGTTGAAGAGAATAAATAAGCTTATGTTGTATGTATGCCACTTGTTTTTAATTAACATGACATTTTATATTGATCATGTATTCTTAATAAGATTTGATTCACAATTGAAAATGGTCTTCCAATTCACAATTTAAATCTCAAATCGACAACGATGATTTCAGGAGAGTGGGTGAATGAGTGGAATGTGGCAAGCGGATCCCAAACAGATTATCAGGACTTTGGAAAGGCACAGTTAGAAGTCTACAACGCAGCTTCCTTTGGCTGGTGTTATTGGACTTTAAAAAATGACAGGGAGCACTGGGATTTTGAATGGAACATTAGGAACAACTATCTTCAATTAGGTAAGCATTATAGATTTGGTAGCTAACTATTGCAGGTATATTTATGATTTTTTTTTAAATTACCTGTTTGTTTTTGCAGGTAACTCACCCAGTAAACAGAACATACACACTTTGGGATTGTTTGCATTGGCTTGCACTTGGTTTTGTCTTCTTCACTTTTTGTGACAAAACTGTCCCCTTAACTGAAAGCATATTTGATGCAGCTGTTTCATGTTTTTTTATTTCACTTTTCCATCTGATTCATATTGTTAGAAATTGAAGAATGTAATAAGATAGGACGTGTACCACTTTTTATGCATACACACTCAAATAAAACTTAGATGTTTGATTGATATTCAAGTTCATTTTTACAAGTCAGTATGTAAAATATCTTATCCAAGGAAATATTTATTTGGGTAGCAGCCAGAGCTTGCATTGTCAAATAGGATTGGCTGGCCCTTGGGCCCATATGGCAGAAATGAGTCTGTTTTTTCAGTCCTGTGCCTTGAAGTTTGATTGAGCCTGAAAAATGGCAGGCTGAGGTTGGATGAACCGGACCAGGACCCTTGAAAGGGAAAAACTTTCTTCACCTTTGACATGAGTTTGGATGTACACATCAGAAAAAGTCACTCATTTTGCGATGTTCAGAAGTGCAGTTCTAAACAATTTATGCCATCTCTAGTAAACAATATAATTTAGTACATTTTCAAAAACATCTGAGGTTTCTTTAGTAACAAGAGTTGTGAGAAAAGTAGTATTACGTGTGGTCTATTTAAATTAGATTATTGTTCAAAATTGAAAGTCATAAGACATTAGGAATCTGAAACAACTAATGCATGCAATTAGATGCCCATTGAGAAGAATGCACCATGGTGGTTCCTTTAAAAAAATAATGTAATTATAGTTATATAATCCTTTTCTGCTTAGTATTTATCAAATTGAATATCTTCACTCTAAAATCTTCCACTGGCTCTTAACATCTCCTTCCAAATATAAAATCAGCATCTTTCAAGCATTAATTCATCATGATCTCTTAAATTGAAATTCTCAACCCGACATCTTTTGGATTATGATTTAAATATAAATGGCTAAAGATGTATGCACGTAAACAATTTCCCCAATGCTTAATGGTGATAACTAAGAAGAATATTATGAGTTGTCATTTATGCTAAAATATTTAAATACTGTTATATCCACACACACAAAATTATATAGTATGATATAAGTTAGTGCAGAAATATTTTTGCCGAACAAATGCCTTTCTGTTACTTCCATGAAGGAATTATAGTATATAGCACTTATTCAATAAAAACTTACATTGAGTAAAAAAATTAAAATTAAATGGAAATTAAAAGTATTATTAGGCAGAACACAATTCTCATCTTCCATTAAAAAAGAGGGAAAAAAAAGCCTATAGGCTTGGTCCTGTAGCACAACCAAGAAAAAAGTAGACTACATTTTCAAAAAAAATAAAAGAAGAAAGTAATGAAACTCATCAAGCAATCATAAAGCCATGCCATGGTTGACCACAATAGCTTGGCACAGCTCAAAAAAGGGTCATTAATTAAGTTGAATAATTTATCCAATACTTTGCAACTTCAATTAAGACCATCATATAAAAGTTGTTGAGGTGGTATCTACAACAACATTTCAACTCCAATTATAGTTGTATCGACCGCATATGTCTGCAATTGTATTGACCACAATATCACTTAATCGCGACTGCAACTACAAATTTAATGGTCACCTTGACCGAAAAAAGAAAATACTAAGCTCTTGACCAATGCTTCCTTCAGGATCAATCAAATGAAAAGATTCACAATTAGATTTAGAGGAAACATGAACCCTTTGAAAGTTAGCTCTAAGGTACATAAGCTCATCATCTTCTTGATGAATCTCCTTTCCATTTATAACACCAGTACCCACAGAAACAGAACGCATCAAGCTTAATGCTTCAAAATCACTTTTTGAAGGTCTACGCTTAACAGCATACCCAACTTTCCTTCCATTACAGTACATAATCCACAGAGGAGTAGAAAACAGGTTGTTATTATTATTACTGCAAGATCCTGACGAGGTGGCACTTTCAAGCACAATTCTTAATGTTCCTCCTCTCATTTCCTCTGCTAAAACACTTGTTGGGATTGCTAGTTCTAAGAGGAGAATTGGGTTGGTTGAATTTGAGTTGGATTGAATACAAAAACTTACTTTTCCTTTACGGTATCCAAATATAGTGCCAGTGATTGTGGTAGATGTAATGAGTGATGATGGATAGTTGTGGTTTTGGAGACAGTTTTTTGATTTAGTATTATGATCTTGTTGTACTAAGGTGCAGTTGCAAGTGGGGATTAGTAGTTGAATGAGTGAACGTAGCAGCCTCCATGAGCGAACTTGTTTATGGCAATCAACTGTGGTAACACCATTGGTCATGCTGCTGCCACCAACCTTGGTGATGTAGGACATGTTTGGGTCTCAGGTTTCATTTCTTTGGGTTTGGGGAAACTTTAATTATATAGTGCTCGATATTTGCATTTTTAAATATTGTTTATTCATAAAATTATATTTTTAGTCTTTTAGTTATTATAGTTCCGTCATTTTTTTATTTATTTTTTGTCTCAAATCAATAATTTATCTCTTAAAATTTGTATTCAAACCCTTTTTATTTTTTGGCAAATCTTTTTATTTTTATTAATTCACGAAATTAGTCCTCCTATTTTAAAAGTCGACAATTTTGACCTTTTTTAACTAAATAATGATAACATGAAATGTTTTAAATAATGTGACATATGATATGATGATTTAGATTGATTAAGAAATTGAAATAAAACGCCATAAAAACTTAGTTTTCAACTTCGGAAATTTTATATATTTTTAATTTAATTAATGACATATGAATAATTAATACATCTTAATTATTCTATTTCGTAAAATTGTATGTCACATCATTTAAAATATGTCAAATCGTCATTTTTTAGTTCAAAAATATGAATGATGAACTAAACCATTGACTTTTAAAATATGAATACCTCTATTATTACCAGTGTGATTTGGTAATAATAGATGACCAAAACTGAAATTAAACCTTATTTTTTTTTATTAAAAAATGTTGAGATGACAAACCACATCAGAATTTTTCATTTTAATTTATTATATTTTTTGAATTTTAAAAAAAAATTAAGAAACCAACAACATTCTTCATACTAGGTATAATACTCAAAAGTCAATAAAAAATCATTTAGCGACATATTATTTTTATATTTAATTATGTTTTAAATAAATTCAATTTGGTTTTGTGGTGATGTATATTGATAAAATTACAATGAGTTATTGTGATTTTGTAAAATTTATATTGTATTGTTTTTGCACAAAACTACAATAGTTCAATGTGATTTTGTCAATTACTTGTGATGCATTCTAAATATCTGTTCAAAATTAGACATTGAATACAATTTTATTATAACTTTTGGATTAGAATTTCATACACTCTTCCGTCGAGATATTATTGAACGTCTGATTAAGATCCAACAATCTAAATTCATGATCTTGGTCAAACTGCATTTTATGTGTTCTACGGTCGATCTAATGACCTCGTCTACACTTTTTTCCAAAGAATCTATGGGTGTGTATTAATTGAAGTGATGAGTTTCGTCTAATCATTAGTTTTTTATAATTTTAATTTTTTATCTTAATATTGGTTTTGATATTTTATTTATTATGTTTCATTTTTTATTTTTTTATAAATAATAAATTTTAAATGTTTTTTCGTAATTACAACAAAAATTAAAGTTATTTTTAACTAGGATCTCTTCAAGTGTTAACTATAATATTTATTCGAATTCTTTGTATTTTTATCTCATCTTTATTAAAATTATTCGTTTAACTTTACAATTAATTTAAAATTAGATCTCAATACTTTGTGACAGTAATTTTATAGTTGTTTAAAAGAGTTATAGTAAAAATAAACAATGTTTATTATTTTTAAAAGGAAGAAAAATAAAAAAAAATTGATAAAAAAATAATAAACTAAAATTTTATTTAAGTCTAAATTTAACTTCAACTATACAACTAGTATTGCTAAAAAAAAAAAAAATAGAAACTATACAACCAGGTGTATTGAACAACAACTAGTGTCTAGTACTAAATAATTATGCATTTTCATGCACGACAATATATACAGCCATTTGTTGCACTTTTTTCTCAATTATAAGGCCCTACTCCTCCAAAAAGAGAACATATTTTTTGGTGTGGGGGTAAAAAAGTACATAGACAAGCAAAGTAGCACTATATATATGTTTTCATAATATCATGTGAAAAAAACTTTGGGGGCCAAGCGTGCTATTAGAAGCCAAAATGAAATTTATTGGCATTGGCTTTCTAGTCTGGTTCATCCACTCTTGTCTTCCTCTTTCCCTTCTCATGTGTCCCAGTTACAGGAAAGTGACACCAGGAATAAACCCTTCTTTTGTTCTTTAGTTCCCTTATTTTAGAAGCAATGGACCCATTATATTAAAAAATGTTCCTTTAAAAGAACACACGTACACCACACCACGTCAAAAAGTTAAATTGAAAATAATCTTAATTTACTGTTCAAAATCAAAATATTAAGCATGTGCCAGTTTTTTTAAAAATATTCAATATATCTTTTTGTGCCAAACAGATTAACACATTTTCTTTTTTAATCAATGGAATATGCTAATTTTAAAAAAATTGTGTTTTTGGTTAAATTTAACAAGCATTAGATATGGCTTAAACTATCTCCTTTTTATATGTGGGCATCTAGTTTTGAGAGACTAATATATTTGGAGACCTAAAATGAATTTTAATGAGGTTTAAAATGGATTTTTAAAATTTTAACACGACATCATTAAATTAATATAATTGATGTCATGTAATATTTCTTTTTCAATTGATTTAATATTGTTGAGACAATATTCAACAATATTAAATCTAAAAAAGATTTATATGTTTTAATTTTAAAAATATTAAAATCTAAGACCTTTTTATTAAGTAAATTTGTTTTTTGAAACCTTTTGATAAATTTAAAATTTTGTTTTTCATAGATATATAAAACGGCTTTTTTAGTGGCCTTACTCTTGGGTCGATACTGCTTAAATATATACCCCAACTGAAAAATATTATTTTTATTACATCCTTCCCTAAATATTGATCATTTCTAAATTTTGCCCTTTCAAAAAAAACAAACTTGATCATCTTAAAGAATATCTTTTTACATAATTAGGATCTTCTTTAAATATTCAGTTACATTATTTATTTTTCTACTAAAATATTTATAATTATTTTATATCCGTTTTAATCAATAATTTAGGGTCGGTCGAAAGATAAGACTACTAAAATAATTTCTTTAAATTTTTACAAAAAAATTAACATTTTATTTAATAAAGAGGCCACCAAAAAAGTTTTGTACGTACATCATATTCTAATATTTTTAAATCTATAATTAATAAATTTTTATCTAAAATTAATATCGTCTCAATAAGTATTAAATTAACTGATTTAACTAACAATGAAAAAAGAAATATTATATAAAATCGTTTATATATAATTTAATAAATAGTTTTTACTATCATGTCTAAATAATAATTTTAAATAAAAAATTTAATAATTTTACTAAATACTGTTATAGAGTCTAAAATATCTTGTAATAAAATCTTTTTATGTCTGTTCGGTCTTTCAATAACTAAGCAGTACTTTTTTTCCACTAAAACTAAGAATTACTTTATTCATGAAATAGATTTGACACCATATTTCTAATAAAAATATATATTTTGTGTTTAGCTAAATTAATAATATATATCAAATTAACATATATTCTACCAAAAGAAATAAAAAAGTTACTCGATGAAATTATAAGTTTCTTAAAAAAATGGTAGTGGGGGTTAGAAGCATTAAAAATGTTTTAAGTTTTTATTTAAAGAAAAAAATCAGAAATGTTTAAGATTATATCGTAAATCAAGTTTTTATTTATATTATATATTTTTAAATAGCTAATATTAATTGTTAATTTTATTACTCCAAATCCTTCAAACTACCGCGCCACTTAATGTGAGAGGCAACAACGACAAACAAAAATATATGACCTTAAATGTTCCGTCCAAATGGGCTGATCGGTCATGGGTCTGATTTCCATTCGGACCAACCAAATAGGTCCAGGGTTTAAAATCATACTTTGGAGTTTGCCACTTTCTCACTTTGATGAGTCCCACATCCAAAATTTTAAGCAAAAAATACAAAACTTATTGATATAAGTTAAAGTTTGTACTATACATTTATATGACGCGGAGTGATTTCTTTTTAAAATTAGTTTAAATTTTCAATTATTTTATTAAAAAGAAGAGAATATAGGAAAATTTGGTCCAACTTTTATAATTCGTCCAATCACCACTTGTGACCAGTTTTCATCAAAGAGACAGTCTAATTATTGATCTAATCCGTTGAATCAATAGATCAGTCCAATTTTAATTACCATGCTATATGTTTGCTCATTTTTCTTATGTAGTGTGTAGACAATAGTTTTCAACTATGCTTAGCTTATTCTGCATAGTAGACTAGACGAGAGACAAAACATGGTGTACTGACACACTGCCTGGGTCTATCTATGTTCCCTCTTATGGTGTACTTTTTGGTTATTCTATTTCTAGTTGAAGTTGGAGATTTTAGTAAAAAATATAGAATCAATATCAATTTAGTCTCTAAATAATTTGATATCCAGTGTATAAAAATAATAATTAACTTTTAAAGTATATAAAATTTATCAATGTTTTTAATAATCTAAAGTATTTTTGTGTATAATTGCAATGATTAATCTTTTAAATAACTTATATCTATTAATTTAAAATGTTGATTTATTCCAATATATATTTTCTATACATACTAAGAAGATATTGATTATGGAATCCAACCAAATAGTTTAGAGATTAAATTTATGCAGTTCACATCCTTAAAATTCTTATATATTTATTTTAAAAAAATGTTTGGTGTACACTTAAACATCTTATCCATACAATAGATGAGAAAGAAATAGAGAGAATAGGATAATATTATATATATATATATATATATATATATATATATATATATATATATTAATGATATAATTAATAGAATGTGATAGATAAAGAGAAAATAAGGTATTAAAAAAAAATACACATAAAGGTTATTCAAATATGTCATTTTATGTCGGCTGTGTCGTTTGTTGTAAGAGCAACATTACTGTTATGCATTATAGTCTCAATCATAAGCGATACGAGATATTCCAAGATTAGACAAAATAATGAATTCAAGAACTGTGTGATCTCTAGCTAAATTTTGTAGTTGGTGCTATTGTGATTTGAATCCTTCATTGTTAATTTGCTTGTGTTCTCAATTTTCATAATCATTTTGTGATCGTGAGCTAGCTGTACTCAATATCAATATACTGCAAGTTAACAATATATTTTAGATATGTAAGCAAAATTGGAAAATTAGACGAACCATCACCATTTTCAAATGCTTACATTCGAACTAACATTAATCTATTAGAGGTGAGGAAAGTAATGTTTCTAGGCTAAGGCTTGGGGCCAGTTAATGTGATGATATGGGCTCAGAACTCAATTAGGCCCCAGAAGTAAATTAACCTTCATATTAATAAATAAAAATAATTTCTGTTTACTATCACCAAATTGTCGAAATAAAAAAAGGTTCCCACAAACTTGAATTTGACTTTGTTGGAATTTGATCAATAAGTTACTTATATATTTTTTTTAATTAAATTGTTAACGATAGACCATCGTATTATTTTTAAAATTATGATACAACTTTAATTTTTTTTAAAAATATGATGTAATATATTTTTACTATTTTTTTAATAATATATGACGTTCGCTAATTTTCACTTTAAATGAATGTATAAATTAACAATTTACACATTTTTTATTTAGACTAAAAATTTCTCATTAACTCTTTTAAAAACACTACTTTAATATATGAGTATTATGGTAATTTGGTTTTCATATTAAAATATTAAAATTTTGAATTTTTTTTTCACTAATGACATTATTATCTCCTTCAAATTAAGATGTTTATTTTGGTTTTGGCATTCTATACTTTTGTTCTTTTATTTTTATTTTTGTTTTTATTTGTTATTTTTCATTTTTGCAAGAATATTATTTAAAAATAAAACGCCATAATATTTTTAAAGTCTATCCTTTATCTGTGTTAAAAACACTATTTTTTGTCCAAAAACAAAAACTACACTTTGTCACATTTTGTTAGAAGCAAAAATATTGCCTATTAAATACAATAGATTTGTTCAAAACTTCTCCATTAATACAACAATAGCTTCTTTACAATGGATTAATACAGCAGATATAAATGCAATGAGTAAAACTAAAAAAATAAAGCACTTTTTAATATTTGTTTTAAAAATAATTCAAATACAATTTCCAAATTATCTTTTAATTTTACTTATTTAAAATAGTAAATAGTTTTTTTTTTCAAATAAAAAAGTGTAGGTTTTGTTACCTAATATCCAATTTTTTAAACAGTTTGTAATTTTATAAAACCATAATTCCCATTCACATCTCTTTTTCTGACTCAAATTATTTTTTAAGGTTAATCCAAATTAAATTGTTTGAATTGACCCAACCCATATATTATCCTATTAATAAGAGTAGGAGTAGGAGGTAAAAATTCAAAAATAGGAGGTATAACTTTATGAGAAACATGACAGAAACAAAAATTCCTAATAAATGTTCACCATATTGTGTGGGTTTAACCCCATCACAGCTACTCATTTTTTTTATAGAACCATCTCACCTAATAATATTTTGTCGACCGAAAAAATGAAAAGAAAAAAAGTTATGAAACTGAAGTCTAAATCTTATTTTTTTTATTCAGAAATTTTTAGAAGATATAAAAGAAAGTAAATTTTAATTTGATAAAATAATAAATAAAAAATGAAGAGTAATTTTAATATTTAAAAAAATTTATGAGATATAAATATAATTGTAGAGGTATGAGGTGAAATTTTCACACACTGTGGAGGCAATTGAGCCACTCTTTATTGGGCTTGTTAATAACGAAATAGGCTAGCTCAATTTCCTTCTCTAAACTAATTCAAGATATTTCTACTTCCCGTCCTTATTTATACCTTTCACCCTTCGATATATTGAATTTTTTTTTTTAATCATTTTTAGTTATATAAAGTTAAAATATTTTACATTCACATTTTTACTCATATTCGAAACTTTACAAAAATAAAATTTAGAAAATTTTCAAATCTTTGAAATTTTAGTTGATTATAAAATTTTCGAAATACAAAGAGGATTCAGATTTTTGAACTATTCGAAAGTTTGAATTAATTTGAAATTTTCGACATATAATTTATTTTATTTGTTAAATATTTTCAAAGTTTTCATCTTTAACAATAATTTTGAAATGCATAGTTTCGAACCTTTGAAATCTTAGAAACAATAAATTTTCGAAAACAAAATTTTTGAAACGTAATATTACATTTTGAAACTTTTGATTAAGATGAAAGTGTCGAAAATTTGGAATATTACTCAAAATTTTGAAAGTATATTTTTTTGAATTATTACATTTTTTTAAATATTGTATTTACAATATAAACATTAATTAAATTTAATATATTTTTTAACATATATATTTTTTTTTCAAATAAAATCAGGTATAAGTGGAGTTGATGGTGAAGTTTTTGCTACACGGACTGTAGATTCTACTGATAAACTCACGACTGATCAGATAATCTTAATATTAATTGATATTACTAGTTTTTAATGTACACATATGTTGATGCTTTATTTGAAATATATTTGGCAGATATTTTTCTCTCGAGAAACTGTATTTGAATAGACAAAAACTATTGAAACACAAAATAGAATAATAATTGTTACCATTATTTCTGATATAGCTATTGGAAAAAGTGGAAGAAAAGACAAATTAATTTGGGATGTGAAAGAGGTAGAAGATATAAAGTAAAATCAAAATCAATAGTAACTTGTTCTCAAAAGGGTAAGTGTCCATTCAAATCCAGATGTATACCGTTGAGTATCGGTGAAGAACGAAAAATTAATGTTAGATGTGGAAGACGTAATCATGATTTAGCGGATACTTTAGACACTCATTCATATTTTGGGCGTTTAAATGAAGATGAGAGAAAATTTGTTAATGATATGACAAAGTATAAACTTGCACCAAACTTAAATAAGAGGATGTGAAACATTTAAGTATCAGACATAATAGTTCTCAGATTCCTCACCAAAAAACATCACTACAGGCGAGAGACTCTGAAGGGTCACTATACATGCTCTCAAAATATTATGTCACTCCCAATCTATACTAGCTGACACAGGAGGAACATCACGTGGGATGCACTAAATGCAACCAAATTGTCGAAGACATCGCTCTGGTAGATATGAGACCGAAACTCGTCAGAGAACATCGTCATTGATTCAAAAGCATGATTGACTCACTCATCATCGTTTGGGGTAAACACTACATCCTCAAGCAAAATAGCATCAAGGCTCAGCCGATATGTTAGCAATTCACCTTCGACAGCATGTATTGCGGTCTACCTACAAGCTCTTAGAGTATGTTCAAGAACCCTTTCACGGTAACCCCCAGATGTTAGGAAAGTGCTCGTAAATCTAGCATTACACCAAAAATAAAAGATAATTTAGTAAATTAAAAATAAAACTTAATAAATTAATAATACAATTTAATATGGGTCATATACCTATAACAAGGTCATATATCCTCTCAACTGCTTAGTGTCATGAATAGCTTCATATCCTAGTTTATCATACAACACAACCAATGCAGTTGTACCCCATGCATAGTCCCGACAACACTTTAAATTAGTGAACAAACTGTTGAAGAAAAAATATTTTTGATATATGTTTTAATGACAACAAACCTTATGAAATAAAATGATTAAGTTTTATAAATGGTGGTCTACTAATGATTTCACTTAATTTTTGTTTAAAGAACATGAATGCATAAGTGAACAAGCAAGAATCCATTCACTTCATCAAAGTGCACAAATATGATCAAACTATGCTAGAAACTCAAATAGGATCGTTGTTAGAGAAGCAAGATCAAAACTGAAGATCCAAGAACATTCTGGACAGCACGTCATCAGAGGATGATGTCACCAAAAGATGATGTCGTCACCAGAGGATACCTCCAGAAGACGTCACCACAGAATACTATCAGAGGATACCTCTAGAATACTATCAGAGGATACCTCCAGAATATACAATCAGAGGATACCTCCAGAAGACGATATCATTGGATACCTCCAGAAAATACTATCAGAGGGAAGAAACAATGACATTATCAGAGGATATTATTCATGGTCCAAACCAGAAGGAAACATTGTCCAGAAGGAGACTTGGTCAGACCAGAAGGAAACAGAGTTCAGAAGATAACTCAGTCCAGAACAGAAGACATGTTCTAGACTTGGTCCAGAACAGAAGACTTGGTCCAGACCAGAAGATAGCATGGTCCAGAACAGATCACATGGTTTAGATCAGAAGATCACAGGTCTAGATCAGAATATCACATAGTCCAAATTAGAAGGTTACACTGTTCATATCAGTTTCCAGAATGTCCAAAATGATCTTCTGTCAAGAATGATCAGACCAGTCTCCAGAATGATCTTCTGTCAAAAATGATCATCAATCTCCAGAAATGATCATCAATCTCCAGAATGATTATCGTTCTCCAGCATATTAACATCAACCTCCAGCATATTAACATCAACCTCCAGCATATTAACATCATTCTCCAGCAGTGTATCATCAGTCTCCATATTGATAAACAATCTCCAGCAGCAAACATCTTCTCCAGCATGATTAACAAAAATCTCCAGAATGATCAAACATCATCCTCCAGTATGATAACATCAGTCCAAAATGATACAATCAGTCTCCAGCCTTGTTACATCCTTCTCCAGCTTGACTGCCAAGAACGTTGAACGATCTTGAAGTATATTTACATCATATCAGATCCAAGAAAAGATCAGGAAGACATCCAAAATGATCAAAACTGAACCTCCAGATTGATTATCAATCTCCAGAAAGTTCAGATACTAGGACTCCAGATTGATTATCAATCTCCAGAATTTTCATTAGCTCTGCAGAAGTTCATCATCATTCTCAAAAGCTGTTTTGACATAATCAAAACTCCATATCAAATCAAAGATATTAAAAAATATATTTTAAGTACAAATGATCATTAAACAAAGGAAATCTGATCAAGAATCAAAGGTTTCAGCCCAATCAAAACAAAAATTAAAAATAGTCAAAAGCTGGATTATTTTTAATCAGAAATATTGCATTTGGTCAAGTCTGACAAGAGCACTACCAACGACTTTATTGACCTCCATTTACTGCTCTCACGCCTATAAAAGGAAGGTCAAAGCTCAGGAAAAAAGAAGAACTTCAAGTACAAAACAATACATCACTTACATACATCTACATAGTTGAAAGCTTCTCAATCACAAATAAAAGATTCAATTAATATTTTTTCATTTATATATTAAAATCAACAATCCAGTTTATCTATTTAACTTGATAATTAAAAATATATAAATGAAAAAAATATTAATTTTATTAAATTATTTTTATTAAATATTGATATACTATAAATGTCATAAATATAAAAGATATTAAATTAAAAATAATATTAATTAGATAAAACAATTATTTTAAAAATTACAATAAATTTTGAAAGAGTCAATTATTAATCAGGGAGTACAATTTATTACGAAAGTCAATAGATTTTGGGATATATATATATATATATATATATATATATATATATATATATATATATTATATATATTTATCTTAGGAATAATTTTGTTTTTTACAAATGAATAAGATATGTTTTACAAATATTTGAATTATTTTGAAATGGAGTATTAAATATATATATAGGTCCGGAGACATTCAAAATTACTACTGCTATAGGTCATTTATCGGCTAAGAGACTAATAATCAAATTAGCATTAATAAATCTTTTTTATTTTGAATCATCATAACAAATATGATTCTTTACATACAAACTTGGATAGTCTTGAAATCGGGAATTCCAAAATCGGTCAGGATTATTTTTCTTGACGGAGAATAATGTTTACTAATACATCCAACATAATACTACATAATTAATTTTTTTGACTGTACTGCACGTTTAGTTTAAGAAAAAGAAATTACAGAAAGTTCAACATATAAAATAATATATATAATTCAAACATGTGCAAGGAATAAGTATAATTAGGCATAATTGTTCCCCTTTATCTTTTAACTTAATTTTAAATAGTATTTTAATCTTTTATCTTTTTTTTATTTAATTTTAAGTAACAATTCGATTATATCTTAAAATGTCAATAATGTTATTATTTATTTACATAAATTTATAAAATTCATCAAAATCTTCCAACAAAGCCCCTAAAATTCAATACCAATTTCAAGAAAATTTATATATTCATCAAATACATAACTCAAATATTCAAATAAACTCATATTTTCATCTCTAACGACATCAAATTCATCAAATAAAGAATAAAAATATGAGTTTATTTTAAGATTTAAGTTATGAATTTGATAAAATTTGCATTATATTGAAGATGATAATTAATTTTATGAGTTTTGTTTGAAATTTGGATTACACCAACCAATATAAGAGTAGGTTAAATTGTCCATAAGAAAAGCAGTCAATTCCCATTTTCCACTTGCTTGCGTTTGATAATATGTTATATATCTATAAAGATTAGTATTAGTCAACAATTATAGGTGTAAACTCCATTTCATTGCATCTACATCTACTTGTACAATTTTTTTTTGAAGGGTTGACCCGGTAGGGTCTTGCTAACTTTTTGATTAATTAGCACACAAACAATTAATCAGGGCGCATTAACAAATCTAAGATCAAAATAATCTTCCATTTAACACACTCATTTTCTCTTCCATAATGATAATATTTTATCCTTGAGTAATTCATACTTTTACGTTTAACATTTTAAGTTATACACCATAAAATTAATCTCCAATAGAAAGGTCTATGGTTTTGCGATTCAATGAAGAAACTGAAAGAAGTGATTAACATAGTGAAAGATAAAGCTTCCCAGAGCAAAGCTGCAATTTTATCCAAACGCAAAACTCTCTCTCTCCTTCGCGCCACAACCCACGACTCTTTCAACCCTCCAACACACAAACACCTCACCACCCTTCTTTCCGCCGGAGAAGGTTCACGCGCCACCGCATCCACCACCGTTGAACTTCTCATGGACCGACTCCAAACAACTCATAACTCAGCGGTGGCTCTCAAATGCTTAATAGCCGTCCACCACATCATCAAACATGGCACCTTCATCCTCCGTGACCAGCTCTCCGTTTACCCTTACACCGGTGGCAGAAACTACCTCAACCTCTCAAACTTCCTCGACAAAACAAGTCCTGTTTCTTGGGAACTATCTTTTTGGGTTCGGTGGTTCGCGCAATACATCGAACACCTTCTATGCGTTTCTAGAACACTCGGTTTTTTCCTTCATGAAACGACTCCGTTTGAAAAAACGCAAGAGGAAAGAGTTATGGGTCTTACCAATAGTGATCTATTGAAAGAAACCGAATCTTTGTTGGATTTGATGGAAGTGATTGGAAAAAGACCAAATACTCCATCTATGAGAGAAGAGAAGAATAAGGTGGTTGTTGAGATAATTGATTTGGTGGAAAATGATGGGGTTGTGGCGATGAGTGAAGTTTTGATTAGAGTTAAGGAGTTTGGGGAGAGGGAGAGATTGGGTTGTGTTGGTTTTGGAGAAGTGGTGGAATTGGTTTATGTTTTGAAGAGATTGGAGATGTGCAAGGGGAGAATTATGATGATGGATGTGGCGGAGGAAAAGAGATTTTGGGATTCAGTGAGAGAATTGAAGGAAAAAGTTGGGAGGATGAAGGTCTTCAGGGAAGAAGGGAAGGTTTACAGGACAGTGAGAAAAGAGAGAGCAAGTGAGTCTGATCGGTTTCATGGTAGAGTTGTTAGTTCAATTAGGTTTCCTTCTTCAAGGTTCTTGTAGTAATATGAAAATAGTACAATACAAATACATTTTATCCCTAATTAATTCTCTTGTGTTAGAAAATTTAACTTGTACTTCATGTGTATAGCACGGTAATGCTAGAAATTCAAGTAGAGTAATTCTTAGGTCATATTAAGAAAAATAACTTTAAGACTATTGATATTGTTATATAAAATGAGATAAATCTTTTTCATTCGATTATTTTTGTGTTAATTTTGTCCGTTGTATACCTGTACCCGTATTTTTTCGTGGGTACCAAATATTGTTTTTGCAACAAGTGTGAAAGTTGTAACTTTAATTGTAAGAGAGGAAAAAGGTGTTGGAAATTAGAAATAAATACCTGTTTAATAAATACTAGTACTTTATAAAGAAGAAATACCTTTTTTTTATAAAGAAAAGAAATAAATAGCTCTTTAATTATATATCGCACATATTTGGGCACTACTAAGATAATGGCAGGAACCAAGTTCTTTATATGAGTGGAGAATACGGTTCCATGGGAATCCCTCATCATAACAACAAATGGGATGAGTTTTTGTCCCAACACAAATTAATAATAAGATTTGTCTTCTTTAATTGAGTTCCGTAAATGTAATTAATTACCTTATTCGACCATTCAATTAGTAAAAATTGATATTATTAAATTAAATGTATTATCTTTAATTTGAATTCGAGATCAAGTAGTTACGTGAATTATTTGCAGTGGTATTTAAAAATATGAACCATAACTTGGACAAAAAAAAAAAGTTAAATGCATTTTTTCTTTTTTATTTTATCTTTTGGTCTTCTTATCTCTCAAAAGAGTTTCCTTGTTACTATTAACAAATTCTTGAAATATTTTTTGTACAGCTATTTTTTATTACGTGCCACTTAAGTGACATTTGTGAATTGAATAAAATGATTTTTATATTATTATTGTTGTGATTAATTTTATTTTATATATTAAAATATTAAAAATAAAATAAATAAAATTTTAAATATTTAATTTACATATTTTAAATTCTAGTTTTAATTTTAAATATTTAATCTATAAATAAAATAAATTTATTTTTAATATTTTAATATATAAATAAAAAAACATATTAAAATATTGAAAATAAAATTTTGAAAATTTTAAATATTTTATATAAATTATTTTGAAAATTTAAGAATATTAATTAAATTTAATAATTTACCACCGCACCAGTCTCAAGTTCAACACGTTGCAATATTAATTCAGAATTGCTGTGTAAATGGTGAAATTAGATTCGGATACAATGAAGCATATAAACATTAAATAAATATATGTATGTGATATGATATGATATGATGTTATGACTAATTGCGTGCCTATATAAGGGACATCCAACAAGACAAGTAATTGAACATTCAGATATTACATTTTATATTGTGAATTAGTTTAATAACCAAATTCAAAAAACAAGATGCAAAGAAAGATGCAAGGATACCCACAGCCACAGCAATGGTATGGCGATGATGGCATGTGGATGGAAACTAAGGCTCAACACCAGCCACAGGTCCATCGCTACCAGGATGATTCTTGGGGTAGTTGTGATAACAACAACCAGAAGCAACTATATCCTCCAGTGATGCACATGAAACCGACAAGTGGATTTGGAGGAAACAACCACCACAATACGTATCCTCATCAGGAAACCATGCCTGCAGTGCATGGAAATGGTGATAAACACTTCCCTTTTGGTGTGAGGCCATTTAATCATCATGAGGAGTATGAGTATGAAGCATACAAGGAGGAACATGTTGGTGGTTCAAAGATGGATGAATTGAGATATGAGCGACATGGATATGGAAATGGAGGTGATGTTCGCTATGTCAATTCATATGAATATAATAACAACATCAACGGCCGGATTAAGCCTCATGCTAATGGAGCCCACAAAGCCAACTGGACACTAAAGGGTGTTTAACTAATTAACATGCTTGCTTGCTTGCTTGGATCCATCCACTTCTACTACTAATAAATTGTGTGCGCGCTTTATTTCCTGTTTTCTTATTGGAATAAGATCATTACCCTGATTATATAGGGCGTTTCATATGTAACTATGATCAATCTAAGCTGTAATAATCAAAGTTTTATGATTATGATTTAGGTTCGGACATATTAACAATATTAACAAAATGAATTACTGACGCAGTCGGAAATCGCAAAGGGTTAGCAAGCGCCAATCCTAAAAAAAGAATAAGTTCTGGAATCCACCAAAGAAGAGAAAAACTCTCATAATTAATTATTTTTTTAAAAGATACCGTTTGTTACAGCATAGAAAATCTTTAAATAGATAATAGAAACCATAGTACGAAAATTAGGTAAAACAGAAAAGCCCGAAATTAAAGGAAAAGCTAAAACGGCTGTAAAACAGAAAAGCCCGAAATTACGGGAAAAACTAAAACGGTTGTTTTGAGACCCAAGACGAGCTCAAAACGGTTCTGGAACCCATACTTCATGGAAAAGCCATGAGTTGTGTTCGTGGCGCGATTCCCTTTTCGGAAAGGTATAATAATAGACAATCTGACACCGGACGATCGTTTTCCGCATTTTCTGCTGCTTTTGTCCGCAAAGCCGTTTCTTCCTCGATTCTGGCCGTAAACCCTCCTACATCAGTCTCCTCCACTTCTAAAGAACTCGACCCCGAGTTCATACCAGAATAAAGGTCAGCATCTTCATGGAACTCATAAATATCAGCCACATTAAAGGTATTGGAAATATTCATGGATCCCAACAAGTCGATCACATAGGCGTTGTCATTGATCTTCTTCCGCACCTTGAAAGTCTCGTACATGCAAAGCTAAAGCTTCTTGTAACTGTCAATTGGGAACCTCTCCTTACGCAGGAACACCATCACATCATCTCCCACAGCAAAGACCTTGACTTTTCTGCGCTTGTCAGCAGCGACTTTGTTCTTCTGCCCAGTAGCCTCTAACTTCGCCTTGACAGCTTCCTTAACGGCTTGCACATCCTTGGCCACCACTGGGAAAAACCACTCAGTTTCCTTGAAGGTCTCAGTCAGTTCATGCTCATCCTGCGTCATAACAAGAAAACTGGACTTCTCTTTCCCTGTTTTTCTATTAAAACCAGAAACCTTCCCTGTTTTTCTATTAAAACCAGAAACCGGGGCCATAGCTATCTTGTGCGTTCCCCAGGTGAACATCATCACATTATCTCTACCTCTATACGTGATATCATTGTCATACTGCCAAGGTCGCCCCAGTAGGACATGACACACATCCATATTCAGAATACCACACACTACCTCTTCCTTGTAATGCCTTCCGATGGAAATAGGCACCTTGCAAGTCTTCGTCACCTTGACCTGCGAACCCTTACTCGCCCAGCCCAAAGCATAAGGCTTGGTATGCGGTTCTGTCGGCAACTCTAGGTACTCCACCAGCTTCTGGGATACTAAGTTCTCTGTACTCTCGTTATCCACGATCAGATTACACACCTTATTCTTAATAGAACAGTGTGTTCTAAAAAGATTCTTCCTTTGCCCCTCCTCCTTTGAAGACAACAGAATTCTCTCCAGCACAAAATTCACCGCTTCTTCAGCGAACTCAACACTGTCATACTCGTTGCCTGCTTCCTCTTCCTCAGACTCCTCATTCAAGACTGCAGTCGTTCTCTTGGAAGGGCAAACATTCGACTTGTGAACCTGCCCACCATAACGGAAACACTTATCTCCCGTCGGTTTCTCGTATAGGTTGGCTGACTTCTGGTTCGCCCTCTTGTTGGGCGTAGCACTACTGGTTCCACTGGTTCCTTTTGTCGAGGAGTCAGAATCCTTAGCAGCAACACTCTTATCCTCATCACCAACAACTTCAGAATTACCCTGCGGAGTAAATCTGCGAAAAGATGAGAAATTTATGGGGGATTTCTCCATCAGTTCCGCTTTCAAGGCTAGCGTAGAGGCCTCCGTCACGGTCCAGACAGTCTGCAGACCCATCTTCTCCTATATCGACCCCTTCAAGCCATTAATATAGCGAGTCACCTTCTGACCCTCAGTTTCTCCTAGTTCGTTGTGTTCTGAGAAACGCAGGAACTCTGCTGTACACTCGGTCACGCTCCTTATTCCCTGAACGCAATCGATATACATCTTGTACAGAATCTGCTCATAATCTTCAGGCAAGAAACGCTCCAGCATCAACTGTTTCATTCGCCTCCACGTTCTGATTGGCGCTTTCCTCTTGTGCTGCCTCTGAACAACAAGCTTATCCCACCACACAACAGCGGTACTCTTCAATCGAATTTTGCCACCATCTTCACCTGCTTGTTTTCTGGCACACCCATCACGTCGAAGAACCGATCAACGTCAATCTGTCAATCCAGAAACTCTTCAACCCCCACAGTTCCATAGAACAACGGGATGTCAGCCTTGACTCTGTATTCGTTGCGATTCTGTTGATTATCGAAACTCTGATTCTCCTCCTGGACCTTGTAACACCCCGAGTTTAAAAGACAGTGCGAGTGTATTTTTTTTTAAAAATAAATAATTAAAATGATTTTCCAATTTAATTACTTCAATAAAATTAAAATAAAGTTTTCACTAATCCATTTCATAAAATGATACTTCGTAATTTAATCGATGAACGTAATTCATCGTAATATCACTAAGTACTTAATTCTGGAAATTAATAATAAACACTAATATATTTCAAAAGATAATAGTGTCATGATCTTAATAGGAAATATCAGAGTGCGGAAAAATATTAGCGGAAAAGTTATGCAAAAATTTCCAAAATAACCAATTACATTTTCCAGTTCAAAATCCTATACATCAACTCTAACTGATCATGCATTAAGCTACAGTAGCACGGTCTCTGCCGCATCCCCTACAAGTCTCGTCTCCAGCCAGTTGTCCGCCCCTCTGCGTCGTCTACAAATACGTCGTGCGTAAAGATCAAGGAAAACTAACGACGTCTCCGTAGGAAGGGTTCGGGTATCATCTGAGGGCAAAGCCCAATTTCCACAATATAATAGCAAGGGTCACCGAACGAAAATAACAAGTAATCACATAGCATATATCTCACAGCATCAAATATATCCATGGCATAATATATGACAATGATGAAAATTAAGGATGCTCATTTGAAATTTTATGACATATAAGCTTTTTCAAACAGCAACCGTTTCATATGGAAAATATGTAGTAAGTACAGTCAACACTTCAATAAACACAATAATTAATTAGAAATTCAGATTCTGTAAAGTACTCACACACATCAATTTCCAAACATCATCATATAATCCAATCGTGACCCACCGGTCAATCCCTCGATGCAATATGTATATGCTCATGTATACAATTTCTTGGAATCACCAAGGTGCAGTCACTCAACAGACCAGCACAATTTAAATATGTATGACTTTAACGGCCCTCAAGACCAGGGTGCAATCGCTCAACAGATCAGCACCAGTGTAGTCGCTCAACAGACCAGCACTCGTGCAGTCGCTCAACAGACCAACACGTTTGACATATACCAAGGTACAATCGCTCAACAGATCAGTACCTAGTGCAGTTGCTCAACATACCAGCACTCGTGCAATTGCTCAACAGATCAGCACGTGGTCGCGCATTTCAGGGTACAGACGCTCAACAGTCCAGTACCAGTGCAGTCGCTCAACAGACCAGCACCTATATACCAAGGTACAATCGCTCAACAGATCAGTACCTAGTGCAGTCGCTCAACAGACCAACACTCATGCAATCGCTCAACAGATCAGCACGTGGTTGCGCATTACTCTGTGGCCCATCGTGGGTACCACTTGACTATGCAATGTATGAATATGCAGTGTTTTCTTTTCACTGACACAGTATGCATTAACAGGAAAAATTCAACCTTTCCATCATCTTTCAAAACATCTCAGCACAATCAAGATTATCATCATCACAATCATGATTAAACAGTCAAGTAATCATTAACACTTTGCAATGTTTTTCCCAAACTCTTAAAATTCATAACACAATGTTTAAAACTGAGATTTCTGGAAAATACAAATCTGTATTCGAATACAGCTTCTCTGTATTCAAATACAGAAGCAAAAAACAGTGCAGAATTACACTATGTATTCGAATACAGCCCTCTGGCATTCGAATACAGAGACAGTCTCAGTGCACAAATCAACATTTTTCACTACATCAGTAGAGTCTCAAAAACTACATCACCACCACTTCAAAATATCACCAAAAGTTCCATTTTAATTCACTTTAACCCTTCTCAAAGTTTCCCAACACTTTAAAATTCACAAGACAGTGTTTAAAACTTGATTTTCTGGAAAACACGAATCTGTATTTGAATACAGCTTCCTTGTATTCGAATACAGAAGCTAAAAACTGAGTTTCTGGAAAAACTCGAATCTGTATTCGAATACAGATCCCTTGTATTCGAATACAGAACTGAAACTAGTGAAAATCTGCATTCTGTATTCGAATACAACATGTCTGTAGTCGAATACATATGTGAATACAGTTTTAAAATTTCACTTATGTATTCGAATACGACATGGTCGTAGTCGAATACAGATGCTAAGTCAGAAGCAAAAATCTTTCCTCTGTATTTGAATACATGGGCTCGTATTCGAATACAAGTTTGAAAACTTAAGTAAAACAGAAGCTTGACAGGTTGTATTCGAATACACTCATGTTGTATTCGAATACACCTTCGAAATCAGTGAAATTTTCCTGAGATTGCAACACATTTCAAACTGTTTCTTTTGAAAAGTCAGCCCAACCCCAAAACAGTTTTATCACTCTTTTAAACCACAAAACTCAGACTTTTACATCAATACAGATTTTCCAGAAGAAAACACTTTCATCATTTTACAATCCCTTTTCTTTTTAAAAACATCAACATCACCAGAATCACTCAAAACAGAAACAGAAGCAGAATCATCAGAGCAGAAACAGAATGATCAACATCAGAATCATCTAGAACCAGAACATGCATCTCAAAACAACATGCATGGTATTCTCCAGTATGCTTACACAACCAACACAACATGCAAAACATATTCCAGCTTTCTCACACAAACAGAATCAATATGCAAAGCATTTCAGCTTTCTCACACATCAGAACAACATGCAAAGCATTTCAGTTTTCTCAAACATCAGAACAACATGCAAAACATTTCAGTTTTCTCAAACATCAGAACAACATGCAAAGCATTTCAGCTTTCTCACACAAACAGAATGACATTAATATATTTAGTCAAACAGAATCATCACATAGCAGCAAACACCAACAGAAAGTGTTTTCATATTTTATAACAACATTCAAAACAGTTTATGAACATGTATTTTAATCATCTTTAAAATAACATGCAAAACATTTTTCAGCTTCCCACATAAACAAAACAGCACTGGAATAACCACCCAAAACAGCATGTTGCAGATTTTTAAAACCTCAACAAAATGCATTTTCTTTCATCTTTCAAAAGGTCATGTAAGATAGTTTCTTTTTCAAAACAGAAACTTAAATATGATCACACTTCAAACATACATTTACAGTCCTAAAATGCAACTATAAAGTGGAAGGTGCCCTTACCCTTGTTGCGTGTTCTGCTACTTCTCTCGTTTCTACTGTCGTTCCCGTTTTCGCGCCAAAAACCGGTGAAACTGCAGCTTGCGTTTGCTGCTACGAAACTGGATTCTTTAGCTCTGTAATGATGTGGGGAATAACTTTTGTACTGGGGGTTTGGTGTTTCGGTGCTTGGATTTCCAAGTAATGGCACTTTTGAGGAACTCCCTCTTTTCTCTTTGTAATCGTGATCTAAAAATGGAAGAAAGCAGAAAACAGAAAACAGCAAACAGAATGGGAGGGAAATGGGTACTGTTACATGCAGTATGGGCAGTGAGGGAGGAGGAATGGTGTTCTGATTTCACCATCCTTCTCACTCCTATTTATAGGCTTGTTTGGTGCCACCTCACCCGCCACTTGTCCGCTCCTCAGCACTTAACCAATCTCGTCGCAATTAGCCGCTAATCCCTTAATTAACTGTCTGTTAATTTAATTACTCGTAATTAAATTAATTTATTCTTAATCCAATAATTTTAATTCTTCTTCCAAAATAAATATTTATATATATATATATATTCACTCAAACATACATATATTAAATATTTTACAAATATCCCCAAAATACAATTAAAATTAATTCCATAATTTTAATTAAAGATTAAGGGTCTTATAGACCTCTTCTTCGGAACTAGAGTCCGATTCAACACGAGCCTGCAAGCCTCCACGCCTGGGTGGTTCGTCTCTCCTGCCTCTGTCCCTCCTATTATTTCTGGCGTTCACTTGAACCGTCAAAGCCGCCACCTGAGTCGTCATCTGCGTAGTCAAAGCAGTAAGGGTCGCGGTAAAAGCCGCAGTGATACCCTCGATGTCTGCTCTTGTGACTGGTTGATCTTCCATGGTTGTTCAAGCTATGAAAAGAAACAGGAGAAAGTGTAACACCCCAATTTCTATCTTTATATTTTAATTATAAAATATAATGCACAACTATTATTATCCGTATAGTGACATGTGCGATAATTTTCTTTGTGTTTGTCCTATGTGTTCGCCCTAATGATTTATTTAAATTATTAATATTAATAATATTCAATTTTTTTTTAAAACATATATATATATATATAAAAGAAAATAAGAAGTAAACGTGTGTGTTGCTACATTAGTCCATTAACTTAAGCATTAGTAGAGTGAGTTTATGATTGTAGTAATAATAACAATAATAATAATAATAACAATGATAATGATAATAATAATAATATTAATAATAATAATAAGGGTCATGGGCTAAGTGTATAGGTCTGATAATAAGCCTAATAAAATACCTAATACTACTAGTACGTATGGATAGGTATATAAGTGAAGAAATGAGGCTGTCGTGCATTCGGTATCTCTGTTTCCCCGTTCTATTATGAAGGAAAAATTGAATTGACTACTGCCCTGTTGCATCCAGCCACAACTCTTAATATCAAAATCATACATTGATTTCAAAGACTAGGATGTTAGAGACGGTGATTGGCGAAGACGCGATACATTACATCAACGGATCAACTTCGTTGAGAAAAAATCATCAGCCAAGGTAAGGGGTGAGATGAGGTTCGATTTTATGAGTATAAAATAACATGAGATTAACGGGAATGCCGAAATTCCCATATATTCATCCGGGGCTTACTACGTACGGTCGAGCCCTATTGAGTAATAATAATTAATTAATAATATATAAATGGTAATAGTGAGGACTAAAATGTATTTTAGTAACCTATAGAATTGTTGTGGGTTTAATTATATCAAGACTGCATATTGTTTAATTTTATGAAATCTTGTGTTGATTGTTATTGTGTGAATGATATGTACTTGAGTGCTCTGATTTACTGGATTTAAAACTGTGATATTAATTGAATGCACCGCCTGTTTGCTTTATTATGTGATTGATAAAATTGGAATTTTATTGTGATTGACTAATTATATATATATATATACATATATATGTAATGATGTAATTCTGATGTATATTGTGAGTTGAAATTTATTGAGTTGTGACAATCGAGTACGTATGAGATAGATGCTGTAGTTTTGGAGTAAGGATTATTTTGTCATCATATAGGGAGGGTTTGAAAAACCTAGTGATTCGGGGAAGTACAATTGAATGAGCCTGATCGTGGAGGGCTACAGTCAAACCGTGAGGTAAGACTGATAGACCTTGGGGGTACATCTATGAGGACTATGTGTCTCGAGTTGAGTTGGGGGGATCTATGAGGACTTGGCCATTCATGAATTGTCCGTCCACTCTTGTAGTGGCATAGTATCAGGCCTCCTAACCAAGTACTTCAGAGTAGAATGGTACCAAGTGATGAAGAAGTATAAAGTATAGGACATGCATAACATTTTCTCCCTGTGACTATTTTATTGTGATTGAATTAGATTAACCTTGATATTATGTTCTGGAATGTTCTCATGTTTGTGTTAATTTGCTAACTTACGTGTTCTTCTCGTTTACATTATACTATTACATAATTTCGATACTCACCCCTCGTTGTTTGTGTTTGGCGTTTGCGATGGACGCAGACGAGCTGCAAGCTGCAGGTGCAGATTAATACTCCCAGGGTGTAGGAAGTTGTCTCATCTTGAATAATTTTATCATATTCCTTCTGTTAATTTCATATTTGAACATCTGTAATTTTGGGAAATTTTGCTCTGATAGTGACATCGGGTTGGGACTACAATTATAATTATCAGTAACTTATGTATGTGTGCTTCAAAAGAATTTAATTTGATCACTGTTATGACCATCGAATTGTTAAGCTGATGGAAACTTTGGATTAATACGAATTGTCCAGGATTAAGTGATACTTTTGCCTTAAAAAAATCGTTCAAAAGTTTTATTTATTTATTTATTTATACTCTATGATTTTTAAATTAAAATCTGAAAGAAGAAGAAAATTTAAATAAATTGGGATTTAGGGTTTCACAGAAAGCCTGTTCTGATACCACCTGACGCAGTCGAAAATGGCAAAGGGTTAGCAAGCGTCAATCCTAAAAAAGAATAAGTTCTGGAATCCACCAGAGAAGAGAAAAACTCTCAGAATTAATTATTTTTTTAAAAGATACCGTTTGTTACAGCATAGAAAGTATTTAAATAGATAATAGAAACCCTAGTACGAAAATTAGGTAAAACAGAAAAGCCCGAAATTAAAGGAAAAGCTAAAACGGCTGTAAAACAGAAAAGCCCGAAATTACGGGATAAACTAAAACGGCTGTTTTGAGGCCCAAGACGAGCTCAAAACGGTTCTGGAACCCATACTTCATGGAATAGCCATGAGTTGTGTTCGTGGCGCGATTCCCTTTTCGGAAAGGTATAATAATAGACAATCCGACACCGGACGATCGTTTTCCGCATTTTCTGCTGCTTTTGTCCGCAAAGCCGTTTCTTCTTCGATTCTGGCCGTAAACCCTCCTACATCAGTTACAATCACGTATCTTGCAACAATTAATCCATTATTTCGAGAATTTCAAACCTATCACAGATTCTATTAATGGGATTCAATTTATAAATTGTGATTCTATTTTTATTTGACTATAGAATTGATCAAACAAGCGAAATCAACCCTATGTGAATTTTGTTTATTTGACTCGAATAAACATCATAGATGGATGATAGTTAACAATCAATTGTCTTAATTAATTTAGAAACAGAATTATGTCAAACCAAATTTATCAATCATATTGACATTCAAATTAAGCAATCAGAACAACAATATAATTGAATGAAAAGGAATATGATCATCAACGCGAAGTTAACATTATAAAATAAACCTTAAAATCTTGATGAAATTCTAACACATTGGATTAATCCCAAAAATTAACCTTCAATCCAAGAATCCGAAAATAGAAGATTATTTATCGAAAAAACTCTCTGAGTATATGAGTATCTCTCTGTTTCCTTGTATCTCCTTTCAATGAAAAAAAATAAGTCTTGCTCTAAAAACAGCCTTACTCGTTTTAGGCTCTAAAGCTCCAAGGTCAAAAAAGCAAGTGGTCCAATACTAAATATTATTACAAAAGTTCAGGTCATGTAATCGACAGTTTTGACCAAGTAAAGTTGAGATTTTGTGTCAAAATAAAAGTTGTAACTCAGACTCTTAGCTTACCAACATTTGCTCGCACTTGTCAATCCAATATCTGTAACTCAAGTTATGACCTACAGAGCGAGCAATGATCAATATGCAAATAATTACATTTAAACTCAAAGTTTAGAAACTTAAATTATGATTCAAATTTTAGAAACACGCTAAAAAACTAATCTTAGATTGAAAAGAGTTTTCAAAATATCACAGTGCAAAATCATAAACATGTGCCCACAAGCATTGATCATACACCAATTTGAGGTGGTGCCTCATTATTTTCCTTTGGTCCAATAGCATTTTTTCTTAATGTTGAAGAAAAACAAAAATCAAGCTTCTATAATCTTCTAGGTACTGTTTGATTTAATTTTCCAACATTGTCTCCCTTAAGCCGAGGATGTGTTCTTATTTTGTTTAATATTGATATGAATATTTGAATCATGATTCACAAAGCAATAGTTGCAACAATTTTAGTTTTGAATTTATTGAAACATACACTTCTCAAAATTAGTTATTAGTAAATATTTTTAGATGTATTAAATAAGTAATTTTAATTCATTATTAAGGGTATATAGTTATGGCTTAGTATATTTGGTGGTTATTTTATTTTATTTAAATACGACATGCATGTCGTGGTTTATTTTAAAATATGACATGTGTGTTATAACAATTTAGCTATTTATTTTAAATAATTGTAACTGCTCACGATAATAGGAGGCAACACCATACAATGACGCAAGTGGAGAGGTTTGAAATGTTAACTTAAAGATTGAAGAGTTTTAATTTATATTTAATTAATTTGTCTTTCGTGTTAGGTAGCCATAACTATATTACCTATTATTTAAAATGTGAGAGTATATATACATACATGCTAAGAGATGTTTGCATGAAATACAAAAGTCGGTGAGATCGCTTAATATTTGAATTGTTTCCGAAATTCACAATAGATCTTACTGTTTCACACATATGATTACTACACCCAGTATTCAAATGTCAAATATCTTCATCTTCAAAAAAACTATTGATTGCTAAAAATAAATTTTGCAGATTTTCAAAATTATCCCTAATATTTTTATACGAGTTCTCTTCCATGTTTTCCTGATGTTGGCATCTACAATCAGCTACTTTATGCCCAAATTTTTCACACTTGAAACAACTATAATTTGTTCTCTCTTGATTGTAGTTACCTTTTCCCCTGCTATGATTAGTATGGCTGAAATTATTTACGCCTCTTCCTTGATTTGACGGATAGAAATTATTATCTCTCCATTGATTGAAATTACCATGTCCTCTTTCTGTAAAAATTCTTCTACCTCTACCTTTGAATTTCCTCTTCCATCATTATTAAAATGGACATGACATCTACTCATTTGACTTGATTCAATATTATTGAAATGGTCACGACATTAACCTTTTTTTACTTTTTATGTTAACGTGACTTTCAATACTTCCTTCCAACTCTACTATTGGGACTCAATTATCGTAGTCACCATATGATCAAATTTCATTGGCATGGTGGGTAGAATTTTCTCTACCACTTTGTTATCTGAAATATCTTCTTCATACACTCTCATCTTATTCGCAAGATTTGTAACACGAGAAAAATATTGTTCAAGTATTTCTGAACTTGACATCTCATACCTCTCATATTCTCAATGTAGATATTGCAATTTTAATTTATGAACTTTCTCTACTCCTTTATGTGACAATTTAAATATGTCCCACGCTTCTTTAGCGGTTTTGGCATTCACTATTTTGCGAAAAATTGAATAATCTATTCCTTGATGTATTTGTGTAAGTGACAACTGGTCTCTTCTTCAAGCAGTTTCATCAGTTCTTTGTTGTAATTCAGGATCCACAAAGCTCCAAACACTGTGAGCTTTTAAATGTGTTGTCATAAAAAATTCCTAGTAACTAAAATCTAAATTTGCATCTAAATTAAGACCAGATCAAATGACATTATAATGAGTTTTCATATCTCTCTTTCTATAAACTTACAAATTTCTAAATTTACGGTGAGAACTCTCTTGTTTCTCACAAACTAAAAATATTTGTGACACTCACACTAGCAAGATATCAGATGCACTAATACTAATTTAATGTTAATAAGACATTTAAATCAAACACACAAACTTCACAAAACTGAAGTAGAGAGAATAGAGGAGAGAATTTGCTTCTAAAACTATATACTCATTGACAAAATTAATTTATGACAAACTACATGGATGGCCTTTAAAGGCTTGTATTCTTAGTCTTTTAAGTTAAAACTAATCCTTATCTATCAAGCAAAGTAAAAAAAACAGCGGTACACCAATGTGAGGCGGTGCCTCATTCTTTTCCTTTGGTCCAATAGCATTTTTGCTTATTAATGTTAAAGAATAACAAAAATCAAGCTTCTATAATCCTCTAAATATTACTTGATTTAATTTTCCAATAACAAAAATGATTGACGTATATGTTGAAATATTAAATATATCCTTGATTTAGGCTCATAAATGCTAAACGAATCAAATTGAACGATGGCGGAGTTTGAGTGAGTCTTGAGATATAATTTACTTGTCATGAATTAATTTTCTTTAAAGTTTACGGTGAAAGGAGAGGCATTAGATCCAACCTTATCATTATAGAATATAAAATATCAGTAAAGTGCATAAATACAAATTAAGTGGGAATAAAAATGAATAATATAAAATGAAGTGGTAACACAACCACTTGGAAACAGAACAGAAAATGCAAAACCAAAAGTTCAAATTTCGTGGGTGGTGCCCCTCCAACAACAACAATTACGAAATCCACGAAGTAGGAGAGCCTGCACTTCGTAAGCGTCTTGATCGTCCTCGACGTGATAATAAGAAGGGTCATGTGGCATTCAAAACCGTGCTAGAGGAACCCATAACACCACTAAAAGAACCACCTGAGGCAGAGACTCAACGTGTAAATTCTTTTGAGAGCGTTGATCAAAAAGCTGATGCGTATATTAAGCTGGAGCACAGGAGGATTGAACTTGCCAGACTCAAATCTTTGGGGTTTGCCTGATTTATATATTCTCTTAGACTACCTAAAGGGCCTTATTATTATTATTATTATTATTATTATTATTATTATTATTATTATTATTATTATTATTTATGCAATAATTTTAACCAACCTTATGTATTACTCAACATCATGTATTTCACTTAAATAATACATCAACATCTCATTCTCTTTTGTGTTTTTCCCTAAGTATATGTGTACTCAGGAGTCACTATTTTATAACTCATTTTTAGTTTTTCATGATATTTCATTCTTCCTTTTCTTTGAGTTTATAATTCATCACTGTTATAGGTTATGCACTTTATTAGTATTGATAGTTTCAACCTGCTTACTGGCTACTATTGTTTTCCTATGTTTTGTATTGCCGTGTCCTGATTCATGATACAATTTTTTTGTAAATAGTAAGATAGTGTGTTTTGTATGGTGTGTTTACTGTCAATACCTATATCTAAAATATTTTTAAAAAATTTATGTATTTCAATTAATATAAATTAATTCGAATACTAAAGCTACATAATTATTTTTAAAATGAACTATTGCGACTACAATGGATTTTGGTGTTACTTAAGAGTGAAATTTGAATAAGTAAAATAATGGAGATTTATTCAAATTTAAATTTGAATTAAAAATAAACTTAGCATAAACTCATTTATCATTAAAACTTTTGCATTTCAGTTTCAAAAGTAACTTCACCATGGAATTCTTAAATACGTGCTCAAGAGTTAATTGTAGTTGGTAAAATAAATTTTTAAATTTACACTTTAACTTTAGCTTGAATTTCTCTTTTTTTCTTATTCGATCATTTTAGATTTACTTTTTTTTTTAATTCGTTCAGATATATTTCCTTTTATATCATTAAACTTTTAAAAGTATTAAATTACATATGTATTTTTTTTCAATTTGATAAGTTATATTCGTTTATATCATTAAGCTTTTAAAAATATTAAATTATGTATATAATTTTTTTTATTTTAAAATTTTCTCGAATTTCATAAAATATTAATATTTAATTAAAACATTTAGGACAATTAATAAATATATTTTTATTAACTTATTTTTAAAATAGTATATTTAAACAATTATATTTATCAACTATATATTTAAATAATTAATATGATAAAATTATATGTTCAAATAATTAGACTAAATAGCACTCGTGGTCTCTTAATTTAATTTCAGTTAACATTTTAGTCTTTTATTTTATTTTTTGATTTGGTCATTTATTTTAATTTTAAATAACACCCTTAACTTAATTTCAATTAACGTTTATTTTTTTTTCAATTTAGTCTTTATCTTTTATGTTTTAAATGTCAACAATATTATTGAATATTTTACAAAAATTCAAAAAATTCATCAAAATTTTCAACCAAAACTCTAAAATTAATTATATTCTTCAATATAATACAAATTTCATCAAATTCAAAACACAAATCTACAACATCAAATAAAGAATGAAAATATAAATTTATTTGAATATTTAAGTTACAAATGTTATTTTATCATTAAAAAATATAATTAATTTTATGAATTTTAGTTGAAAATTTTGATAAATTTTTGTAAAAAAAAATAATAATATTAACATTTTAAAACATAAAAGATCAAATTATCACTTAAAATTAAAATAAAATCTAAATAGAGAGAAAAAAAAGATAAAAGACTAAAACGTTAATTGTAATTGAAATTAAATTAAGAGACCACATGTGCTATTTAACCAAATAATTAATATGATAGACATATAATTGTAGTATTTAAAAAAATTAAATATTTAAAAAATATAATTAAATTAATTGTTAGTTGAAATTAAAATAAAAAATTCAAATTTCAAACAAAATTTAACTTCAAAAACTAAATAAAAATAAAATATATTTAAATGACTTAAGGCGAAAATTAAGTTAAACATGATAAATTCCCGGTCATTTTACTGGTTCAATACTTTCAACTCCCAATAAAAATAAAAAAATAAAAAAGTTAACTGTAGCTGTAAAAGAAATTAATTTTAGTGATAACAACCAAACATAAATTTCACGTTTCTCCTATTACAACTGTACTTCTGAGATATTAGAAGTCATATACATACCACTAAATTGAAATCACTTAGTGTGAACTGAACATTGAATAATGCAGAAAAGGGGACAGTAAACATAGCGAATTAGAAAGGTAGTTGAACAGGAAAAAGAGGCATTAATTTCTTTAACACTACAACAAATTAATAACAATTAACTCTAATTTAACTCAAACTAACAACTAAAAGTTTAGAAACATATAACTAACTAGTCTAGTCCATGGAACGACATAAAGGACAAGTACTATGTTTGTTATCAAACCATTTATCTAAGCAACCTCTGTGGAAAAAATGCTTGCAAGGCAACTCACTCACCTCCTGATTTACTTCAAAACCACACAAACACACACAACAACACTCTCTCCATCCACTTCCACTTCCACTTCTTCCTATGTTGTTGCACAACGACTTGTACTGTCTTATTGACACCCTCCTTTCCCTTGAATTATTACTACTACTCTCCTCTATTAGGGACTCTTGTTCTTCTTCTTCATCAATATTTGGTGAATAAGATGAATTATTAATTGATGTGCTTGTGCAACCAACTACTTGAAGCATGGACTTGAACATGTTCTTTAATAAAGCCACATACAAAACCGTGTTCATCACAAGCACAGGTAACACACCTTCTGCTGCACAAGGATAATTTGAGAGACCCATTACTCTCAAAATTGAAACTCAATTAATTGCCTTGCTCTGTTAATGGAGCAACGGAGAAGAGGAAATTTAATATAATGCAAGGCAACATTAATTAATGCCAACATTAATAGAGTTTTTTATATGGTTACATATCCTAACGACAAAAAACACTAAATATGGTTGTTCCATCGGAGGATATACACGTGGCAACACGTGTAAGGTTTTGTAAGTAGATGAATGAAGTGATAAAAAAAATGATGGAAGTTTCACTATCATCACAAAAATATTATGTTTGAGAAAGCCACGTGTATGCGGTGGCCAAAGAGGTTGTGACTGGTGGCAATCATACTCGCACTTCCGAGGTTTCTAGATTTCCGGTTGGGTCCGCGTAATGTGTCTTGTGAAATCTTATACGCAATGCTTCAATCAATCTCATATAATTGTATCCATGTATGTATGGTGTATTTTGATTTTCTATATCTATATGATTTTTTGTTCGCAAAGTTTTAAAAGTTTTGTTATTTGTGTCCGTGTACAATTGTATGACTTAAACATATCACACGTATTCGATATGTGACTCTACGCGACTTCAGTTTAGAGCTGTCAACCTCAAAACTACATATCTTCTTTAAAAACTTTTCAACTAAGTTTTTTAATATTAAGGTCTATTGAAATAAATTTTTTATTATTTTTGTTAGGTTTAAATAAGAGCTCATAAATTTAATATTTTATTGAAAAAAATTTTAAAATTTATGTTTCTCAAAAAATATCAAAAAATACTTTAAAATACTTTTTTTCAGAAAAATTTTAAATTATTTTTTTATTAAAAAAAGTTTGTTGAAAAAAATCAAAAAAATTTCTCTCCAATAAAAAAATTTCAAGAAAAAATAATTATAAATTATTTTTTATTGAAAAATTTTGAAAAAAAAAATTAAAAAAGTGAACCTATAAAATCCAAAAAATTTTAAGGATTTTTTGATTTTTAAAGCTTTTTTTTAGCCTTTTTAACTATAACATTTTTTTATCATTCCAACATGTGAACTGAAGTCAATTATTAGTGGACTTATCATAATCATGCTTACCAAAAGCTTAGATGACTTCACTGAAATCAAGATATGTGATTATTTTAAAGACTTTGGTATTTTGTTAACTTAAAAACTATTAAATAAGCTATTTAACATCTAATCATTTCAATACTATATCACTTTTTATATTTAATTAAATTTTAAATTGATATGTTTTTAAACTTTTTTTATTTTGTGGGTATAGTGTATCCAACAAAATATCAGAATATATTATAAATTTATTTTTTATGATGAATTTACTTTTTATGCATTGTCAATAGATATAATCAATCATATAAATTATTTTATAAGTAGCAATAATAAAAATTAAATATCATTAACAATCTAATGATTGTGATTGATTGGTAATATAAAGAAAATTATACTAATAATACATACAAATTAAATTATTTTATGATTTTATTATGACAAATTACTACTAGAGTAGATTTTCCAAAACAAAAAAACTCGTCAATTATAAATACAAAGTTAATATTATATCTATACATAATTATAAAACATACTTTGAAGAAAAGAATTTTTAAAATGAATATGTTAATTATATTGATACTACATATTAGTTATACTTTTTAAAATGAATTTCTTATAAATATATATTTTTTAACATATTCAAATATAAAAATTATTCAATAACATTAATATTTAAAATAAATATATTAATTATTGTAACAATTTTTCTTAATAAAAATAAAAAATAAAAAATTTTTTATAATAAGAAACCAAAGAAGGTGGTATAAGTTTATGGTAAGTTTGTAGCTCGCGGTGCATTCCATTGTTTTCTGCGATGAGCGGTTCTTATTCTTGTTCGACCCATGGTTTCTATTTTTGGTGGATCATTCTTAAGCGGTTGATTCTGTTGATTTGGGTTTAGATTATTCTTTTCAAACTATTAGTGTTTAACTCAACGGATAAAACTTATTAGAGCTATGTAATAAAAAAAATTGAAGAAAAGAGGACGTGGAGTTGTGTTGACAGATCATCTTATAAGTCCAATAATAAAAATGGATGTGAAATATGGAAAAGATGGGGAAATATGACATGCTAATAATTTGAAACTTGGATCCATAATTTTCTTAGCAACTTGAAGAATTACATAAGGCTACACCACAAGAATATGATCTTGTTGAGCAGTTCCAAAAAACTTTAGCCCCTCAACCATATGTTATATATTTTTCCCCTCTTAAAAGTTTATCTCTAGTTTGTCATGTATATCTTCTTTTATATAGATTTTTGATTCATAATCATCATATTATATGTCATATGATCATAAATCACTTGTGTTCTTAAATTTAGCTTCATCCATGTCGGTCATGATTGTTGATAGCACTCTTATGTCATTAACAGACATTGGATTTGTCTCTACAACTAACTTATCATCTTTTTTTAATGTTTATTATATTCTAACTTCTCTTTAAGTCTTGTTTTTGTAAGTCAATTGTGTGATTTCAGTTACCTAATTGTTTTTTCTGTCACTTTTTATTATGCGCATTATCTACAATATCATAGGTTGATAAGAATACACCATATATAAGGAACTTTATGTTTTGGATGAGTTGAGAGTTCTAAATACTACAGCCTCAACTATTATTACTTATCAATTTCTCGTTTGAATTTCAAATTGATAACTAATAATATTTCAAATTATTGTGATTGTAAACTTGTTAAATTTTCTAGTACATCTTTTGACTTAGTTGATTTTTATAATGTGTTATTCATCAAAAGTTCATATCAATAGTGGATTTAAATATTATATCTAATTTATTTATGATTATACTCGTTGTTGTTAGAGAAAATTTGTTTTGAATTTTTTAACAAATATCATATGTTTCATGTTACAGTTAAAAGTACCATAATATTGATACATATTGTTTCCGTTATAATGCAGGTGATGAATATATTTTTACTAAACTTATTAAGTTACTCACCTACTTACAATAGTACCATCCATCAATACAAGAAGATGAATAAATTTACTAAGTTACTTACGCACAATAGTACCATCCATCAAACTTCTTGTAACTTAATAAATTTAATCAAACTTCTTTGAATCGTCAAAAGAAAACAGCGTCTTATGTTGAAACTGATTTGTGTCACACTCCAATTTGAGTGACTCTCCCAAGTTCGATGTTAAAGTTCTCAACTTGTTTTTGTTTGGTATTTGAGTATATCTCCAATTTAATACTTGAAGTATGAAGTATCATTATATCTTTTACTTAATTTTCTAAAATATACAAAAATATTTTAGTAATTTACAAAATACATAAAATCTACCTTCTTAATCCTTAAGTATTTAAAGATTTGTCCGTTTAGTCTCTAACAACTTAACAACAAGACTTGCGAGACTGATTTTCATATATACTTCAAAAAATACTTATCATTGTCATTTTTCAAAAAGTTTTGAAAATACTTATTATTTTCATAATCTTTATAGACTAAGTAGAAAGAATATAAATAAAGAATCATGGTGACATCTCTCAAGATTACAAACCAATAAGTAACCCCCACTGTAATTTATCTGAGACAGCTCAGTATTAATTTTCTTCACTTGATTTCTCTCTCACCTTCAGCTCTCAGGTTCTACACTGAATTGATGTTTAGTCCCTAGCTAGGACTCTCATTTCATGTAATAATAATAATAATAATAAATGTTACATAGGAATAAATTTTTAAAAAAGGGGGGAGGGGAGTCTACAAATAATGGTGGCCATAGCTGTGTACAAATCAAACTTCGATCATTGTCTTCTCTAATGAGCAGTGGAATTAGACATATCAATACTCACCGACTTGAAATACGCATTTTCCGCATTCGCTAACCTACTCTGGAACATAGTCCACTCCTTCCTACATCTCTCTCTGACCTGCCATCAACACCATGCAAGTTCATGAGATAAAGACTACTTCTCAGCTTGTTGATTAGTTTAACATGCTTCTATATTAAATGATCAAGACGGAAGTAATCAAACAAATAGTGTATAATAAAGCTGAACAATATCAAACATGCAAAACATACCCCTTGCCATGGTGCTTTCCCAGTTTCTGTTACACCCTGCAAAGAACAGCAAAATTGATAAGCGTCTTACTTGTTCGTGAATAAAATTAGGCATAATTGTTCTTGCGGTCCCTTAACTTAATTTCAGATAACATTTCAGTCCTTTATCTTTTTTTTTCCGATTTGGTCTTTTATGTCTTAAAATATCAACAATGTTTCATTTTTTTACAAAAATTTATCAAAATTTTCAGATAAAACCCATAAAATTAATTATCATCTTCAATATAATGTAAATTTCATCAAATTCATAACTCAAATCTTCAAATAAACTCATATTTTCATTTTTTATTTGATCAATTTGATGTTGTTAGATATGGAAATATGAGTTTATTTGAATATTTAAGTTATGCATTTGATGAATATATGAATTTTCTAGAAATTGGTATTGAATTTTTTAGAGGACTTGTTTGAAGATTTTGATGAATTTTCGAAGTTTCTGTAAAAAAATGATGACATTGTTGACATTTTAAGATATAAAAGATTAAATTGTTATTTAAAATTAAATAAAAGACTAAATCAAGAGAAGAAAAAAAAACTAAAGTGTTACCTGAAATTAAGTTATGGGGCCGCAGGAGCAATTATGCCATAGAATTATTATGTTTGACATATATATAATAATGGGAAAAAGTTACCTGATTCCCTAGTGTGGGAACACCTTGGTGAACAATCCATTGGGCATCAACTACTCCAATCTTCTCATGCGCAGGCTATATCGGAAAAAAGTGGTTAGTTTAAAGCTCAAGCACATGTCTAGATTGCAATTTTTTTAGTTTTTAGCTTTTTTGTGGATGCCGCTGCTAAAGTCGTGCCATAAAAGTAAGAGTCACGAAATTAGATTATTTTAGACAATGTGAGAACAAACTAACCTCAACGCATCTTCTAACAGCAAAATCAAGACCCCACCCATGGACCAAGTCATTCTGCAATGCCAAGAGTTATACAGTTATAGTTTATTTATTGCTTAAAGAATCATTAAACAACAAATTAGCGGAAATCTTTTAAAACGGTTAGGATTAACCATTCAACCTGAATCATATGCCACACACAGCGCCAAGCTTCTCGTGAGAATACTGGAGCCATAATCTCAACAAACCTGCATTCACGTGACAGAGAATGCATAATTAGATACAGCCTGGTAGACCAAACAATTCAATATTAATAATTACAACAGCAGTTACTTACGCAGCACAAGGAGGTAAATGAGGGTCAGAACACCATCCCGGTTTCTCCTCCGTCACTCTAATACAAATCCAAGAAAATAAATAGTAACAGCACATTCTCTCAAAATAACATGAACAAAGAGAAACAGCAACAGGGCTATAACTGTTCTTACTTGTGAACTTCTTTATCTCCTCTTCTTTTTGTCATTTGCCATGTCAAACCTTTATTAGGTTCTAAACCCGGCTGTGAAATCTCCAGGCCATGCTTCTTCACCAGTTTTAAGTACCTGCACTTGAAATAAGAGGATCATATGAAACTTTAATCCAAAAAACTTTCAAAGATATCATTCTCATACCAAATACTCACTCTTCTGCATTAAAATGCTCAACACCTAGATCTTCATCCCATATAAATATATAGTCATATGGTGCCACGATATCTGGATGCAGAAACCTCTTAGCATACCACCTAGAAGGGTAAAAATTCAATAGTCAATATGATAACAATTTTGGAATAGCAACTCACTTTTAATTGGGTAAACACTAAACACACTGTGGCTTCTTACCATTTGGTCTGTTTGCGAGCACTCACATGGATAGCCTGCTTTGACCATTCAAACTCATCCCATTCAGTAGTTCGGCCATCATAATGAAATAGAAGGATTGTGAAATTTTCTGAAAACTGTTCAAGCAAATATTTAGTCCAAAGACACATCAATGAACACACTAAAACAGAGAGAGCAAGAGACTAAGAGACACCTTTTTCACAGCTGCATCAATATTTTTTTTCTGATCATAACCAACAGTGAAGGTCACAAGATACTTTGGCTTGGAGGTTAAATCCTGCAATTGTTATCTTAATTAAATCCTCTGTCCACTTGCAGGTTTATATGTTTTCCTTAAAAGAATAGAAGAAAAATATAAGGTAGTTTTCTTATGACATTTGGAGTTTATAGCCATATTAGGCCTATAGAATGTCTTAGGATACACACCTCACTGGGCTTGCCCCACAATCTACGCAAGTAAAAGTCCGACTCAGCTTCAACGATGCCGGGAGGTAAACTTTCTGCTCCTCTTGGATTTGATGGAACCCAAATCTGTAGAGAAACAATAAAAAAAGGAGCAAGCGATTGATCAATATACAGACTATAAGTATCCATTTTCCTAATATTCTACAAAACAATGTCATTCTTGGAAGCCCGTAACAATAGTGTATGAATGGTTCATTAACTAGCATATAAAAATGTCACTATAATGGAAACCTGTATCTCAATGATAGAAGGTATAGAGTCATCAACAACATGATCCCTACAAACCTAGAAACTTAGAATGTCCTCAATAATGATGACAGGATACAAGGTGTACCTTCGATGTATCATTTGATAAGTAATTTGGCGAAGATCTTCTGTTACTATGGTTCATAAAAGACCAAGCATGACGACCTGTATATCTGTCTTCAATGTAAGAGAGATCAATTGAGGGAAGCAAGCCAGAAGGGAGGTTGAACTGCAAATTATTATGCAGTATGCATTATTAGCATTGGATTTATTTAGTCTAATAACAAAAAAATCTACTACAGCACAAGGTACACTATAAAGATGAAGAAGATACTAAGTCTGCACCTTTGTTAATGATAATGTTGGAAATGACACTCCTAGAAAGAAGCCAAAAACTATTCCAATAAAAGTTGTCACAATAAGCCTCATAATTTCACTTGGTTTTCTACCAGTAGAACTGCAGCCAATGAAACAGAAATGTCACCTAATGGAGTTATTGACATAAATTAGCATACACATCTTTTGTCAGAACAAACAGAATCACCGAGTTAACTATCACCAATGATCAGACCTTCGAGTAACGGTCCCCATCTATTGCAGAACCTCCTTAGCTGTATGCTCATAAAACTATATGCAGAAGTCACACTTCACCATTCATCAACTAGAACATATCCTCCGAATAAGAAACAAATATGCTTGTCAAAAGAATAAAAAACCCTGCTAAAGAAACAAATAATAAAGAAAAGGATACATTAATAAACGTTACCAGATAATGTTTCAAACTTCTAAGAACATAAGGGATAATTATTTGGCAAATGGCATCCCCTGATATCACCTTAAATCCTCAATATGCTAGTGAGATTCACGGTCAGATTAATTTACTTCTATTTATTTATGAAGGTAATCAACAAACCATGTGGCAAATCAATTTATCATAGTGACATTCTGTTGAGCTTTTCCAACATAACAAATGACAATTAAGAAAGTGATTTAAACCTCTAAAAGACTGGACAAATGTGGTAGAAGTTTCCTAGAAGTAACTACAAACGAACCAAATACAGCTAGCATCCAATGTTGAAAAACAACTGAAATGAACCATATGCAAGAAAAGTGTGCATTTTACCTCAACAACCTCCAAAAATAGCTCGAAAGGTTAAGCAAGTCATGTGATCTCTTTCACAAAAAGAAGGATAATAACCCCAAATCAGTAGCTCCCCAATTATAAAAACATGCGGCAGTTTCTATAAAAGAAAATGGGAACTTCCACCGAAAGATTCAAATAAACATAAAGAAAGAAAGAAAGAAAGAAAACTTAAAGAACTTGTCATATTTAGAATAGCTTGTTTTACATTAAGAAAAATCTTTTGAAGTAAACTAATGATGATAAGTTGCGTAGCATGGCCACCTCTGATCAAAGGCGTGTCCTTGTGTCTAACACAATTCAATTAATTCATTTTCTCAAATTATTATTAACGTTAGTGTTTAGTGTCTGTCAGTATTTGTGGTTCATAAATGATAAACTTTTTTGGAAGTAATATAACCCAATCGAAACAAGCACAATTTCCCAGAATAGTAAAGACCAAATAACCATACCAACTATCATAAACTCGACTCATTAACCAAATAGCAGCACAGCCCCTTTATTAGATATTAATAATAACTCAAAGGATCATAAATTTTCCAAAATTTCCTTTAGAAAAGAAGGGGAAAAGGAAATGAAGTAACAAGAGGTTCAGTTATAGTAAAGAATTGATATGTTGTAGTTAAATTCAATCCAAGTATTCGAATTTTTCAATTTGAGGTTTTAGATTCTGAAACTGCAGAAACAATCAATTGTAGAAACTACTAAACGTACCTGAAATAGCAGAAGCAAGATGAAGATCTGAGCAAAAAATGAAACTTTTTGAGTGAAGAGGTGAGAAAAACAAAAACCCCAGCTGGTGGAGTTTGATGATAGAGTTGTCGGAGGAGGTCGGAAGAAACGTGAAAGACACCGAACAGACAATGAATTTTCCGACGAAAGACACAGATAAATGACGAATGGAATCTTCCGTTTTTCTAGTTAGGTTTTATGAGCACTAGCAAACAAGATCTTTGTGAGTTTTGAATATGAGGGTCACGGTTTTGTTGAGTTTGTTTTGTACCCTTTTCTGTTTTTGGTTTTGGGTTTGGGGTTTGGACTTCCTTCTTCTTCCACAACAACTTTGGTTAGAAATTAAAAATTAAAATGATAAAAAAAAATCCACCAATTTTCCTCGAATAAATATAATAAGTAACATTCCATAAATAACTATATTGAAAAAATGCTAGGGATAGATTGTACAAAAAAAAAATCAGCAAAAAAAATTATACAAAAACAAGTTAAAGATATATATTAGGGCGGTTTGTTGCCCTTTTTTAAAAAAAATAAATTTTATAGTATTATTATTATTTTTAGAAAGTTTAAAAATAAAATTTTACATGAAAATTTGATTTAAGTAAATTATTTTAAATATTTTATTTATTTATTATATTTTTTTAATAACAAAATTTTAAAGATAATCAAATAAAATATATTTTGAGAAGATTTTCTAAAAAATATTTTTCAATAAATATTTTTTTAAAAATATGATTTTTATTTTATAAGAATCTCTAATAATAAATATCTAATTTATTGAATGTTAAAATTATTTTTTTAATCGATGATAAATGAATTTAAAATAACTTCTATTATTTTTAAATAAGTGTTTACAAAAATCATTTTTAAAAATATATGGTTATTTTTTTTTAATCTAAAACAAACTGACTTAATATAAAAAAATTAAGATTAAAATTATAATTGCCACGTTGTTTTTAATTAAACTTACAACTTCAAAAAAAAATTCATTTTTGTGATTTAATTAATGAATCTAGATCATTTCATATCTTAAAATTGTATGTCACATCAATTAAAATATATTAAATTGTCATTTTTTTAGTTCAAAAGTCTAAATAAGTTACCAAAATTTCCGATTTTTAACATAGATAATCAATTTCATAAATTGATTAAAATAAAAAGACCAAAACTGCAATTAAACTTATTAATTTTTTTAAAAAATATATGTAGATGTCTGTCATAGATACACTAGTGGGAAACTTGCTATTTGTCCAATCCAACATATAAGGTGCAAATATAAAATTTTAGAGTATTCAATATACATAATTAAATATGTCAATGTAATTTTTCAAATGTTATAATATATTATAAAATATATAGAGTCTTCCCTAATTAAGAGCTCTGTTTCAATGTTCTAGTCACACGTAATCAACAATGCCGTATAGATGATTTTAAAATGTTGCAATGATTATTACTAGGTAAACTAATCCCACTTCACTATGATGTGAAATAGGAATGGGGTGAGAAAAAACATCTTCAAAATCCGATTTTGAAAGTTTTGGATTTAGGCGAAATATCGGAAAATGATGACTACAAAGAAAGGAAAATAAAGATTTTAGGATTTTTCATGATTTTTATTTTTAATAAAAATTAATTTAAAAATATTATTATTATTCGTTAAAAAAGTTATTTTAAATGGTCACATCAGAACTTAAAAATCAAACTGCTAATTCGTGAAACTTAAAATCACAAAATGCATTTTGCTTAATTATTACTTACAATTTTACTCACTAGTTAGTTATGACTATTTGAGAGAGAAAAATTACATAGAATTTCATATAATCATTTTTATGTAATGTCTCTTCCAGCAAAAAATAGTTATCACGGCACCACTAAATCAACATTCCATCCTTTCACTTTGATTCATATACATTATTTAACTAAGTTTGAAGTTTAAATTACTCTTCAAAATCACCATCAAGAAGCAAAAATAAATAAAGGTTATAAAGAACATATCACACTAACTACATTATTTTAGTAGTAAAAGTTCTTTAATAAATACTAAAACATATTTTATCAAAGAAATTTATATGGTCAAGCATTTTTTTAATTGTACGTAAACTTAAAAAAACACTTAATACGAGACACATGAAATGTAAACACATTTTAGAGAAATTTGAATTCATCATATATTGAATTTACAAAATATCTTTCGATAGTTCCAACCTGCGATTGTTAATCCTTTCATTTGGTTTGAGCGTACACGAACAGGTGAGTCCATAGAATTTAAAGCTCTTGGACCAATGCCAACAACAGACATAACGGGTACCAAATTATATTTATGATATTTATAACTATATAGGCCATGCTCTCGTATAAGAATGGAATGTAATTGATGGATGCATGCATCTAGGGGTGTACATAGATTGAGTTGAGTCGTTTTAAATCAAATTCGAATCTGAATAAATCAATTTTATTTGGATTGAATTGAACTTTTAACCAATGATTTATCTATTAAATCCGAACAAAATCAACTCGATTATGAGCAGGTTAGGTTGAGTTGAGTTCACGGATAATAAAAAAAATATTTTTTTTAAATGTAATTGAATTTAAATACTTCAACATCTAAAAAATAATAAAATTATGTCGCAACATATCATTTAATACTTTAAATACATCCACAAACACAACAAAATATTTAAATTAATTAAATTAGCAACAAATTATTAATTATAATCAAACAACTAAATTTTAACTATCCATCAATAGTAAAAAAGACTAAATAAAAATATACATATCACGTCAATGGATTAGGTTTTCGGATTCAAAAAATTAAATCCGATACCTGAACCGAATATAATTGAGTTTCAATTGATTGATTTGAGTTAAACTCAAACTCAAATGAATTGGATCAAATGCGAGTTGAATTGGATTGGATGACCCGAGTTAGCTCTATGTACACGTCTATATGCATGTGTAGTTTCAGCCCTCTTTAGAAGTTATTTTTTTCTTTAGAGGTTTTTTTTATTTGCAAAAGTTTTTCTTATAGGTTAATATATAGTTTAGTCCAATGCAAAAGTAGCCTTAATATGTGTTCATTATTATGACTTAGTTTCGATTAACTTTTCCTGACGGAGGTTAATTTTAAATTTATAAAAAGATTTTTCGATTAAAATACATTTTTTAATTTTTTTTAATATCATTTTTATGATAAATTTATTTATCTTTGACAGGTGTGACAAAATTATTATACAACTTTGCTGTAAAAGTAAAATAAACAGGCTACCTCAATACGGAAAAATCTTATTTTATTCAGCTTAATTTGTTACGCATGGTACATCACAAAATCTTTCATAGCGTTATCCTGCTCAAAGCGTTTTCATACCAATTTGTAAACAAGATATTAATAAGTATATTTTATACTAATATTAGAATGATTACAACGTGTAGGACTCCATGGCCCAATGGATAAGGCGCTGGTCTACGGAACCAGAGATTCTGGGTTCGATCCCCAGTGGAGTCGTTTTATATTTTATTTTAATTGTGTTAACTTTCGCACTGTATAAAGGCTTTAAGTAGTGTTAGTGTAGTACCATTACAATGATGAAATAAAGTGGCAAAGGCAAAATAATTATTGTGTCAACATTCAAAATTTGACCAGAATATAATATCTTATCGTCCATATGTGTAGCATCTGTCAATATGTGCATCAATCTACATATAATTTTTGCCTACCTTATATAACTTGTCAAGCTCGACATTCACAAAAATTTGTACAGGATTTTGCCATATCTAAGTTAAGATAACATAATCAACATGATTTAAATATACAAGCTAATAGTAAGCTCGTATTCTACCATCTTCAATATGTTTCCTTGGGTTTAAATTAGGATTGGTATTTCTATATATTTGAGGGAAGTACCTTTTGCAATTTTCGGTTTTGGTTTAGAACAGTATACTATATTTCTATAGTGACAATGATGAATGTAAGGTACTCTATAGTTGTTTGAAGGTGTGAGTTATAATCTTGTGAACACTTGCCAATTCTGCTGCAGCTATAATCTCTGCCTCTGTTGCATTCTCACTTTATGAACATGTACTGTGATGGTTATAACTTAAAATATTAGTTTTTTATGTTCAATAACTTTGCTCTATTAAGTGTTTTAAGTTTTTCTTTTATTCATAATGTGCGTCTATGAGTTATTTGTACTAATTTTTTTTTCAAAAAAAAAATAAATGACTTGTTTTTTTATCAATTCAGTCTCATCTTTAATTTATCTTATTTTTATTGAATTTGTATCTCATTGTATGATGGAGTCAAATGTCATATTCAAATATATAAAATTGACACGGTCTAATGTTAGAGTCAAATTAGAGACTCATAAAACCCGACATAACTTATCTTTTGTACACTTTTAGACATGACCAATAAATACTCTAATAGCAACGATTGTGCATAGGGCAAACTCATGGCGGATTTGCATAATCAAGCAAGTAATGAATTTGAATTGCAAGAGATCTTTTTAGCATGATCCGCATAGGCCTGAGCCCATGGCGGACTAACCCCATTGGATTTGGAGTAAGCCATATAAATCTGCATTAACAAAACAATTATCTAAATTTAAATTTTAACACTATTAATTATTAAGTAAAAATATTAATTAATAAAATATTAGCATTTTGTTATTTTTTGCTATTAACAAGTAAATGATATTAACGAAAAACAACTAAAAACTATACATACATATGCATGTTAACGACTTCTATTTTGCTACAAATAATTTAATATTTATTTTGCTATATTTTGTATATACATGCACATATCAAATATTTTTTTTTTAAAATTGAATTTTACTATTAATAAATATTTTTTTATTATTTATTGAGTTTTAATTTTTATTTTCACTTATATATATTAACTAAATTTGAGTAAAAAAAAACTCAATAATTTTTATCACAATTTTAACCTTAATTCTAGAAATTTAAGCACGTGTTTAAGTACAATTTTTTTGAATGTAAATTTAGTTAATTGAAAATTCAAATGATATAAAATTATATATTTTAATTTTTTTTAATTTTTTAATTTGTATAAGAATAATTTTAATTATAAATAAAATACGTGGGCTTGTCCATAGAGTGAACTACAAATTTTGACATAAAACTTTTTTCAAACATATTATATGTATTGCATTAAAAAAATTCACTGGCAACAGGTTTTCACATAAAGGATAAATAGAAAAGAGTAATAAACACCTCATTTTATAGTTTGAATAGTTAAGGCCTGCCCCACATAAGCCAAAAAGCATGAGAAATCAAAATCGAAATCTTCATCTCTATTCTTGACCACCACGGATGAATCTGTCATTGTCATACAAGGCACAATTTCAAAAAACTCACTTAATTTCAATCAAACTAGATTACAAACCACGACAATAATAAAGGTGTAGTGTTCCATTACATTGGTTTGAATTTTGAGAGAGAGAGATATGAAATGGTGAAAAGCATTAGCAATGTGCAAGAAGAATTAAATCCTTAGTAGCTTTTTGCATGGCAAAGAAAACATTATGCCACGTGTTAACCCTAGATCGTGCATTGAGAACATTCAATCCCACATTCATACCCAACAAATCAAGCGTTAGAACCTCCTCAGGTTCCGCACCGTCCAACATCCAAACAAGACACCAACAGAAACCCTTCGATATCTCCGAATCGCTGTCTGCTTTGAATCTCATCTTCCTACCTTGGTCCATGTGTGCCACCACCCACACCTCCGTTGCACAACCGGTAACTCGGTTCTCTAGAACCCGGTCGGACCGGTCTAGAGGAGGCAAGAGAGATGCGTAATGTAATAGCCTTTTCACTCGATCGATGGGTTCTGCTAGAGACCCGAATTCAGATGCGAGGCCGTTGAGTTTGTCGGTAACGCCGTAAGGAGATAATGATGATGATGTCGTTAATTTGTTATTGAAGGGAGCCTTAACGGAGAGATTGAGTTGCGTTTGTTTGGGAGTAACGGCGCCGTTGAATTTGGAAGTGAAAGCAGGAGGCGGGGTCAATAAGGTGGCACTCGCCGTTGGAATTGGGTATTCCATTTTATTTAGAAAAATATTAATAATACATAATAATTTTTATTTTATTTTTTAGAGAGAAAAAAAGAGAAGGGAAATGGAAGAGAAAAGAGAGAGAGAGAGAGAGAGGTAAAGAAGGGGATGATGGGTAGGAGTGTGATGCGGTGGGATATTATATTAATATTAATATTAATATTAAAATAAATGGAGAATTGACTTGGTGGCACAGCCACTCAACAACTCCCTACTTTGTACTTCATCATCACCACACCAAGGCCGCCACTCACCCCACTAAAATTACCGTTTACAATATGTTACGTCTTAATGAAAATCATTTTCAAATTTATTTTCAATCAACAAAATTAAGAATAGTATCTCAACTAAGTGCATTTAGCTTGATTTTTCCAAAACATAATTTACATTTTTACCCAATTAGTCGTTAAGTTTCTTAATTGAGATTTTTTTTGCTTATTTGAATGTACTTTCTTCATATTTTTATTCAATTGTATGATAAAAATAAATATATATAAAAAATTGTAAATTATACTAAATCAGCACTAATTTAATTTTATTGATCCTTCCTATTAAATTTCAAACATGATAGATAAGCACTTGTTTATCAATTATGTGGTTTTCAATTGAAATGAAATATGATTTATAAAACTTTTACTCTGTAAATTACCATGGTAATATATATCAAATAACATTTAGTTGAGTAAAAAATTAATTATAACTTATTTCAACATTTTACAATTTTACAAGTGTTTTTGAACAATATCTATTGTGGATATAATTTCGAATCAAATTTTATAAATTGAATTAATCACTACAAGTTTGAAAATATAATATAGAAATAACACGAAGAATCAATATTAAATCATGATACATTCTATTTTTTAATAATATATTTGTGTATTTCAATTTTTCAAATAGAAAAATGTGACTTTTTTTAAGAGAATATAATTTTTGAAAAATATTAATGCACAATATATTAAACAGATCATATCAATTACAACAGAACAAAATTTGACAAATAAAAAAACACTAAAACTCATAAATTAAAGTAAATAATATTTTTATATATTTTAAAACTCATAAATTTTAATAGCAATTAAATATTACACAGCGCAATCTTTTAAATCGTGATTACATTATTTAATTTCATAATATTTATTTTTTTATTTTATTTAAGTGGTATGGTTAATGTATTTTCAAATTGTTGTACACTGTATTTTTTATAATTTTTTTTTATATTTCTCTTTTTATAAATATTACGTGTTATAGCATTTTTTTAATACATGAAACATTTATCATTATAAAATATTTAATTTATTTATGAAAATACGATTTATACAATGGATATAATAAAAGTTTATATTAAGATCTTAAAAGTATTTTGATAAAAATAAATTTTGTAAAATTACTATTTCATTAGAATGTCTTAACACTTATTTTAAAATTACCGCTGATGAAATACGTGTGGGATGAATTTTAGTAGTGTTGACGAAGCTTATGATTTTTATTATAGGTATGCAAAATGTGATGCAACAAACATGGATTAAGAGACAAAAAACACTTATCAAGGGTAGATAGGAAAATAAATCATAGACGTCTCACTCATACTAATTGTAAAGTTAGGCTTCCTGTGCAATACAAAGCCAATACTAGTAGATGAATAGTGACATTTTTTGAAGAGGCCCACAACCATTTCTACTTCATAGATCATATATTAATTGTGAATGAATAGTGACATTGTTGTAAAATTACACCTTATAAGGACTCAATGGATATCGTATTTGCAGTAGGATTATGTGTTAGATTTTAATCTGCACCCAAAGAATCTCATTTAACTGCTGTAAAAAGAATTTTTAGATATCTTGTTGGTACTACTGATCTTGGCCTTTGGTATAGAAAAGGTTCACATTTTGATCTTGTAGCTTACTGCGACGCTGATTATGCTGGGGACAAAACTGAAAGAAAGAGCACAAGTGGCTCATGCTAGTTCCTAGGAGAAAATCAGCTGGTCATGCAGGAAACAAAACACGATTGCACTGTCAACAACTGAAGCTGAATACGTATCAGCTGCAAATTGTTGCTCCCAAGTAATTTGGATAAAGAATCAACTTGAAGACTTCTCTGTAAGTTATTCTAATGTCCCAATTTACTGTGATAATACAAGTGCTATTAATCTGTCTAAAAATCCAATTCAGCATTCTAGATCTAAGCATATTGAAATTAAGCATCATTTCATTAGAGATCATGTTAGCAAGAAAAGCATTGAATTAATCTTTGTTGATACCCAAAATCAGTTTGCTGATGTATTTACAAAGCCTCTTGTTGAGGATAGTTTTAATTCAATTAAGGAAAGGCTGAAAATCATGAGAAATCCAGAGAAATCTCATTAAAACTGCTTGTGCAGAAAACGAGAACGTTTATGAATCTCCGTTTTTTTAGTCAACTTTCTCCGTTTTTAAATCAACTTTCTCCTCTGCGTATCTCTTTCTCTCTGCGCATGAGAAAAAAGGGAGTTTTGGCATTTAATGCTCTTGTCCCCTGCCTCCAAAAACGCCCTGACACCCTTTCAAGAAGAGGCGTTACATCTTTTCAAAACCTCCTTCTCTAGGTTTCACTCATCATTATCTTTTCTCTCTAAAAAGGCAAATTCTGTCTTTGTAATTTCTCACAAACTCTTCAGAAACCTTCCTTTTGTCTTCCTCAAAATCTTTCTGCATTTCTTCTCTAAAAACTTTCTCCCTTTCTATAAAAACTCAAATGGCCAGAACTAAATCCAGTGGTCGTAAAAATACACGTACTAAATCACCATCACCACCACCTTCTTCTCCATTTCGCTATCGTTCACCTTCACCACCACCCAGACCCTCTCCCATCAAAATGTCATTTTCTTCCTCAGAATCCTCATCCTCGTCTTCACGGGAATCAAGCCCTATCCCACTTCCCATTAAACCACTCGCAACAATTTTTCCCCCTTCTCACCCTAAATTTGTACCCAACACCACTCAAGTTCCTCCTCACTTGAGAAACACCACTAACCCCCCAAAACGAAGGTCCATGCGAATTCTATCTGGAATAGGGACTTCGAACCCTAAGAAAACTGATGCTTCTGTGTTTATCATTTCCGACTATGATGAGGAAGAAATGAATGTTCCTCCTTCCAGTATTCCAGTAACCTCTCAACAACAACCATTCCAAACACAGCAGCAAACTCCTGAACCCTCATCTCAACCCCCCTCTAAAACCCTAAAGAAAAAATCTGCTGTAACCATCTCTCAATACCTAGCTAGGAAGAATATGAAGATTTTCCAGCGAAGTAAAACTAGGGCACCAAAACAGCTCAACAAGAAGCCCTCTCCTTCTACGCCTCTTACCACTCCGTCTGCCCCTCCAAATGTTCCTTATGACCCCCCCACTATTCCTTCTGAAACCCCCGTTATTCCTTCTGCCCCCCCAAACATTCCTTCTGCCCCCCACACTACCCCTTCTGCTCCCCAACATTCTCCCTCTGACTCCTCCAATAACATCCATCTGATTCCCCTCTCTGCCAATAAAATTTTCAAAGAGAAATGGGCTAATCGTCCTATTGGAGTGGGACGGATTGTCATGTTTGATAATCTGGTTGTTGATGGAAATGCCATAAAACATCACACTGATGTTTTAGGCTGGACTTCCTTCTTGCAGACTTCAGAATGCTACTACCCAGAGGTCATCAGGGCATTCTACTGCCAGGCCAAGACTTTTTCTGATAAATCCCTCATCATCTCCAAAGTTAAGGGGATTGAAATTATTCTCACCCCAGACACTCTAGCCACCATTCTGAATCTTCCCACTGAAGGGCCTGCCATTTTTGGAGAAAAATGGTATAATGCCTTAAACCTGAACAAGACAGAGGTACTCTCTGATCTGTTTCTAGAATGGTCTACACGACAACTCTCCACCTTCCTCAAACCACTTCCCAAAATGTTCAACAGCATCAATCATCACACCATACTTCCCCACTGTGGAAGTCATGAGTATGTGTCTGATAATGATGCTAGAAGAATACCACCTTCTCAACCGCAAGAGTCTGAACCTGCCTCATCTCATCATTCATCATATGATTGCAGCGGCCAACAAAGATTACAGGAAGAATACTGTCCCATATGGGATGATTTTGACCAAGATATTCAGGCATTTTCAAATTCCTCTCAGTAATGAGAAAAGCTTGATCAAAATCTGAAAGTTTTCTTCCAAAAACATCTCTCATATGAAGAAAGCTTCCTCTGAGGCAAGTGATCCTCCTCCTTCCTTTCCACCCTCACTAAAAAGGAAGCGTTCATCAAGGAGAACAACTGCTGAACCTGCTACCATCCCAGCCTCACCACAACCTGCACCAGACCTTCCTGAAGCAGTAGAAACTGCTCCAGAACGTTTTGCTGAAAACAGAGAAAGTTCCCTAACCATTCCTCAGACTTTCTCCGTTTTTCCTCAAACCTTCTCCGTATCCTCCACAGACCTTCTCCACCATATTTATACACCCATTGATGACATGTGCACCCTACTACCACATCAACATACTTCCTCCATGTCACCACTATTCCTTTCCTCCCAGAAAACAAATCCTTCACTCCTTGGGGTAAGTCAATTTTTGACGTTCTTTGATACACATGGGCCCTCAATCAATCAATCAATCCTCGTCTTCTGCCTCCATTCCTTCCACTCACCCTGCTTCTGCAATGCCTCCACCTCCTCCTCCTCCACCTAAGGAACCAACCAACTCTGAGATCATGGCTGCCCTTCAGACAATCGTGGCACGCCAAGCTCACCAGGATTATGAGCCCACACTTCTGCGAACATGGATGAGAGAACAGCTAGCTCCAAAGCTTGGGCTTGTTCCGCCTCCTATTCATCCTTCTCCATCTCCTCAGCCAGTTGCTGATCCTGCAAAAGCTTCTTCTTCAAAAGGATCTTCACCTTCATTGGCTACTTAGGATCTTTTTCTCCTACCTTTTTGCTGTGACAAAGGGGGATAATTAATTAGGAGATTTTAGATTAAGTTTTAGTCCTTAATTAGATAGAAGTCCTTTTGTATTTGGTACTTCTGTACATTTTCTAACTTAATCTCTCTTTGTAATTGTCTTTGATTTCTAATGAAATGTCTTTATGAATCCATTTGCTGAATTGATTTATCTTTTGAAATTGCATGATTTATCTTCTGTTAAATTTAAATCACTGCAGAAATTGAGGGGGAGCTTTCAAGCTCTTTCAAAATTAGAATCAAAATTAAAATCTAAATTAACATGTTTGTCATCATCAAAAAGCGGGAGATTGTTAAGACAATCTCTCAAATTTAATGTTTTGATGAAAACAAACAAAGGTTAATTAAATATTGTTTAATTATGATTCTAAATGTATTATTAATTTAACCTGTGCTTTTGAGTGTTTTAAATCATAGACAGGTTTCAAAAGAATCAAAGAAAACAGCATCAGAAGAACATTCTTCACATTCTGGAAAACGGAGAATGTTCGTCAGACTGTGACAGCATAAAGACCCAACTTTCTCCATCACTTAATTAAAGTTGTTGGCTCTGGAAGTTACATGGATATGATCACTACATGGCAGAGAACACATAGGATCAATTCAGATCAAGAGAACTTTCGAATTGAGAAAGATAAAGACTCTCAAACAAGGTTGTCGAGACTGTTCTAGAAACAGTAATTATCAGACTCCAGAAGATACCTCATGAAGTAAATTACCAGAAGATACATTCTGGAAATTACCAGAGGATACATTATGGAATTTAACAGAGGATACCTAAAGAACAAACGTCCAGAACGATCATCAATCTCCAGGCAGTTTTAGAAGCTCCAGTACAAGCTCCTTACATCAAGCTATTCGTGATTGATCTCAATCTGTTTTTATTGATCCAAAGCTTCAGATCAAGACAGAAATATTTCCACTTATCAGAAGCTTCAGAAGATCATTAACAACTCAAGAAAGATTGATCCAAAACACTACGGCTCAAGACTGATCAGGAAAATAAAAGGATTATTTTTAATTAGAAATAAAGCCACTGGACCAGTCTGACACAAGGCCTTTACAACGGCTATATTGGCCTTTATTTAATGCTCTCAAGCCTATAAAAGGAAGGCCACAGCTCAAGGAAAAATAAGAAGTTCAAGTGCTAACACAACTATCACAATCATTCACATTCATACTTAAAGTTCTGAAAATCACTTACAGAATCAGTTTTTTTAGTTAAATTGCTTTACTCTGATATATATTATGATTTATCTGTAAAGAATCGAATCTCAAACAAGAGTTAAGAATTCACAGATTCTAAACAAAATCAATCTCATCATTATTGTAAACTCAAACTATAAGAGTAAAAGATAGTTTGGGTAGATTGTAAGAAATCCTATCAAGATTGATAGGTGATTTGGTTAAACTTTTTCTGGGTATGAATTAGTTTAAGTTCTGAAAACAAAAGATCAAGGTTGATCTAGACTAGGTGCTGTAAAACCAAGAAGGTTATTGTTTTAAACACTTAGTGGAAAATCTCACTTCGTGAGGACTGGACGTAGCCCAAGTTTGGGTGAACCAGGATATATTTGCGTGTGATATTTCTTATCCCTTATCTCTTTATTCAGTTTAATCGTGTTTCAGAGATTAAAATACAAAACTGTTTTATGTTTTAAACACTAATCTGAACGTTCTCCGTTTTCTATTCAAACCAAGAACGTTCACCATTTTTCTGCTTCCTTAACCAAGAACTTTCTTGTGTTTAAAACTGAAGTTTTTCTGGAAATTTTAAAAAGGGAGATTTACAATTCAAACCCCCTTCCTTGTAAATCAATTTTGCTACTTCAATTGGCATCAGAGCAAGGTCTCTAGAAAGAACACCTAACCAGTGTTTGAGAAAAAGATCCAGAAAATGTCTAAAGCAAAATACATTGTTGAGGGAGGATCCTCTAACAGACCACCATTCTTTGATGGTACTGATTATTATTTTTGGAAAAACAAAATGCAATTGTTTCTTAAATCACAGGACATAGGCATGTGGAACATCATAGTAAATGGAAATCATGTTCCAAGGATGAATCAAGAAGATCCAGCTTCAACAGAAAAAAAGAAGCAGACTGGACTTCTGATGATAAAGCTAAGGTACTCCTAAACTCCAAAGCTCATTTATTCTTATCGTGTGCTTTGAGCAGGGAAGAAAGTGAAAGAGTAGACGAATGTGCAACTGCCAAAGAAGTATGGGACACATTACAAACTCACCATGAAGGCACGAGCCATGTCAAAGAAACAAGGATTGACATTGGTATAAGAAAATTCGAATTATTCGAAATGCAAGAAGGAGAAACCATTGATGAGATGTACGCAAGATTCACAACAATAGTGAATGAAATGCGTTCTCTTGGCAAAGCCTATTCAATACAAGACAGGGTAAGAAAAATCATGAGATGTCTTCCAGTTGTATGGAGACCAATGATAACAGCTATAAGCCAAGCCAAGAATCTTGAAACACTTCCCCTGGAAGAATTGATAGGAACTGTAAGAGCACATGAAATACTGCTACAAGAAGATAAACCTATCAAGAAAGGAAAAGCAGTAGCTCTAAAAGCATATCAAGAAAGCATCATTCTACAAACTGATGAAGAACCAGAAGAAACTGGACAAAAAGATGCTGATGAAGAAATTGCTCTTCTCACAAGAAAAATACAAAGAATGATGAGAAGAAGAGATCAAATCAAAAAGGGATTTCCCAATAAAAATCCCAAAACAGAAGTTGATAAGAGCCAGATTACATGCTTTGGTTGCAATAAACTTGGACATTACAAATCTGAATGTCCATTGAACAAGAATAAACCAAAGCGATTTCCTTTCAAAAAGAAATCAATGCTGGCTACATGGGATGACTCTGAAGAATCAGAAGAAGAAGAAGAAGCCAACATATGCTTGATGGCAGACACAGAAGAAAACGAGGTAATAGATTATGAACCCTGTTCTCTGTGTGAATTATTGGGAAAAGAATTTGACAACTTGCTAATCGATTCGAACACTCTTATACAAAAATGTAGTTATTTAAAAGAACAAGTTTTTAAAGAAAAAGAAGAGAAAGAAAAGGCTCAGGCCATGATTGATATTCTTAAGAATACCATTCAAGAACTGAGGGAATCAAAACAGCAAGATTGTGAAATTCAGAAAGGTCAAGAACGTTCTAGTGCTAAAACGGAGAACGTTAATCTTAAATCTGAAAATGAAATCTTAAAAACTGATTTGCTTAATTTTATAAAAGCTACTGAAACTTTTCAGAAGATCATGGGATCGCAAATAGGAATATTTGATAAGGCTGGTCTTGGTTTTGATCAAACTCAAAAAACCAAAATGTACGAAAACTTTTTTATTCCGGAAAGCAAGATCGAAAAATGCAAAACAAAATGTTCATACTGTAAAAAACATGGACATTTGGAATTTGCGTGCTATTTCGAAAAACGGAATGAAAAGATTAAGAGCAGAAAGATGTTTGAAAAGAAAAAGCCAATTTTGAAAAAACCAGAACGTTCTCCAGCTTATTCTCAAAACGGAGAAAGTTCAAAAAGAAAAATTGAACATTCTCCATAAAGTTTAAAAAAGGGAGAACGATCCAGAATCTTTACACAATCAAGATTCAAACCTTCGAAAACTCAGATTTCAAATACAACACCAAGACCAACTGTTAAATGTTCCTATTGTCTCAAATTTGGTCATCATGAATCAGCATGTTATTTCAAAAGAAAATCCAATCCTGAAACTAACTCTCAAGGACCCAAAAAAGAGTGGGTACCTAAAGTTAATATAACATCTTATGCAGAATGGATTTCAACTTGTCAAGAAAAAGCCATGGTTCTTGGACAGTGGCTGTTCAAGACATATGACAGGAGATAAAAGCTCCTTCATGTCATTTGAAAAGAAAGAAGGAGGTTCTGTAACCTTTGGTAACAACAACCAAGCTCAAATCAAAGGTAAAGGAACCATTGGTAAGAAAAACACAGCTCAAATTTCTGATGTTCAATATGTAGAAGGTCTGAAACATAATCTCTTAAGCATAAGTCAACTATGTGACAATGGCTTCGAGGTTATTTTTAAACCAAACTTCTGTGAAGTTAAAAACAAAAATGGCGAACTCATTTTTTCAGGTATAAGAAAGAAAAATATGTATGTTTTATACCTTGAGGAATTACCTGATGAATCCTGCTTCATGTCCATAAACAAAGATAAATGGATTTGGCACAAGAGGACATGACACATCAGTATGAAAACTATTTCAAAGATTTCAAAACTAGAACTTGTTAGAGGATTGCCAAAAATCAATTTTGATAAAGATAAAATATGTGAAGCTTGTGCTAAAGGAAAACAAGTTAAAAGTAGCTTTCGTCCAAAAGATTTTATTTCCTCAAATAGAGTCCTTGAGCTGCTTCACATAGATCTTTTTGGTCCTATTAAAACAACAAGTCTAGGTGGAATGAGATATGGTTTTGTTATTGTTGATGATTATTCTCGATATACATGAGTCTTATTTTTAAAACAAAAAGATGATGCATTTGATGCTTTCAAAAACTTTCGTAAGAAGGTTCAAAATGAAAAAGATTCCAGCATCATTTCTGTAAGAAGTGATCATGGAGGAGAATTTATAAACGCTTATTTTAAAGCATTTTTTGATGAACTTGGCATTTCCCACAATCTGTCATGTGCTAGAACTCCTCAACAAAATGGGGTTGTTGAACGCAAAAACAGAACGTTGCAGGAAATGGCAAGAACAATGTTGGAAAAATCAAATGTTGAAAAATATTTTTGGGCTGAAGCCATAAACACTTCATGCTACATCTTAAACCGTGTAACAATAAGAAAAATCATCAACAAAACACCATATGAAATCTGGAAAAATAGAAAGCCAAACATTTCATATTTTCACATCTTTGGGTGTTATTGTTACATTTTGAACAATAAAGAAAACCTTGGAAAGTTTGATGCTAAATAAGACAAAGCCATATTTTTGGGATACTCAACTGAATCTAAAGGATTTCGTGTGTTTAATCTCAAAACAAAGGTTGTTGAAATTAGTATACATGTATTATTTGATGAATTTGATGATCTGGAAATGAGCAAGAAAGATGATGAAGAAGAAGAACATTCTGGACAACAGCAGCTGAATGTTCTCCAGGAAAACCAGACTGATAAACAGTCTCCACTTCATTCTATTCCAAAAAGCTGGAAAACAATAAGTGATCATCCTCAGGATCAAATTATTGGGGATACAGCTGATGGAATTCGAACCAGAATGTCTTTCAAAGAGGATGACAATAACAACATGGCAATGATCTCCCAACTCGAACCCAAGTCAATCAAAGAAGCCATTGTTGATCAATCTTGGATTAATGCAATGAAAGAAGAACTTCATCAGTTTGAAAAGAATGAAGTCTGGAATCTTGTTCCAGATCCTCAGAACCAGACCATCATAGGAACAAGATAGGTGTTCAGAAACAAACTTGATGAAGAAGGTAAGGTTATTCGTAACAAAGCCAGACTGGTTGCTCAAGGTTATAATCAACAAGAAGGTATTGATTATGATGAAACTTTCGCACCAGTTGCAAGGTTAGAGGCTATACGAATTCTTCTTGCATATGCATCTCATAAATTCATAAAACTTTTTCAAATGGATGTTAAGAGTGCTTTTTTAAATGGTTTTTAAATGAGCAAGTTTATGTACGACAACCCCCCGGCTTTGAAAATCAATCAAAACCAGACCATGTTTATAAACTTACCAAAGCTCTGTATGGTCTGAAACAAGCACCAAGAGCTTGGTATGAAAGATTAAGCTCTTTTCTAATCAAAAATGGATTTTCCAGAGGAAACATTGACACTACACTCTTTAAGAAAAATGATAAAAATGATTTACTCATTGTTCAAGTGTATGTTGATGATATAATCTTTGGATCAACCAATGAAAAAATGTGTGTTGCCTTTTCAAATCTTATGCAAAGTGAATTTGAAATGAGCATGATGGGAGAGTTGAGATACTTTCTTGGTTTACAAATCAAGCAGCATGATGATGGCATTTTTATTTCTCAAGAAAAATATACAAAAGATCTTTTAACGAAATACAAAATGAATGAAGCCAAAATCATGACTACTCCTATGCATCCATCCTCTTCATTGGACAAAGATGAAAATGGAAAATATGTTTCTGAAAAAAAATATAGAGGAATGATTGGTTCTTTGTTATATCTAACTGCAAGTAGACCTGATATCGTATTTGCAGTAGGATTATGTGCTAGATTTCAATATGCACCCAAAGAATCTCATTTAACTGCTGTAAAAAGAATTTTTAGATATCTAGTTGGTACTACTGATCTTGGCCTTTGGTATAGAAAAGGTTCACATTTTGATCTTGTAGCTTACTGCGACGCTAATTATGCTGGGGACAAAACTGAAAGAAAGAGCACAAGTGGCTCATGCCAGTTCCTGGGAGAAAATCAGCTGGTCATGCAGGAAACAAAACACGATTGCACTGTCAACAACTGAAGCTGAATACGTATCAGCTGCAAATTGTTGCTCCCAAGTAATTTGGATAAAGAATCAACTTGAAGACTTCTCTGTAAGTTATTCTAATGTCCCAATTTACTGTGATAATACAAGTGCTATTAATCTGTCTAAAAATCCAATTCAACATTCTAGATCTAAGCATATTGAAATTAAGCATCATCATTATATTTTCAAAAATGGGAGTTTTGGCATTTAATGCTCTTGTCCCCTGCCTCCAAAAACGCCCTGACACCCTTTCAAGAAGAGGCGTTACATCTTTTCAAAACCTCCTTCCCTAGGTTTCACTCATCATTATCTTTTCTCTCTAAAAAGGCAAATTTTGTCTTTGTAATATCTCACAAACTCTTCAGAAACCTTCCTTTCGTCTTCCTCAAAATCTTTCTGCATTTCTTCTCTAAAAACTTTCTCCCTTTCTATAAAAACTCAAATGGTCAGAACTAAATCTAGTGGTCGTAAAAATACACGTACTAAATCACCATCACCACCACGTTCTTCTCCATTTCGCTATCGTTCACCTTCACCACCACCCAGACCCTCTCCCATCAAAATGCCATTTTCTTCCTCTGAATCCTCATCCTCGTCTTCACGGGAATCAAGCCCTATCCCACTTCCCATTAAACCACTCGCAACAATTTTTCCCCCTTCTCACCCTAAATTTGTACCCAACACCACTCAAGTTCCTCCTCACTTGAGAAACACCACTAACCCCCCAAAACGAAGGCCCATGCGAATTCTGTCTGGAATAGGGACTTCGAACCCTAAGAAAATTGATGCTTCTGTGTTTATCCTTTCTGACTCTAATGAGGAAGAAATGAATGTTCCTCCTTCCAGTATTCCAGCAACCTCTCAACAACAACCATTCCAAACACAGCAGCAAACTCCTGAACCCTCATCTCAACCCCCCTTTAAAACCCTAAAGAAAAAATCTGCTGTAACTATCTCTCAATACCTAGCTAGGAAGAATCTGAAGATTTTCCCGCGAAGTAAAACTAGGGCACCAAAACAGCTCAACAAGAAGCCCTCTCCTTCTACCCCTCTTACCACTCCGTCTGCCCCTCCAAATGTTCCTTCTGACCCCCCCACTATTCCTTCTGAAACCCCCGTTATTCCTTCTGCCCCCCACACTACCCCTTCTGCTCCCCAACATTCTCCCTCTGACTCCTCCAATAACATCCATCTGATTCCCCTCTCTGCCAATAAAATTTTCAAAGAGAAATGGGCTAATCGTCCTATTGGAGTGGGACGGATTGTCATGTTTGATAATCTGGTTGTTGATGGAAATGCCATAAAACATCACACTGATGTTTTAGGCTGGACTTCCTTCTTGCAGACTTCAGAATGCTACTACCCAGAGGTCATCAGAGCATTCTACTGCCAGGCCAAGACTTTTTCTGATAAATCCCTCATCATCTCCAAAGTTAAGGGGATTGAAATTATTCTCACCCCAGACACTCTGGCCACCATTCTGAATCTTCCCACTGAAGGGCCTGCCGTTTTTGGAGAAAAAATGGTATAATGCCTTAAACCTGAACAAGACAGAGGTACTCTCTGATCTGTTTCTAGAAGGGTCTACACGACAACTCTCCACCTTCCTCAAACCACTTCCCAAAATGTTCAAAAGCATCAGTCATCACACCATACTTCCCCACTGTGGAAGTCATGAGTATGTGTCTGATAATGATGCTATTGTAATCTACCACCTTCTCAAATGCAAGAGTCTGAACATGCCTCATCTCATCATTCATCATATGATTGCAGAGGCCAACAAAGATTACATGAAGAATACTGTCCCATATGGGATGATTTTGACCAAGATATTCACGCATTTTCAAATTCCTCTCAGTAATGAGAAAAACTTGATCAAAATCTCAAGGTTTTCTTCCAAAAACATCTCTCATATGAAGAAAGCTTCCTCTGAGGCAAGTGATCCTCCTCCTTCCTTTCCACCCTCACTAAAAAGGAAGCGTTCATCAAGGAGAACAACTGCTGAACCTGCTACCATTCCAGCCTCACCACAACCTGCACGAGACCTTCATGAAGCAGTAGAAACTGCTCCAGAACGTTCTGCTGAAAACAGAGAAAGTTCCCCGACCATTCCTCAGACTTTCTCCGTTTTTCCTCAAACCTTCTCCGTATCCTCCACAGACCTTCTCCACCATATTCATACACCCATTGATGACATGTGCACCCTACTACCACATCAACATACTTCCTCCATGTCACCACTATTCCTTTCCTCCCAGAAAACAAATCCTTCACTCCTTGGGGTAAGTCAATTTTTGACTTTCTTTGATACACCTGGGCCCTCAATCAATCAATCCTCGTCTTCTGCCTCCATTCCTTCCACTCACCCTGCTTCTGCAATGCCTCCACCTCCTCCTCCTCCACCTAAGGAACCAACCAACTCTGAGATCATGGCTGCCCTTCAGACAATCATGGCACGCCAAGCTCACCAGGATTATGAGTCCACACTTCTGCGAACATGGATGACAGAACAGCTAGCTCCAAAGCTTAGGCTTGTTCCGCCTCCTATTCATCCTTCTCCATCTCCTCAGCCAGTTGCTGATCCTGCAAAAGCTTCTTCTTCAGAAGGATCTTCACCTTCATTGGCTACTTAGGATCTTTTTCTCCTACCTTTTTGCTGTGACAAAGGGGGATAATTAATTAGGAGATTTTAGATTATGTTTTAGTCCTTAATTAGATAGAAGTCCTTTTGTATTTGGTACTTCTGTACATTTTCTAACTTAATCTCTCTTTGTAATTGTCTTTGATTTCTAATGAAATGTCTTTATGAATCCATTTGCTGAATTGATTTATCTTTTGAAATTGCATGATTTATCTTCTGTTAAATTTAAATCAGTGCACAAATTGAGGGGGAGCTTTCAAGCTCTTTCAAAATTAGAATCAAAATTAAAATCTAAATTAACATGTTTGTCATCATCAAAAAGGGGGAGATTGTTAAGACAAACTCTCAAATTTAATGTTTTGATGAAAACAAACAAATGTTAATTAAAATTGTTTAATTATGATTCTAAATGTATTGTTAATTTAACCTGTGCTTTTGAGTGTTTTAAATCATAGACAGGTTTCAAAAGAATCAAAGAAAACAGCATCAGAAGAACATTCTTCACATTCTGAAAAACGGAGAATGTTCGCCAGACTGTGACAGCATAAAGACCCAACTTTCTCCATCACTTAATTAAAGTTGTTGGCTCTGGAAGTTACATGGATATGATCACTACATGGCAGAGAACACATATGATCAATTCAGATCAAGAGAACTTTCGAATTGAGAAAGATAAAGACTCTCAAACAAGGCTGTCCAGACTGTTCTGGAAACAGTAATTATCAGACTCCAGAAGATACCTCATGAAGTAAATTACCAGAAGATACATTCTGGAAATTACCAGAGGATACATTATGGAATTTAACAGAGGATACCTAAAGAACAAACGTCCAGAACGATCATCAATCTCCAGGCAGTTTTAGAAGCTCCAGTACAAGCTCCTTACATCAAGCTATTCGTGATTGATCTCAATCTGTTTTTATTGATCCAAAGCTTCAGATCAAGACAGCAATATTGCCACTTATCAGAAGCTTCAGAAGATCATTAACAACTCAAGAAAGATTGATCCAAAACACTACAGCTCAAGACTGATCAGAAAAATAAAAGGATTATTTTTAATTAGAAATAAAGCCACTGGACCAGTCTGACACAAGGCCTTTACAACGGCTATATTGGCCTTTATTCAATGCTCTCAAGCCTATAAAAGGAAGGCCATAGCTCAAGGAAAAATAAGAAGTTCAAGTGCTAACACAGCTATCACAATCATTCACATTCATACTTGAAGTTCTGAAAATCACTTAGAGAATCAGTTTTTTAGTTAAATTGCTTTACTCTGATATATATTCTGATTTATCTGTAAAGAATCGAATCTCAAACAAGAGTTGAGAATTCACAGATTCTAAACAAAATCAATCTCATCATCATTGTAAACTCAAACTGTAAGAGTAAAAGATAGTTTGGGTAGATTGTAAGAAATCCTATCAAGATTGATAGGTGATTTGGTTAAACTTTTTCTGGGTATGAATTAGTTTAAGTTCTGAAAACAAAAGATCAAGGTTGATCTAGACTAGGTGCTGTAAAACCAAGAAGGTTTTTGTTTTAAACACTTAGTGGAAAATCTCACTTCGTGAGGACTGGACGTAGCCCAAGTTTGGGTGAACCAGGATATATCTGCGTGTGATATTTCTTATCCCTTATCTCTTTATTCAGTTTAATCGTGTTTCAAAGATTAAAATACAAAACTGTTTTCTGTTTTAAACACTAATCTGAACGTTCTCCGTTTTCTATTCAAACCAAGAACGTTCACCATTTTTCTGCTTCCTTAACCAAGAACTTTCTTGTGTTTAAAACTGAAGTTTTTCTGGAAATTTTAAAAAGGGAGATTTACAATTCAAACCCTCCTTCCTTGTAAATCAATTTTGCTACTTCAATATATATATATATATATATATATATATATATATATATATATATATATATATATTTATTTTTGAGAGATCAGATTTGTTGAAATAGCTATTTTCATAGATCATATATTATCATCAGATATTTTTTGGTTTTAAAATATAAATTATTTATTCTTTTTATTCTTAAGAATAGAATTTGATACTCGAGACACTCTGCACACCAACCACGTGCATTAAACTCTGGTGGTTATAAATTCTTTATTTTATGAAGACATAATGAATTAATTGTGATTGAATAAACTATTTCATCTTAATATCATCCTATACAAGAAATTTTAACTTTTTCCATTCTTAGTTTGATTATTCAAGTTATATATAGTGTTGTATTTTTATGAATAATAATTATTTAAAAATACTGGATGAGGTCATTTAATATACTATAATATCATTTAATTTAATGATCATGCTTGCTTTGTGAATTAAAATTTATATAAAGTTTAATATTATATCAGACAATCTATCATGTCCAATGCACCAACTCCTACCCTAGTATTATTTAATTAAGATTTAATTCCAGTTTTAATTTTTTTTATTTTTATATAAGATTTATTTTTACGAATGCACGTAATTGGTCTTTTATTTTAAAAGTTGATAGTTTTTGTATTTCTACGAGATTTTTGAACTAAAAAATAACGATTTGACTTTTTTTAAATAACGTGAGATACAATTCTATGATATAAAACCATTTCAATGCATTAATAATTTATACGTCATTAATTAAATTACAAATATAAAAAAATTCTTAAGTTGAAAGTTAAAATTTTTACGGTGTTTTATTCTGATTTTATGGGTGTAAATAATTCTACATTATTGTATCATATGACACGTTATTTAAACTATGTTATGTCCCTATTTTTTAATTAAAAAATTATAGGAGGACCAAATTGTTGACTTTTAAAATAGCAGACTAATTTTGTGAGTCAAATATTAAAACTACAATTAAACCTTTAATTAAAGAAAATTTCTCTGGTACATCCAATAATTCAATGTACACCAATATATTTAGTCTTTAAATTAATAATTAAATGAATTATTTTTTGAAAAAAATATTTTTTATCATTTAAAAAATTGTAATAATTAAATATCGTTTATTAAAAGTTTCCGCAAAATACAAAAAAAAAATCTGAATTTTTATTATTCATAATAGTGAGTATCGAATATTTTTTACGGTAAAATGTAAAAATCAACATATCTTTTATACACAATGAAATAGTGTTTTTTTTCTTCTTATAAAATTGATATTTTCTAAAATATAACATTTTTATTATTTATATTAATAAGTGAAAGAATAATTTTACCAGTATATGAGTTAGCCATTATCGATGTGAAGACTTTAGAGTCCCTTAACTAAACTTTTATTTATAGAAAAACAGCAAAATTATTGTAGAGTTTCTTAATATAAATTTTCAGGTCTGTAATTTTTTTTGTAAATTGCTCTTTTAACGGTATAATTTTTGTTTCTAGTTAGTTTGTAAAGTATTAAATTATAAATCAAGTATATTTATTTATTTTTTTAAAATATAGATTGAAGAAAATAGAGGTAAAAAAATAGTCTAAAACATTAGATGAAGGTTAGGAACATGATAAATACTTTCCTAAGAAGTAAATTGTACATGAAAGAATCGAAATTACTAAATATTGTATTGGTTGAATAATGATGAGTCTGTGTCCCTTAATTAAAGTTGCAAGTTCTAGCCTTTTCGCAATTATAATGAGTTTGTGTCCCTTAATTGAAGTTTCGAGTTCTAGCCTTTTCGCAATGATAACAGGTAAACAAAAAATAATAAACTAATTAGTACAATTTAAAGTAGTTTAAAGTATTACTAACACAAACAAATACACAATCCATACAAGAACCCTGCTTATTTAAACACAATAATTGTATGTCAAATAAACTATATTACTACTTCTAAATAAAACACAAATATAAAACAATATTGCTTTGTCTTGACATGGTCGGAACTTTGGCAACACTACTAGAGAAAATCAAAGTTACTATAAATTTGTGCATTGTCATATGAATGACGGTTTTGGTGGTTGTTGCAATATTATTAATTTGCAATCAAATTATTTACCTCAATAAAATACTCATGATTATTGGGTTTGACTTATTATCTTGGACTAATAGTTCTATTAACAATGGTGCAAACAAATGCAATCAACCAAAAAAACAGAAGACGTTTCCATAAAAAAAATAAAGAAACTAGAAAACTCTAATCAAAGAGTTAGAATTCCATATCATCCTCTTCCTATTCCTCAACTTTTTCTTCTTTCTAAAGAAGCTGCTGCAGCTATACCACCAACCAATAATTTACTATGATTTTAGATCCACTAATTGTAAATTGTAAATTGATTTAGTTAATTAGAATTTATGTCTTTGGTTGAAAATATGTTGTATATGAAAATAATTGAAATTGTCGCGGCCTAAATTTCGAGTGTTTCTTAAATTCAATGGAGTCGCCACCAAAATTTATTTAAAATAGAGAAAACATTGAGAAACCCTTAAAAAGAAAAAATAATGGTCTGTGAAACCAAATTTTGAATTCAGGAGTCGATTATGCGTAGGAAAGGTATCAGCACCCTACGACATCCGTCGTTAAAATACAGTTACCTATAATTAATTATGCAAAATTAGTATTAACTTAAATATATTTATTTCTCTTTATTATTAAATATAAATATCAATTATTTATTTTTATGTGATGTTGAAATAAATACGAGTTTAAAAAAAAGAGAAACAAAAAAAGAATTTTTTTTTGTTAATGTGCTCCTACGTATCTCCCGGTGCGATGGAGAAATCAAAGCTACGTAGTTCTTGAATAGAGAATGAGGATGTGTTGATTGTTTTTAAATAAATAGTGTTTAGTTATTAAAAAGGTTAATTTTGACAAAAATAAAAACGAGTTTGCTTGATTTGAATAATTATTTTAAAATGTGAATTTTAAGACAATCAAGTTGTACAACTCGTGTCTCAAAACTCAAGGAATAAAAGGATGTTTCATCCAGTTAATCCTTTCAAAAATATTTTTATTATTTTCGATTTTAAAATCGAGTCTTAAAGTCACGAAGTAGTACAACTTGTGTCTTAACAACTCAAAGATTAAAAAGATGTCACATCTAATTAATCTAATATTTAAAAAAAAATTAATTTTAGATTCATTTATTTTCTTTTTAAAAATAATATTTTTTTAAACTATCGGGTTGTATAATTCATATTTTATTACTCATGGATTAAAGGATGTCATGTCTAGTTAATATTTAATAATGATTTTTATTTATTAATTCGTGTATAAATTTTAATTTATTAGTTTATATGTGAAGATGAGATTTAAAAAATAAAAATATTCCAATTAACTAATTTTTAATGCAATACTTATTTGTTTTTTTTATAGAATTTGATATTGAACTAATAAATAAATTAAATTCAAATTTTTAGAAAGAGTATAACTGTAGTTTTAAAAAACAAAAAAAGATTTAGTTGTTAAAGTTAAATTACAAAAAAAAACTAGATGATATTATCAAAAGGTACTAGTGGTGGTTTCATCAATAGGATGAATAGACATAACATGCAGAAAATGGAGGAAGCATGGTTGGAACACAGGTAGAGTAGGAGAATAGCAAACAGAATAAGAGCAAGGCCCAACACATTTCATTTTATGGCAAACATAATAGAAAGAACAAAAAAGATAACCGTAAAAGAAAAAAAAGAACAAAAAAGGAAGAGAAGAGATTTAAATAGAGAAATAGGAGGATTGAAAGGGAGAAAGAGATTGAGAGAAAGAAAACAAAACATTGAGAGAAAGAAAAATAGATCGAGAGGGTGAGAGGGTGAGCAAGGCGGCAAAAAATATGGTTTTTTCGGCGACACCATCATTAGAGGTTTGAGTTTTTAGTCTTATCTTTACTACTCTTTTTTTCATAACTTATTTTTGTTTATACTCCCACAAATCAAAACATAATTTTTGTATAACAACAAGTTACATTTTTCATTCATAATTCACTTTATATATTACATTTGAATAACATATACAGTGATTGTAGAGTAAAGATGAAAGAAATAATTTAATCTCTTTTTTCTGTTTGCTTTTCCTTCCTAATGATCTGTTTGTTTTGGTATTAGATTTTTTTCTTTTTGATTTATTGTTTCTCTTCTACTCTTACTCTATCTATTTTTTTGTTTTTTTAGTGATTAGAAAATCTCCTTCCCTTTAGTGATTTTTTGTTATCAATTTATAGCACTAAGTGATTAGTCCAAGTATTTATGATGTAAAACCGGGTCGTGAATTTTTCATTGTTTTAACTCCAAAATTAAGCAACTTCAAACATTTAAGGAAATATGTGGTTAGCCTTAATACCTTTATTAATATAAAAACAAAAATAAAATAAAAAATAAAGAGGAAGCAACTTCAAACATTTAACGAAATAGGTGGTCAGCCTTTTTGATTAAGTGTTTAAATGATGAAAATAATACCTTTATTAACATAAAAACAAAAATAAAATAAAAAATAAAGAGGAAGCATGGTTGTAAAGAGAGAGTATGATTGTGACAATAGAAAAGAAGAAAAAAACGGATAAAGAAAGTGCAGCAAGTAAACCCTTCTATTTCTTTTAATAATTATTTTAATTAATTATTTTATTTTATGTGTTATGTAATGTAACGGAAACACATATAAATTCAAAATTGGACTAAATTTAAAAACTTTTTTTTACTTAATAATAATAATAAGTACAAAATATTTTTATTTTTATTTTTTAAATATTTTTATTTTTTTTTTAAATATTTTTAATTAGTCGAACAAAATTGAGGTACTACAGAAATCTACATGTTAAAATAACTAGAAAAAATATGTGACATACAAACTTAAACTACCTCCTAATTCTAAAATTTATACAGTACATCATGTCTCTAAGATCATAGCTATTGGTAACTATACAGTACAAAGAATTTATAGTAGTTTAATTGTTCAACAAAATTGAGTAGTAATATAAAGTTTCCAAAATTATTCACTAAAAAAGATGGTGGCCGATCCCATACCAAATTTGCAAATTTGACACATATGTTATTGTTTCGATCTCCTTGCTTTAATTGTTGTTGTAATTGATTAAAGTTGTGGTATAATAATAACCCCTAAAGTGTTGACTAACCACTTATATTGGAATGTAGGTGCAATTTTTTCAAAGGCCATAAGTTTTAACCATAGTACCCTAACTTATTTTAATTCCAAATCCTATATAAATCTCACTTTTATCTTTGATAAAATTTTAATTTAAACAGGGGTTATAATCAATAAAAAAATCTATATTTCAAGTACCGATTACTATATATTTAATTCAAACAAACAAAAGTACCAGTTTTTTAAAAAAAGATACATTATTAATGTTTGATATCATGAATGCACATTTAAATCATACGTGAGTTATATTGGTATCTCTCAAATAAACTCATGTACCATTGTGTTTGACTCATATTAAGAAGAATAGCTCTTAGTAAAATATTATTCTTATTCTTCTTAGAGCCAAATGGGAGATATCATTATAGCTGAATTTTTGTCTGACACAGCTAAGTATCATTTAGAAGTGTATACTCACTCACATACTTATGTGTTCGCAGCTTCAGAATAGTGAGAATGCTCACTCCCTAACTTCAAAATCTTGTGTTTTTCAGTTCTTATCTTGCATGCATACCTCTTAATTTGTTCTTGGGTTTTTACTAAGTTGTATTGTAATTGCCACAATGCTTCATCCCTTTCTTGGAATACATTGGTCACTGTTTTCAAAGTTATTAAACTCGAGAGTTTAAGTAAACTATTTTCAGTAGGTGAACTCGACTCTTAAACTCGCACGAGTAGAGATTACCACCTTAGTATATAATTATATATAATATACACATGACATATATATATTTTAACATAAATATATAAATTTCAACTCAATTGTGAAGAAGAAAAAAAAACAAGTCTTATTCACAATGCAAAAATAATCCGATAAGTTATAAGAAAAGTTCCCTCTCTTCTTTTCTATCTTTCTTTTTCGTTCCCCCATTTTTTAGCCCCCTTCACTGATTTTTTCTTACTTCTATTAATACTCTAAAATTGAAGAAGATGTAAGGTTGGTGGACAAGGGTATTGCTAGACTGCAAAAAGTAAGAAAGAGAGAAATGAGTTTGGCTCTAATACTTAAATAGTCAATGGCATGACAACCATCAACCGTTTCCTGTACCCTTTATTTTCTGTTTGAGTTGTAAATTCTTTTGTTGAATAGGCTTGGACCAAGGTAAGGTCCAATTATTTTTGTATTGTATTTTTATTTTATTTTATCTTATAAATAACATAAGCTTTTATGTATTAGTTCAACTGAAGAAATACTGATATTATTATGTTGAACGTCATATCTCATGTTTCAATTTGTATTAATTTATGATTATATTTATTATTTCATCTATAAACAAAAGAATAATAATAATACAAAATTTTCACCGATAAACACAAAATTAATAATTATCTTTTTGGTTTAAATTAAATTAAATTAAATTACCAAAGTCAGCTTAAGGTTCAAGCTGGTAAAACAGGAGCTTTAGGTTTTAAAAAAAATAATAATAAAGTATATTTAGGCCTAAATAAAAAAAGTTAAAAATAACAAATTTAAATTCACATAAAAGACACCACAAGTATAAAAAGATACATCAACTGACATACTTAATTAAAAAAAATTTAAATATATTTTTAATCTCTACAAAATTACGACAATTCTACAAAGTTACGACATTTCAAGTTTAGTCTCTAAAACAATTATTCATTTTTAGTCTTTATTTTGATTTGATTTTATAAAGACTATTTTGACATGTTAAATATATCAATTTTTTGTAAAAACTTTTTAAAATAGAAATTAAAAGTAAATAAAGAAAAATTATTGACTAAAAAATATATTTAATCCATAAAAAAATTTACATCTCAAAATGCAAAAAAAATAAAATTTAAATAAAAGATAAGTGCATTTTAAATTAACAAAGTTAGTTTGAATTAATAAAGTTAAAAGATAGTTTGACTTGGGATGCAAGCTAGTTTGAATAAAGTTAAAAGATAAGATTTTTGTAATACTTTTTTGTTTATAAATATATTCGTGTGCAACTTCGTCCAAATTGACTTGGATTAAGTGCATTTTAAATGTTACATATCACTTTTTTGGGGGGACCAAACTAAGTTGCATTTAAGAACAAATAGTGCAGTTCCATGCATTTCTACTTCAGCTGATAACGTCCCCTGCGTTATTTCAATGTCACTTCCACTCCACACTTCACTGCCTTTACAATCACTTAAGTCTCTTTCAAGAAAAACCTTAGCTATGTCTGATGTTTGCGCCGATATAACCACCTTCTGATCACTTAGGTTGAACAAAGCCACATAGATTTCTCCTACATTAAGATACATGTCTGGAAGTTAGAAAAGAATAACAACGAATTCTTTGTTGCGGCATGCTAGTTCACTTTCAATATCTCCCGTCCCATAAATACCTAAAGTATAGTTTGCACTGTGATATTTGTTTTCTGAAAGATTGGCCATTAATCAATTATACAATTCATATTTTATTAAATTGCTTAAATGTCAATGATTAATTAATTTGCTTTGATGTTTGGGTGAAGTTGGAGAAAAATCAAGAGAACTCTCAAGATTTTATCTGATGTTTTTGTTAACTGACCTGTTCTTCCTGTTGCAACCCAAGAGCGAAAACCAGCAGAATTAATTGTAGCTGCATAAATGACCAGCTAGCATTATTATTATGAATAATAAACTAAAGGACAAACCAAGATAAACTCAACAAATTGCATAAGGGCAATGTTTCCATAAAGTGGTAAATATTTGCAAATTTCACCTTTGACAGGCTTTACTGTTGCACATAAGCCAGAATAGCTATTTACTAGGGTCCCATTAAGATTCAACTGCCACATCTGTTAAAGACTTGCATAGATCAACTTCCAATAGATTATACAGATAAAAAATTGGCAAAATCATAAGGTTATTTCAAGAACAAAATTTGGCTAATGTATATGGTATCTAGATAGGGATAAAAATAGTGATGTACAAACAAGATATCATCTTTGAATATATCCATCCCAAAAAAGAACGTCAAAATTATACAATGGCTAAATAATTACAAGAGATCTCACCATTACACGACTTAAACACAAAACGACACAACGTACCTGATTTGAATCCCACCTGCAGGGAGAAAATGTACCTCTCTTGAACTCTTTTGAAGTAAGCTTTCGTTTTGGAGAAGCGTCCAAGCAAAACTTTATTCTGTCAACTGCAACTAAATGATATTTCCCTTGATGATAATCTTGATATACATTCTCTTCATCTCTGCATCAATATCAATACAATTTTTTTTATTGTTAACAAGAACATAAATAATCAAATTAAAGTCAGACAAATTGAACAGAGCAACAACGCATGATTACGATGCAAAGTTCAGTTCCCTCTTGTGCACACAGAAGGGGGCAAAATGCTTGTATCCGAAATTCCTTTTCCAACAGATTCTTTCAAGATTTTGGTTAAGACTTTCACTAGTCCAACCACTTGCATTTGACTCGGTGCAGCTAGCGAGGCCTAATGAATGTGTGTATGATGTTTTTATTTCTCTGTAGCTTCTTCTCATTTGCATTCCAGAATCCTGATCTTCGTTCTTCAGGCTTGTGATATAAGGAAACTGCTAATTCCACAAACGCATATATTAAATTGACAAACATATTATATTGTTATCCCCCTTTCTCCTAAAAAAATTTAGATGGTTCACATGCCTCCATATTATTTGTGCTAAACGAATTAATCTCCAGAAGGATAGGATTTGTGATAAGATCATATGTGGTGGGATCAATCTTCCTTACATCCCCGCCATACATAAGGGGAGACTTTGCCATTGCCCACAGGGTCATCTGTGTAAAAATACATTCACTCAGTTACTTTTGATAATGCATGTACACATATTAACAAATGAATATAAGGGAAAGCAACTCAATTATGCTTTTACTAAAACCTGTGTTTTCTTCTCTTCTAGGTTGAGGTTACTATACCTATGTGGACCTTCATTTGAACCTTTAAAAGGAAAAGGTGAAAATGAAGTGTCATGATTCATACTCCCATGAGTCTAATTCAAACAGCTTGTAGCAATTTCTAGGATATAAGATTGTAAGCATTTTTTAGTTTTTTAAACAGACATTTTAGCAACAAAGTCCTCATGTTCATAGAACCAATATATCTGCGGATAATGCTCCAAATGCTAGAAGTTTCTTGTATCTAATTAAAAGAATATTGCTAACAACAGACTTTTCAACACACTCTCTTTGATTGGTTAAAATCAACATAGGACCCACGTGATTTAGTGGGACCTTTATGAATTTTAGCCAATCAAAGAGAGTGTGTTAGAAACTGTGTCGCTAGCATTCCTCCTAATTAAAAAATTCTTCATGTAAAATAATAAATAAAAAGGTCTAAGATAGAAAACACAGAAATGAATAGTTAATAAGTGAAGCAATTAGGTTAGTAAGTACATTGCTGACCACCAACTGATTAAAATAATAAAGATCGTGATATTCATACAGGAATGAGAAAAAGCAGCAACATGGCCTTATTACCAGGATCAGTTAGCCATCCAAATGGTAGCATGTCCAAATCTGGCCATGAGTTCCCCATTAAACTTTTTGCTCCTATCATATTAGCAGTTGCAAAATCCCTGATTCAGAATTAAATGAACTAATTGACATGAAAGAATGATGGAACAACAGATCACAGATTGAGAATCAACATAATTGAAACATAGATACAAATATTTCAAAGTAAAATACAGTAACTTAACCACCTCGACACATCAAAATGAGCTTTGACATCCCCCCACGTATCCCAGTCATCTCCTGTTATACGATACAAGTTGACCAATCCACTGACATCCTTGGCCATAGCTGGTGTCACACTGGTTCCGGGAGACAAAGAATAGACAATGGCGCGATCAAGCTCCCGAAGAACCTGCAATGACATGTCATATGGTTAGTTTGCTGATGAATGTGGCACATAATATTACTAATGTCAGTGTTTGTAAGAGAAAGATGGGGAAGATGTAGAACTGCAGGATACCTCTGATACATAGCTTATTTCATTTAAATCCAAGTCATCGCCAAATACACAGTCATGTTTCACTGCAAGGAAAATAGAAAAAATTTATCAGAATTATTGCCAAAGAATGGCCCAACTGCTTTCAATATAGTTTAGAGTCCATACAGTAGTTTCTGTTGCTATTTTGCTTCTATGAACTCCCTAACCCCTAAGGCCCTGACTCAAAAACATTAACAAATGCCAATCTTTGCTTTCATACTTACTCATTTGAAGATGTCTGGAATGGATGAAAACATACTTTGTAGTCTACTATAAGTGTGGCCCAAAGAAGTTAACTACATGAATTTTATAATCAGTTTGAAGTGGAACTGTTGGTTATTTGATATGAAAAAGTTAGTAAACGTTTGTGGCTTATGGGTGAGACCACTAAAATACCAATGCTATCAATGAAGTATTAACAATAATCTTGATGAAACAAACAATACAAATAATGTACCAAAAAAGGCATAAATGCTTCACTTATCCAAACTTGGTGAAGCTGATGCAAATAAATTGTATAAAATCATCATGGTTGTCATCCATGACAAAGATTATAAAACAGAAGTCCAAGTACCAAAGTCAACACCCCATGCAGCATACTGCTCATAAAGGGACCTCAAAAAGGCTTTGCCAGCGCCCAACTTTATATCTACACTCATGAAACCATGAGGCATCCATGCACAAGCCCTTTCACGGATCGCTATGTCTTTTGCACGCCACACTCGACCAGATTCTTCATATGCACCTCCCTAAGAAATCAAAAGGGGAGGAAATCAAGGATGGGGTTAAGGTAAAAAAAAATCATCATATCTTGCCGGTAATTTTTTAATTTTAGATAAAAATGTAGTATTAGATAGGACATAATACAAGTACAACCAATTTTTTTCTTTAAAATAGAAGCAAGAAAGAAATGATATTCAAGTCATAGAAGATTTACAAAGCAATACCGTTGTTGTATCTAGGATAGGCGTGTTTGCATTGACAGCTTGTGTGCTTATCCCTCTCATAACATGAATCCCAAACTTTAAACCCATGCTATGCACTCCATTAGCTACTTCACTGAACCCTTTGCCATCTTGTGAAGAAGGCCACCTTCCTGGGTCAGGAATCATCCTTCCCCATTCATCAATCACATCGAATCCGAGAGAATCATGATAAGCACCCTCGACTTTCCTTCTATACCAGAGATAATCCACCACAACATACTACAAGTGTATGAAGGAAAGAAGATATCAATGTCTATATCTGATTAAAGTAATACTTAACATATATTCAATCTCACCCGTAACATAAGCTATGGTTCCTTGGAGAATCCATACCTCGTATCCATGATCATGGAGACGCTGAGAAACTATTTCAGCACTTTGTAAAAATTCTTGTTCAGAAATTGTCCAGCTAAAAGAATCATAGGAATTCCAACCTCTCGGTGGGATGCTAGCTTGCTGTAGGTCACTATCAGATACATTTTTAGACTTCACACTGTAATAATACAGAGATAAATTGTGTTAAAGATAGACTCTACTCATTTGTCTAATACCTCACATATAATGATGGAGCAAATTAGGATTCAATTTAATATAGTTATCATTAATAGTGTCAGCGACATGCAATTAGCTTGCACAAAATTGATGCATTATTATAAGATTTTATCACATGTTTATTCCACAAACAAGCAGTTTAAAATTAAGCCCTGTGATAATAAATAAAAAATAATCAATATGAATGGTGGAACCTACACTGAATTTGTATCTCTCTGTCTATACTACTATTGCATCACAATAGATATTTTTTTCCAAGATCAACAGCAACGACTAATTTCTGAGGAAATTGATGATCAGGGAAACAAAGTGGTTTATTGTGACTTCCACCTTGTGATCAATGCTCAACATTAGTAGCATTACATCCCTCATCAATGACAGAAATACCCTTTGACTTTTGTTGGGTAAAAAAAAAAACCTTTGTCTTTAAAGCGACAAAAAACTAGAATTGGAATGTTTGACTTCTAAAACTACTAGTTGTTTCTATACATTGCAATAGTAGTATAGTAAAACTTTAAAAGCAAGAAATTAATAAGATGAGATCAGGGTTTGAAGAAAGTTGATGCGTTTTGGATTGAATTGTGGAATTGAGCAAAAATGATCAACAGCTAAACCAAGCAATGGAAAGTTTGTTTTGTATATGAACCATAATAAGGAAATTATATAATTAACTCAATGAAGTAAACAATAAAAAGGAAAGAGAAAACATACATACCCTTTTTGAAAACAGAGGAGAATGCAGAGAGAGACGAGGAAACACTTCATTATTGCTTTTGCACAAACAAGTCCGACGCAGTTAAGTAATAATAATAATAATAATTAATTATACGCTACTCTAGTTAATTGATGATTACTTAGTAGTGAAAGCAACGAATAATCAATCCATTTATCGATAAGATGTAAGTATGTGATTCTAATGAAGTTATCGTTCAATTAAAATATTTAATATTCGATTTTAAAATCTAAATTTTGAAGTGGATGAGTTTAACTCCACACGTGTTGTCTTATTTTATTCGCATTCACGTCTCTACATAAATTTCAATATGGCACCGCATGCTACTCTATATACATAAAGAACAAACTCTAAACCAAAGGGTAAATTGCATTAATTTTGACCAAATCCATTATCTAATCAATTTAAATTTTATTGATTTGAATTGAATAAAATATCTGTATATTTCTTTTTTACAAACCTAAACCAACCTAACTCGGTGATTATTTGATTGGGTTGTCAAGTATGTGGTGCATAATTTTTTAAAAAAATTTCTAAAAAAAATATAATTATATGAATCTCACATGAAAATTTCAACACTTACAATAAGATCTATTACTGCGTTTTTGTATATAAGATTCCTTTGATCAAATTCCTTCCTATGATCAAATGTCTTACATTCAATTAAAAGTATTTTTGTGGAAAACTAATTAATCTTTCTTTTAATTTGAAGAGAAACTTATATGAAGGGAAAAATTACTGTTATAAGAGGATTATATATAAAGACAGAAATAGTATAATTTAAGTTTTAACACTTGAACTTAATTCAAACTATTTTACATCAACACATAAAAGCCTTAATTTATATATTAACAAAAGTTTAAAAAAAAAATCACTTTTTTCTAGACGAATTGAGGTCATGGATAGAAAATCATAAATTTTATTTAAACCAAACAACTTCGAGATTGAAAAAATTGACTTAAGTCGGTGGTTGAATAATTCATCCGAACTCATAAACACCTCTACTTTAAACTATTAATCTTGTCAATTTAATTTTAAAGAATATAAAAATAATAATTAAATCAGCAAAATTAATAATTTAGAGTAATATTGTTTACTAGATCAGCTTACCTATTTGACCCGCTGACACAAAGAAAATGCGAAAAATTTGAGTTTGTAAATAATATTACTCATCTGAAGTGGTTTAATGCAAATGATAAACATTAAAAATGAGGTCACAAGATTCTCGGTACAGATACACACACAAAAATTAAAATAAGAAATATTTAAATAATATGTATCTTTTTGTAAAAAAAATATATTTTAAAACAATTAAATAATGTATATTTTTGTGTATGCGTGTTAAACTTTTATTTGAAATTGTAATCATGCAGATATTTATCGAATGAGAAAATAATCACTCAACTTTAATTATTTATTATTGTATTGAAACTCATAATCATTTATTCTTAGTGCAAATTGACTAAAGGTGTTTGGAGGTATATTTTCAATTGGCTTTATTGGCATCATGTGGTTTGGGAAAGTGAAATGGTCAATAATTTATTCTTGTTTAATGCTTTGGTAAAATGAAAGGACGGAATTAAAGTCTCTCATTTAGTGTGGTTAACTACTACTTGTTGTATTCAGTTGCAAAGGAACAACGTTTTATTTAAAGGAAATGTCGCAAATTTAGAGGTTTTGTTCAAAGGAAATATGGCAAATTTGGAGGAAGTAGTAGATAACATCAAAAGGGTGTCTTGGTCTTGCTTTATTAATATGTAAAGTAGAAACAAAAATTGTCTTTTCAAAGTGATGGATTAGTCTTCTTTTTTGTCTTCAAAGTGTATAACTGTTCAATGTAATAGATGTTGTGAACTTTCTATTGTAATAGATTTTGAGCACCTCTTGTGTTCGCAGTTTATTAATGTTTTGATTATTTAAAAAAAAAAACATCGGGATAGCTCTCACATTTGATGGCTATGAGCTCTTTCATAAATCATAGTACCTCTTATATGTTCATAGTGTAGTTAACTACTACTTGTTATATTTGGTTGGGAAGGAACAACGTTTTATTTAGAGGAAATGTGGCAAATTTGGAGGTTTTGTTCAAAGGAAATGTGGCAAATTTGGAGAACGTAGCAGATAACATCCAAAGAGTGTCTTGGTCTTGCTTCATTAATATGTAAAGTAGAAACAAAAACTGTCTTTGCAAATTGATGGATTAGTCTTCTTTCTTGTCTTCAAAGTGTATAATTGTTCATTGTAATAGGTGTTCATTGTAATAATTGTTCATATTAATGTTTTGATTATTAAAAAAAAAAAAAAACATTGGGCAAGCTCTCACATTTGACGTCTATGAGCTCTTTCATAAATCATATTTCGAACAACATTAAATTCATCAATGATTTGCAATTTTCTCTCGCTACAAAAAATTGTCAGTTTCTTTTCAAGAGGAAGAAAAGTGGACGTGAGGTATTGTTACATGTTAGATGAAAAGAAGGCAAAAAAAAAACCACCAGGAGTCTCATTAAAGAGAACACTCAATAGTAGGAAATCTATTCTTTAAGATGAACCTCATTTCCTGCAGGCCATTACCTCTGCTCCAAATTTCTATTTACTGTCCCTCCCACCTCAGCATGAATTAACCGCATCCCAGGTTTTCACTTTTGCCATGGAGATATTTAGAACTCATAACTTAGATGGCATAGTTCTTGGAAATGCAGAAGTCCCAGTGTAAAGTATCTATAAAAATAGTTGTGATTAGGCTTTACACATGCAAGGAGTCAGAGGGTTCTCCCAAAGGTCGTAGTTAGGGAAAGTCTCTTCCGGCAATCCCGTCCGTGTCTGGTGAGTAACAATAACATCTTCTACAAAAGGAGCCCAACCCATGTACGGATCTCCAAAAGACTTGGACATTAGTCCTTTGTCGGGCTTAATTGATTTTAAACGGTGACCCATGTATCTGCGGGCCCCAATGATCAGCTTAGCAAAGTTGCCTCCATGGGTCATCACAAATACATCTGATTTTAAGCACACCAAGAAATCAAGAGCAGCAAGACTTGTCACATGCTTTCTGAAACCATCTAACTCCTCTTTAGTTGCCAACTCCTCCTTCGTAACCTGTTACCAAAAGTGAAGAACATTCATCATATTGCCAAAAAATCAGACTGATTCGTATGTTGAGTTATTGATGACTAAATTAAACATAATATAGAGCATGAGATCATTGTAATATCTTGATAGCTTTTATTGACCAAAGAAAATCTCATGCCATGACATCATTAAACTCAATACATTATGAATTTGATTTTCATAAAGAAAACAAGAGCAAACGATAAAGATTCTAATCACTTAAGACCTTCAAGATAGCACCATGCTCATTTTTTATAATTCAGATGGAAGAGGAGAGGTCTTACGAGATTAGGGTACATATTCCTTAGGGGTGCCATCCGGTTCTGTCCACCATAAACTTGTCCAGAAGCTACATAAATTTGAGTTTCCTTCGTATAGCCCATAGCCCGAAGAATAACAGCCACTTCTCCAGGCTCTAGAGGACATCGTCCTTCCTTTCGTTTCTGCAGAGCCAATTGCCACAAGTGGGAACCATTCTGCATTTTCAACAAAGATGCTGTGTCTGACCAAAATGTTCCAATGAAATTGAAAGGTTCCTAGTGCTCATTTTGATTTAAAAACAAAAAAGACAGTAGTATGGCACCTTATACCGTCGAGGCCACTCCTTTTTTCTATACTCTGCCATTTTAGCTTTCTCCTGTCTTGTCCCCACAAAATCACAAAAAGATAGGCCCACCATTCCTTTTTCAAATCTAAGATGCAGTGCCCTGTTTACAGTAAAACTATTAAACTGACAACAAAAAACTGCTACCAAATTCAGCTACAAATCATTGATCATGAATGTCGTCACATACATATAAGGATTTGAACTGCCTGTCCGGTTTCTCATTCTTGATGCTAGTAAATCAGCCATCTGCTCTATATCAGGAAGAAATTTCAGAGCGTGATAATTGACCCTACATCTCAACTTGTTGATTTCTGGAGGAACATTGTCATATCTGAAACAAGAACAAGGACATCATGACAACATCAACTCCATAAAAAATGGAGTCTAGCATTTGTGTCATCCTTGGCTTACCCTAGCCTATCAACAAAAGGTTTCAGAGCCATAATCTTCTTCTCCTTGATGCGGGGCAGAACATTGTCGATGTAAAATTGTGCAGGTGCATATTTTGGAATGTTCTTTACAGTCCGTCTGAAAGACAACACATTCTTGCTTTGTTAGTCAAGCAATGGTACCAATATTGAACAATTATCGGAAAATGTTGGCAACAGTGGCAACAATTAGTCAAAGCTAAGAGTAACATAAAAAGTTAGATGTAAAAGACATATACAAAAGAGATTCAGTTTGTGTGTTGTGTCCATTCACAACAACCCCTGGCCCCCCAAAAATCATCATCAGTGCAGGATATTCAGTTAACAGGTAATTCAAATTCATAATAGTCAAGCTACTTGGTCTAAACACCCAGCACTTAAACTAAAATCCCATGTTAATAAATTCACGGATGAAATAGAAAACCAACATAAAAACTGGTTTCGACAAATGAACCCATCTCTCATAGCATAGAAACTATGGATTTGAGTGTTCAGCAGACTCAAATAAAAGGCACGGGAATCAAACTACAAAATCATAATTATAATGCCATTTGATAGCAAAATGCAACACATCAACCACACCTGACGTCGATCATTCAACGAATGAAACAGCAAACCAGCACAATACTGGCTTTGGGCATACTAATGAATCCCTCAATTATATATATTTATATATATGTGGAGATCAACTTAGTTTAGAAGTAACTTTTGTCATAGTTACTCTATTTAACAACTTTTTGTAGACGTTAAAATTGATCAATCCAACTGTTGAATATAGTAAAATTATTTCATCAATTATACACACTAAAATTAGATAAATAGGACATATATAGTTATGTTATCGTACAGTCAGCATTTTTTCAAATTATAATAAAAAGTACATTATAAATTCAATTAAAGTTATTTGATAAAATATCAAACATTATTTAAATTCCAAAAAAAAACTCAGTAAAAACTTTTAATTGAAAGATTGGACTGATGAAACTTAAATGTATACAAGGAGTTATAAAATAGAGTAGCTATGACAATTTACTATCATAGTAGTAGGAGAAAACATACCAAAGCAGGGGGTCATTTTTATGTGAGTAGAGGAATAAATCTTGGCCATTAGATCTAATTAGAACATAAAATCATGTGACTTTTTAAGTAGTCACATGAGCATTGAAAAACTTTCAATCTTGATCATCCATAAATATTTATAAGGCCAAGATTTACTTATCTTACTTTCATATAAAAATGTTCTCTCACTAGATACATGATACATCTCCTGTGTGTGTATAAAGGAGTATAGTTATCCATCTCTTACAGCAAATTGGGATTTATATTTTCTACAGACTCTATTCAAAGGGACAAGAATCTATCAAACCTTATACTAGAAAATAACTCTGTTTTATCAGTAAACCATTCAGGGATATCACGGACAATACGGACATCATCCTTTAGGTAGTCAATGAAGTGATCCACGTCAAAAATGTCCTCAAATTTCCTGTAATTATGAAATGCATCATCATTGTTGTTAGGAACCCACAAACCACAATTAGAATAGAGAAAAATAATAATGATTTTATTGAAAAACTGAAGAACGAACAGAACAAAGAGAATTCCCTCCTATAAGGGTTTCCCCTTCTACAATTGAGCCATTGTTCTGATTTATCCAAATTCATCAAATCTCAATCTTCTACAACTATTTCTCCCTATATATGCAATTGATTGAGTCTCCTCAATTAACTAATCAACCTAATCCAAACTACTTTAACTCCCTTTTATTCTACACTTCTATCCACAAACAAAAGGTGCTCCAGCAGCTCCCATTTGGTTAAAATCTCCCCACATGTTTGCTACCGGGACCTGATTTTTATTGATAGATATTCAACTATACTGAAGCACCACAGCCACTGCACCGATCTGCTTTAAGAAAAAAATGAGTAAGGATTAGGGACCATCTACAATTAAGAATTGCAGTCTGTTTACCCATAGGTTTGGGCTGGGCTCATTAGTTCAAACATTTCACTGCAGTTGGCAGATTTGCAATGTCCCACCTCCTTGATCATGTACCCAAATTTAAGATGAGCCTGACCCATTAAATCAAGAATATTTTGCAGAATGCTGATTCCGCACTTTCCTGTCTCTCCAGACCCAAAACATCTATGGTAATGAGGCTTATCTTTGTCATACATGGGCATCATGGCTCTCCCCACTTTCCAGTTCTCTGCCATTGGGCCGTGCTCTAATTCAATCTATATATCTGGTTCTTCCCACAGCTCCTCTAAAGGCTTTATTTGATGCACCTTTAAGAAATCTTTTGGGTCCAGTGACCCATTCAAACAGAATGCTACTGTCAAGATCAGGAAATTCGGTCTTCTTTGCACAAGAAAAGGATTCCTGGTAGCTTCACTCCCCTATTGTCTCCTGAATTCTTTTCCTGTTGCTGCAGCAAGGCTATCTCGGGAGAAGGTCATGATTCCACACTTTTTGCCTCACGAACATGCATCTGTTTCTTCACCCCCCTTACCCAATGTGTGACTGATTTTTCCTGTCCCTTCAGTACACTCCTTGACCTCAGAGGATGGGCGCCTCCACCCTTCTTTTGTCACAACCGGGTCCCTGCATCTTCATCTCAATAGTGCTTGATCACCATGACTTAGTGTGTAATCTATGATCACTAATAACCCTAATTTCATGAACAACTCCATATTCTCCATTTCTTTCCCACAAGAGAAGAAGCAGGTCAAACCAATATGTTATGAATTCACAATGGGAAATTGGGAATAGTGAAAAGAAAAATGGTTTTATTGAACTAAAAATGAACAGAACATTGAGATAAATATGTCCTCTAAAGGTTGCCCCTTCTACAACAAAGCCACTGTTCTGTTTTTCCAGACTAACCCATCTCAATGTGATTCAATCTCCTTTTACTACCTCTCCTCTACTTATTTAAATAATTCTCCTCGACAAACTAACCTAACTAATTCTAACTACTGTAACTGCGTTCCATTCTATCCTTCTACTCTAACAATAGTCAGCAAGGTGGTCTGTCATTGAAATGTTCCAGGAAAGAAAATCTACTAGTGAGAAAGGAGGAAAGTAGTAGTGGAGTGATAAAAGGTTGAGCCAGAGTGATTAGAAATTAAAAAACTACTGAGATTTTTGGGTAAAAAAGATATGATATTTATGATGTGATATGTCAAATGTATACTCAGCAAAATGGTGGTAACAATCTAACTAATCAAAACAACAGGAGAAAATTTCTGGAGAAGAGATCTCACGTTTGGTCTTTCCAAATCTGGTCCTGTTTCAATACAGGCAAAATAAGGGTGGCATTCATTATTTTTGCCACAGCCACTGCATTGCATATCTGCATTTTGTTATACGGGGAAAAGTAAATCATCAATAGATAAATCCTCATGTAATGATTATACAAAACTTTTTGCAAAGTGTCATTTCATAGATAAGTATTACTACTATATTATATAATAATGATTCTACAAATGCAAAGTGTCATTTCATATAGGCCATTTCTATGTAAACCATCGTAAAATCAACATCATGAATCAAATGCAGAATGGAACCACAGTGAAAACTCAATTTTAAATAATAATTCTAGTGGTATTGCTAGTATATATCAAATTGGAAACAGCACAGTTTTGTGATGGCACTCCAAACCCAGTAAGAATGCAGAGGCTCTTTGGAAATATAACCCGGGCATCAAATCTTGACTTCCTATGGTCAAATAGTTCATTCAATTGATTCTATCTAAAAAAGCACCATGAAATAGAAGTATTGAACAAGTATGCAAAATAATATTGTCCTTAAATTATTCATTATGTTCCCTCTCAATCATATCAGTTGGTTCAAATAACATAGAATTCACATAATTGACAGAAGGAATAAAAATTATCCAACTAAAGCGTACCCGTCACCAGGTAATTATGGCAATGCAATAGAAAACGAGCAACCAAGAAATTGCAAAACTGAAGGTGAATTTCAGAAGAGGAAAACAGTCTAAACAAGAGTGTATTGCAATTGAAAGAACTACTCATACCGCAATTCTTTGCTGATTTAGACCGCCTTCAGCGTGAATGAATATATATCCATTTGTTTTATTTTCATGAGGAAGTTCTACATGGAAGTATAAAAGTACTGTCAGCAATAGCACTAGAGTTAAAAACAACCTAATGCACTAATATGAACATGAACACTAACATAAATAAGATGATTAGGGAATATTACACTGAAAAAAAATTTGAAGACCCCGTTATAGAATTTAGACATACAAAATTCAATCTAAAGGACAGTATCAAATATCAATCTGTGAAGACCATTGGAGGGGGTTAAAGAAAGAAGAGGGTGACAAATCAAGGTTGAAGGGTTCGTTTACTTCATTAATGAGAATTGCTTTGCAGTGATAACTAAAAAAACATTGTCAGAGATTGTTTCAAATATCTATAATTATACTTATGTTAAATTGTCATAACTACTAGGTGAGGAATATGTTTTAAATTCTTATTAGTTTGCTTAATAGCCCTTTTGGGATGGTTTGTTATGCCTGTGAGCTGGTAATTGCAAACACAAATTAGGGGACTGGAAAACCCAAGGGAAACCTGATATGGCACCATCCCTGCGCTCAGCACATGGCTTCCACGATGTTGTGGATGAGTAAGGATTTTCCCAAAGAGATGCTGATTCTTTGACCTACAAAAAACACCACGCATGCTGTGTGAAATGTGAATGGGGAAAAAACGCCATTGAACAGCCAAAACCGATTATCATATCGATAACATACATGTGGGCAGTGAAGAACGATCCCATCTTTTTTACACAAGTAAGGGGTGTTCTACAAAAGAATGAAAGCGAAATCAATTATCAGAACTTAAAAGAAAGAAAAAAAGGTAATAAATTGGTGGCGAAAATTCAATGCAAAAACTAATGCAGCTACTAATTGTTACTAAAGTTAAGAAAAGGTTTAGCTGGATATTAATTTATTAGTACCAAATCAAAATAACAAACAAGTTAATTGAAATTATTATTGATTTCCACGGCGAGAAGCAAGAGAATAGAGAGCGAACTAACCAATTTGTTGAGGATTGTGAATAAGGAGAACAAGGCAACAAGAAGTAGAAGTAAAGCGAAGAATATAGAGATCCTGGAGTTGTGAAGATGAACCCTAGGATCGTCGGTGAAGAAGGAGCAAAGGTGGTGAAAATGCGAGCAAAGAGGACGGTCGCGGTCTTTAGGAGAGTGGTGATCGTCGGGGAGGTCGTCTTCGGGAATGAGAGGGGAAGAATCGCCGACGGCGTCGCGCTTCATCGGAGAAGAAGTGGCTCGGGTACCGAGTGAGGAGGAGTGACGGAGCTCCGCCATCGAGATGGAGCAGTGTTTCTCTTTGTCGCTCTATCTCTATAATTAATATATGATTATGATTCAGTTTAGAAAGAAGTAACTACCTAACAGAGAGGAAAGCAACGCTTTTCTTCTTCTTTTTGTGGGGAAAGTCCCATGTGAGTTCAGATCCACCTGATTGTGAAACTTTTTATATTCTTTCCCACAACAAGCAACCACAATCCATTGTAATCAATGATGATTAGATTACGTACTCACTAATCTAAGGGCATACTGGTCATTCCAACACTCTCCTTTTTCTGTACAAAAGAAATACTACAAACTTATTTAAAACTCTAAAATAGTGATAAAATAGAATAAATAAATAAATAGCTGTCTTAATTTTTCACTTGAGATTATGATTGGAAGTATGTTAATTTGATAAAAATAAAGTAAAATAGGTATATTATTGTTCTTAAACTTTAATTCAACTGATAAATATTAATATTGTTATGTTGGACATTTTTTTTCGGATTCGAATTTGGGACCTCGCTGCTGAGTGAATTAATTATAGTAAAATTTATTATCTCTTCTAACATAAAAAAAAATTGGTGTATCTCTATTACCTCAATTATTTGAACTAATATAAATCAAGTTATTGTCTTAATCTAAAAAATAGAAGAGTTGTTAATTTATACATTTGAATAGTGTTTGTATATCATAAGTTTTGAGTAACTTTTTAAGTTATAGGCCATGGTGGGTCACCTATAAAAGTGATCAAATCTATAATTTGCCCAAAAGGAATGAGATAAATTATTTCCTTGAAGATAAGTTCTTAAATGTGTAGTCAAGTGGTAAGAATTGAGATATTAAACAAGATTGATATAAAAGGTCAAGAGATCGATATGTACTAACAGTTTACTTAGTTTGTGAAGAACATTATTTTGAGCCAACAAATGCATTGGATAGATATATTATAATTTTTAGCCAGACAATCTCGAATGAGCTCTATGACATTTGCTTAATGATAAAACAATCTTGAACGAGCTCACCATCACCATGTTGTCAATTAGATGAAGGGAAGGACAATGACGCTACTAAATGCATAATAGTCAAAAGCACGATTGGTTGGACGCTTTCAAATACTAATTTATTTTTGGCACACAATATGATCAAGGGAGCTATAATACCCAACTCGCTTCAAGGGTTTGCACTACTTTTACAATATTATTCAACCTAATCTCATAGCATTGTAAAACATTTACAACTTTATGTAACAAAACAAGTAAGTATGAATAAAATTACGACAAACATGCCAAATAAATAATTAAATATTTGATTAAAGAGTCAGCATCTAATTGAAAGTTTCACATGAGGCATCACCTCGGTGAATAATGAGATAACAACCAATAATATTATTTCATTTATTATACACTCTTAGTTCAAATTTGCGTATCGCATTCAAGTGTCATTAGTAAAATACATTGATGTCATATTTAAAACTTGAATCGAAACAACAACTCCAATAATAAAAGAATAATCAAGTTTGCAAAATACTTATTCCATTGTTCCACAAATTTTTAATCTTGAGAAAAGTTTATGAAAGAAATTTCTTAAAAGAGGATTTTTTTTATTCACCAAATAAGACGTTATAAAATTCAAAATTATAATTAAATATTCATACACCGTCGCCAATGTTGAAAAAATCATAAAATATTTCTTTTGGTTTATCCTAAAAATTTCTACACTATTTTCCAATATTTTTTTAAATTTAAAATATATTACGTGGAAGCTCGACCAGCTCAAACTTTTTAAATGCTTTATTGTTAGTTAAGTTATGTTGTAATCATTTTACCAATGTATTTTAATTGTTTCTATTGATCTTTTAACATTTTGTTGAAAGAGATCACTACCTTCAATCTATTTTTATTATTATTATTATTATTATTATTATTATTTTTAGTTATATTAACAAATGTAAAATTATATATATATATATATATATATTAAGTGTCATTTTACTTTTTTTTAATGTTGTTTAATTTTCTCTCGAACAAAAATCGTGTATATAAATTCTAATTACTATTTTACAAAAGTTATGGAGTTATTATGCTTATAATGAGTTTATTACAATAATGAATACGTAAATAATTAATAAAGATAACTAGATTAATTTAAACATCGATGATTTAATATTTTTCCTTTTTAGTATGATATAAAGTGTGGGGACGTTTAGTTATTTGAAAAATCTAACATAGCACAAAAGTACATTTATAGAGATAATATTTCTTTGATATTTTTTACTAAAAAAATATTTCTTTAATATTTAAGTTAGCTTTTTAAATCGTATTTCTTTAGTGTGATTAGACATTTATAATTAGTCTATTTTACTGAATTAAAGAAATAGCATTTTCTTATATGAATTAGATTAACTATCTTTTTAATAGAAAATAAAGTTTAGTATTTAGGATTTTGATTTTTAATCAATTCAATTTAAGCTTATTTGTTTATGTATTTCGGGAATATAAATGCGAGACTATATATATATTTGAATTCGTAAAAAAAAGAATTTAATTTTAAAACTCAATTTATTTTCTTGTTAGTATAAATATGATGCGATTAGATATACATTCATAAGTCAATTATATATTAATTTTATTAATAAAAGTTGGTTTAATCGATAAATAATGAATTTACTTTCCACGTAGTCATAAAATTGATATATGATGGGTTCTTGCTTCCAATCCAACTCATTTAATTTTTTTTAATAAAAAAAAGTATATATTAATTTTATTTAGTCTAATATTTTATATATAATTATTTTGGATCGTAACTCAATCCATATTAGTTCGGTTTAGATTTCATCCATGAAAAATGTAAATCCGAAACAAAACAAACCACGTATTTTTAATCGATTTGTAAATCAAGTTGAGTCAAAATCCAACTGAACCAGGTAAAAAAATAATAACGTTGATATTTCTCAAAAAAACAATAATACTGACCCCTAATGCAATGCCAAAAGGAAAAAATAAAAAAAAAAAGAGGTGTGAGCGTGTGAGTGGGTCTTGTACTGTCACAGAGCAGAAGAGTGAAGAGGCAGTGTTATTTATGTTAGCAGCAGCAAGGGTTTAAGAAATGGTGGTCGCTGCTACCAAAACCGTGACGATGATGTCGGAGAAAGTTAGACTTCGTTTGTTTTTCGACGATCGTCAAATGCTTAGTAAGTCAAAGAAGAAGGAAGGGTTGAAGCGTTGCTGGTTTCTTCTTAAACCCCATCTCAACACCATCTCCGATCTCGCTTCTAATCTCCAAATCACTTTCCGCCTTCACCGCACATGCCCCAACGGCGTCACCCTCTCGGTACATAATTACATATATGCATGCCCTATTCATTGATTTAAAAAACTTTCACGATTAAAAATGCAATTAACTGAATTTATTTTCAATTTTTAATGTAGATGGATGGTTTTGTTTTACCATCTTTTGAGTCCACTAGTATTTTGAAGGATAAAGACATTGTGTGGTGAGTTTTATTTTTTCTCAAGTTCTGTGATGCTATTGTTATTGTTTTTATACTTATTGTTTTATTTTTTGCATGTGTGTGTATGTATATATGGTAGTGTGAAAAGAAAAGGAAGTTTATTAACTGACAGTAAACCTGCAATGCTGTCATCTCAAATCCATGAGAATCCATCTATTGAGCTTCCAAAACTTCTCTCAATTGAAGGGCTTCAAGTGGAGAGGGGAGAATATGAAACTGTTTCCCTAGATGATGATGATGTTGATGATGATGATGATGACAATGATCAATCTGAAGATGTGGTTTATGTGGAATCTAAATTGGAAGGGAATGCAATCTCGAAGAAGAGAAAAGCATCGAAGAAGCTCAAGAGCCCTAGGTCTGTTTTCTCACACTTTCTAACTGCTAGTGCCTGCAAGTCTGAAGACTTGTCAAGTTTTATGAGTTTCATCTTTTATAGTGCATTTTCAGAATCTTGTTTTGTTGTAGCTTTTGATAGGATGCTTTTATTATCTGTCTGTATAATAACATTTTTTGGCCAATCTCTCTGTCTGGGAATTGGGGGATATATTGTGCAGTAGGCGTTATTCTTTCTGCTCTTATTTTAATTTTGTTTTAATTTTCAAGTGTATAATTACTTAGGGATCTCCCTTTTGTAGTTATTTCCAGTTTGGAATTTCTGAAGCAGTTATTTTGTGTATGTAAACATTGTTATGCGAGTTGTTAGTTTGATTCCATTATTTTTCTATTCAGTCAGAAGAAGATTAAGATGTCTACTACCGAAAACTTGGCAGTCATTCCCGAGGTCCGTGATGAGGAAAATGGAAGTTTGGAAGACCTCACTGACCACCCATCGAGTCTTGACAAGAAGGACATCGACAAATTATCCACTTTATCTAGTCAGACAAACAAGTCTAACAACCCTGATTTAGTTAAAAAGAAAAAGAAAAATGACAAAAGTAGGCCAGCAAGCGATGATACAAGGTACATTTTTATCAGATTTGTCATCTATACTATGTTGATTACAGTGTACATTTGGTCCATTTGGGGCAAGACAGTAAGCTGATAAAATTTCATGGGCAATTTGTTGATGCTTGGTGATCTTGTGTTCTGGCCATTTCTGGTTTTTTTTTATTTTTTATTTTATCTATGTTTAGATTGAGAGATGTGTTTTCATGAAGTAAGAAATGATTTTTCATGTATAAGCTGTTTTATTCTTGGATTCCTCACTTTTGAATCCTTTCTTTTTATCCAAATTTAGACCCTTGTTCCCCTACTATGATGTTGATTACTAGGATATTGAAAGTAGAAACTATTTTGTTTACCTTTTTTTCTCCTTTATTTCAAATAGGTCTCTTCCGCCTCAAGAAGAAGGTGAAACTAAAAAGGTACTGTTTATTTTATGGTTTTGAAGTTTGAATACACATTTAATTGATGTTCTATGACCTTGACTAAGAGGTCTGAAATAAAATAGAGTAAATACTCAAATTGAGTCTCCAAAGTACGCGAGGCATCAAGTTAGTCCTCCAAAGTCCAAAGATCTTGGACACGAGTTTGGCCTTTTGTAGTGTAAATCGGCATCAATTTGGGGCTTCAATTGATGTCATAAGAGATAACAAGGGAGTAAAATGATGTCCATTTGAAACATTGAATAATCAAATTGATATCTAAAATTCTTTGGAAGACCGGCCGGGTGTCCCCTGTGTATTTGGAGGATCATTATACTTAAGTAAAAATACTAATCTCTCGAGATGATTATAGCAGCATATCTTTCATATTTAGTTCAAGCAAGTATGCTATGGCACTTGGAAACTTGTCGATGGTCATTAAATTAGTTATTGCTGTTTTCATGGACCATCTTCGTGGGGTGTTCAAATTTATATGCTTTAGTTGATTTTATTTTATTTTGTTAGTTGCCTAGCAGAAGTGCTCGACGGAAAAAGGCCAAGAGAAAATGGTTGAGGGAACTAAAATTAGAGAAGGAGAAGGTAATATCTGATCTGGTAATATTATTACTGCCGAGGTCATTTACCTTTTATATGGAGATTGGATACGAGTTACTCTTGATGCTACTTTTGACTGACAGTTTACTTGATGTATATGGTGTTGTTTACTTGATAAGTTATATACTTATAGTCTGGTTTGTAAGATGAGCAGTCTTCTTGGGGTCACTTGACGTGTAATCGAATGGCGGCCTTGGCGGAAAGCCGGGACAGATTTCAACAATCCGCCGTGGCCATTTTACACGTGATGGTGGCTATGGCGACCAAAAATAGAGGATTTTGGCCTCTCTGGTCTCCGCCATGGACATCCGCCATCAACAACACTGGTCACTTGTCTTAGGTTACTGTTTTCAAAATGTATTCAATTATTTGTTTTGAAAGAAAATACTATTCTCTTCCACATTTTCAGCTAAATCAGAGTCAGGTGCTTGAAAAAGATGATCAACAATTACCAATCAAAGATAATAATTGCATAGTTTCTGAGGTGCATCAACAATCTGATGAAGAAAGTGAAGCAGATGACGACATGGTTCCTGTGGAGATCAAGCCAGGGCACATTCGGTTTCAGCCTCGTGGAAAAGGTTTTTAAAGCACTCACTCTGCTATATAGATTTATAAACCAGCGTCTGTCTTTTCGACTGTAGAATTGATTTCACTATCTGATTCATATTCATGGTCTATTTGTTGCAGATCAGGCAGAGCCACAGAATCAGTTCCCAGTGGTTTGTTTGATTTTCCTCCATTACATTTACCATTTTGGCTGTGTTTAATTTACTGCCCAAAAGAGTTAGTATCTAATATGTGATATATCCAATTTGCACAAAATTGTACTAAACATTAATGTGTTTGATGAAGGGTATAGAATGTTCCAGTCTTGAGTGACTTGAATTCTAATAGTATGCAATTTCGAAAATATACTTGTTACTCTTAGTTCCTCTCCTAGGTCTGTAATGGGTATATCGAGAGAGTTGAGGGCAGTTAAAATTCTTTAGGGCCCAAATCCTTATCTTAATTTTAAGCAACAGTTTGGTATTAATTCTAAGTGAAGGGCCCAAAATAGTTTAACTGACTAAGTTCATTATTTACCCAAGAAGTTTGGCGCACAATGGTAATTCCATGTCTGTTTGGCCATAATGTCAAAACCTTGCAGAAGGCTAGGATTTATGTTGGTGGTATTTTGAGTTTCAGGAGGTACGCTACCATTTGATTACAGAATGCCTGTTGATATGCATTTGTTATCTGGATGTTTCAGGACACGTTTCAGTGGAGTGGTACGACCAGCAAGAAGAAGGGCCAGAAATGGGGTAAAGAGAGGACCTCATCATTCCATAAACAGGATGACTATGAGCAATCCAGTCAAGATCGTCCTACTGCTCACAATGTTGGAATAAAACATACATATGATGCAGTAGTAGAGTTTGAAAAGCTTACACCTTATACAGACTTGCCTAAGGTTTTTATTTTATTTTCTTTTTCCCAAGTGTGTCCTTATACAGACTTGCCTAAGGTTTCATACTGCTTAGCACCCAAGAAGTTAATCAACGAGCAGTGAAGTTTTTTCAGCTGCTTTTGGCTATACCACTCAAATTCTTAATCTTATTCTGTGCCATGAATCTATAAATTGTGTTATCTTTTATTCTTTTGATACTACTAAGTAGCTTCTTCATATACTGCAGGAAGGCAATGTTATTGCTTATCGATTGATTGAATTATCAGAATCTTGGACTCCGGAGCTCTCCTCCTTCAGAGTAACTATCAAGTCTGCTTTTGGACTATCTTATACAAAACTGTTTGCATCAGAAGTAAGATGTACTGCATTCATGTCCTTGCAGGTAGGGAAAATAACGAAGTATGATGGTAACTCAAACAGGATATGGCTGGAGCCAGTTTCAGATTTTCCATTTGATTTTAGGAAGAAAACAGACGATGACGATGGCGTATCACCTGCACAGTCTGATCCATCCCCTTATCAGGAAGATGGTTCTTTAGAGGTAAAGTGACTCCATTTTGTTTTTTTTCTTCTTATTGTAGCTTATTTAATGTGGGACAATTCTTGAAAAAATGCAATGTACTGCAATTTATGCACCAGACCAACAAAAATTGACACCAGCGCCAATATTTTTATATTTGAATCCTGTCATACAGCCCTGCTCAAAAAAGAAAACGAGAAAAACCAGATTCTATTATCTTCCCATAAATCTGCGCATTTAGAAAGGTTTCTACAAGTTTATCCAATTGGCATGCAAGTTTTTCCTGATATAGCAAGCAAATGCTACCAAGGTTTATGTTAAGGACTAAACTTAGGTGCTGTTCATTAATTATGATGTACTACATGGATTAATTTTTTTAGTTAAATGTAAATTTAAAATGGTTTTATTTACACCACTGTATACACAGTTCGTGTGTTGAATTGTGATAGAAAAATAGTAAAAACAGTTGTGTTTATGTTAAAACCAAAAGTAGTTCCCTCCTTTAGATGTCCATCATCTTGTACTGAGTTATTTATGTATTTAATTTTATCTTACTCTCTATCCTGACATACCATAAAAGCCTTATTGACAATGAATGAATGTCCAATAAACTCGTTTTTCTGACAAAAGAAACCTGCTGCATATTTGCTTGAAAATGACCGAGTATTTTCCTTCTACAGACAGATTATACATCTCTCGCTGATGTTCGAATTATTAAGCACAACCACTCTGATTTGGCAACCGTAGTTACTTCTAGCAATGCTTTGGTTACTCCAACAAAAACAACTAACAATAGCACTGATGAAAAATATGCGGGTAATCAAACTTCTGTCGGAAGCTGGAAGCCACAAAGGGAGATCCATGTCCCAGCTAAAGGTAATGTACATTTTACAATTCATAGAGTATATGGTTTATTGTATATAAACAAGAAAAACATCTTAATGCACATGCTTTATACTTACATTTGTGGATTCTCTTTTTTTTACAGAAAATGGGGAAGTAAACGTGTGGGATGAAATCAACGAGGCATTAAAAGCAAAGAAGGCCAAGCTGTCGCTGGACAATGGCTGGGGGAAAGAAAGTTCAGGCAATAAATCATGGTCTCAGAGAGCCTTGAGATGCAGTGCACTTGGTCCCACAATGGCTCTTTTAAGGTCCCAGAATGGACTTTAAGAAACAATCATGCACTTGGGCCTTATTTACTGCATGTCCCTCTTCTGCAGATTAGTATTACATGTTTTTTTTGGGGTATATATATGAACAAATTACCCATATTGCTATCTGTAATGCACGCTAAATATCCTGATTTCAGTATGCTAGTGGTAAAATATTTGGAGGCTTTTTCTTAGTCCAGCTTTTGGATGTTAGTACGTGCATTCCTCCTGAAAAATGAAGCAGAAAATCGAATCAACCGCATGACAAAATCTGTCCACGATCACTTTCCATCTAAAGTGACAAATATATAATTTATTGCTGTCTATATTGTGTAGTTAGTTGGTCAACCATACAATGCAGTTAGACAAACTAATAGTTGAATGTGACTCAAACCAAGCGTGTTCAAATAAATCATTATTCCATCAATCAAATTGAAACTTCAGTTTCTTTATCAGTGTAAGCAGTGAGTGACCAATAACAGATAATAATAGATCTTTTACACAATCTAGTTCAGTTATCGTTTCCTGCAATTGTGAAGGTAGCTTGCACACATCAAATTTAATGTTAGTGCTTGATGAATTGACGGCTAGCGTTGGCCTCATCATAAATAGCAATACCTTCATGGTGGACTGATGAATAAACAATAGGAAAACAGCCGAAACAATAAAAATAAGAGAAAGATAGGCATCTCATATCCACTTAAATTCAATATTTGTATGCTCATTCAATCTTTATTGGGCATGTACAGAATAGAGTCTGAGCGTGAGTGCAAATTTACGTATAACAATTAGCCTAATCGGGCTCAACTGATTCCATTTACACTTTATCCTCTACTTCAAGCTCAGCCATCATATTATATAAGATGATACTGTGATCCTCTTTATCATTAATCTCACTATGCTGTTCAACACCTGAACTAATGATATCATTATCTGCTATTAGCCATTTCCCGCTGTTTTCATTATCAGGTTGATTGCAGCTACCATCTTTCATCATATTATTAGCATTTAAGTAAGGGAAAGGGAATGACTGTGATCTTACCAGGTTCTTATGAACGTGAGAGGATTCGTTGACAGAGGGTAACAACATCCGAGGTGGTACATTACTCCCTCTACGCTCTGCAATGGAAAGAGAAGATCCTTTCAACGGCAAATAGGAGTCTGTCTCTCCCAAGGCGTGATCTGTCGAAAAGGACTCTGGAGGTGAAGAGAAAACCTCTTTGTGAAATAAAGAGGGACTTGTTGAGAAAGACACATCCTTAAAATAAAAGGGTTCAATTGATTCTTGGCCAGACGGTGATGGCTGTCGAGAAGACATAACCGATAAGTCTGACCAATTGGTAGAAGAAGGTGAAAATGTAATCGAACTTGCATAATCAGAACTTGAAGGTGAAAGTGTCGGTGACTTTGAATTGAATTTTAAGCTGCTGCTTAGAAAACAAGGAGATAGTGGCAGCAAAGAAACAATATCAGGGTCACATTCAGACAAGTCCATGGCTTCGATAACAGTATCTTTTGCCTTGCCTAAGCTGTTTGGAAAACATTCAAAGGAATGCGGGGAACCACAGTCACTAAGATGATTTGATGATGGTGACACTGACAAGGGATCATCATCAGCTACAAAATCTTGTTTTTCTTCCTCCATAATGACATCACACTTCCATTTGGGGGATGTTAAGAACTCTTTCATGACACCACTAGCAAACTTCCTCCTCAGTCTTGCCCAACCATGTTCTTCTTTTCTAGCAGGAAGACAAGTTTCTGATCCAGAATTAGATACAGAAAAAGGTGGAACAACCCCACCAGCAAATGCTCTGTGGAAAATCTCAAAATCCAAATCATAAGCATCAACTTTTCTTAGACCAATCCCCTTTTTAACAATCTCCATCTTCTCAGAATTCAACACCAGTTGTTTGTCTTTGTCAGAATCACCTGATAAACGTTGCTCATCAGAAAGAGCAAACCAAAACTGATTCGTTTCTTCACCTTCATGGATGCTAAGAATTTGACCCTTTGCCCCCTCATAACGAACGACTTGAAAAGCAGCACTTTTTGCATTGCACGACATAACCAAGTTACAATTTTTCCCAATCCATACATATATAGCAGAAGGAACATGAACAATGAAAGCGCCACGAGAATCAAGTGCTAGTGAACCTGGTTGGTTAACCATCTTAGGAACAAGATGAAGAGGGTCATAAGGTGAGTGAGGAGCCATTCTATACATCCTTAGAATAGAATTAGGACTTGCAGGCATAGCATGTACACGTTTCTGACACTGCAAGAGTTGACAAGCAAAACCCATGTTTGGATTTGTGACTCCTCTTGCAGTCTTCACAAACTGAAAAGCATCTTCAAAACTCTGTCCCTTCCTCCACATGAGATAAGCAATCACCAAAGAGCTTGATCGAGAAACCCCTTGACAACAATGAACAAGTACACGACCACCTTGTTCTCTAACATCCTCAAAGTAATCAAAAACATCATAGAGAATACTTGTTATATCCTCTGTTGGACTATCCTGCAACCAAAGTGTTTTGTACACAAAATCACTTTTGAAATACTCAGGACAAACGAATCCAACACAGTTAAGCACGTGTGTTATTCCTTTCTGTCTAAGAAGTTCATGGTTTTTGGCCACTGTGTCACTCCCCAAGTAAATATGTTCAGCAATTCTTGAACACTCTTTGTCAAAGAAAGCCAATTTATCCCTTTTGAACTGAAAATCTTTGGTGGGTTCAAAGGTTGTGATGGACCCTCGAGGAGTTTGTGGAAGAGGCCAAACACCAAGATCATCAGATCCAGCACTTGGCCATTCTTCAACACTACGTTTGTTGATTGAAAGAGGTTGAAGAGGTGGCAAAAGTGATGATCTTGGTTTAGTGTTTCCATGTGGTGGTTTACGGGTATTTGGAGAACGATCTGTCCATGAAACTGAACGTGAATAGGTTCTTCTAATGGAAGGTTTCTCTTTTCCCTCTTCACCTAACATGTTGCCAAAAGGGTTGTGAAAAAGATAGAATTTTGATTCACACCCATTAAAGCATTGTTGCTAAGGTAATGAATTTGGATAGTTCAAAACTGTGGTTCAAATTCAAAATATGTGCGGCTTTTGAGTCTAGAAAATTGTGCTCCATATTCACACCTAAAACATTTGACCTTGTCTTTGTCTACGACTCTGACTCATTATTTGGGGAAGGGATTAAGAAAATTCAAACAAAATAAAACCAAACATAATAACACACATCAATTAGCAATAGACAGCTACAAAAATAGAATGGCTTTGTTGAAACGAGGGAAGAACAAATTTAGGATCATGTTAATCAGAATTCAGAGCAGAATAGAAAAGAGAAAAAAAAAACAAAGAGTGAGTTGTTGTGGATGTATAGGAATCCATTTGGTTATAGTTATAGTTTTGGTTTGAGTGGAGCCCATGAAACCGTAGAGGAAAACGAGGTAAGCTTGCATTGCCACCAAATAATTTCTTTTTTCTCAGTGTCGATAGTCGTGGTCTTACTTACACATAGACCACGAGGAAGGAATGCGTCAAACTGCCACGTCATCGTACTCACTTTTTTCATTTTTTTTTTAATCCATCATTATCATTATCTTTTATTTATTATTACTATTAGTAGCAGCATGGCAACGAGCACACATGAAAAATTATATGCCATTCTTCTTTCTTTCTCTTTTTCTCACTCAAATGCTATTTTTGTTAGACTTGGAATAGTCTGGGTGAGTGTTACGTCTTAATACACAACCCATTCCTCCCAAAATATAAATAAAAATTAAATTAATATATTTGATTATGGTTTTTAATTAAATTCACCCATTTTATTGACTAAATTATATTTTAATATAGAGTAGTATATATAAACATGAAGAAAAAATAAAAATATTTGAGTAAATTATATATATATATATATATATATATATATATATATATATATATATATATATATATGAGTTTAATGAGTGTATAATGTTAATGTAAAATTATTTTACACGTATATTGAACCACAACTATTGATTTGTATAGTTATTTTATTAAAAAATTATAATAATATGATGACATGTTAAAATCAAGGGTTTTTCTTGATAATTACAAAAGGATTCTTTGATTTTTACATCAACGACTATGTTAGATGAAAATTATATAATTTTATATTGAAACGACAAATATTTCTTTGTGTGATTACATTATTGTCTCATTAATGTACCCTGCTAATAATTTCACTTTAAAGATCAGCTATTTAGATAGTTACATTTCACTTGCAGTTTTTTATTTATTACAATTTTGTAGTTTTTTTAACTCAGTTTTAAGCATCAATTACTTTTCTCTCCCTTGTTAATTATTTTTTAGAATACTCTCCCTTATTAATGATCCAATAGCAGTCCTTGTGTGAATAAAAACCATAGAATCACTTCAAAATGTTGGAAATGTGGAAATGTTAGGCATGTAACTAATAATTGTCATCATAGAGAAATGTTGGAGAGGAACTATGTGTCAAGTTCTAGTGATCTCTCTCTTATGATTGAAGATTATGATATTGTCTAAAAATAAGAAGTGTATCCTCATGAAATTTCTGCATTGCCATGGACGCTTGTGGGTAAGCACATCAGCATTGGTTGACAGTAATGTAAGGCGTGCTGCGAAATTATGTCAGTTACAGAAAAACTTCATAAGAAAGCCAACATAGAAGTTGCACCATAATTTTCAAGCGTGGAGAATAAATTCTTGAAGTGGCATTCTCATTAAATAATAAAAAACACGAGTCAGATATTAAATATTAAAAAAATACTAAGACAAATATTTGTCGTTGATAAATATTAAAAAAATAAAGAATAAATATTTATAACTAATGTATAAAAAATACGGGGAACACATATTTATTAATAATAAATATTAAAATAAAATAGAACAAATATTTGTCATTGAAGCCTATATTTAAATAACACAAAAACAAATATTTATAACTGATACATAAAAAAATATTGGACAAATATTTGTCAGTGAAAAGTATAAAAAATTACGAGACAAATAATTATTGTTGATATATAAAAAAATACATGACAAATATTTTTTATTGATAAATATTAAAAAAAACTTGGGGCAAATATTTATAAAATTCATAAAAAAATATGGGACAAATGTTTTAAGTGATGCATATAAAAAACAAAAGACAAATATTTAGTACTGATAAATAAAAAATAAAGAACAAATATTAAAAGCAAAGGGACAATATTTCCTATTGATAAATACAAAAACACGAAAATACTATTTATCACTTTTAAATCTAAAAAATGAGACAAATATTTATCACTAATAAATAAAACGAATTTTTTTTAAAGTGTGAAAGAGATATTTGTAAAATAGCAACGACGCACTGCCGATGCGACAAAACAAGCTTGTTGTTAGTGAAAAATAATAATCAACAATATTTTTATTTTTTTTATTCAAATACTATTTTTGTTAGACATAAAAAGTATGTGTGAATAATAAAAATAAGTTAATATATTTGATTTTAATTTCCGACTAAATTATTATTTTACCTAATTTTTATTATATTTTAAAATAGCGTAGTGTATATATATAGAGACATGAAGAAAAAATAAAAATACTTGAGTATATTAATATATAAGGAGTATATAAAGTGAGAGTACTGTTTTATTGTGAGAGGAGAAGAACTAATCTCAAGTCTCAACCCTTAGAGGAAATAAATGGCTATCATTAAAAGATGCAATAAAAACTTAGATGGTATGCTTTTTCAATTCTCGGCACCCCTTAATCTTCCTCATCTCTCTCTCTATATATATATATATGAAGATGAATTTGATCAATCTAAAGTGAATAATATTAACCATTGATAATTGAATGGATTATTGATATTATATGCACATGCATCACTTTAGACAATAAAGTGAATAGTATTAGTTATTGATCATGAGTAGTTGTTATTTTGTGCACATACAAAATCAATGTTAAGTGGTTATAATATTAATAATTTATTTACTCACTTCACTAACTTTTCACTTTAGAAGAGTCAAATCCGTAAGAAATTTATCTAATAAGAATGAAGATTTCATGTGAGTGTAAAAGGATTCACTTATGATCCATATATTCAATTTTACTAGTTAAGATTAAAAAATTATTTTTAACGAAGAAAAATGTTAAAGGCTACGATGAAAAACAACAACTAAAGAGAGAGAAAAATGCATTCTTCTTTGATTGATTCGATTATCTCAACAGATTATTTTAGTATATAATTGATTTTTCCGACCTAAAATTTTAGACTTCTTTATTTTTCTTATCTTTCTCATGAAAATGACGTCGACCACTCTTTCTCTGCCTCTCTTCTCAGCTCCACGACGTCCTCAAAACTCCTTCTCAAGCACCCACCAAGACTTATTATAAAAGAGGAGAATCTTTATCAAAGAATTATTCTGGTTTATTAAAAGACCATTCTTGTTTATTAAAAGATCATTATGGTTTATCAAAATCATTCTGATTTATCAAATGATTTTTCTGGTTTATCAAGATCATTTTGTTTTTTCAAGATCATTATGGTTCGTTCGTTTTAAGGACATGAGTAAAATGAATAATTCCATATAGTTCAGACCTTAAGATAAACGAATATCAAGACTACTCAAAACAATACTCAAGCCCAAAAGTCTAGCTAAATGCCCAGATAAGCAAACAACATCAAACTCAATAACCAAATCAATCTCCAGATAGATGAGTTGTTAGAAAGGACAACAAGGACGAAAGGACACCACTACTGCACTTTTTTGCAGAAAGCTCAACATGCATATGAGACAAAGGATTGGCACTAAACAACAATTCAATCACTCATCCACATTTTCCATACAACATAGTGTTGGAACCAAGTTGGTTCTAAGTACTTAGGATTTTGATGTTTACAAAAGCACTCCATGTAATCTTATTTTGTACTTAGAATTATTATATAAAATGTCACCAGAAGATGACGTCACCAGATGCAAAAGATGACACCATAAGAAGATACATCCAGAGGATAGAAATGTCACCAGAAGGTTAGGCCAGATAATGCATCCAGAAGGTACCAGAGGATGCATTCTGAAGGCACCAGAGGATACACTTCCAGAGGATATCATCAAAGGTTAAATAACATCATCAGAAGATATCTTTCCTGGCCTAGATTAGAAGGAAGCAGAGTCCAGAAGGAGACCAGGTCCAGACAAGAAGGAAGCTTGTCAGAGGGAGACTTGGTCCAGACCAGAAGGAATCATAAGTCAGACTTGGTCCAGAATTAATTGTGACCAGAAGATAGCCTGGTAGTAATTATAAGAATCAGTCCAGACTTAATCAGAGCTTCAGATAACTAGTCCAGAACAAATGACTTGGTTCAAATTTGGTCCAGACCAGAAGATAGCATGGTTTAGAGTATAAAACTAAGTCCATATCAGAAGAAATGATTGTCCAGATTTAATCCAGACTTGATCCAGATCATAAGGTAAATGCCCAGATTAAAATATCATAAGTCCAGATTTAATTTTAGTTCAATCTAGACTTAGTCGAGAATTGGTCCAGATCAGAAGGAAAATGTTCAGATCAATGGTCCATATTTAAGTATCATGGCCCAGTGTTGGCCAAGATCAGAAGATCAAATCATATAGTCCAGTGATTGGCCGAGATCAGAAGATCAGAACATATGGTCCAGTGTTGGCCGAGATCAGAGGATCACAGCAGATCAAATTATATGGTCCAGATGTGGTCGAGATCAGAAGATCAAACGGTCCAGATTTTAATCATGATGAAAATCAGTAAGGACTTGATTAAAATTCAAAGGAGACTTGATTAAATTTTGATAGAAATTCGATCAAATTATTAAGGGGATTTGATTGAAAAATTACTGAAGACTTGGAGAAATTCGAATGCAATTTGAAGCTTAAAAAGATATGGTTTGAAATTAAAAGAAACAGGATTGATCAACAGAATTTTCAAATGCAATCTGAACCTAAAAAGATATGATTTTTATTTAAGTGAAACCCGATTGGCCAAGTTATTTTCGCAAGAGAAACTGAGCAGATTCAGCTCGAATTTAAGCATGGAAGAAACCCCAATTATTCATCTATAAAAGGAGGCTCAAGGCAGAAGAATTTGCATCGAAAATACTTGAGAGTCATACACTTCCAAAAGCAAAATACTTGAGTTTTCAGTGAGGTCATTTGTGAGTATCCGCTTTCCAGAAGCAAGTACTCTAAGTTTTTCTTTCCCTTGTGTTAGGTCTAAGTTGTTGAAGTAGAGTCTACAATCTGAGGGAGTCAGAAGGAGTAGCAGATTACTTAGCAATTAGATTCAAGGTTCTTTTCCTCAAAAGTCTAGGGTTGTTAGTGTTGAGGAAAAAACCTTTTTGATATATGTTTTAATGACAACAAACCTTTTGAATTAAATGATTGAGTTTTATGAATGGTGATATACTAATTATTGCACTTGAGTTTGGTTTAAGGAAAAAGGCTATGAATCAAACTGTTCCAACAAGTCAGATCAGTCTCCAGAATGATCTGCTGTCCAAAATGATCTTCTGTCCAGAATGATTATCATTCTCCAGCATGTTAACATTAATCTCCAGCATGTTTAACATCATTCTCCAGCAGTGTATCATCAGTCTCCAAATTGATAAATAATCTCCAGCAGCAAACATCTTTCTCAAGCATGATTAACAACTATCTCCAGAATGATCAAACATCATCCTCTAGTATGATAACATCAGTCCAGAATGATACAATCACTCTCCAGCATACTGAACATCACTCTCCAGCATACTGAACATCATTCTCCAGCATTGTTACATCCTTCTCCAACTTGACTGCCAAGAACGTTGAACGATCTTGAAGTATATAATCAATTAGAGGATATCATCAGAGGGAAGAAACAATGACGTTATCAGAGGATATAATTCATGGCCCAGATAAGAAGGAAACATGGTCCAGAAGGAGACTTGGTCAAACCAGAAGGAAACAGAGTTCAGAAGATAACTCAGTCCAGAACAGAAGACATGTTCCAGATTTGGTCCAGAACAAAGGACTTGGTCCAGACCAGAAGATAACATGGTTCAGATCAGAAGATCACAGGTCCATATCAGAATATCACATAGTCCATATCAGAAGGTTACATTGTCCAGATTAGGAAGCAAAGTGGTACACATCAAATCACATGGTCCAGACTATCCAGATCAGCAGATCATATGGTCCAGATTTAAATCATGATTAAGTGAAGACTTAATTAAAATTCGAAGAAGACTTGATTGATTTTTGATAGAAATCTGATCAAAGTATTAAGGAGATTTGATTCAAAAATCACGAAAGACTTGAAGGAAATTCGAATCAAAATCAATTGAGAAGCAAGATCAAATCTGAAGATCCAATAACATTTTGAACAACATGAGAGGATGTTACCAGAGGATGACATCATCAAAAGATGTCCCCCAGAAAATAACATCATCAGAAGATGTCTCCAGAAGATGAAGTCATCAGAAGATATCTCAAGAAGATGACGTCACCAGAGGATGTCTCCAGAAGATGACGTCACCAGAGATACCTCCTAAGGATACCTCCAAAGGACACCAGAGGATACCTCCAGATGACGTCACCAGAGGATACCTTCAGTAGTAGTCACCAGAGGATATCAGAAGATACATCTAGAGGATACCTCCAGATGACGTCACCAGAAGATACCTTCTAAGGACACCAGAGGATACCAGAAGCTATCATTAGAGGTTCCTTCTACAGATTTAATACCCCATAATGCGAAGTATTAAAGATCAAGACTCATTTGCTAGAACCAAGTATGGTCTTGAATGCTGGAAGCAGAATGAAGAACATTTTTTCTTTTTGACCTGCTCCCACCTAATCACTGACAAAGGACAACCAGCTATTACCAACAGGCAAATGAGCTGTCAAAACTACTTTTTGAGTCTATAAAAGAGAAGTCAAGATATAGGCAACAACAAGCACTCACGAAAGCAATCATTCCATTATTCATAATCAGATTCAAGTGCTTCAAGTTCAAATCAGTACATCACTTACATACTTGAAAAGCTTTTTAATCACAAACAAAAGATTCAGTTCTGTTCTTCTTCTTCATATCAGAATCATTCTACTGAATTCTTTTGTCATAGAATCAGAACTCAAACAAGAGTTGAGCATACTCAGATTCTGTCCAAAATCAGTGCTTCAAGTACTAAGCAATTCATTACTCACTTCAATCATACTTGAAGTTATCTCACTCACATACATTGAGTCAGTTCAGATTTTTCCTATTCGATTCCTAGAATCATTCTCGTGTATTTCTCTGTCAAAGAATCAGAACTCAAACAAGTGTTGAGCCTTCTCAGATTCTGACAAAACACTTTAAATCATATCATTGTAAACTCAAGGCTATAGTGTGAAGTATAGTTTTGAGTAAGCTTGTTGGAAATCCTTTTATGATTAAAAGGTGAACTGTAAAATCCTATCTAAAGATTGATAGGTGATTTGATTGAACTCCTTTCTAGGTGGAAAAGATTTGTTTTTGTAACAGATCAAGGTTGATCTAAGCTTGGTGCTGTAAAACCAAGAAGGTTCTTGTTTTAAACACTTAGTGGAAAATATCACCGTTGTGAGGACTGGACGTAGCCCGGGTTGGGTGAACCAGGATATATCTGTGTGTGATATCTCTTCCCTTATCTCTATTTACTTTCAGTCTGTTAATTATCAAGTTACTCTAGATAAACTGAATTGTTGATTTTAACTAACCAACAACGTTCTCTGTTTTCTGGTGAAAACCAAGAACGTTCTCCTTTTCTGTTTTCACAACCAAGATCAATCTTGAGTTATTTTCTTAAGTTTTTAACAGGAATTTTAAAAGGGCGAATTTACAATTCAAACTCCCCTTTCTTGTAAATCGATATTGCTACTTCAGTTAGACTTTTTGAGAAGACTGACTTGGAGGGTCAGTGGTACTTTGTAATTCAAGGTTTTTGAATTAGTGAAATCATTCAAAGTGAAGGGACTGGACGTAGCCTAGTTAACGGTGAACCAATATAAAATTCTGAGTTTTTATTTACTTTATATTCGCTGCTAACTCTGTTTTAATTCATACACAACAGGTTTTGTTTTAAAATTAAAAAGTATTCAAGTTAGTCAAACACAATTCAACCCCCTTCTCGTGTTTGCACCTTCACATAGAACCAATAACGTTATGGTTTTATAAAAGAACCTTCTCGTTATTCTTTTTTAAAGACATGATTAAAATATATCATTTTCCACAATCCAAACCACAAGCTAAAGAGTATCAAGATTGCTCAAATCAGTGGTCAAGCCTAGAACTTGAGTTGAATGCCCAAAGGAGGAAAACAACCTCCATATTGATGACCAGATCAATCTCCAGATTGATGAGTTATGAGCAATGACGCAAGTACATTGTACTTATATTACTTTGCAGAAAGTTCTGCAAAATTCTGATTTGAAACTGTACCAACTAACATTTCACAACCCATTCACCCACTCATTCACGTTTTCCATCAGATCCAAAAGCAAGAACATTCTGGTTTTGTCAAGAACGTTCTGGACATCAATATAAATATGTGTTTAATTGCTTTAAAACAGATCTGACACTTGGCTGATGTGTCCAACGACTATATTCAATTTAAACTGAATACTCAAAGCATCTTATCCTCTATAAATTGAAGATCGATTGGAAGATTAAGGTAATATTTCAATTTACAAATCTACCAACACTTGTTCAAATAAGAACAAGTCAGAAACTCTTCAAGCAAACCCCAGCTTTCTTCACTGTATCTGTGTATCATTATTTACTGAGTTTGTCTTTATTTATCTCAAACAAGTGTTGAGAAGTTTCAAAATCCCAAACACTTTTATCATACATATCATTTGTAACTCAAGTCTATCTTTTATGTTAGATTGAGTGTGTTTGTCAAAATCCTTTCTAGATTGAAAGGTGACTGTAAAAATCATTTCTAAGTTGAAAGGTAAAGATTGTAATTGATCAAGGTGAAATCAAGAGAAAATGTGTGAAGAACATTTTGGTTCGGAAGTACATAGTTAAAAATATCACAATTGTGAGAGCTAGACTAGCCCGAGTTGGGTGAGTCAATATACTTTTTGTGTGTATATTTCTATCCCTTATTTTTTATTATTTGCACACACAAATCACACTTCACTATAAACTCATCTGTTTTATTAACTTCTAACCAACCCAAAAATTTCTGTTTCAACCAAGATTGATCTTGAGTTAATTTAAATTAAACACATGAATCAAACATTTTAAAGGATCACAATTGAAACTCTTTTTTGTTTTTATTTTTTATTTTTTATTTATTAATGACAGAGATTTATTTAGTATTTTATTAAAATTTATTAATAACAAATATTTGTTTCGTGTTTTTTTATTTATCTCTATCAAATATCTGTCATACATTTATTTATTTATCGTTAATAAATATTTATCCCTTGTTTTTTTTTATATTTATCAATGACAAAGATTTGGTCAATGTTTTATTAAAATTTATTAATAACAAATATTTGTCCAATGGTTTTTTTATTTATCATAGACAATATTTGTCCAATATTTTTTTATGCATCAATTATAAATACATATTGGGTATATTTTTAATATTTATCAATGACAAATATTTTTTCTTTTTGGTTTAAACATGTCTTTGATCCTTGCAATTATAACCTTTTTTTTATTTTGGTTCTCGTAAATTTTTTTGTTTGGTTTACATCCATGCAAATATAGTTTCATTTTAAAGTAGTCCTTCTATCCATTCCGTTACAACTATCAATGTAAGATATATGGATGTAAACCAAACAAAAAAACTTACGAGGAGCAAAATAAAAAATGTTATAAATGCAAGAACCAAAGACATATTTAAACCTTTCTTTTTTTTGTATTTTTTTCTATGCTTAAAATTGAAGAGGGCAATTTCAATTTTTTTAATATTAATTTTTTGCTAGTGTTCTCATATCTTATCTTGATAGTTGGAAGATAAAAAATAAGGTATAGATGGGAAAAAATATATGATAGATTGATTTTGATTTTTATATTTATCATTGACAAATATTTATCTCATGTTTTAAAAAAATATTTATCAGCAGCAGAGATTTGTCAAATGTTTTATTAAAATTTATTAATAACAAATATTTGTCCAATATTTTTTATTTATCGCTGTCAAATGCATGTCCTACGTTTTATATATATTATAGACAAATATTTTTCTCATTTTTGTGTGCACCAATTATAAATATTTATTCAATGTGTTTTTAATATTTATCAATAACAGATATTTGTTGTTTTTGTGTTTTTTCCAATGCTTAAAATTGAAGAGGGCAGTTTCGATTTTTTTAATATTGATTTTTTTGCTAGTGTTATTATATCTTATATTGATAGTTAGAAGATAAAAAATAATATATAGTTGAAAAAAAGACATTTTGATTTGCGTATATAATATTAATTAAAAAGTAGTTTTTTGTTGTGCAAACAAATTGTTTGAAATACATTGTGATTTTAATCCCTAAAATTTGGCATGAGTTTTTATTTTTATTTTTTTTATAAGATAGTTATTTCTTTCTTATTAAGGTATTTATATATCTTGTAAAAATAAAATATAGTTTATTTTGTAGTTATTTATTTCTTTTTTTTCTAATATACTTGTTTACCCTTAAATAATAATTTGACAAAAATTAAATGAGAATAAATTTGTATTTTGATAGTTCGTTTATTTTTTTATATTAATAGTAGATTTGACAAAGGCCGAAATGAAGAGGATAGTATTGATGTTTTTGTAGTTATTTTTTGGATAAGATAAAACAATGTAGTTATATTTTTTTTTTGTAGTTATTTATTTCTTTGTTTGTTTTCTTATTCTTTTATAGTTGATTTGACAATGGTTAAAAATAAA